>JANBXA010000651.1:13817500-15017500 GCA_030556225.1 Cricetiscus sungorus | reverse complement strand
AGCCAGATACAGCGGTTATACTTGCTAGTTTTATGTCAACTTGACACACGCTAGAGTCATCAGGAAGGAGGGACTCTCAATTGAGAAAAATGTCTCCTTAAAACCAGGCTGCAGGCAAGCCTGTAGAGCATTTTCTTAATTAGTGATCCACAGAGGAGGACCCAGCCCATTGTGGGTGGTGCCATCCCTGGGGCTAGTGATCCTGGGCTCTACAGGAAAGCAGGCTGAGCAATCCATGGGAAGCAAGGCAGTAAGCAGGTTCCTACCGTGTCTGAGTTTCATCCTGACTTCTTTCGATGATAAACAGTGATGTGGAAGTGTAAATAAACAAAACCTTTCCTTTCCAACTTTTTTCCCCCATGGTGTTTCAGCACAGCAATAGAAACCCTAATTAAGACACCTGTAATCTCAGAATCCCAGGAAAAACATGGAGGTCAAGAGCACCCTGAGATGCAAAGTGAGACTATCTCAACCAACAAAAATAACACACATGCCAATCAAGAACTTCTTTTCAAAAGACACTTTTAGGACTGGAGAGATGTCTCAGCAGCTCAGAATTCTCGCTGCTCTTACTTTCGCTGTTGTCTGTTTGTTTTGAGACAGGGTCTGTCTATGCCAGTGGTTCTCAACTTGCCTAGTATGACCCTTTAATACAGTTCCTTATGTTGTGGTGACCCCCAACCACAACAGTAATTTTGCTACTACTGTGAATCATAATGTAATATCCGTATTTTCTGATGGTCTCAGGTGACCTCTGTGAAAGGGTCACTTAATCCCCCAAAGGGGCTGTGACCCACAGGTTGAGAAGCACTGGTCTATGCAGACATGGCTGGAACTCTTATACAATCAAGGCTGGACTCAAACTCACAGAGATCCACCTGCCTCTGCCTCCCAAGTGAGGGGATTAAAGGCGTCTCCAGCACTGCCTGGCCTCTTCTGCTCTTCTTGAGGACCTGAATTTGAATCCCAGCACTCAGGTCAGGTGGTTCACACTAACTCCAGGGAGAATGCAAACCTTTGGCCTCAAAGGACACTTGCACTATGTGATCATACCCCCCCCCCCACACACACATTGAAAAAGAAAACAAATCATTTTAAAAGACATTGTTAAATGAGGGGCTGGAGAGATAACTCGGTATTTTCTGTGTATGTTTGAAGATCTGAGTTCAATCAGTAGGCATAGTGACACAGGCTGGTAGTCCCAGCTCTCGGGAGGCAGAGCCAGCCAGCCTGTCTCTGCCTCCCGACAGCTGGCTCACTGGCCGGCCAGCCTTGCCTAATGGGTCATTCTCAGCTTCCAGTCACAAAAGAAGCTGCACAGCTCCTGAGGGGCGGCACCCGAGGCTGACTTTTGGCCTCTGCAGGTGCACCTGAATGCACACTCTTGAATGTGTGCAAAGACTGTTAGATCCAGGAAAAGTCACAGACTGTGAAAAATCGTGAGCAAGTTACATGGATGATAAAGGACTGGCAGTACTTAGAAAGAAAAGAAAGAAAGAAAGAAAGAAAGAAAGAAAGAAAGAAAGAAAGAAAGGAAGGAAGAAATGCAAGCCAATAAGACAGACAAAGACACATAGATCACATATAGCTCGTATGAAGTCATGCAAAGCTCTTCTGCATCATTTGTCATTAGGGAAAAGCAAAGCAAACGACACATGAGGCCCCATGCACCTACTAGGATGGCAGAATCAAAGAGGGGGTGCTAGACAGGACGTGAACAACTAAGAGTGCTTATCCATTACTAATGGGAATGGAAAATGATATCCCTGCTTTAGGACAGTATAGGAGTTTTTTAAAAAGCTAAACATATACATATGATGCAACTTATCTGTCTTAGTTAGGGTTACTATTGTTGTGATGAAGTGCCATGACCAAAAGCAAGTTAGGGAGGAGAGAATTTGTTCGGCTCACTCTTCCACATCTCAGTTCATCATCAAAGGAAGTCAGGACAGGAACTCAAGCAGGGCAGAAACCTGGAGGCAGAGCGGATGTAGAGGCCACAGAGGGGTTGTGTTTCCGTGGCTTTGCTCAGCCCGCTTTCTCAAACCATTCCAGGACCACCCACCCAGAGGTGGCCCCATCCACAAGGGGCCCTCCTGCATCAATCAGTAATTAAGAAAACACCCCACAGGTTTACCCACAACATAGTCTTATGGAGGTATTTTCTCAATTGAAGCTCCCCCTTTCTGATGACTCTAGCTTGTATCAAGTTGACATAAACTAGCCGGCACACCATCCAAAAAAAGTGAAAGCATGTAAGCCTATGTCCACACAAAGACCTCTGGGCTACAATGGTGGGTATGGCTGGCTGCCTTCCAATGACCTCTGTGATGATATTTATAGCTGTTCTATTTACAACTAGAAACAATCCAAGCCATCAACAAGTGAACAGAAAGACAAATATGGGCTGGGGAGATGGCTCAGTGGGTAAAAGCACTTTCCTGATGACCTGAGTTCCCATCCTTAGAGCCATCTACCTTGGGGGTCTACATATCAAACTCAGCTTGTCAGGCTTGATGGCAAATGCCTTAACCCTATGAGTTATCTCACTGGCCTCTTAGAAAATACTTTTGAGAGTAGGCAAGATAGCTTAGTGGGTAAAGTGCCTGCTAACTTGAGTTCAATCCCCACAACCTATATAAAGGTGGATGGAGAGAGCCAATGCCACAAAAATGTCCTCTGACTGTCACATGTGCTAGGTAGTATGTGAGCACTCCCCTCCGCCATAAAAAGTAAATGTAATAAAACAATAAAATATTTTCTATGAATGTTGAATCTGTGAAATTTAAAGGTTTAAATATAGCAAAAAAAAAATTAGGATGAAGAGACAGCCTACAAAATGGGAAAAAACTTTGGCCCATTATCCATCTGACAGGGCATTAATATCCCTAATATATTAAAAACTCCAAAGAGTAAATGTCAAAAGCAAAAATGATCCAATCAATAGACATATAAATAAATTAACAAATCTTCAAGGAACTACAAATGGTGGAGGCTGAGAGTATAATTCAGTGAGACATAAGGCCCTGGGTTCAATCCTGGGGGGGGGGAGGGGAATGTTGTATGTCCATGAAAAAATTTAAAAATTGAAATAGCCAGCTGTGTTTGCTCTCACCTTTCATCCCAGCTTTTGGGAGGCAGAGGCAGGAGGATCCCTGAGAGTTTGAGGCCAGCCTGGTCTACAGAATGAATTCAAGGCCAGCCAGGTCTACACAGTGAGACTGTCTCAATAAAATAAAGAGAAGCTAATAAATATATATTAAAATCTTAGATGCCAGTGAATTGTACATAAAAATATATTAAGATCAGGGTGGAGAGATGGCCAGTAATTAAGAGTACACTGGCTGCTCTTCCAGAGGACCTGGGCTCGATGCCCAACACTTAGGTGGTAGCTCAAATCCATTTATAACTCCAGTTCTAGGAGATCCAGTGCCCTCTTCAGGCCTCCTTGGACACCAAGTATGTACGCAGTGCATAGACATACATGCAGGCAAATTACCCACATACTAAAGTAAAATAATTAAAAAAATTTGAAAAATCCATCTCTCCTCAATCAGGATGGCTATTATAAAAAAGGAAGGAAGGAAGGAAAGAAGGAAGAAAGGAAGGAAGCATGACCAACAAAAGTTGATGAGGAACTGGGTGAAAAAGGAGCCCCGTCTGCAGGTGGACATGTAAATTAATCCAGCCACAGTAGATGATCCATAATCCAGCTTATTACCCCTGTGTTTATATCTCAAAGAAGCAATGGCAACACCAACATATTCATGTCTATTACTGCACTATCGACAATAGCCAGAATGTGGAATCTGCCTAGGTGTCCACCAAGAGAAGAACAGATAAAGAAAATGTGTTATATATACACAATGAAGCTTTATGCGATCATAAAAAAGAATGAAATTACGTTGATTGCAGGAAAATGGATGGAGCTGGAGATAGTCATTGTTAATGAAATAACAGATGCAGAAAGTGTCAGATGTTTGTTCTCCAATGTGGAATCTAGGTGGGTGCAATACAAGGACTGACAGTAAAAGCATTTAGGGATGTGGAAAGGTAAGGGGAGGGGAATAAGAAAGGGAGGTAGGGAGGATAAATATGATCAGAGGACATTATATGTATGAATGGAAATGTAATGATGGAACCTCTATGTGTACAGCTTTTAATAATTCAGTTATATCTGTCCCAACATATAGATTTTCAGTGTGGTTCGTTCCTAAATGATAGTTTAACCATTGTTTCTGTGCCATTTGCATTGTATTAGATACTGTAATATGAAGATTTGTTTAAAGTATACAGGAGGCTATTCATAGCTCATATGTGAATACTCCTCCACTTATATAGGGGGCCTGAGCATCTATAGATTTGGGTATCCATAGAGGGTTTTGGAATTAAAATTCCATGGATATTGAGGGACAATCATATAAAACATATAAAAATTGATCAAGCTGTTCACTTTAAGTATGGACAGTTTATATGTGCAAATTATAACCTGCTTTAAAGATCTATTCTTTCTTTTAAGGAAGAAAAATCCTGAGCTCTTAACTTCTTCAGACATTCAGCGTTGCTAGAAGCAGCCAGCTTACACCCAAGCTTTATATTGCTTCTTCGTACACAATAGAATGTGACAGCCATGTCCTCTGAAGACTTGTCTTCATTCTCACTGACCACAGGTGAGCATCCTGTTGTCATTGTGTGATGTGAAGGACCAGGATGAGGTCTCCCACTGCTAGCAAGGCACTGCTGCCCTCCCATCCAGCCAGGGGGAAGACACAATGTCACCATTTCATTTCCCTGAGCTGCGGTGGCTTGGTGCCATCTTGGTCTCAATCACTCTGTGGGTGAGAGTTAGTTTCAGAGAACAAACCCCATCTCGACAGGTGACTCAGAAAGGAATGCATTAAATAATTCTGCAGATGGATTTGAGAAGCAAGGTCTCAGCTGTTTCTGTATGCAGGAATTTCTTCAGTGTGTGAGAAATATGAAATCCCAGTAAAAGAAACATCCCTTCTTTGCTGGTTTTCCTCATAACACATCGTCACTCCTTAAGTCCATCCTCCCTCCCTTCCTTACCCCCTCCCTTTCTCCCCTCCCTCCCTCCCTTTCTCCTTTTCTTCCTTCTTTCTTCCCTCCCTCCCTTCCTTCCTTCCTCTCTCCCTCTCTCCTTCCCTCTCTCCTTCCCTCCTTCCCTCCCTCCCTCCTCCCTTTCTTTTTTTCTTTCCTTCCTTCCTTTTTTTTTTTAATGTTAAAATGGAACAGATGACCAGGACCCCTTCGATGAATTGCTTATTCCAGATCTGGAAAGGGACAAGGTGAATTTGGAATGCCTCCTTGGGATGAGGAGCAAAAATGTCCTGTAAAATCCATGGGGACATGCTAAAAGAACACAGGCTCCTGTGTTGGAATGGCTGAAATGCAAAGTCAACAAAACGTAAGATCCCAAGAAGTGACAGCTCAGAGCCTGCTGTTTGGTCTGCAGTGGGGTGCAGCTCACAGCAGGTCTGGTCATGGGTCATAAATGAGTATCGGCCTCTCTGGGGACTTCTGAGAAAGCCACTGGGAAAGGGGCCTGGTGAAAGGACTCTAAACTGTTGACAGCCTGTGTCAGTGTGAGGGCCTGGATGGCACAACATATTACATGAGGGTCAGGGTGGACCCCAAATGCTTCAGACTGAGTACCCTAGAAGGCCAGATTCCTTGGTTTTAATCTTTGGGGTGCCAAGGGTCAAATGGGCCCCAGGCTAGGTGTAAGCATCCAGCCTCCCCACCGTAGGTTTGGTGAGTATAATTGTTAACTTACTGAAGGGATGTAGAGATATCAACTTTTTTTTAAAAAACTTCTCTAATGTTCCAAAATAATTTCAAACTCCCAAGATCCATTAATAGAGGCTGAGATATCATTTATTTATTTATTTATTTTTTCTTCTCCAATTTTCCAAAATAATCCACTACTAGAGGCTGGATAAAACATTCACCTCAAGTCCTTTAAGGGTTAACCCCTGGGACTAAGATGTCCAGTGACAGGCCATGTCTTCATCCAGAGGCCCTTATGGCCCCTCTCTCTTAGATGTTGTGTCAATTCTGGAACATGGGTGTCTGCTAGGAAGGAGCTGGCCAGCCTTCCCTCTGACCTTCCCCACTCCACAGACCTTTCTTCTCAACCTACTTCCCACCTACGGGAACCCTTTGGAAGGTGTTGTGTTTCTCCAAGGCATTATTTCAGTGTGTCTTCCCCTCCCCAAATCATAGTGCCACACACAGAGTCTTCACCCCCCAGAGCCTTGAACAGGACCCTCTTCAGAGGAAGGGCCTTTTTAGAGATAATCAAGCTAAGGTGAGGCCGTTAGAATCCATCATTATCCGATTTGATGTATTTTTTAAAGAGGAAATATGGACACAGCACAAAGAGAGGAGAGAGGGTATGAAGGACAGGACAGGAAGGACATGGTCTCTGCAAACATGGAGAGAGGGCCAGGGTGGATTCTGCCCACTGTGTCTGTGGTGGAGGTTTCTGTCCTGCCCAGGCCTGCAGCTGTTCAGTCCCAAATAAATACACAGAGACTTATATTAATTATAAACTGTTTGGCTCAGGCTTATTACTAACAAACTCTTAGAACTTAAATTAACCCATAATTCTTATCTATGTTTAGCCACGTGGCTTGGTACCTTTTCTCAGTAAGGTATTCTCATCTTGCTTCCTCTGGGTCTGGCAGACAACTCACTGTCGGCTTTCCTCTTCCCAGAATTCTCCTTGTCTGGTAGTCCCGCCTATACTTCCTGCCTGGCTACTGGCCAGTCAGCGTTTTGTCAAACCAATATGACTGATGAATCTTTACAGTGAACAAGAACAGTATCCTACATTAGTGTCAGATTTGGTCACAGATATCTGGTCTCCTGAAGTGTGGGATATGAAGGTTTTGGGCCATCAGCCACCCAACCTCAGCTACCTTTGTTTACAGCACTGGCCAGCTACAGGGATTTCCTGTCTCTCGTTAGCCCATTGGAACCCTGAATGCTCCCCGAGGGCTTGCAGGCCAGTCCCTTAAGTGCTCTTGAATAGAGTTTGGAAAGGGCCCCATAGTCTCATTCATTCACACATGCAGAAGGGGGTATCTGAGCCAACAGCCAGAGGCTAAGACCGTTCTAAACATCACTGAACTGACGACAGATGTCACTGGGTGATGGGACTTCAGAAGATCAGGATGCCATTCTCTCTGTTTTTGTGTATATTGAAATTTTGGTTGTGAGCCTAGACTTTAACAGCTGAGCCATGTCTCCAGCCCCTATCATCAACTTCGGAGGGAAGGTGGAAAACATCTCACACTGCTGAGGCACTCCCTGTCTCTAGAGCTCATCGCTGTGACTCGAGGCCCTCTCAGACTGTCAACCCCCACCCCTTCCCACCCCTCCTTCCCATGCCTACCTTGAACCTGGTGTCTTCCTCAGCCAGGTTCCAAGCATTGACACCTCTACAGCACTAATACAGCTACAGCCTGCAGAGCAAGGGTGGCGGGCAAACATTTCTCTGTCTCAAACATCAAGCAAGACTTCCTAACACGCCTCATCACACCCCAGTGGCTTCACTGCACCCCCTCAGATGACTCCTTCCCAGCTCCCCTCTCTCTCCTCTCAGTTGTTTTCTCTGCATCCTGTGTTTCCATTCAAATCTAATCCAGAAGTACAGGCAAGGCCTGGTGTTTTCTCCCTAGCAAAGCACACAGACAGACAGACAGACAGACAGACAGACAGACAGACAGACACGGATACATACCTGCATACACACATACACACACTGGTGCACACACATACACACAGATACACACATGCACACACAGATATACACACATACACATATATAGATACACATGTACACACACATACATACAGGCACACATGGATATACACATCACACACAGATATACACACATATTGCACACATATACACATGCATACACACATGCACATACCTATGCAAGCTGATGCACATCCTGACACACTCACATTCACACAGACACTTACAGACACACATAGATACACACACACACACACACACACACACACACACCACTTTCTACCCATCACACGGGCTACATTTCTGAGACAGGCTCCCACACTCATCAAGAGCTTCCATTGCTTCCTAGCCTGGGCCAGGGTAAAGAACCTATGGTCCCATTATCTGTGGCATCTGACCTGGACTCTGCACACAGTGGGTGTCTGGCTGATGAATTCTCCTGGGGCTGAGATTAATCATGCAGTCAGTGGAAACTGTCCCTCTCAGCGCCCCCCACCCACCCCTCCAGTTCAGGGCTGTTTATTTCTTCCTGTGTTCAGCCCCACCATCCCCCAGTTCAGGGCTGTTTATTTCTTCCTGTGCTCTTTCTCTTAGGAACTTGTCTCTTTTCTCATTTTGAAGTTTCCAACACAATAAAACGAGAGAAGGGAAATGAGCCTCCACTGGACGGATTTAATAGAATTCACAAAGCATCCTTTTATTTTAGGATTATGTTTTTCCTATGTTTTGTTAAGAGCTATTTTCTGTCATGAAGTGATGGGGTCAGCACACCACAATATTATCAGCTGAGGTTAAGCTGCAGACACAGCCATCACTTGAGTTGTTTTAGCAGAGCAGATTGAAAACAGGGACTCAGAACTTTACACAATTATTGGGAGAGCTGGGGTGCCCACTTAGGCGGGGCTTCCTGGACTGCCTCCTGCGCTTGTCAGCTTGCCATCACTATAACAAAATACTCCAGTTAATTAACTTGCAAGTAGGAAAATGTTTCTTTTTGAAGATTTGTTTGTTTTTATTTAATTGTGAGTTTTGCCTGCATATGTGCACATGCATCGTGTGGTGCCTGGTGCTGATGGAGGTCAGAAGAGGGTGTGGCATCCCCTGGAGTTTGAGTTACAGACTGTTGTGAACTATCATGGGGGTGGTGGATAACAAACCCAGGTCCTCTGCAAGAGTAGCCAGTGCTCTTAGCCTCTGAGCCTTCTTCCAGCCCAGCAAATGTTTCTTTTAAGTTTTTAGAGGTTGCTTGCATCTGGCAGGGCAGTGGTGCGTTCACCCCACAGGCAGATAAGATTGTTCATGAGCAATGAGAATAAGAAGAGACCTGAACCCTGACTCCTACCCGGATCTGGAGGTAAGCTGGCACTTTTAGGACAGCCCACTGCTCCTCTGCGGTGCTCCATCCCTTCCTGGTCCATGGCCTGCCAATGATCCTCTGCTCCTCTCCTGGCCCATGGCCTGCCAATGGTTCTCTGCTCCTCTGAGGTGCTCCATCCCTTCCTGGCCCATGGCCTGCCAATGGTCTTCTGTTCCTCTGCAGTGCTCCATCCCTTCCGGCCCATGGCCTGCCAATGGTCCTCTGTTCCTCTGCAGTGCTCCATCCCTTCCTGGCCCACGGCCTGCCAATGGTCCTCTGTTCCTCTGCAGTGCTCCATCCCTTCCTGGCCCACGGCCTGCCAATGGTCCTCTGTTCCTCTGCAGTGCTCCATCCCTTCCTGGCCCACGGCCTGCCAATGGTTCTCTGCTCCTCTCTCCTGAACATGAAGCAATGGGCAGTACCACCAAGCATCCTCAAGAGGAACACATTGTTCCTTGATGACAAGCTTCATGGAGTCACAGTTATTGTTGGCTACAGGGAGGTGGATGAATATTCTGGAACTTGTGTTTGCTCTTGGGCCTGCCTCTCTAGGGAACAGCAGGGGAGTTTTTGGGGGAAATCTGGCAGTCTGGGACCCAGAGGAGCACAGTGATGGGAAACCTGGGGTTGCTTGTGTTGCTAGACCACATCAGCAGGGGAAGGTTGGTGGCGGCGGCGGCCAGGGCCTCTGGGTACTCCAGACCCTATGTTCTGGATGTGCTCCTAAGGACATCCCTGATGTCTCCATGGCATGGCATATGTATCAAGCATGCTCTGTGAAAGCACACCGTCTCATTCTTCTCCACTCATGGCTCGCCTGGCCTTCACTGAGTGTTCAGTGTTTGTAGGCTGTTCTAACTTCATGGCATTGTCTCTCTGAGGCCTTAGATCAGTGCTGAGCTGGGGGCATTAAGACCCCATCTTACACACAAGGGAAAGGAAGACGAGAAGCTGAAGTGAATTTGTGGGCGGCCTCTGGGAGCCTAATCCTCCAACCTCCCTGTCTTTGTGCTCTTGTTTGAGATGGGATCTTGCTATGTAAGCCTGAGTGGCCTGAGCTCACTATGCAGACAAGACTGACTTCAAAATTTCATCAATCCTCCTGCCTCAGCCTCCTAAGTGCTGTGGTGCTGCCACATCTGGCTGTGTCTTCACATTCTTATGGAACTCTATTTTCTGTGCAGGCTTGACTTTTGTTGTTTGTTTTTTGGTGTTTTGTTTGTTTTTGTTTTTTGTTTTTGATTGGCCTGGAATGGGGAGAATAAGGTTGAGCTGTGGAATATAAGCTTGAAGAGTGGGTTACAAGGGACAGTGGCCTGCTTGTGGGTGCTCTCTTGGGCTATTCAGTTGGGGAAGCCAGCTGCCACATCACGAGGCCCACTTGTGCAGAGATGTCTGAGTGACATAGCTTGGAGTTAGTTTTCCAGCGGAGCTCTGAGATAACCATGGCCTTGTGAGACTCCCTCCCTCAGGCTAGCTGCTCTCAGATTTCCTGAGATAATAAATAGGTGGTACTGAGCTAATGTGCTGGTCACAAGGGATAGCTAACACACTTGCCCATCCAACCTGTCTGTGATAAGGCTGACATTGGTGCTCAGGTCGGCCTGACTTCAAAGTTCATGTCTGTTTTTGCGCTTTGCTCTGGACTCAAACTCAAGACCTCGGGGATGCTGAGGCACTACAGAGCTTCACTCCTAGACCTTCGAAGTCCATGATTTAGTTGCTATACCACACTGCTTCCCCTGACATGTGGAAGAAAGACGTCCCACCCCACATGAAGATAAAACTAAGAGCAAAGTAGTCAAACTGCCTCAGTTTCTCATATGCAAAATTGGCTGGTACTGATAATAACCAAATTCATGTGGTTGTTGTGAAAACAAGACACGTTTATCCACATGAAGGTCTTAAGAGATAATAAATATTCAGTAAGAATTAATTATTAGCTGGACATGATGACAATGCCTGTAATTTCGGCCTCTTATATATTTTGGGGGCTGAGGCAGAAAAGAGCCTGAATTCAAGGCCAGCCTAAGCTGTCACACAGTGAAACTCTAAATAAATAAGGGGGGAAAAGAGGATTCATTAATGTTTTTAAAGATTTGTTTTATCTTTATCTTTCTGTGTATGAGTGTGTGCCTGTGTATGTGCCTGTGTGTGTGTGTGTGTGTGTGTGTGTGTGTGTGTGTGGCCTGATGCCCATAGAGGCTAGTAGAGGATACTGAATTCTCTGGGACTAGTTACAGACAGTTGTGAACTGTCACATGGGAGCTGGGAACCAAACCCAGGTCCTCTATAAAAGCAGTCAGTGCTCTTAACCTCTGAGCCGTTTCTCCAGCTCCAGGTTAATTGAGATTAGTACTAGATGAAGTGATGCACACAAACACTAAGTGAATTAAAATTGGCTCAAGCCCCTGGGAAAGACCAGTGATTACATGTGTGCAATGGTGACCACAATACTGCTGTCACCATGACCATGGACGAGAGGGACTGGCAGGATGTCCAGCTTATACTAGAACCTTAATAAGTGGCTGCACAGTGCCTGGCACACTCCATTCAACATACATACATACATACCTGTAACACTCTACTCAACACACATACAAGCATACAAACATACATACATACCTGGAGCACTCTACTCAACACACATACAAACACATACACACATGGAACATTGTACTTAATACACATACAAACATATACACATATATACATACCTGGAACACTCTACTTCACACACACACACGTATATGTGCATGCATGCATACATACATACACAGCTACTTGGCACACTCCACTCAATATACATGCATACATACATACATACACTTACCTGGAACACTCTACAACACACACATACATAAACACATACATACATACATACATACATACATACATACATACATACATACCTAGAACACTCTACTCAATACACACACTCTCTCTCACATACATACTTGGCATACTCCAGTCAATACACATACATACATACATACATACAATATTGACTCTCAAAGAGGCTGGTGGAAAGAGCAGCCAGGAAGTTGTTGAACCTGCCCCCCCCAGTCACTCCTCAACCCCCTGCTGTGGGGTCTGGGAGCCAGTTGGAGGTTGTGGGTGGGGAAGGCAGAGAAGTTATGGTTCATGGGAAAATGAGAAGAGGCCTGGTTCCAGTGTGGAGAATGTGTTGCTGCAGAGCCCACCCAGGCCCCCTGCTCTGGCCACTAGCAGGACCTTCAACCCTCCAAAGAGAGGATTATGTTAACAACCCCAAGAAGGGAATTTGTTCCATGGGCCGCCCAGATCCCTGGGGCAGGGAGGCTTAATGAGTCCCAGCACAAAGGGCACTGCCATTTCTCATTCCAGTTGGATCTCTCTTGCAATCGCACTGTTTGTGCTCCAGCTGCACTCCAAAAGAAATAAATGAGTAAATAACACGAAAAAGATGGGCCTGGCTCCACGGCCCTATGTGGGAATGTTTGGGGAAAATGTGATGACCATCTTAGTTCCAAGATTTGGAGATGCGGAACATGTTTGTACAAATCCCTTTGCCAACTTCTCCTTGAGATATTTGGCATTTGAAGTACCAAATATCATAAAGAAAAAAAAAATAAGAACCACATAGCCACCAATGAGACTGTAATACACTCATAAAAATACATCATTGAGTCAGACATGGTGGCGCCATTTGAGGTCTCGGCTATTCCAGAAGTTGAAGCAAGAGGATTGTCTTCACGGGTTCAAGACTCACCTGGTAAGACAGTGAGCTCTCCATCTTTAAGTCAACAGGTCACTGAGGTCCAACAGCATTGCCAGTGAACTTCATGTCAGGAAAGATGTGGGCTGAGGTCCTTTTCTGGGGGAAACCAACTCCTTTGGCTGCTTCTTCTTATCCACAAAGTTCCACTTACTTGACCTGATCAGGGGGTTTCAATTTGGGTTTCTGGAGGAGCCCTGGTGGGGTCTGTTGGGGCTGCTCCCCTTTTTGCAGTATATCAGTATTTTTCTTTGGGGCTGTCAACCAGCACGGTACAGATACTTAATGTTATTTCTGGCTAGCTCTTTTAACTTAAACTAACCTGTTTCTCTTTGTCTACTTTTTTTTTTTTTTTTTTTTTTTTTGCCTTGGGGCTTTTCACCTTTCTTACTTCTGTAGTTCTTACTTTCACTTCTTCTCATGTCTGGCTGGCTGGTATAGCCTGACTTACCCCAGGTTTTACTCCTGTTCTCTCCTCCTTCCTCTTTTCATCTTCCTTCTCTTTTTTTCCTCTGGAGCCTAGCTTTCTCCTCCTGCTTATCCTCTCTGCCAGCCTGTCCTATCCTTTCTCTGCCTAGCTATTGGCCATTCAGCTCTTCATTAGACCAATCAGGTGCCTTAGGCAGGCAAGGTGAAACAAATGTAACACATCTTTACATCGTTTACATAGTTAAACAAATGCAACATAAACAAATGTAACACACCTTTACACAGTGAAAGTAATATTCCACAACCTCTCAGTTTTAGAGTGCAGGGTCTTTCTTACTTTTTGGAAGGGAGATTTTGCTACTTAGAAAATCGTAACAACCTGACTCTATGTAAAGTGCTCCACCCACTTTTTTTTTTTTTTTTTTTTTCTTTTGAGACAGATTACTATGTAGCCTCAGCTGGCCTAGATTTTACTACTTAGCTCAAATTAACCTTCAACTCAAGACAATCCCAGCCTTGGAAACACTAGGTTTACAGGTGTGTGCCACCACACCCGACTATGAACGCCTCTTTACTGGATGATCTCTCAGGTTCTAATATTGCTAATACTAGATCACATTTACTAACTGGAGGAGAGTGAGGGTTAAAACAGTATATGAAAAGTAGGAGCCAGACTTGCAGAACTTCCCTGACCACAAAGAGCATAAGGAAATCACTGAGACCACTGAAATGGAAGGGAAGCTGCGGATTTCTGCTCTGCGGGCGGGGACCTGTAGGAAGAGCAGAAGGGTTTGGATGAGGGAGTCACTTTCGGGTGGGGCGGGGCTGGGACCATGGGATGATTCCAGGGCTAGAGGGTTCCACCAGCCTGTGAAATTCCTACAAGAGCTGAGCAATTCCTAAATGGGGAAAGGCCTGGCAGGTCATTCTTCAGTTTATTCCTTCCTGCACTCACTCCTCCCAGCACTGCAACCCTTTCTGTTTAGTGAATATTCTGTCTATGGCGCATCAAACCCAGTCAGAAGGCAAGCCTCTGTACAGGTGAGGGGGGCACGAGCCTGAAACCTCACAGGTATCTTCAATGGTGTTGCATAAGCTCTGAAGAAGAAAATACAGATTCACAGGTTTGATTACTTAGAGCTAAACCCAGATGGCACAGGGCTGGGCTTCTATGAGAGACAGGACTTGAAAAGACCTGCAAGAGAAATTTAGCTGGAAGAAGGCACCAGTGACGGAAAGGCAGTGAGTGAGGCTCAGCCCTTGGGCCAGACCCAAAGCGATCACTACAGATTAGTGAGGCTGGCTATCACGGACAGTGTACCTCAGGCCAGGATAGTTCATGCTTTGTCTTGTCCATCCAAAGTCCCAGGAGAACGCGTGCCCAAAACCCTGAAGGGCCTATGTAACTGGAAGTTTCTGCGTTTACCAAAGCCCCTGCCACAGTGCCAGGCTCTTTCCACCTGACCGTGGTTGCTCCTGTCTTAGGATGGCTGCCATTGGCAACAGCTGCAATGGGCATGAGCCTAGAGTGGCCAAAGCCCCTGCTTGGTGAGTGCTCAGGTGACATGCTATCACTGAAGGACCCAAGAGGTGCAACGTGGAGACAATTGTGTATGGAGAGCTGGGTGGGTAGTAGGGAGAAAGAGTCAGTGATTTCTGCTCTCCAAAGGGCTTCCTCCTTGTAGAGTCTGACCACTGGGGTGACCTTTCCAAGGAGGGAGGCTAGCAACTGTTACATATTAGGAGCCCAGGCTGGTAAGTGGAGAAAATACTCAGAGAATGACATATTTGGTAAGGGTGTGCTGGGTATGAGGGTGTATTGGAAGCTTGGGGCTTGTCCCCATTAGGTTTCTACTGCTGCAATAAAACAGCATGACCAAAAGCAACTTGGGAAGCAAAGGATTTGTTTCATCTTACAGGTTTCAGTCCATTACAAAGAGAAATCACGGCAGAAGCTGAATCAGAGGCCACAGAGGAACCCCAATTACAGGTGTGCTCAGCGGCTTCTTATATACCCTAAGACCACCCACCCAGCGGGACACTGCCCACGTCAATTGTTAATCAGGAAAATGCCTACAGGCCAATCTAGTGAAGGCATTTTTCAGCTGAGGTTCCCTCTTCCAGGATGGCTCTTGCTTGTGTCAAGTTAACAAAAGCCAACTAGCACAAGGTTAGGCCTACAGAAGCCCAAGGGGCCCCCAGGCTCTCCTGTGCTTTCGGGCTATGCCAGTCTTACTGCATGGCCACAGAGCCTGCCTGGCTTTGCTCTCTGCAGCTTCTGCCCCCTCTCAGCTCCCTGCTGGCCAGAACCTGTAGGGTCCACTGCATCTCTGCGGTGTTTGTCACTGTAGAAACCAAGGACAACAGAGACAGAACAAGAGAGGAAGGTGAAGGTGAAGGCTAAGTGGGTTAATGAGTACACTATGGATGAGGGAGAGAGGATGGTGGGGGTGCAGGATGCACTACCCTATTGGACTAAATTCAGACACATGGTGGAGCCCTGAGCTCCTCCCTGCCAAACCCCTGGATGTAGAGCCAGACAACTTCTGTCCCAGACCATGAGAGAGATGTCTAGACGTGTGCACACAGAGAGTGTCAAGTGAGGCTTAGCAGGGTCTCTGTGTGGCCCTACAGATGGTGAGACACTGAGCCCAGCCCAGCAGCACAGGCAGGAGCCACTCTGGTCAGGAACATGTTCCTCTAGTGGGGGTTGGGCCAGGAACCCACCCGCCTTCTCCACTGTGAGCAGAGAGGCCAGCAGGGAGACTTTGGTGTTTTTCTTCGGAGACAGTGGAGAATGGAGCAGCATCACTAAATGAGGATAATAACTAAATTAATCTGCTGAGTAATAGTCATTGCTGCTATTGCAATGTGTGGTGACTGGCCAAAAACAGCAGTTTACAAAAAAATAAGGCGACAAGCACCCTTCACTCCGCTGGGCTGGGAGACTCCAAGTTCCTAATGGTCTTGGCTAACTCTCCAGAATGCTGGGGACTGGTCGTGAGCTCTAACCTGGGTATCCTCAAGCAGTATTCAATTCCACACAACTACTGACACTTGCCTCTCGTGTCTTAGTTGTCCAGTGCCTCTGAGCAACCCAGCATCTGTCCCTGTCCCCCAAGGGGATGCCCAGCTATTCTATCAGGTCTCCTTTGTCCTTTGGGGTACCTCCCCTCAGTTTACTAATTAGTACTTGTGCCCCTCCTTCATGTCATGTAGCAGCCCTATACCCAGTGCCAGCGAGAGAAAGGCCATGCCTGCTAAACTGTCAAGGGCCAACCTTACGAGGACAAGAAAATATTTTCTATGATATCATAGACATGTCATGGCTCATAATCGAAATACCTTTGTAGGGCACAAAAACCATTTGTAGACTAGGGAGAGATGGCTCAGCAGTAAAGAGTGCATCTTCTGCTCTTGCCAAAGTCTCAGTTTGGCCTACACACAGCTGCCGCCTATAACTACAGTTCACTGGCACCCTCTTCTGGCCTCTTCAGGCACTGCATACATGTGGCACACACACACACACACACACACACACACAGGCACTTTTAAAAAGCACTTTAAAAATAACATCAGTAAGTGTTATGAAATATTATTTAATTATGTAAAGATGTGTTACATTTGTTTATGCTGTGGAATATTACTTTATCTGTGTAAAGATGTGTAGCTCTTGTTTCTGCTGCATTTAATTATGAAAAGGTGTGTTGCTGTTTCACCTTGCCTGCATAAGGCACTGACTGGTCTAATGAAAAGCTGAATGGCAATAGCTAGGCAGGAGAGGGATGGGGGCACTGGCAGGCAGAATAAATAGGAGGAGGAATCTAGACTCCAGAGAGGAGTAAGAGAAGAAGGGAAGACAGAATGGGGGAGAAAGAGAGGGGTATGCCTGGGGCCAGCCAGGGAGCCGCCAGACAGACAGATACAGAAGAAGCAGGAAAGGTATTCACATACAGAAGGCAAAGGTAAAAAGCCCTGAAGCAAAAGGTAGATAAACAGGTTAATTTAGGTAAAAAGGTCTAGCCAGAAATGAGCAGAAGCAAGGCCGAGCATTCTGTGCCATGATTTGGGAGCGGGTTGGTAGCTTAAGAGAAAAAGCCCTGGTACAAACAAGATTTTGTCGTTGTTCTGTAGGAGCCAGCAGGTGGACAAGAGAATGCAGCCTAACTCTAGCTCACTGCACCAGGTAAAGGTGGCAGGATTGGAGGACACTGAACAAAGGCTGTGGAAGCAGCTGTGTGGGCAGTCCCTTTTGCTTAGGTGAGGACAGAGTGCCCGCATGCTGAGAGACCGTTCCGAACAACTTGTACTTAGCTGCATCTTGAAAGGTGCAGGAATGGTGAGAACTAACTTTGCTGAACACTTTACGTGGCAGGCACCAAGGACGATGTGATTACTGTTACGCATGTGATTGTCACTCACATGGTATGCCAGGTGCGCTGTACCCATTCTATAGAGGGAAGCATTGATGAGAGTCTATGCTGTGTCCCACCCCAGGAGATATGCTCTAGGGCTATCAGTACCTGTACATGTGGCTTCCATGCCTTCCTTGTGCTTGCATTGTCACGGTGGTTTCATTGACCTGTGGTCAACAGCAATCTAACAATAATAAATAGAAAATTGCAGAAACAAATAATTCATAGGTTTGGTTGTGTGTGTGTGTGTGTGTGTGTGTGTGTGTGTCGCTTGGTGTTGCACTGAGGGCTAGAACCAAGAGTGTTCATGTGTTCCGTGAGTGCTCTACCACGAAGAAACTTACAGCCTTTTTTACTTTCTCTTTTGAGAAGGATGTCACCAAGTAGGCCAGGCAAACTTTGAAATGTTGGTCCTCCTGCCTCTGACTTCTGAATAACTGGGATTGCACGCTGGTGTCTCCAGTCCTGGCTATAATTCAGACATTAAAACTGTACTTTATTCATGAAAGCAAATTGAAATCTTGTGCCCCCTCCTCTGTTCTGCTTGGATCATGAATGTTCCCTTTGTGCAGGGTCTGAACTACTGTCCCTAACTTATCAGATAGACTTTCAAGAAATCACAGTGAAGTTGTCCTTATTTTACTTAACAATGGCCCCAGGGCATAAGACTAAGGCACTTTTATTATAGTACATTGCCATTGCTTTTCTCTTTCTTTTCTTTTTTCTATTAGCTACTTTAGTTCTTACTTGTCTGATTTATAAATGAACTTTATTATAGGTGTGTAGTTACAGGAAAATAGCACATAGAAGGCCATGGTGTCAGGTGTCTGCTGGGGTCTGAAAATGTGTCTTCCATAAATAAAATAGCTAACTATATTTTGCTGACAAAAGCAACTTAAGGGAGAAGGGTTTATTTTGTTTCACAGTACAATAGAGATGTCAGTGCAGGAGGTGATGGGGGCCGCTGGCCACATCACACCCACTGACAGGAAGTGACGTATGCATGCCAATGTTCGGACTGCTTCCTCCATACAGTCCAGGTTTCCCTAACCTTGGAATGCCCCCCCCCATATATCCATCCCCAGGACAAGGTTTCTCTGTAGCCCTGGCTATCCTGGGACTCACTATGTAGATCAGACTCAGAGATCTGCCTGCCTCTGCCTCCTGAGTGTTGGGATTAAAGGCATGCACCACCTATAATTAAGATGTGTCTTCCCATGTAAATACAATCAGGATAACTCGCACAGACACACCCAGTAGCCCACTCCCAGGTGATTCTGGATTCTGTTAAGTCAACAATTATCAATAGCCACCACAGAGGTCTACAGACATCACTTATGACTTACATTTTATCATAGCATCTTATTTATATATGCAGGCTGTGGTGGCCCCACGAGACCCAGGGACTGGTACTTCAGCTGCAAGTACAAAAGCAGCTGATCTAGAACTCAAGTCCCTTCTTGTTACCAGCATGTTTTCCCCACCTGCCACCAGTCTGGTCCCACTCTTTGTTCCTCCCCACTGGCCGCCCGGTCTCGCTGCCACGAGTGCCCCAATAACACACAGAGACTCTGTATTTGATACAATCCTGTTGACTAGTTGCTATTATGGGCTAGCTCTATCTTAATTCTTAACCCATTTTTACTTATCTCAGTATTTCCACGTGGTCATCTTTTCTGAGCGCGGTGGGCCGGCATCTTGCTTTCTCTCTGCATGTTTCTTAGGGGCCGCAAAAGAAGGGAAACTTCATCCTTGAAATTCTTGCATTTTCTGGGTTATCAAGAGCTTGACTTGAAGCCCAGAGAGGCCAGTGGCCTTTGTTTTTTGGTGGGTGTTGGGTAACTGTAGCCAGAAACCATTCAAGATGTCAAGTGTGGCTGGGAGCTCTCTTCAGGGTTTGAGGCTATGTGAAGGCAATGCAGTTAGTGACCTCACCATGGATGCAGATTCTAGAATTGCCTCTGCCATTCATGTGCCAGGTAGTTTGGGTAGGTTTTGTCCTTTCCGTGCCTCAGAGTCCCTTTTGTAGAATGGGACTGACAGAACTAACTTTGTAGAATGTAGAAGAGCTAGGTAAGTTAGTGTTTAAGAAGAACTTGAACAAACAGTGCTTGGCAGGCAAGGACTAAACAGTAGTGTGATACTCTTGTGCATGCGGACTGTACATGGGGAATCTCTCTGCATCTGGAATATCGAAGAGGCCCTTAGTCCTCCTCTGACTTGTGAAAAAAGCTTTAAGGAGGTGACTAAGGCCTCCCAAGGAAGGTGGGCTCTTCTGTTTTTTGGGGACAGGGTCTCATGTAGCCCCTTCTTATCCCCAAACTTTGCTCTTCAAGTCCCTGGGTTCAATCCCCAGCATAAACTAGTCGTGGTAGCACACATCTGTAATCCCAGCTCTCCAGAGGTGGAGGCACAAGAATTGGAAGTTCGAGGGTATCCTTAGCTATGTATGGAGCTTGAGGCCAGCCTGGGCTTTCATCTGGCCCTTTTCTCTCCCCTGTAACCTCAGTTCTGCCTTTCTGGGCTTAGGCCTTCAGTACAGACTGTTGCCTTTTACTCCTATTCCCGAGTACTCCTGAGAGTCTGTCAGAACTGAGCATTCTCAAGGCTGCACTCACTCACTCCAAACACCTCTCCTCTAAATCATCTGGCATTCAGGCCAGGAGTGGCCTGTGAGAGCGCCAGCATTGCTCAGAGGTGGGGGTGGGGACCCAGAGAAGGTGAGGAAGCAGTGGCAGGGTACAGTAGTAGCCTTCAGGAAGTCCAGACTTCTTTTACAAGGTCAACATCTCCTAACGGAAGGAGGGGAGTTTGCTGTGTGGGTGTCTGTCGGTCACTCATGGGCATGGAAGTGGTGCATGTTTAATCCCAATACTCCAGGAGGCAAAGGCAGGCATATTTCTGAGTTCAAGGCTAGTCTGGTCCCAGGGTTTTTGGCTAGTCAGGGCCACACAGAGAAAACCTGACTCAAAAAACCAGACAATGGCCCCCTTAGGTTCATATATTTCAATGCTTAATCATCAAAGAGTGGCTCTTCTTGGAAAGGATTAGGAGGTGTGGCCTTGGCTTGTTGAAACCTTGTCACTGCAGTGGGCTTTGAGGTTTCAAAAGCCCATTCTGGGCCAGTGTCTCCTCCTGCTGCCTGTGGATTTGAATGTAGAACTCTCTTGGTTACTTCCCCAGCACCATGCTTACCCATGCTCTTCACCATGATGGTAATGGACTAAACCTCTGAAGCTGTAGGCCAGCCCCAATTAAATGTTTTCTCTCATAAGAGTTGCTGTGGTCATGGTGTCTCTTCACAGCAACGGAATGTGACTACGACACGTGGGCTTCTCTGAGGAGCAGTCTGTGTACAGGAGCTGGAAACTGGGTCAGGACAGACAGGGCTTCCTTCAGGCCTACAGAGGAGACAGCAGACTCTGCTTAGCTCTTCTCTGAGGCAAGTTTAAGTATCCTTGGCTATGAATGAGCTGGTAATGTCAAGCCAGCCCTACAGATACCCTGTTTTATGTATCTTTTGTCCCTGTTTTATGTATAAAAGAGGCTGAACAAAGTGTTGAGAGCAGAAAGTGGACAAGAAACTGAAGCCAGGCCTGGCTCCAAGGCTTCACACGGCTCTACCCCCAAGGAACGAGGCAGGGTTGGGGAGGAAGGTGCTGGGCTAAAATAGAATGGCACAAGCAATAATATAGGGCACAGGGGTGGGGTGTGAGGAGCAGGAAGGGAGACTGAGAGACATAGAGAATGAGAAATAAAAGATGAGGAAATCAGGCCCTCCTTCATGTCCCTATGCCTCTCATTACCTGCTGCCATAAAATTATGGCCCAGGATGTGTGGGCTGTCTGTCCCCAAAACCTCCAGTGCCAGCCAGGAAACACATATGAGCATCAAAGTCTGATGAGGTGGTCCGGGGACCCTTCTCTCAAAGTGATAAGTGTCTACCCATTCCCCAGGGAGGCACTATGGAGGGGAGGAGCAGGGCCTGGATGGACAGGAACACATCTTTCTTCAAGAGAAGCAGGACATTAATTTTTAAAATGTGATCTCTTATAATTTTAAGAAAAAATATTTTAGAGGAAAAAAAATAAAAACTCCTGGTAGGCAGTAGGCACAGACAAGCATTGGCATACTATGAGGGTTTTCTGCCTAGCTGGGGGGGTTAATGCAGGGTCCTAAAGACCACAGGAGGGCACTGTGTGTGTGTGTGTGTGTGTGTGTGTGTGTGTGTGTGTGTGTGTTTGTGTGTGTGTGTGTGTGTGTGTATACAGCTTTGGAAAACAATGCCTTGTCACCTCCAAACACAAAAGGGGCATTGATCTGCCACTGGCCAGGGATGCTTCCTACCAGCCAGAGGCATCTGCTTCGCGCATGGAGCCTAGGAGCGGAGGGAGGGGATGAGGGCACAGTGGGATGCTTGAAGTGGTGGGAAGCAGCTCAGAAGTGAATCACATTTTCATGTGATGGGTGCAGTTCACACTTGGGAAGAGAGCAGGGAGCGACCAGAGCCTGACTTTTCTAAATATATCAAACAGCCGTCTAGCTTGAAGCTGAGATTTCTGACAAGAGGCTGAACACCCCGTGTTCCACATCTCCAGTGAGGGGAGGGGGAGGCTGAGTCAGGAAGGAGCCTGAAACCTTCTCTTCCTAGTGCTGATTGGGCCTCAGGAGAACGTCATGAGTCCCGGGACAGCTGCACAACCATGAGGTTTCCAGGAAGGTCTGAGAGGGGTCATAGCAGGCACCCCTCTTCTGATTGATCTTGGCCCTTCCAGGGCTGGCTGGCACAGAGGTGGTTGTTTCTCCAGAGCTTCCAGATATGATGGTGTAACCAGGCTCCAAGTGCCTGTCTGTTTCCCAGCAAGGGTATGAATGGGCATTACCTGCCAGTGGCTTGGGCATTTCACCTCATGGACAAAGTAAGGAGGCCAGAGCCCCATGCACACCATGGTAGGCTGCCACTGCTTCACAGGCACAGCCATGAGGCTTCCAGTAAGGCCTGAGAGGGCACGCAAGGTTCTTCCTAGGGCCTGGAGGGGTGGCTTCCTTCTATGGCAGTGGTTCTTAACCGTCCTAATGCTGGGGCCCTGTAATACAGTCCTTCATGTTGTAGTAACCCCAACCATAAAACCATTTTCATTGCTGCTTCATAACTGTACTACTGTTCTGAATTGTAATGTAAATACCCATGTTTTCTGACAGTCTAAGGCAGCTCCTGTGAAAGGGTCATTTGATCCCAAAGTGGATGGTGACCCACAGGTTGAGAACAGCTATTCTACAAGCTGCAGGAAGGAGTACCCCCAGGCAGCTGTAGGTCTGCTGCCTTGGTCAGATGCTTGGGTCCTGAGAAGAAATGTCCACTTGGCACACCTGGATGTGCCCTGCACCCCACCCCACAGGTCATGGGGAGCAGCGTGAAGATCGGGAGCAGTTCTGTCACTAACCACACATACCCTTCCCCCTCATTAGCACCATTCCTGTCTCTGTGGGAGCAGAAACTGGAGGTGAGGAGCAGGCGGAAGCACCTTCCAGTTCTGATGTTATAGCTCCTTCATGTCAGAGGTGGGCTCTAGGGGCTTGGGGAGCAGTGACACCTCCTGCAGAGGGGATGGGACTCTTGACTCCTCTGTCTATGAGGTGAAATGTGCAAGCCACTGGCAGGTTATGCCCGTCCACACTTCGCTATGAGGCAGAGAGGCGCTTGGAGCCTGACTCAGAAACATGCCCAAGAAATGTGGCTTCCATGGTGTGGAGATCCCCTTTGGGCACATACCTCTGCACCCCTGGGTATTCTGCTTGGCTGGGCCCAGCCCTGGGGACAGGCACTTCTGGGGTGCTGTAGAGAAGCCACCTTAGGCCTCCGGGAATCCCATGGGAGACTCCCAGCTGCTAGCAGCCTTGCTAATGGAGTGCCTGAGGAACAAGCCAAGTCTGGGGAAAGCTTTGGGCTCAGCTTGAAGGCAGTCATGCAGGGCGCTGTAGCCCAGGATCCAGGAGGTTGCACCTTCTCAGGCTCTGCTTCTTCCAAGTCACTCACTGTGCTTGTCTAGGGCTCACTGAAGGGTATCCCAAGCCAGTGCAAGTCTCTCTGCAGCCAGCTTTCATGAGCTTATTTTCATATTCTACTTTTTGTATGTACTTGTGTGTGGTATGCACGTGTATAGAAGCCAGAGGTTGTTATCAGGTGCGTGCGTGCGTGCGTGCATGCGTGCGTGCGTGTGTGTGTGTGCATCACGTTTGATTTTTTGATCGGGTCTTTTATTGAACCTGGAGTTGTCTGTGATTCAGTTAGACTCACTGGCCTGTGAGCCCTAGGGAGCCTTGTCTCTGCCTCCCCGATACTGGGATTACAGAGGAGCACCGCTGTGCTTAGTTTTTTTGTCATTTTTAAAAAAGTGGGTGCTGGGGACTGAGCTCAGGTCCCTATGCTTGTACAACACACACTTTACCAGAGCCACCAATCTAACCTCTTTTTAAAAATATTTTTATTTGTATGAGTGTTTGCCTGCATGTGTGCATACCACATGTGTGCCAGGTGCTAGCAGAGGCCAGAAGAGGACACTGGGTCTCCTGAGATTGGAAACTGTCATGTGGGTCTGGGAACCACACCAAACCCGAGTTCTCAGCAAGAGCAGTCCGAACTCTCCACTGCCTTCTTTGTTTTTCCCAAGACAACATTTCACTGTTGAACTCCTGGGCTAAAATGATTTGGAACGATAGAACAAGTCACTGCACTAGGCTCAGAACCTCTGAGAGATTACCCATGTCATTCATCTGATTCATCTGGAATGCAACCCACCCCTTCACCCCAGGAACAGGGAGGGAGGCAGCACAGTGGAGGAAAAGAATAGTGAGTTTTTCGGGTATGTGAGTCTTCCTCAACCCTCCCCTCCCCCTCTCTCATCATCCTTCATCCCAACGCACCACCCTTCTGCATTTCTTCGAGAATCTACTACCCGATACAACACAGGCCTGGGGGAGTTCACAGTCAAGGGGCCCAGTCTGCACAGGAAGTTCAGGAAAAAATGGCGGTGAGCTCAGTGATGTGAAATAGGTATGGTCATGAAATTTAGAAAACAACCTGCAGGAGACATGCCAGAACACCCACTGTTGATCTAATATTCAAATTAGACTGGTCTTTTCTTCATGTTTCGTCCTGGCAACTTTGCTACCGTGGGGGTGCCCAGGAGAAATGCCAGCACTGGTCTTGGATCTGGGTAGGCACTTCATGAAGACAAGGCCATGTCTATGGCTGAGGATCGGAAGGAATTATCTAGGTGGGGAGGGAGCGAACCTCTCCTAACTGGAGTACTGTGAGGTAACAAGGGCCAGCTGAGTACCCAGCACCTGAACACTGCTAGGCATCCAGAATGGAGGAAGCAGAGATGCTGGAGACAGAAGTGGATGCAGGTCAAGAAGGTCCCTGCATGTGTTCAGGGATCTGGACTTCATCAACAGTCACAGGGGCATGTCCATTTTTTAAGAAGCCCTGTGGAAAATGGTGTGTGTGTGTGTGTGTGTGTGTGTGTGTGTGTCCTGTCTGTCTGTCTGTCTGTCTGTCCATCAGGTTGGCAGTGGTGAGGCCTCCTGCTGAGACAGTGGTTCAGGCAGCATCTATGGTGGCTTAGGTGGGGGAGGGGTGAGCAGAGGAGAGAAGCAGGTGGAGCAGTGGACCCCAGGAGCTATAATCAACAGGATTGCACAACTGAGTAAAGCGAGCATGGGCAAAGACCCAGAAGGGAGAAGGTGGCTCCAGGGCCTGCCTTGTGTGGTTGGTGGACTGAGGCCATTCAGAGGTAGGAGACAGCATGGGGCGAGGACTGTGAAGGATAAAGATTGTGGTGGGGGGAGACTGGGGGAGGAGAGGCGTGTCAATGTGGAAGGATGAACTGGGTGGATACGGATTCCTGGTGGAGTTACAGTCAGCAGCACTCAAAGGGAGGTCAAAAGTCTGAGATCTGCTCCTCCTTTTAGCACCTGCTCCAGGAGCCTCCAGGGCCTGGATGGGCAGTGAGCTGCAGGAGCTTGAGCATGCTCCCTTCCCTAGCACCAGATCCACAGGGAAGTCCTCCCTGGTTGTCACCAAGGCCTGAGAGGGAGTGTGAACTCCCAATGCCTCACCTGTTTTAGAAGACTGCATGGTATCTTTCAGTTTTAAATTGTGGCCAATCCATTCCACCAAAACAACAGGCCCATGGGTCAGATCTCCCCACAGGTCAAAAGCCCCGGGTTACAGTGAGAAGGGAAGTGAGACAGAACCAGGAATCCTACAGTGTTCTTCCAAACTTCTCCATGAGAGAGCCAGGGAGATGGCTTAATGGTAAAGGCATCTGCTGCCAATCATGACAGCCTGAGTTTCATCCCCAGAATCCACATGGGGGAAGGAGAGAAATCATTACACCAGTTGTCCTGACTTCCACAAGCATGCTGTGGACACACACACACACACACACACACACACACACACACACACACACACACACACACACACACACGTAACATTTCTCCATATGCCCCCACAGGTAAAACCACCCATAAGAGCTGTCACAAAATGGACCTTCAAGCTTCAGTGTTGCCAGTTCAGTGGGTCTAGGGGCCGCCCAGGGTGGGTATTAACCAAGTATATGAGAAACCAAGTTAGGAAAGAGGCAGAAGACAAGAGTCTGACCCAGTGCTGAAGTGCAGGCTCGAGAACAGGAGAAAACAATCAGCAAGTTGGCTGCTGATGGGAGGGAGGATGCTGGCTCCCAGGAAGACTTCCTGTACCTTCCCACAGCACATCTTCACTTCTCCCCAAGGAAGAGGGATGCTGACCTTAATGTGGAGTCTCAAGATTATGAGGAGCTACATCTGCTACTGGGAGTGAGTGCAGCTGATGGGCCTTAAGAGGTGGGTGCACTGGGCTGTGATCTCTGTGGACTCCTCCAGGCTTAAGTAGTGAGAGGAGTGGGGATGCTCTCTCCTGGTCTAGCCACCACCAGACCAGGCCAGCTTGATGCCAGGCATAGAGGCACAGGCATTCCATCTGCATCTTCCCCTGGCAGTGCTAGTACTAGGATGAAGAATGGGGAGACATTTGAGGTGAACTTAGAAGGCCCCATCCATTTCCTTGTTCTCATTGGTTTGGGAAGGAATTTTTTGAGGCTCCTTCCCAGCCTAGAAGAATTCCACCCTGGAAAGATTAGCCACGACACTTTTTTGTTTACTCTCCATGGATTCTTTGGCGGGATTCATGGAGGAGAATTGAGAGTTCTGGCTAGTACTGGGCATTGCCAAACCTCCAGGTCAACTCCAAAGCCATATCATGGTCTCTAGAATCTAAGACTGCTGGGTGCCCTGGACTAAAGTGTGTGCCCTAGACCCATTACCACTAGTAATCTTGAATGGACCATGGCAGGAGAGGAACTTGAATTGAATGTCTCAAAGCATAGGGGAGAGATGAGCAAAGGCTAAGAGGGAAAGTGTGTTCCCAAAACAGGCTTAGGATTTTGGTAACAAAAGGTGGAAAGATTTCTGCTGATGGTCCCTCCCCCACCTGCTTTCTACCCGCCCCCCTTCCTCCCTTCCTTCCTTTCTTCCTTTGGCAGCATCTCTTTCTATAGTTCAGGTTATCCTCATTAAAGGAATCCACTGCTTCCACATCCTAAATGCTTAGGATTACAGGTGTGAGTAACATGCCCAGCATAGGTGAAATCAGGGATATCTCAAGGACTTAAGGAGAGTGGAGTTTGAGCAGGAGGACTGAACTCGGCTTGGGGCACTAGTGACACCTTTTACACCCACTGGAAAACAGCAACTGCCACACTCCATCTGGGGCTGAGCACACCTGCGTCATTAATCTAAGCATCCATTTATTTATTTTATGAGAGTGGTTTATCTAAAAACCCAATCCGCCTAGAAGCTGAAGCAGCAAGCTTCCCAGATCCCAGGCTGAACCTCATTCCTGCCATCCCCAAGAACAGGTGGATATCCCTTGGAAAGCTGCCACCCACCAACTGTCACAATTTTCAAGGTGTGTTCAGGGAGCTTTGGGGAAAAACAGGTTTGGAAAGTCTGGCACAGCACCCCCTCTTGGAGATTCAAAATACATTCACAGAGTGAAAGCTGAACAGGAGAAAATTTTCATTTTGCTTTAGGGTTTTAAACCAGGCCTGCACTCCTGCCACCCAGAACTGTGGTGGAGGGCAGACACATCTGGTTGAAGGGGCCCCTGGTTATCTGCTTGATCTCTTCACTGTGATGGTCGTTTAAACAGCTCTCTGAAGGAAGAGGTTCAGTCTTTCAAAGAGACTAATTCATGGCATGGGCAGAGTATTTGGGATCTGAGAAAACCCACAGTCCAAGAGTCGAGTTAACTCAAGTCCACAGTGTACCCAGCAAAGCTGCAGACAGCATTCTCAGGTCCAGACACTGCCTTATAAGGTGGCCTGACATTTTCTCATGGCCCAGACTGCCCTCCAAAAATATCCAGAGACAGAGCAAGAGTGGGAAAGGACCTTCAGGGGCACTTCAGATAATCACATGCAGACTCTGCTGCAGAGCGGTGCTGACACCTGCTTGCAGTCCCAGTACCCAAAGCTCTGGGCTGTGCAAAACATGAGGGCACCAAGGGGAAAACCCGACCCTCAAGGCATGCACCCAAGCTGCCTTTTCTTTGTACGCCTCCAGAATGTGCTCTCAACTGTCTTTGCTTTATATGGACAATAGATCGTGACTAATTTTCATCTGTGCGCCTTTCTGCCCTTCTTATCCTTGGGCCGAAGCTGCTTTTCCCAATGCTTCCAATGTTCCTGAAGCCCAGATAGCCTGTGAGGTGCTGCCCCCCAGCGGGAAGGGCTGGCCACCACAACTCGGAGGTGGAAAGGGCTTTCCAGACTTCAGCCGAGGCTGCAACTGCAGTGCATCTGGGTTCCACCCACCCACATACAAAATGTGAAAGCGACGTGGTGGGAAGGAGTTTATGCTCTACAATTAGGGAGCTCCCAGAAAACGAAAGTGTTTTGCGGAATGGACACTAGGTGCTTCAACACAAAGCCTCCCACTGTTTTGGATTTGTTATCCAATGAGAGTCATGGGGCAAATTTGCCTTTTGTGGGAAAGATTATTTTTGGTATGGAGATTTGCCCATTTAACACCATGGGTGTCACTCTAAATGGAAACAACAACAACAACAACCAAGTAGTCCCTCACATCTTTTTAAAAGACAGTATTGGTTAAAAAACAAAAGCACTTCATGGCTCTCCCTTGATCTGTCTCTTAGATGCAAGGAGGGGAATGTTAATAGGTACGGCTATTTTCGGTTATAGTTACTTACAACAGTTTCTTCACCACCAAATGGTTTGACAATGAGCCAGGCTATTTGTAAGGCTGGGGCTTAAAAAAATAACAATATGATGAATTTCAATGCTAGTTTTTGTTCTTGTTAAAGGAACAGAACCCGGCAGCATGTTTGGGACACTGTGTGTAACAGGAGGCTTCCTAATTACACCAGGCAATTCTTCCAGGTTAAAGCTTATGTCAACATAGCACACATAATCGCCACAAAGTAGACAATGCCAATCAGAAAGACCCAGTTCTCATCACTACTCACTGTAAAGGCCGCTTGACTTTCCCACCTGCATCCCACCCACATCATCTGATTCCCTTTTCTTAGTGAGGAACACAAGACCCTCCACGAGAGGGGCACTCAGACTGACGTGCTGGGGACAGTGAGCAGATGTTCTCCCTTGGGATACATCACTATGCTCCTGGACAATGACAGTGGTTAACTTTGAGAAACACTGCACATTTAGGTGGGAGCAAGGTGTTACCGCAAGCACAAGAGAGGAAGCACCCAGGGGACCTGATGAGCCTGAAACTTCAGATCCAGAGTGGAAGGGCATCCTAATCAAGCTCCCTCCAACACTTTGACCATGTGAAAAACTCCCAGGAATGTTCTGGAATTGGAGCCACTTTTCAGGGTGAGGTACTTGAACTTCCCCATCTAGTTTTCATAGAAGAGGAACAGTTATCTGCTGGGAAACAGTTACCTGCTGAGTGGGGGCTCAGCTTAATATTAGAAAGTTGCTAAGAAAATGACTCTTAAGAAAACCCCCCCCAAACAAACAAAACAAAAACCTCATTCTAGGACAAAAGATACTCCCTTTTTGCTGATTAATGTTGGGTTTCCTGGTACCTTAGAGGAGGTTACTCACACACTTGTGCAGCCTGTTGGCAGCCTGCCTTGGTGAGCCTGAAGACTAACTGGCAGAGAGAAACATCTTAATAAAGCCTATTTTTCCTGTAAGTACAGAAGTGGCAATATCAGAAACAGATTTGAAAGTCATCAAAGAACAAGCTGAAGTCTGTAACGGAATGGGAGTTTCCACATTCTCAAAACATGGCTCCAAATCAGACCCAGGCAGAGCACACACCAGTTTATTTCGAATGCAACACAGGTACCAGTGTTTTATGAGTATAACTTACTACATGAACATCAGATAAAAACAGCTTTCAAAAGCATGCATAGAAAGTTAAGCATAGTCTTTCAGCTCCTTATTTCTAAATATACAAAAAATACATTTAAATTATATAATTTTAGTGAATCAAAGACTTATAAAATTACAATTTTTGTTTTCACAACATAGAAAAAATACAAAAATGACTATATATATGGTTGTATAATTTTTTTTTACCCAAATTTCAAAGGAGCAGTATGTATTGACTTTGATGTTTTATAATGGTTTATCTGAAACTCAGAACTGAATGTGATGTTCAGGTTGGATGACAGCAACATCAGATTTTCATTAGAAATGAAAAGCAGCAGCACAGTCGATCCCTCATCAGCCTCTTGGGCCTGGCCATCAGTCACATCATCCTCTTGTTCAGTTTGCTTTTAGAGGGGCTTTTCCGTCCAGGACGGTGCTTTATTCCATGACTAACTCCACGGGGTCTTTGATTATGGTACAAACATGTGCAATGAGTGGTCCTAACCTCAGCACGATGCAGATTAACACCACAGCTCTCCAGAGCACTGCTGTCGGGGAGATCTGAGGCAGTCAAGTGGGTGTGGGGAAGATGTCCCTAAGCCTGACAAAGCACCCACAGAGAAGCACTTTGTTCGTTCACACCTATTAGACGTGACACTTGGGGAGGCCGGATATTCTCAATTTATAAAAGAACACAATTACCTCAAAGGAGAAATTAATTCATGTTAGGGATGAAAAAGGAAAAACAAAAAACAAAACAAAAAAAAAACAACCTTAAAATCTAGTTGCCAAGAGAGGTGACTGACACTGACAGACACCTTCATTCATCTGCTGTATGTGTCTTCAGTGCTCATGTCTAGAAGACATCGGATTGAGACCAGTTTTGAAGGACACTTGAGTGAGGAGAACACAATCAAGTTCAGTTTGATGACATTCAGCCAATGCAGAAGGCCTGAGAAAGAGCCCTGTCCTTGGGCTGGACCATCTGTTTCTCACACAACCTTCTGCAATCACTCCAGTGCAACTATAGCAATCTCAGTCAGATACCATAACACGGTGACAAAACCCAGGATGACTCTGCTTTACAGAAGTACAGTTGGGGGGAATAAAAAGCTGAAAAAAACCTTTCCCACATATTTGTCTATCAAATACCAGAATAGATTCTGATTTCAACATAGACAAGTCAAGAGAGCTGGCTCGAGGCAGAATTCTAATGTTCCCTTTGACAATAACTTATTACACACCTGCCTGCATTAGCTTTTTTAGCTCTATGAAAATACATGTTTGAAAATGTAGTTTTCATTATATTCTTCTGATTGGAACAATTATCTTCTAAATGACAATGGCAAGATTTTTAAAGCCTTAAAGGTAAACAAAGAAGAAAGGAAACAAGGGAAGTGATTCTATGAGTGTGCTGTTTAAGGTCAAGTGCATATCTAAACTTGGGTCTGGCATCTTTATCAGAACCCTGCTTTCTATTTTTAAAAGCAGAGTTTTCTGAGTGCACCATGAGGAGCAGTGGGCAGGGCAGTAACTCGCGTTTTGCCTGTCTCCTTCAAACCTTTCCTAAAGGGACTTAAATAGATGGTTATGCAATTAAGTGCTGTGAAGACACTATTAGACGATGTCCACAGTCACAAGCCAGCTGGTGGCTGCTCTGACATGTGGGAATGATGCTGCTTTTAGCTCATCCTAGAACATGTGTTGTCACTGAACTTACAACTTGGTGGGAGTTAACACAGGACCACAGTCAGGAAAAGTATCTAAACAGAAGAGTAAAAAATTGAAACAAAAAGTAAGTACATAAATCTATTTCTGGATGCTTTTCTGGACTATGGTGGTAAAGCAACACCTTCCAAGCATCTTTAATTACAGATTTCCTCCTCCTGTGTAATGAGATGGACTTTGCATCTGCCAACGAGAACAGCCCTAGGCCAATATACATCTGTGCTCTGAGCTAAGTATGATGAAGCCTTCCCCTCACACAGTGGCTTGTTAGAATCTGACAGAAGCTAAGCTCCAGGTAAGGCTCTCTACAGTATACACAGACTTCCTAAATCCAAGCACGGTTCTTAGTGGCAGGCAGTAATGACTCAATTGAAAACAAATGAAAGGCTTTTAGTGGTTTTCTGGTTACAGGCACTACCCAAAGATTCACAGGCATATACATCTTGTAATTCATTCACTAGATATGAGGGGCTGGGTCCTAGCCAGAACTTCAGAGCATTCCAGAGAACAAATTGCTGCTTCAAAATTACAAAGAATTTCCAGCATGCAGTCAAGCACTTTGAAAAGGAAATGCTAAACACACTGCAGATTGCAACATAACTTCTACCGCAAGTTAGTGCAATGTCATTACTCAGACTAACTCTCAAGAACTCAGTGTTACAGATCTTTATTTGTCAGATACATGAAGGACACGGAGGAGATAAAGTACCAGCCCCTTCTAGCCATCATAGACACAGGAACTTCTGATTCGAGCATGCTCAAAGGACCAGCTAGGATGCTTTAGGGATCAGCTCTTTGCATTTTTAATCTTTATTTTTTATAAAATCCCAGGCCCACATGACACTGGATTTTGGTTTTTATTTTGTTTTTAATATTTTAAAAATAGTTCTTACTTATTTTCTATGAAATGTACTGGGAACTCAAAAAGTCTGCAGCATTTTTTGATCATGGAAAAGTTTGGTTTGGGGTCGTGGTGTGGAGAGCTAGTCAGACTTCTTGTGTTCTTCAGTGCGAGAAAGGACCTTTCTTCTCTGGTGTACCATGTGGAAGTACAACTGGGGGAAAACTGGAAGACAAGAAAAGAGCAGTGGGTTAGGGAGCCTTTGCAAGCCCTGTTCACTCAGAGTGCAGGCCTACTGACCAACGGCAGTAATAAAACAGGCCTGCAAAGGGAAGGACATGGAGAGTCTCCTGCTTCAGCTGAACAGTCAAGATGCCACAGGCAACCAAACAGAATCATCATCTGTGGTGGAGATTAAAAGCAGTGTCACATATGTGAGGCAAGTTTCTACCACTGAGCAATGGGCCCAACCCTGTTTACACTCCATTAACTTTCACATTTATTCTAGTTAATTTCAGAACCCCCAGAGAGATAGAGACAGCGATGGAGATGAAATAGGGTAGACAGCACCAGTGAGGGTAAACCAAGTGTCTAGGGGCTCACAGGGAACCTGGGATCAGGTTCTCGGGTAGGGGTGATAGTTATTCCTCAGGGCACGTCCTGAGAAAGGCTGTTCTAGGACTGGCAGAATGAGGCGGGAGAGGGAAGTCACAACCTTTGACTTAAAACATGACTTAAAGCAGGGTTGGGGTGTAGCAAAGCCATTACAGAACCAGTATCTTGGGCATCAGGAACTGGGAAGTCTTCATTCCTTGGTGTTGGTTCTTAGAAAAGGGACTGCCTCCCTAGAGAATTATTTGGCAAGGGGGGGCGGAGTTATTGGCATTTAGCATACTAAATCAGGGATGCCAAAATATCCCTAACTAACACCTGTTCACCACAAATGCCCAGTGGAGAAACTGACTGAGTCACCTGGCCTTTACTTGGCTACTGCAAACAGGGACATCTAGTCACCACATAAACACCGCGTGAGGACCTCCTCTTCTCAGGGGCCCCGTTTCTGTTTTCCAGAGAGGAGTCTGTATTTGAGGGGAGGGGGCTTCTACTATTGCCAATTCTCCTGGGACAGTTTCTTATGTTTCAAACAGATAAACAATTTTATTTTTTTGATAGAGTCTCCATCTCCCAAGTGTGGAGATTATCACTATGCCTGGCTTCAAGCTGATCAAATTTAAAAGGCCCCTGAAAGAACTTCAAGAAATCAGGAGGCATCAGTGATGTGGCCACCACCCCAGCCTGGTCCCATTCCATTTGCTGTTTCCAGGGAGGAAGTCACTCACAGAAAAGGCTCAGCTTATACAAAGAAGTCAACAATGACAGAACTATTTTGGTACGAAAGCGACAAAATTTGACAAGCTCTATAATCTAAAAACTGGAAGTAAGGATATAATTAAGCCATAGGGAGTGCTAATTGTAATCATTTAAAAATGCTGGGCCAGCCACATCCCTAGCTTTCCTGTAGGGAAGGGACTCTGAGCTGAGTACGCCTAGGACCTTCCTTGGCTGCATTTGTGACTACATTCCTCTCAGAGGGTGGCAATGCCCCATGGCTACTTCAGAGGGGAGTACTAGAGGCTATTCATTAGGTCCCTCACTGGTAAAAGCAGAAGATGGTCATTGTTCCTTCAGTCCCATGGGAAAGACCTTGAAGCTATCAGCAGGGTCACACTACAGAAACAGGACAGACAAATTTGGCTTTTTCTAAAATTAAAAAATATTTATTTAGTATGTGTGTATTGTGTTTGTGCATGGAGAACAACTTGTAGGTTCATCTCTTATTCTACCACGTGGGTTCTCAGGTTGCCAGGCTTGGCATTTTACCCAGAGACATCTTGTTGGCCCAGATGTGGCCCTTTCCATTCTATTACAATCAGCAGAGCTCTCCAGTGCTCTTGGTAGAGAGAAGGATGCTGGACACTAGATGCTTGTGGGCTGTCTTCTAGTTCCAGTGGTGACTTCCTGGCAGCCAAAGCACTAATACTGTCTCTATCAGAATGACCACTGTGATTCCTGACACAGGGCTATTTAACTACATCCAGCCATGCTGATGAAAGCCTTGAAGAAAATATTAATCTGAATAGGTAACTGAGAAGTCTACCATCTTCTGTTGGTTCTGAACTGGAGAGCAGAAAGGAGGCAAGAGGAAAGAATGAGGGTTAGGAAAGCAGAGCTCCGTGGCTGGAGATGAGTCAGCTATAAAAAGCATACATTTCTCCTGCAGAGTACCAGTTTGGTTCCTGGCACCCATGGGGGACAGCTAAAACCACCTTTAATCCTAGCTTCAGAGGATCTAATGCCTCTGGCTTCCTTAAGGATTATATACACAGACACATGCCCCACCCAGAACTAAACCTAAATCTTGATGCCTTAGTAAATAAAGGTGCTTGCTAAGCAAGCCTGACAACATTACTTTGATCTCTGGACCATATGGAAATTGAGAAATGACTCTTTAAAGTTGTCCTCTGACTCCCACATATGTGCTGTGGCATGTATATACCACGTTCTCCCAATAAATAATAAACATATAAGTGAAAAGAAAGTAAATCAGGGTTTCGGGCTGCAGATCCACGCTAGTGGCAGAGTATGTGTCTAAGGCCCTGTGCTAATCTCCAGTCATCCCACCCCTTGGAAAAGGACAGCAGGGTTCTGCCCTTAGGCCTGTGCTTGCTCTCCTCTCCCTGAAGGCCAAGATGGAAAACCCTATAGTGCTGGCTGTATTTTCCACCAGGGATCCCAGGGTCACAGAAGGCTGTTCATGCCTGACCTGATAGTCAGTCCAGCAAGAGGGCATCAGGAAGGCTTGGCAAGGCTGGCTACCAGGGAGAGAAGAGTGACGCCACCTTGGGAAATGCTCCTGGAATGAAGGCCTCGCCAGCAGTGGGATTCTGGCAAGAACCCCAAGGTTGGACCCTGGATCACCTTGTAGAGGTTTGAGTCTAAGCCACCTTCTCTGCCCTTCCTAGTTACATGATGTAGGACATATCCCCTGCTTATCAGAATAGAAACAAACAATAAGATGCCCATGGGGATGCTATTCAGATAGTAATAAAACCAGTGCTATGCCTTGCTGCTTTGGAGCTGAAAAAATGAAGCTCCAGGAAGCAAACCTTGAAAGGTGAAAACTGTGCATTTGCGTAATGCACATCCTTACTCTTCCAGATTTGCCTTTTGTTTCAACATCCAGAACCTTTCCCATGTGAAGAAAACGGTTAGATGCCAGGGTTCTAGCACTAAAAGGGAGGGTTTAGTAATGAATAGAGTGGAAACCGAGTCATGAAGCAGGACTTGTGTCCAAGAATTTCTTTAAATGTTCAGATGAAATCTGGATGAGTGTTTTCCCTCACAATGCATAAAATGCAATTTTTCACAGAGGGACACAAACATGTCATTTATGATGTTTAGGGTGACTCACTAAAGAAATCAAGTTTATCCCTGTTTGAATTTAGAAGGGTTTAGGGGAGATTCAGAGTTACAGAGGCTACAGTATAGCTAAACAAGAGGATGCATGAGCCTGGGTTGTTCTTGAGTCTAACAAGATCCTTTTGGAATACAGAAATCGAGCAGAGGAGTTATGCTGAGCAGAGCCCGAGAAGAAGACACAGGCCTCACCATCAGCAGTAAGAACTCCCTGACAGCACCATCAATGTGCCCTTTCCTTTCCGCTCTAACCCTGTGTACTCAAAGGTACACTTGATTTTCCGTACATTTAAGCCATCAGTGGTTCTATTAGAATAACGGAAAGCCAAACTGAAGGGAACACTGTGTCCTATTCTGAGGGTTTTGTACTCAACAAGAAAATGAGAAATGTAGAAAAAATAATACATTTGTTTTTATTTTGTTATTTGTTTCTTCTAGCTACTGATCTCTTAAAATGAAGTAAAGCTGTCTATTTTGATTTAGTGAGCAATGCAAAAAATCTTTTTACAATGTTTTTCACAAACCATAATAAAGCAATTCTCAAGAGGCAGGAGAATAATGCCAAGGTAAGGCCTTCAGTAGTTTTTTGCTTTCTCCTCAGTACTCCTCTAATACAGGGTTGACCTAGTCTCTTCAGTGTTTCAGACCCATACACTGAGAATGGTTCATCTTTATTCAGTCATTACCAGGGAAAATTCCTTCTGATAGTCAGTGGTCAATAAAGACCAAAGTGTCCCTATCAATGAGACACAGCAAAGATGTAACTCTAGTTACCACAGAGCTGGCTTTTAGCACATAACTATACTTACGTGGAATGTAGGAGATCATTACCAGGATCAGGAATGCATGGTAGTCAAAGGAGAAGTTGTATTTGTTAGGTAAGCTGATGGAGTACAGTCCAGCCTGTCGGACAAAGGGGAGAGCTGCATATATTGTGAGCAGTTCTCCTGTCACTCCCATTGGGTACAGAACGATGAAAAGTGTGTACCTGAAAAAAAAAAAAACCAAAACAAAATCCTCACTGTATGGCTCAAAGCCATGTTTAAAAGCACTGTCTTCTCAAAAAGCTATTGTCTGCATTTCCTGATCACCTGTCTATATTCTGCCTTTACAAGCCAATTTGAAAAGGGCCCACTGTGGGTGTTTCTAAACATTCTAAAGCAAAGTGAATGTGCTCAGCCAGGCTCAAAACTCAGCTTCTTCAGAACACACATCTTTAGGACAACGGAGGTAGTGCAGGGTCTTAGACCATAATGAAGTCCTTCCCCATGGGGGTGGAGAGGAAGGACATGAAACAGCTACTGAAGAATTCCTAGAGCACACCAAGCTGCATGTGGACTGAAGAAAACAGCACATTACACACGCACTGTTATTTTCCAAACCTCTATACATGCTACTGTGAAAATAGAATCTTGACTAATTTCCTAATGTCTTTGAATTTTACAAATAAACACACACAATTAAAATTACTGCTGCATGAGAGGTTCACACAATTATTTCCACTTTAAAAAGTTTTATCTTTTAAAAAAGAATTCAGAGGAGCTGGAGAGATAGCTCAGTGTTTTAAGAGGCCTTGCTTCTCTTATAGAGGACCAGGGTTCAATTCCTAGCACCCGCATAGTGGCTCATAGCCATCTATAATCCCAGTTCCAAGAGACCCAAAATACTCTCTGACATCTGTAGGCATCCGACATACACGTGGCACACATACATGCCTCCAGGCAAAACATTTATGTACATTAAACAAACAAATAAACAAAAAGAAATCAGAGGGCAGGAACCACTAGCACAGGTTAGGCCTACAAACTATTCTGGGGGAATCAGCTTTCCTGGGAAACTGTCAGCTTAGATATAAGAAACCTGTGCCCATTTATGGCTCAAGATTAGCCTGGATTAAACTTCCAGCTATAGGAATCTGTTGAGAAAGAAGCCATATTCCCTGCTGCCAACCTACATCATGAGGCAGGGTCATGGGAAAGAATTGTCCATATACCACAGAGAAAAATGAGCCAAAGAATTCTCCAAGAGTAGGTGGGTTGGGAGCGATCAGCTTTCCTTTTTCTTTCTCCTGAATATAGTTTATTCAAATAATAATGATAAAAGCAAAGAGGCTCATATACCTGAAATGTTGGAAATGGATGCTGTTCCTAATGTAATCACTGAGCTCGTAGACTATCAACAGCTGTTTTCCCTCCGGGAAATGAGGAGTCTCAGCTCCAAAGTGAGTTTGGAGCTTTTTGCTGTATTCTCCTCACCCTCTAGTCCTTCACGCACATATCACAACTGGATAAACAGATATGCCATCAGCCTTTTGCCCAAGTCATAACTGAATTTTATTATTATTGTTAGACAACAGCCTCACTCTGTGGCCAGAACTTGTAGGACTTCTCCTGCCTCAGCCTCCCAAGTTCTGGGATTAGAAGGGGTGGGCCACCAGGCCTGAAGTCTTAATTGAATGTTACTGGTAAAAATGATCAAAGCCAAATAAAACTCATAAGATAACCACGTAATGTTTATTATTAAGTAAAAATGACCTTAAGAATCATAGTTTCTTACATAATAAGACTAGGAGATACAGCTATGAACCAGAAATCACCATAATAGGACAAGTTCATCAGCTAAACTGAATAAAGACAAAAAAAATAAATATTAAAAATAATCTAAGACTTGAGACAGTATTTCTAGAGACCAAAGTCAATACCCTTCTGGTGAAATCCCTCCATCTCATCCAATTGTAGTTTAGGGAAGTTGGAGGCAATATTCAGGCAATAAAAGACAAATATGGTGATAGGTGACTTCAAAGTTAGTCTTTGCTGTATGTATTTCTTTACCTGGCCCATTTGATGATGTAAGGCAAATGGTTTAATAGACTGAATGTGTAAAAGGAGTAACGGATAATTTCCGTGATTGTCCAGGCAATAACAAACAGAAGGACACTGTCTTCACTCTGCACCTGGAGGAAAAGAAGAAAGATGTAAGAGCAAACAAAGGAACATGTGGAAAGAGGCATTTTATAGTGTGTAATGCCTGCAGGGCTGTCCAGCGACAGCTACTGTCTCTGATCTCAATGGCTACAGCATGGCTTAGAAAGGGCTTGCTGACCAAAACGCAGGTATTATAACAGTCCTGCAGAGATGGTGATAGGATACTGGGCTTATGGATCAGGAGGAGCTGGCTGCTGGGATGGGAAAGCGGATGAGCTGGATCCCCCAGGAAGAAACAAATACAGCAAGTTTCTTTGCTACTCTGATGAGGGAAAAGTGAAGTGACACTGGTGGGAGTCAAAAGTAGGTAGGTATAGAGACTAGGAGGACAAGCTGGTGGGAGGCTCCATCGCCAAGAATTGCAATGCAACCGGTGTGACAGCTGGGAATCTGAGGACATTTCAAGAAGGAGAATGTAAGTATTAAAGCAAAGGTGGGTAGGATGAACTGAAAGGAGGAAGAGAAGGAGAAAGGAGAAGGAGGAGGAAGACCATCCAGCAGTTGGGCAGTTGTTGAGGCACTGATGACTTCTTCCTCTGTGAGAAGAAAAGCTGTCTTGTTGTCGATTCACAGGAGGCAGCTAGAACCAGCAGAGATTTGACACTGCCTGCCTTTATGCTGGAAAAATGATAACCCTGTAAAGTGCCCTTACATGTTTTATAGGTGCTGTCCCCATGCAGGATAATAATGGCTGTAATATGAACTGCAGCATCCTCCTATGCCACTCTAGCTGGGTATATGATGATTTTCTGTGAGCAAAACTCAACAGAGACAACCTTGTACTACGATTCACTTCAGTTTCCCATACCCTACGTAGTTGGTGAATTGCATGTGAATTAGAAATCCAACTCAGTAAACTGAGTAGACTACTACAGGCTATTTTCTCTGTCTCATCTCAACATTTAGAAGCAAAGGTACAGCCTTCATTTTTGCTTCTTTCCATCTGCAGAGCCAACAGATTTTAGCACTTACATTCTTTCTCAGAAAGTGTACATGGAGCAATCCACCTACACGGTGAAATAAGTAGTCATTTACATAGCTATTAACTAAATTGCCCTGACAAAGAACTTCATAAATGCATGGTTACTATTCTCTAAAAATAATAAGAATTTTAGACTGTCAAGAGCAGGAGTACTTTCTGCTTTCTTGGTGCTTTTTCTATTAGGCCAGAGTGAAGCACCTTCAAAGCCCATGCTGAGGGCCTTGGTCTGCCCATGAGGCTTTGTGTAAAGCCTACTAATACTAAAATCTACGTTCATAGGATGTATTGCTTTATCATGGATTTTGCAACCCTCTTTATCTGACATTGGTATATGGTTTTTATTGATTTTATTTTACTACTATTTTTTAGAGCTGTAGCTAAATCCTTGCTCCTCCAGTGTCTGGTATTCTACATCATCTTCAAAGAGTATGTGTTTTAACTTAGCTCAGCATCTGATGCTTTCCCCAGGAACAAGCTCCACAACTATCTATGATGCAAAGGGATCAATCTACTCAGCTCACTCCAAAATCTAAATCCTTTCTTTTTAATACCTAATATTGACTGTGTTGAGTTAGTGGCCCGCACATAGGCAGGTAACAAATGAATAGATGAACCTCAAGCTTCTGTCTTTGATCCAGCCAAACAGGTTGTCTGAAGAATAGGCAGCTGGTACACAGTCTGCATTTGCTTAAATCTCTTTTAAAGGCTGGGACTAGGGACTAGGCAAATGGACATGTTGTATAATTATAACAGCAGATTCATCCTTGGTATCAGAAGGGATTTGGGAAGCTACAGAGATGGCCTACAGAGAAGACCTAGGTTCAATTCCAAGCACCTACATGGTGACTAACAACCATTCTTAATTTTAGTTTCAGGGGATCCAATTTGGCCTTCTTCTGTCCTCTGTGGACACCAGGCACACACATGGCATACAAACACACATGCAGGCAAAACACCCACATACCTAAAATTAAAAATGAGATTTGGATAAAGCTAGAGCTCAAATCTTTCTGATTTGCAGATAATTATTCAATAATATAGAACAAAGGAAAATGTAGTGAGTTAACCAATAAGCTGACTGTGGTAGTTTGAATGAAATTATCTCCATAAGATCATAAGGAGTAGCACTATCAGGCCTTGTTGGAGTAGGTATTTATGACCTTGTTGGAAGAAATGTGTCACTATGGGGGTGGGCTTTGAGGTCTCATATGTGCTCAAGCCAGGTTCAGTATCTCAGTTTACTTCCTGCTGCCTAAACATCAAAATGTAAAATCTCAGCTTCTTCTCCAGCACCATGTCTGCCCACATACTGCTATGTCCTGCCATGATGATAATAAACCTCTAAACTACTGATCTGTAAGTCACCCCAATTAATGCTTTCCTTTATAAGAGTTGCCGTGGTCATGGTTATCTCTTTACAGCAACAGAACCCTTAACTAAGATGATGACCAACAAGACTGGAATTGGTGTCTGTAACTCATGTCACAACAATATTAGTCACAATAGTCAAAAGGTGGATGACACTCAAAGGTACATCAATGGATGAATACTTCAACAACTGCATGCATGTGTGCACACACATAATATGAAATATTATTAAGCCTTAAGAAAATCCTTACAGATGCTACAACATGGATGAATGAACCTTGAAGACTAATTTCAGTTAAATATGCCCTTCACAAATGAACAAATATTGTATGACTCCACTCGCATGAGTATGTGAGTAGTCAAATTCAGAGATAAGTAAAGACAGAAGTTTCTAGGAGTTGGGCAGGAAAATGGGGAATTACACCTTAACTGATATGAGTTTCACTTTGGGAAGTTGAAGAAAATCTCATAGATTGAAGGCAATCATGGGCTTCTGTACAGACTATTCCTCCATAGGCTTATGGGGAATGTCACTATAAGGTGGTGTGAACTTGTTGAAGCTGGCATGGTGTTTTTGGAGGAAGTGTGCACCCGTCTCTTCCTGTTGCCTTTGGATCTGGATGTAAAACTTCTAGCTACTTCTCTAGCACCATATATGCCTGTGTGCTGCCATGCATGCCACCATGACAAAAATGGACTAATCCTCTGAACTATAAGCCAGCTCAAATTAAATGTTCTCTTTATAAGAGTTGTCATGGACATGGTATCTTTTCAAGGCAATAGAAACTCTAACACTAGTTGGTACCAGGGACTAAGGTATAGCTGTGATAGACCTGACCATGCTTTTGTTTAGAGGAATGTGGACTTTGGGAATCTGGATTAGAAAAGCAATTGAATGCTTTAAGTGGGGCTTAATGGCCCATCCTAGTAGGAACATGGAAGGCAGTGGGTGGTTCTGAGGGTGATTTGAACTGTGAGGGGCTGGCTCAAGAGATTTCAGAGAAGAATTTTAGTATGTGACCTAGAGACTGTTCTTGTGATACTTTGGTGAATAATGTGGCTGCTTTCTGTCTTTGTCTTAAAAAATCTGCCTGAGGCAAAACTGAAAATTTTTTGGATTAACTACATTAGTAGAGGAAATCTCAAACAGCCTAGTATTGAGTCTGCTGTGTGGTCATTAGTGTTCACTCATGCATATTTACAATGAAAAAGAGCAAACTGAACAAGGAAAACACAAAACTTATAATCTGCTCCCTCATGACCTCCTCTCCCCTCCTTCTCTTTCTCCTAACTCCTTTTCCCCTCCTCCCATGCTCCTAATTTGCTTGGGAGATCTTGCCCCTTTCCAAGGGGTACTAGGAAGTGGAATGGAACTAAATTCTGTGTTCAGGGAGATTAACAGATTAGACAAAATCCTGATGTTAAATGGAATAAAGGGAGTGGTGACCTCAGGGCAAGGTCCTACCTGGTTAAGCTTCCAGTTTGTGAAAAGGATTAAAGTTTAGTGTGTGGTATACACCATAATCCCAGCACTTGGAAGGCTGAGGCAGGCAGATCTCTGAACTCACAGAATAGCCTGCTATACATATCAAGTTTCAGAACAGCCAGTGTAGGCAGTGGAGGAAACCATGGAAAACAGGGTTACGATGTAATTGAACGAGGGGGCCATGTTTCAGCCCCAGCAAGCAGCAGAACTTGACAGCTTCAGAACCTTCAGTTCTGCCTTTAGAGTCAAGAATAGAAAGGGTTATGGAATCTCCCTCCATGACTAAGGAAAGGCATTGGAGGCCAGATGTGTGTTGGGAATGTCCCTGGATAGAGGCCCAGAGAGGCCACTGTGTGAAGCTGTGAAGCCTCGATTGCCTTGGAGACCCCAAAATGTTAGAGATGCCAGAGCTGTGGGACCTGCCAAGGAGAGCTGCTAACAGGGAGTGGAAACAGCCCAAGAGAAAGAAGTGTGTTGCAATCAACAAAGCTGAAAGGACTTGGAAATCTGAAGAGTGCTTTGACATCAGGCATGGAAATGAAGAGTTTGGGGAGGGGGGGTTGCCCAGCTGCTTTTTGGTCTTGCTTTGGTCCAGATTTCCTAACTATTCTTTTCTACCTTTTGGAATGGTAATGTATATCCTGTGTCATTATATGTTGGAAATATATGATCTGGTTTTTATTCTGATTTTAAGAGAGTACATGAATCTCAGCAGAGACTTTGGACTTTTACAGGGTTGAGACTATATAGACTTTGGGGACTTTAAAGTTAAAATTTTCTGCATTATGATATGGCTACAGGCCTATGAGAGCCAGGGAGTAGAATATGGTGGTTTTAAAAAAATGATGGCTCACATAGGCTCACAGGGAATGGCACTATTATGAGGCATGGCCTTGTTGGGGGAGTGTGCCTCAGTCTCTTCCTGCTGCCTGCAGATCCAGATATAAAACAATCAGCTCCTTCTCCAGCATGTATATGCCTGTGTACTGTCATGCTTCCCATCATAATGACAATAGACTAACTAAACCTCTGAAACTATAAGCCAGCCCCAATTAAATGTTTTCCTTTATAAGAGCTGCCGTGGCACAGTGTCTCTGCACAATAGAAATCCTAACTAAGACACCAGCTTATGAACACCAGAGATGACAGCCAACAGACTAAGAGGGATTACAAAACTTGCAATCAGCATTCATCCACTTAGTACTGCAATCCTGTCCCTAAGACTATGTTCTAAATAGCTCAGACACCAGCAAGGGAGCAGAGTCAGCCAAAAGAATTCTTGAACTAGCTAGCAGAGTGTTGCCTAGAAAAGGAAACAGAGGGCATGTATTTTAAAGCATATAAAAAGGACATCACTATATGAGAATAGTGGATTACACTAGTGGACAAAAGAAAAGGCATAAGATGCTAGTCTGAAATCAGGAAACTGACCTAACAAACCAGCTGGCAAAGAACACCTGCTACCTCCTAAAGTTACAGGATTCTGGACCTTGGACTTAAAACTCAAACCAAGGCCAGGAACAAGGAAGAGTCCTATGGAAGATGGTGGGAGAGTTGAATGGGACCTGGGGCAAGGACGTCCTGTATAGTGCCTTGAAAAGGAATAGTATTACCTTTGCCTCGAAAGTCACTAGGCTGGCTAACACTGAGACCCAGCAGGAATGCAGGGGTGGAGGAGGTAGAGACTGAAGAGGAGAATAAAAATCTACTGGTTGCTGGGTGGGTGGGACTAGAGTATTTTATTCTCCCTAGATGCAAAGGTCTTCAGCAGACCATGTCCCATCATTCAGTATTCTCAGTCCGGTGTTAGGGCAGTGTGGAATTCATGCCTCTTACATTGGATGGAAACTTTTTGTTTCGTTTTTGAAAGCAAGAGTTAGGACTATTATTCTAACAAGTGGGAAACCTCCCATCTATTACAGGGTAATAGAGAGAAAGAAATGATTAATAAGTAGCTTTCACAGAAGTTTTTACACTAGTGTAAAGGAAGGAAAAGGACAGTTTCCAAAGGGTTCAGTTCAGTACTCATTGTGTTCTTGTTTTGGAGACAGTGTAGCTGGCTGGTCTAGGATTTACTAAATAGCCAAGCTGATATCAGGTCTGTCATTGTCCTCCTGCACCTGCCTCCTGTGTGCTGAGGGTAGAGGAATGAGCCACAACTGGCAACTCAGCTATTTCAAATTAAGAATTAGAGACACACAGCTTTATTAGTTATCAAGAATAAGAAGAGCTCATTGAACTATGGAAGGGCATAAAAGCATCATATGATAGTGAAAGAATGTTCTAAAACTAGATTAAGGTATGTTGGTTGTACAATTTGCTAAATTTACCAAAAAGTGGTGAATAATTAAAATGGTGAATTTCTAAAAATTGCAATGTTAAAAATTAAGCTTTTAACAAGATTCTCAATAAATAAATAAATAAATAAATAAATAAATAAATAAATAAATGTTAAGTAACATTAACTTTTAAGGGTGGATAACGTTGTACAAGGCAAAAAGGGTGATGACTGGGAGTTACTGAGGCTTAGAAAGGACAGCGGGCAGGGTTAGGGTAGGCTTCCCCAGATGTCTTTTTTGTTAAACACAGGGTCTGTATTCTAGGCTGGCTTCAGGCTCCCTATGTGGCTAAGGAGGACCTTGAAATTCTGACTCTTCTGTTTACACCTCTTGGGAGCTGGATTACAGGCATGCACCACCACACTGGTTTATATAGTGCTGGGGTTTTAATTGAGAGCTTTGTATGTGTTAACTGAGACACTTCACTGTCCCCCAAGTGTCTCACAGTTGTGTTCAGAGATGCATGCTCATAATAAGGGCGCACAGGGGGTAGAGGTACCTCACTGGTACAACATGCTATGGGCTAGATCCCACTGCACACCATAGGCATAGGTCCTGTCCCTGATCTGAAGCTGGGATGAGGTAGTGTGTAGGTGGCTTGTGTGGTTTAGCCAAGGGAGTTTACATAGAAATTCAAGCTGGAGAAACAAATGGGCACAAGAGAAAAACCTTTACACACAAATAGCATCATATGTCTGACTTTAAAAGGCACAGGGACTGTCAGCACATGGAAAGCTGTCACTTTTGTTATAGTCAAAGAAAAAACAGATGGTGCACATAAGAAAGCAGCTATTGTAGAAATCCCATTCTTCTTAGTTCTTTGAAACCTGCTGCTTATCCCTCCATTTATTTCAAAAAACTCCTGAGAACAAGCTTCATGGCAAGCCTTCTTTCCTCTTCTTAATACCCCTTTCCCTGGGACCAGAGGCTGTCCTTGGAAACAGTATGAAGAGGTCTACATCTCAGTCTGCCCAGGCAGACTGCACACCCTAAACAGTGGAGGCCAGTAAATCTCCAATGGCACCAGAGGTTGAGGCGGTCAGGGTGGCAGCATGGCTGGCTGTGGTGAGGGTTTTTTCTGACTTGCAGGTAGCTGGCTTCCTGACACAGCCTCACATGTGGGTGGAGGAAGCTTTTTGGTATTCTATAAGGGTTCTAATTCTCCATGAACTCAACTAAATGAAACTGTCCCCCAATGGTTCCTGTCCAAATACCATCAACATTAGTGTCTTGTCTTCATCACATGCATCTGGGCAATGTGTTTGCATGTATGCAGTAGGTGGGGCATGATATGCTCCAGAGCAATGTTCTAAAACCAAACACTGACATTTTCCTCTAAGAGTCCTTATGTAGTAGATAACTTGAGTTGTGCATGACATGAAAACTTTAAAAAAATCTTGGTTGCTTTTTATACCCCTTAAAAATGCAAAAATGGCCAGGAGCGGGGTGGCACATATCTTTAATCCCAGCACCTGGGAGGCAGAGACAGGTGGATCTCTGTGAGTTCAAGATTAGCTTGGTCTACATAGTAAGTCTCAGGCCAGATAAGGCCCCTATTCTAGGTTTATTTAACTTCCCAACTTTGTCCTTCCCATGACCCCTCTTTACCACAAAAAATGGTGTCTTTCTCCAGAATTCTTTTAAAAAGTTGAGTTTGAAGGACAGGAGGGCAGTCAACATGATTTCTCTTTGTGGCAGGGATATAGTTTATCTAAGTGATAAACCTAGAAGGCACATCCAGGGTATACAACTGCATATATAACTTGCCACTTTCATCAAGTGGCAAGGTGAGTGTTTACATCAGAATCACCACTTGTGAGTCACTAGGTAACAGGAAGTCCAGCCCCATTCTGTGATCACTGCTACACTGACTGAAATGATGTCCCCTGGACACATGACTATCTATGGCCAGGGGCACTGTGGAAAAGGAAATATTCATACAAGACCATGGGCTGTTTATCTCAGTAATCTTTGTGTCTGTCAAAATACATACAATAAAATGTTACAATTCTAACCATTTATAAATGTATTCATTGGTAGTAAATGTACTCATGATACAATGTTACCATTACCTCTGTCTGTGGCCAGAACTAATTTGAGGGGTGGGGGTGGAGGAATGGGTTGTAAACCTCACACATGGTAGGCAAGAACTCTACCACTGAGGTAGGTCTTCTCTAACCCCTTCTAGACTTAGGTATCATCTCAAACACTCTGTACCTACTACATTATAACTCCCCATTCTCCACCCAGCCTCTAGTAGCTGCTACTTCAGTTTCTGGCTGCAATCAGTTTATTCTAGGTACCTATACAGTTAGACTAATTCAGTATGTGTCCTTGTGTGTCTGGCTTGTTTTATTTAGCAAGATGGTTGCAAGGAAAGTTTCCCTCCTTTTTATGACTGAATATTTCATTGTTTAGATATATTTTGTTGATCAGTTCACCCAATGATGGCTATCGTTGGGTTGTTTCTGTCTTTTTTGGCTATGGTGAACAATGCTGCCATGAACAGTGTACAAGCATGTTTTGCCAGTTCTCTGGGGAGCATACTTCAGGAATTGCTGGATCACATGGTATATGTTTAGCTCTTTCAGGGGCTGGCAAACTGCTTTCCACAGTGACTACAGCATTTTACATTCCTACAAACAATGCATGGTGTTACAATTTCTCCATTAGTCATTTGCAGCTTGTTTTGTTTTTGTTTAAATAACAGCCACCTAAGAATGTCACACGCGACCCCTTGTTGTAGCTTCAATGTGTGCTCTCCACTGACTAGTGATACTGGGTGTCTTTTCTGCTTGTTGGTGTTTGTTTACTTCTCTGGCAAAACAAACGCCTATTGAACTTCTTTGCTTATTCTTTTTGGGAGCAATTCCTTTTCAGTAGCTATACAGGCAACAATAAAGCTATTATACCGACTGTGTCTGAGCTCTTATACACCAAGCACTTCTGTACATAAACTGCCTCATGAATTCCATCTGACAGACGAGAGTAAAGCTGAGAAAATCTAAATCTTAACCTTGGACATTTCTGACTGTGTTCTTAGTTCTGGACCACAGAGCTCTGAAATAAATGGCCAGTATGGTTGGGAAACTACATAATAGCAGTAAAGAAATAAACTAACTGGGCAAATAAACCATTGTGTTAAGGAAAATAGGCTTCTTCTGGCTGGACAGATAGACAGCTTGGTGGTCAACAGCACTTGCTGCTCTTGCAGAGGGTGGGAGTTCAGTTCCCAGCACCCATGTGGTGCTCTAGTTCAAGGGAATCCAGACACCTTCTTTTGGTCTCAGAGAAGGGGAAACAGGCAGGCAGGCAGGCACGTGCGTGCCAGAGAGCACACAGACACAGACACATACACACACACACACACACACACACACACACTGCTTCCTGCTGTTGGTGAAGATATTTGCAAATGTGAAATGGATGCACTAGAAAGACTAGATTATTGGAAGAATCAGTCTGACCTTATAACATACACATAAACTCACATGCACACAAAATTTAGCCATAGAAGTACTTTTAGATGTACATATGTGAGTGCATATATGCATATATACCTTTGTTTTCTCTACTGAAAGAGCCCTTCAGCAATCAATAGCATCTCTGGAGCTGTGAACTCTTCAACTGTTTGAATTACAATTCTTTTTAAAATACAATTTTAAATTAAAAGAGTTTTCATATATATTGATCATATTATTTTCCCTCTTGTATCTGCCCAACTTCATCTTTTTCTCTCAAAGACAATCAAAATAACTACCGCTCCCCCGCAACCCAAAAGAAAAGCAAGTCCTGATTTCTATTGATCAACTATTCTGAATATGGAACCTTCCTGCAGTTATGGCTGATATATCCAATGTGACTTTACTGGCTGGGGTTTCCTCTCCCCAAAGTTATCATTTGCAAATATCTTCTTAGTTAGGGCAGGGCTTTGTGCTGGGATCTTCAGACTGTGGTTCTTACTACAATTCCCCACTAGAAGGAACCTAGGCTCCTTAGTAAGTAGCCAACACTAGGACTGGGGCAGGGGAAGTACAGGGTGAATCTGGAAGTGTTTTCACTGCATAAGATAAGGCATGACTGAATGATGGAGCCCAGATGAAAGGCTCTACTGCCAAAGTCACTGACAACTTTGTCATCGAACAGCAAGTCACAACTCACTGATTTTTGTGAAAACTTCTTAGTAATACTTGATATGCATAAATAAATAGGAAAAAGAGAGTTACTCCTTATGACAGAACAAAAGAGAAAAAAACCAGCAGACAGACATTTGGTAGCTATCACAGAAGCAGTGGGAGCAGACAGGAGTTAACATTAACATCCCCACAGATGTTAATTAACAAAAAGAAAGGTGAAATTAAGGTTGAGAAACCTGGCAAACATTATGAGAAGCTGGTGTTTGGGTCAACACCACCAATAGGAAGGCTGACATCCTACCTCCTAAGGAGTGCACAGAGACATTTTTTTGTGGGCTTCTTGCCAAGAATGAATGGCTTGAATTGTTATGAGAAAACTTTGGATGAATCTAGTTGGAGGCCACCAGAAAATATGCTCTCTCAAACTGTCCAGGGTGTGAGCATGGATGTGCACATGTGAAAGACTGAAGAAGAGGCCTGACAGGGGAACATACCCCATCACCTTTTCTCCTTTCCCTCGGTCTTCTTGTACTTAGCACAGTACCTAAGTCAGACAGCACACCTCCCTGTATATACACACATGTACATGAATACATAGGCACTTCTAGAAGTACTTATACACACATACTGGCCATATGTATCCACACATATAGCAAGCACACATATACTATACACATGACACATATAAGAAAAAATAGAAAACAATTCATAGCTGGGTGTGGTAGTTCATGCCTGTAACTTCAGCACCTGCAGAGCAGAAGTAGGAAGATTGCTCAAAGTTTGAGGCTAGCCTGGCCCATAGTAAGTTCCAGGCCAGTCAGGGTTACATGATGAGACCTTTTCTCAAAACTGAAAGAAAAGGTCCAGTGAGATGGCTCAGTGGCTAAAGGCACTTGCCACCAAGCCCAAAGACCTAAGTTTGACCTCTGGAACCTTATGTAGTGGGAGGAAAGAATAGACACCCCAAGCTGTTCTCTAAACTTGGCTTGTACCACATACACAATACATAATGAATGAAGACAAAAAACAAAGAAAACCGCCAAAATAGGAAGCAGCCACTCTGGGAATCAATGTAGAAATAAATATACTACCAGACTTCTACATGTACTGTTTGGGTATAAGGCCTCAGGATGTTCTGGAACAGTCTTAGGAAAGACATGAATATGTAATGTATAAAGAAACTTACCAATCAGGGTCCTTGAGAAAGACTGACAGGTTGGAAGCTGGCCTTGAGATGGGCTGGCATTATTATTATCTTAGAACATAAAAACACCAAAGCAGGTCACAAACTTGCTTTGAAGAAGGGCTAGCCGAGTTAGAAGCTAAAATCAAATTCTTAATAAATGCTTTAGATTAGGATAATAATCGTGATTATGATAATGATAGTTCCCATTAGCAGGGATAATTATTCCTTAAGTAGGATAAAAGTAATTATGTAGAAATGTTCACCAGCTACTGTGAAACTATTTTAATAAGTATACAGAACATACTACTTTCTATGTGAAAAGTCAATTATATCTGTTAGAAACCTCAGGACATAGAAAAGGCTTTGAACAGTTACATAGAGAGTCATCACTGCATGGTCTTGAAAGGATCAGGCTATGTAAGGGCTAGTATGTCATCAATATTCACTGAGTTCTTCTAAGTGCCAGGCTGTTCTGAGTGTATGCTAACTCACAGATCCTCTGGATTGCTCTGTGAAGGGCAAGGAATGAGTGTGGGAGCTGGACATGGCTCCTCAGAAGTGGGGTTAACAGACCGGACAACCATTCAGTTGGGGCAACTGGGGCAGAACAAGTCATCAGAGCACCCTCTCTTTTCTCCAGTTTCATTAATGATCCATCCCACAGTGGTGTCTGCAGCCTGCTTGACTTGGCCTGACCTGTGCTAGATTGGAAGCCTTTCTGAGGGCAACGATCCCAGCTCTCAGCCCTGAGGACACTGAGGCCCCTGTACTGGTACCTAGCCAGTTACATGGGCTGAGGGACTGGGACAGGAAAATATAATATGGACAATCTTAGTCTTTTTTTTTTTTTTTTTTTTTTTAGCTTGAATAAAAATGTAACTTTTTAGTCATTTATGTAAAGGAATTTTATCCTTGGTAAAATATAAAAATACAGATATAGTGGTTAAAAAAAGATATTTAGATTAAATCTTTATCTTTTAACATGACAATTTCATATATTAAAGTATTCTTTATGATTAAATCCATGACAGGATACACGACAAACCAGAGAATACATTTTTGTTTGTTTGCTTGTTTTTGAGATAGGGTCTCTCTACATAGTCCTGACTGTCTTGGAACTTACTATGTAGACCAGACTAGCCTTGAACATACATCAGCATGCCTTTGACTTCTAAGTGTTGGGATTAAAGGCATGCACCACCATGTCTAGCTAAAATACTATTATTTTTAATGGAAAACGTTAACTATGTGATAAAAATTAAAAAAAAAATCACTATTTACCCTATTTAGAGGTGAGAAAAATGTGTTGTTATCAACACACAATTTTTTAACCCATAGTGACAAAGGAAACTGATTAAAAATTCTTACCATTGTAGATGGAGAAAAATGTGGTACATTTACACAATGGAGTACTACTCAGCAGAGAAAAAACAATGGAATCTTGAAATTTGCAGGCAAATGGATGTAACTAGAAGAAACCACCCTGAGTGAGGTAACCCAATCACAAAAAGACAAACATGGTATGTACTCACTCATATATGGATTTTAGACATAGAGCAAAGAATTACCAGCCTACAATCCATACCACCAGAAAAGCTAAGAAACAAGGAGGACCCTAGAGAGACAAACATGATCCCCCAGAGAAGGGGAAAGGGACAAGGTCTCCTGAGCAAATTAGGATCATGGGGGGAGAGGAGAGGGAGTTGGGAGAAAGAGAAGGGAAGGAGAGGAGAGGAGGACATAAGGGAGCAGGAAGATTGAGTCAGGGGAAGAATAGAGGAGAGCAAGAAAAGAGATACCATAATAGAGGGAGCCATTATAGATTTAAAAAGAAATCTGGCACTAGGGAAATGTCCAGAGATCTACAAGAATGATCCCAACTAACAATCTAAGCAATGGTGGAAAGGCTACCTTAAATGCCCTTCTCCGATAATGAGATTGATGATGATTTTATATGACATCCTAGAGCCTTCATCCAGTAGCTGATGGAAGCAGAAGCAGACACCCACAGCTAAACACTGACCCGAACTCCTGGAATCCAGCTGCAGTCAGGGAGGAGTGATGAGCAAAGGGGTCAAGACAAGGAGGAACCCACTAAAACAGCTGACCTGAACAAAGGGGAGCTCACGGCCCCCAGTCTGGGAAACCAGCACAGGACCAACCCAGACCCCCTGAATGTGAGTGTCAGTTAGGAGGACTGGGCAGTCTATGGGGTCTCTTGTAGTGGTTCAATATTTATCCCTAGTGTACAAATGGACTTTGGGAGCCCATTCCACAAAGAGGGATACTTTCTCAGCCTAGACACATGGAGGAGAGCCTAGGCCCTGCCCCAAATGATATGACAGACTCTGAAAATCCCCCCATAGAAGGCCTTACCGTCCCTGGGGAGCAGAAAGGGGATGGGATGGGATGGGGATGGGGGGTCCAGGGGAGGAGGGGAGGGAAAGGGAACTGGGATTGACATGTAAAACAAGTTTGTTTCCAATTTAAATTAAAAAAATAAAAAAGGAAAAAATTCTTACCATTGTAAAATAGTAACTAAGGACTCTGGGAAGGGCAGGAGCTTGAGACACAGTCTCACTATGTAGCACAGGTTAGTCTCAATTTAGAATCCTCCTGTCTCAGCCTCCAAAACCTTTATTAGGATTACAAATACGCACCACTACAGCCAGCCCAGGATTACATTTGTTATTTTATAAGTGTGGGTATTTGTCTACATGTATGTCTGTGTAGTACATGTGTGCAGTATCTACAGAGGGCAGAAGAGGGCTTCAGGTCCCCCAAGAATGGATTTACAGTGAGCTGCCATGTGTATGCTGGTCACTGAACTTGAACCCTCTGGAAAAGCTACCAGGGTTCTTAGCCACCCATTTCTATGGCCCCCTGAGTTCTTTAAAAATAAACAAACAAAATGAAAAGAAAAGATATTATTTTATTATTTTGTGTGTATGTATGCAGAAGTCAGAGGAGAACCTCTAAGTGTTAGTTCTCTCTTGATACCATATGGGGCCTGGAGACTGAATTCAGATTAAGGCTTGGTGTGGGTGGCCTTTACCCGCTAAGCCACATCACCAGCCTAGAAGACTACTTTTGATATGGATGATCTTGGTCTACCAAACAACTCTTAGGTACAAAATCAACTTTTCTGAACATGCACCAAGAAAAACATGTAGGCATGCAGTCAACAAGCAATGCACAACCAATTCTGCATTACGGCATAGCCAGGCAGGTCTCAATGTTCCATCTGTTTAGCTTTATGGTTTTATGTATATTCAGCCCACTTTCTAAAATGCATGAAATAGGGTCATGGGTACTTTAAATGGGCTACCTTGGTCACTATGTCACCGTGTCTAGTTCTTACTGCAACTCTGGAAGGAAAGAGACGGTCAGACTTCTTAGAGGCATTCCTTGAACAAGTTACTCTTCCCTCTGAACCCTGGATTCCTCATGTGGAAATTGGAGGCTTGCCTTTTTGTGGTTGCAAGGCTTGTTCTAGCTGTTGGCCTTTGCCAACATTTTTCTTTAGTCTTAGCTGAGTCCCTCACATCCAAAGAGTATTAACTAAAGAGTTTCCCCACAGTTACCACCTTCAGCATAACCCATACATGGGATTACACCAGTAATATGTAGTCCCATATATCGAATCCAGTTTTAGTATTTTGTGAACTACTTTTTCTGTAAGTACAGCAACAACAGCTCAGAGAACAATGGCCCCAGCATCAGGTTGCTGTGACCCTACAGAAAGAACTGGGTTATTCTCACACTTCCATCTATACTCCAAGGACAGAGTCTCTATCACTGTCAAACATGTAGAAACTAGACGCTAGAAGACATCACATTGGCAATACATACTGTGAACACCAGTGTTTGTTATGTGCAGTGTATTAAGTGTAAAACTTTCAAAAGACAGGAAATAAAAATAAAAGGTATTAAGTATCAATTCTTAGAACAGAGATGAAAATGGTTCCCGGTGCTCTCTGTCCACAGAAATTCTGTTTGGACTTGTACAGTGCTTTAAAAATAGTTGAACTAGTTTTTTTTTCCCCCCCACATTAAAAAGAAATCTGTATTTTTGCCTTTTTATAAGAAAGGATCTGGATCTGGTAGGTGATGACTAGCTGAGACACACAGTGGCTGCTTGTATGAGATGGCCTGCTCTCACCAGTCCCTATTTTGCAGCTCAGAGCCTCGACTCCAGATGGTAAGGTAATACACTGGAGCCTGTTGGACAGGCTGAGCTCTCCAGAACTAGAAAGTGCTATGGAAGTCTCATCAGTTTCTATGTGTGGCCTCCCACGTACCTTTTTTTGAAGTCATGGACTCAAGAGAAGACCCTTTACAGTTGACCCAGGAAGACAGTCACCAGCACAGAAGGCAAAAGACAACTTTGAAACTTGGGTTATTTTGGCAGAGCCAGGGCAAAGGGGGTAAAAGGGAGAAGAAGCAGACAGAATTTGTCATGTTTCAAACAAACATTTATGGCAGCAACCAGAAGGGAACAAAAGTTAAAGCCCGGCCATGTATCAAGCCTAGGATACTGGTGATTAGCTCCCCCCTTTGGCAAAGCAGGTCCTGCACATGCACACACGACATCCACACAAGAATCAAGTCCATCTTACAAAATCCAGAAGTGCACCAGGGTTTTACGCCAGACTTGAAAAGGGTCCTCTCTGGAAAATGCAGACAATTTAGTAACTTGCCTTATTTCTTTTATGATACATCACTGCTTATAATGACAATTTGAACATGTGTGTTCCGATAAGGTAAAGTAAAACATGGTTACTGAGTCCTCTTTCCTAAATACACTTCTTTACTAGAAGCATAAGAATGGGAGTAACTTCTCCTGGATCTCCTGAGGGCTGTAGGACTGTGGTCACTGTACAGGACAGCTCTTAGAAGGTGGAAAACAACAGTATTCTCATGTTTTCCATATACATGCTTCAAAATAAATGTGTTTTGAAAAAAAAGTACAGTGAATTAAGGGACTGCTTGCTCTGCCAAAGGAGCAGGTAATAAGAGAGAGTTTTTCCCATATACTAAAGTTTCTAAATGAATATTAATCAATGCTTTAAGAATGCCATTCAATGTACTGCAGAACACTCCTGTTTAAAAGCACTTTATAGGTGAAACCTTTTTACTTCTCTTGGCTTTGCTGACATATTTTAGCAATGCTCACGATGCATGTCAATCACTTAACTTTTACAGTGGGAAACAAGAATCTCTAAGTTCATCCAGATAATAATGCTGACTGTATTCCACTGGCATCATTTAACTCAAAACAGAGAGAAAAAGCATGTGACATGTTTCTCAACAAGGGGGAACCTGGGTCATGCTGTCACAGTGAACAATCTCTCTCTGAAGGGTGAAGCCATTAGAACCAACAATTGCTACCTTTGCACCAGATGGGGAGAGGGCCATGAATGCCATGTTCACTACTTGTTTAAAATGGACAACCCTTTATTTAAAGAATAGTAAGCCAATTACTCTAAAGTTTTCTGACTGTTTTCTTGAAAAAGTCATTCACTAAACATGAGAAAAAACACACATTAAAATCTAACTGGACAAAATAAAGGAGGGAGCAGAACACTGCATGCACAATGTGGTAAACCAGCATCTTAAGCCATTTTACATGAAAACTGTAGATGAGTGCTAGAGCTCACTAACAACTCTCCAGTGATGTCATGACTGTGGGCACAGTTCTGTGTCACATGCTTTGTCCTGCATATTACTGCTCAGGTTGTTCCCAGCCAGTTGCATTTGTTTACTTGGGAAACTATTACTTTTAAGTTCAAGTTATACTCTTCTTTCTTCACTCTTGTTCCCTTGATGTCAAAACCAAGCATTTTTGTGACTAGATTTGGCCCTGAACACACTAATGACAGATAACTACAGTGCATATATTAAGAGGATGTATCTCAATAAGTTACTTTATCAGAATTATCAAAGACAGGAATGATGCAGAATGCTTCACTGATGCATCCATAATATCCATTATATGTGAGAACCACTAGTATTTTTTAAAAACTAAAACGCCCCTGAAATCTGGGACCAAAAGCAGAGGGAGAAGTGGGGTCACCCTGCAGCCTGAAAGGACTGGAGCTGCCAGGGCAGGCCAAGGCAAGCTGGCTCTAGCCCCTGAGAGGCCTCCGCAAAGTGGCCAGGACACTTCCTGCCAGCATTTCTTGGAATGAATGGTGTTTCTTAGAATGAAGACAATGGTGTAGGCTTCTAGAGAATTGACCTGGTACAGCAAATTTCTTCTCATGCGGGTGCTGTGTGTCAGATTTCAGCCCCAGGGATAAGGAAGCCAAATGAACACCGTGAGAGCGTCATGTGTTGGGTGTTTGTAGGGGAACTCACCAGGATGAGGATGCTGCAGGGCTGCAGGGTGGAGTCTACGGTCCAGAGCAGAAAAAAGACTAATGTTAATGAAAGCTTAATCAACTCCTGGCTTTTACTGAGCTTGAACTTACTCAACTAAAAACTGACAGGGTAGAGTAGGATAGGGAGGGCTACATTCTGTATGGAGTAATGACAACGCTGAACAGTTTCCAAAGACGACTGCAGTTTTTAAACAAACAACGACTGAAACATATCACAGAGAACATCCTATTTTGAATGACAAATATGCCCCATGTCTGATAAGAGCTGAGAAGGGTTAAGGCTGGGAGAAAGAGGCACCGTGAAATGGCAGAAATGAACCTAGGCCAAGTCTAATAGATCCAAATATTTTCAATAGCTGAAGTACAGCATTGGAAATTGGCAAGCAGAAAACTGACAGAAGTAGACATTCTGATTTTGCCACAATCAACCCAAGATAGGCAATGGTAAAAGAACACTTTAGCACAGCACAGTACATCACTAAGTGCCCACAATTACCAGGTGTGGAAATGATATTCTAGTGCTGCCTTTACCCAAGAGCTGTCTAAAGTTTGACAGTGCCTGATTAACAATCAAATAATGAAGTTTTTTGCCTCTAGGAGTGGGCTAATTTTAAAAGTGAAGGTAATGTGCATCCACCTACAGGAGTATTTAAAATAGAAAGTAAAGAAATAGATGGAATGGGAGAACGTTAGGGCCTAGCTTTCAAGGGGACTAGATACTAAGTTGTGTCTCAACAATATGAGATGGATGAGAGTACTCTGGGAAGGGTACAAGAGGGACTGGCGTAATCCAGGCACAGCATTCAAGAAGACAATGACAGCCCTCTAGACCCAGAATCCCATCCCCTCCTTGGACAGTAAGGATACAAAGCTGCTCTTTCTGCCTCCTCTCACTATGCTTGTGGGAAGCATACTACGAATAAAGACCCCCTCCCCAGCGGCAGGATGGGCAGGCAGTATGGGAACTGTGAACCTAGCTGGAGGACCTAGCAAAGAAGAAAAAAGAAGAGGGCCAGGGAGGAAGAAAGAGAACTTCCTATAGGATGAGCCCTTCCTACAGTGTCCTTGCCGCACTTTTACTGCTGACTGATTTCTAACTACTCCCACCTTGTCCTCACATATTCTTACTTTAGAACTGAGAGGTAGTAGCAGGGCAGACAAGAAAAGCCTCAGGAAGATGAAGTGCTTTGTCCTATATTGCAAGTGTCAAAGATAAATCATCAACCACGTCATATACATAATGCACACTATGCCTCCATGCTTCAGAATACTGACTTCCATTTACCTGAAAAATGGTGATTGTCCAGGGCAGGCACATTTCTAAAGAAGTCCCAGGAAGAGAGCTTTGCACAGCAATGTCCCAGATGGAACCTCCTACATACCCTCCAGGGCTGCTGTGGGTACCATGCAGCTAAGGCCACAGTGTGAAGCAGCTGTGGTTCCCATGCCTCTCTAACCAAACAAATGAGAGGACATTGTTTCCTGGATGTTGTGGCTCCAGACCCTCTGCCTTCAAGGGAGACTACTTCTCCAGCTTTCTTTAAACTGCTTATCAGCAAAAGACCCAGCACAGAGAAAGTGCCAGAACCTACACAGAAATTATACTAAGTGCTTTAAAGGAATTCTAAGGATTTCCTTAAATCTTTAAGAATGAAATAGGGATCTCTGGAGCCCACCGTTTTAGGATTGTCTCTACATTATCTCCCCCAATTAGGAATCCCAGATGGGTTTGTTGAAGACTCTGCTATCCTTGACCTGCCAGTACTGGGGAATGGAGATAGGAGGAAATTCCCAGGGAGGCCACCAATCACCCTGGAAGACTGGTAATGACACTATTTTCATTTAAAGATGTGGTCATTGACTTTTTTTTAAAGCTTATTTATTTTATGGTTTGCTGGGATGTACATGAACCACGCGTATGCAGCGAGTATACAGGCCAGAAGAGGGTACTAGATTCTCTGGAACTGAGGTTACAGATTGCTGTGAGCCATTACCATCTTGGGTGCTGGGAACTGAACCTAGGTACTCTAGAATAGTAACCATTACTCTTAACTGCAGAGCCATCTCTCCAGCCCACTACTGACCTTTCATTGTTGTTGAGACGGGGCCTCAAGTGTCCCACATTACCTCCTAAATCCCTACATAACTGAACTTGACTCCTTTGCATGCATAAGCTGGCACACCTCGCTCATAAACTGGGCTTATTGGATGCTAGATAAGCACTTCAGCTACATCCTCAGCTCCAGCCACTGACTTCCCTCCTCAAGAGTTAGAATGCCTGGACTTTGTATAGGGATGTGATAACTTGAGGATTACAGAATCCTACATTCCTAGGTACTTCTGTTAGTAGTACAGAAGTTAACTGACATACCAGAAATGTAAGATGTCCACTGAGAAAAGGTGCAGGCGCCCAGTGGAGCCAGCCTGAGAAATAAAACACATGAACTACAAATGAAAGCTGTCAGAGCCCCCACACACTAGATGTTTGCCCTGCTAAATTTCAGTACTGAGCTGATCCCAAACCTCCTCTGTATTCCTCCCTTTTGTGTGTCACTGTATATTGGAAGTATGTAGCTTTCCTTTTGAAGTTCTTATTTATTTATTTTTTTTTAAGATATGTGAGGCTAGAGAGATGGCTCAGTGGTTAAGAATACTCAGTGTTATTGTAGAGGACTCAGGTTCAATTCCTAGCACCCACACAGTAGTTCACAAACTAATTCCATAGGATCTAATCCTCCTTTTTGGCTCCCATGGGGCACCAAGTATACATGTGGTGCACACATACATACCTGCAGACAAAACACTCTATACACATTAAATAACTAAATGATTCTTTTAAATAATTAAAAAATATGTGTATGTACGTGTCTGTGTATGGGTATGTGCACATGAGAGCAGGTTAGGAACATACCCAGAGAAGAATCAAACCTATATCTCTACAAATCAAACATATATTCTAACAAAATGTCTAGTCCACTTTTTTTATACACTGTAATGACAGCAATACTCTTCTAACTCACTAGAATGTTTTCAACTAAAAAAATAGTTTGTCTAGTATGATTCAAATGTAGCATTTAAAAGTATCTGTTGATACTCGATAAAAATATCATGAACACAAGCTATAAAAAAGACTGTAGGGGGCTCTAGTCACTGTACTCAATTCACTTCTTTTTTTTTTTTTAAATAACTAAATATGTGAATAAACAATCTAAGAATGAAATTAGAATTCTTGGATTTGGGAATGAGGACTGAGACTGGAGGCAAGACCAACAGAACACAGGTATCTTTAAGGCATGTCTGAGAGCTTAGAATTATCTGAAAAACATTCATTCTTTGGCCCAGGTCCCAGATATCTTCTAAATTTGCATTTTAAATAAAAATTCTTAGTAATTCTGGTCCCAACTGTAAAATGTCTTAGAACTTTAAAGCAGATAAGACAATGAATAAGAGAGATTCACCCACGAGCCATAAGAGCAGGAAAGATTCCCACAAGGACTGGGATCTCAGTTGGTAGAGTATCTGACTACCATGCTTGAAAGCATGGTTCAACCTCCCAGCACCGTATAAAACCAGGCATGGTGGCATGTGCCTGGGATCATGGTTCTCAAGGTAGAGATGGGAGGATAAGAGTTGAAGGGCATCCTCAGCTACAAATTCAAGGCCAGCCCGGGAGCCATGAGACCTTTCATGACAGTTAATTTCACTTGTTAACTTAACACAACCTAGAATCTCCCAAGAAGAGTCTCAGTGAGGGATTGTCTAGATCTGTGGTTTTCAACCTGTGGGTCACACTCCTTTGGCAAATCTCTAAAAATATTATGCTTCATAACAATAGCAAAATCACAGTTATGAAGTATCAGTGAAAATAATTTATGGTAGGGGTCATCCCAACATGAGGAATTGTATTAAAGAGTCGCAGCATTAGGAAAGTTGAGAGCACTGGTCTAGATGAAGTTGGCCTGTGGGAATGCCTATTGGGGACAGACAGTCTTGATTGTTTGTGATGTTGGGAGGACACAGCCTACTGTGGGTGGCACCATTTCCTTCCTTTGGGTCCTAGATGGCATCAGTGTAGGGTGACCTTAGTAAAATGAAGAATGTATGCATTTATTTTTAAGTCTTCCTGCTACTGACTGGATGTGACAAATCCCTCCATGTTCCTGTTTAATTTACCCACAAGGACAGGTTGTAATTGGATGTAAGTGGGAAAGTCCTTTCTCCCTTAAAGCTGCTTTTGTCAAGGTCTTTTGAATCACAGTAACAGAATGGAAACAAAGTACACAACAAAACAAAAACTCAAAGCAAAGTGTGCAGTTAAGTCCTGAGGGGAGGCCATCACTGAAATGCACAAGGTGTACAAATGATTTAATGGAAGAATTATACCTCAGTATGCACATAGCAAAATGAACTGTTGAAGAGGAAGCTCGAGCTAGATCTTAAGCAGAGGTTCTCTTCTTCACAGGCAGTGAGAAGTCAGAGAAAGATAAGAAGACAACTGTGATTCAGTGTCAAGACCCTGAACTAAGAAGCCCAGCTCCAAATCTGCCCTTTGCTGCTGTGACAGTCGCTTTGCCTCTCTAGCTTTCAAAGTCTAAGGGAGGGCCCGATCTACCTCAAGAACAAATGATAAAGCTTTCTATAAATTATAATGTATTAAACAATAATTAGTAAAATAACAAGGCACCAGACACTACTTTTTTTTTTTTTTTTTTTTTTTTTTTTTAGAGAGAGAGAGAGAGTTTCTCTGTATAACAGTCCTGGCTGTCCTGGAACTCGATTTGTAGACTAGGCTGGCCTTGAACTCACTGAGGTCTGCCTACCTCTGCCTCCCAAGTGCTTGAATTAAAGGTGTGTGCCACCACTGCCTAGCTGGATGCTAATTTTAATATATTTGAAAGTATCTTGATGAGTGGCAAGAATAGTAGAGTTAATGTCAGGAAACCTAATAGCATGCCACAAAGAGGTGCCAAATAAGCCCCCTGGAGTGATTCAAAGAATGTGGGGAAACATCCCTTGCTTCAGTTGTGGCAAATGGTTAAGAAAAGGAGCTGAGGCTCTGTCTCTGGAGTTTGGTTTTATTTTATGCAGGTCACTCCCAGAAAAGAGTAGAGCTTCTCCACTGCCCTTGGCTAAAGAAAAGTAACAGCCTTGACTTCCCCCAACTATTCTTCACAGAAGACCTGGGGCTTCTACCCCAAGAGCACAATGTTCTTACTCTAAAAACTCAGGCTTTGAGATGGGTTTTGCAGAGGGCTGAGTCAAGGAAAGAACAGAACAGTGGTCTAGCTGTTTAGGAGTCTGAGACCAAATTCAAACTATTTCCGAACAAGCAAGGATAGGTGGAGGCTTTGTTTCTGAAGGGAGTCTCAGTGAGAAACAGAAAGTGAACTCTTGCCCACTGCAATTCAGTTTAAAGACCCTGGTGCTGTCTCAGTTCAATGAGATTTATACTTAGACCCAGGCGGGGGAGGGGGGAGGAAGTACCAGCAGAAACCAGAGGTGGAAGCAGCCAGTTCAGATCTGGGACAGGAAGAAACCAGAAAGGAATGCGGCAGCTAGAGTTGAGGACTGTCTCTGTCCCTTCTCATCTCCATGCTGACTGTTGTGCCACAGCGTTTCTTTGTTCATATGCATAGCTCTTAAAAGGAAATGTAGGGAGGATGTTTTCTACATTAGGTAAAGGAAAAATTTCATTATAGAGATACTCCCCACCCCCCACCCCTCCCAGACAGGGTTTCTCATATACACCCCTGCCTGGTTTAAACAGATCTGCCTGCTTCTGTCTCCTAGGAGGCTTCTGTCTCCTAGGAGGCTTCTGCCTCCTAGGATTAAAGGTGAGCATCACAAGCTGAAGAGAAGGTCCTTCTGTTGTGAAAGGAAACTCTCATATCACCTTTAGCTCAGTACATTACAGCACTGTTAACTCATGGGTAAAGCATTAAAATGACAAGAGAGGATGCATGTCCTATAGGGTCTCTTGAAACACCCAGTGGGTGTGGTGGCATACTTGGGAGGTAGAAGCAGGAGGGTCAGAGATTCTAAGTTTGAGGTCAGCCTGCACTGCATTAGAGCCCGTTTTTTGTTTGGGAAGGAGGGAGGGAGCACATTTAAACATAAAAGTCAGATCTTAAAAGGCTTACGAGCTCTACCTCAGCATATCACATAACATAACAGGAAAAAAACAAACCAAGAGGAGTTCGGCAATAGTGACACACGCCTTTACTCCCAGCACCTGGGAGACAGAGGCAGGAAGATCTCTGTGAGTTCCAGACCAGCCTGGACTACAGAGTAAGTTCCAATATAGCCAGGGCTACACAGAGAAACCCTGTCTTGAAAAACAAAACAAACACAAAAGCAATAGGAATGAATGCAAGAGGCAGAGTAAGAATCACACCCACAGAGAATGTGATTTTTAAGCAAGTGGATTACTTGTTGTCCCTTTTAGGAAAGATTATGACAAACTGAGAAACACAGAAACTGATACATTAGTTACTCAGTTCCCACGGTTACAGCACAGAGCGGGGATAAGACAAATACAGTTATTTTTCAGATGCTTCAGGAAATGGAAGGGAAGTCATAGGCAATGTTGGACACAACAAATAGAATTACAGTTTCTAAGAAACCTTAAGACAGGTAAAATAGCATTTGGCTAAGACAAGGGGACAGGTGACAGATAGAAAGAAGCCTGGCCCGTGAAAACATAGTAAAAGGCTTCAACTTAGCTGTCAGGCAACTGTTGTGTGTGTGTGTGTGTGTGTGTGTGTGTGTGTGTGAGACGCTTGCATGACCTGGTCAACAAAAATGATGAATGAGTAGTTCTATCTAGAGCAAAGAAATGAGATCCTGGGTCAGCAAAAATGCTGAACTCTATTTACTCAAGAAAAGAATAAGGCAACTAACCAAGAGTACACCAAACAAAAGGATCCTGAAACACAAGGATCTAAGAGGTGACAAGAAGATGGTGAGATTTACTACACTAGGTTCTTCAGAAACTGGCATGTTAACGTTAGCAGAAAATGTATCACTTTGGCTGCAGAGAAACAGTTATGAATATGCATATGTAATGAGTATCATAACACTCAAATGTGGTATTATATTTGGAACCACCTGCTAAATGTCAAGTCTGCACATCTGGCAGGCAGTGTGGTTACTGGAGATGATGGCCAAGTCTAGCACCTGTAATCTACAAAGACATTTAATAGCTTTTAGACAATCTGTTTCAATGGTCTGTCCAGGAAATCTGGGACTCTAACAGAATTCCTTCATTTGAACTGCAATTTGGGGAGCTTGCCCACCTGCTTTGGCAGCCATGTTAATAAGGAGAAGAGTGGTCACGGAAGCAGCAGAGGCATTCACACCTGAATAATCAGTATCTGACTGTACTGGCAATCCCTATTGGACAATACTCTGGCTCTACATACTGCATCTCATTACTGAATTCACAGAATGACTCGCTTAAGATGTAAAGCAGCTAGGCCCAGTCGTACAGGTTCTAACCACTCAGGAGGCTTAGGTCCAGGATCATAGTAGTACAAGGTTTATGTGGGATGAATGAATTCAAGAGTGACATGAGTGACTTAGTAAGACTCTACCTCAAAATAAAAACGTGAAAAAGATGGCTGGGGACATAGCTGAGTGGTAGAACATTTGTCTATCACGCATGATGACCTAGATTCAATCCACAGCACTAAGGAGGAAGGGGGAGGGGAATAAAAAAGAATACAACTGAATTACAACTAGGAAAGATTTCAGGTTACTTGAAAATACTGGAAAATTAAGAATTACTGGTATAAGTTTATATAGTATTAAATATAGTGTACTGTATAGTATAGTATAGTATACAGAAAAAGGCTGGGCAGTGGTGGCACACACTTTTAATCCCAGCACTCAGAGTCAGAGGAAGGCGGATCTCTATGAGTTTGAGGCCAGCCTGGTCTAAAGAACAAGTTCAGGACAGGTTCCAAAGCTACAGAGAAACCCTGTCTCAAAAAACAGAACCAAAACCAAAAAAGTATTAAGAAGAAGAAATATACATTAAAAATACGTGGCTGGGTAGTGATGGTGCACTCTTTAGTCCCAGTACTTGGGAGGCGGAAGCAGGAGGATTTCTGAGTTTGAGGCCAGTCTGGTCTACAGCATGAGTTTCAGTACAGCCAGGGCTGCACAGAGAAACCCTGTCTCAAAAACCCAAACAAACAAAAAAGAAAAAGTGTAAAAGGACTCTAAATGAACACATTATGTGGTACTATAAGTAACACATTTTTCCTAACTCAGTAACAATTGAGAATGAGAACAAAAGCTGAGCATTGGTAGTGTTAGCCTTCAGTCCCAGCACTTGGAAGGCAGAAGCAGGCATATCTCTGTTAAGTTCAAGGCCAGCCTGGTCTACAGAGCTAGTTCCAGGACAGGCTCCAAAGCAATATAGAGAAACCCTATCTTAAAGACAAAAAAAAAAAAAAAAAAAAAAAGAGAAAAAGAAAACAAAGGGCTATATGTTATATGTTAGACCAGAATTTATTTTCTTGTTTTAACTTTTAAAACTGTGGCTACTAAAAGTAGATACACAATTATTTTGCATTCCTCCTGCATAGTGAATTTAGATAGATCTTGAAGGAATGAGAGATTAATTAGTCCATGGATCTGCTAATTCCATGTGAAGATAATAAAATGATAGTTTATTAATCCAAGTTCATTAATCCAAGTTGTTTAAAGAATTCATTAGCTACGTGCATTTTTTACCTGTATATTGTGAACCAATTTTTAAAAATGTTGGGGGGAAAAGCCTCATTAGTTGAAATGCACATGAAACTGTCAAAAAATTATGACACACACTAACTTTTGGCAGGGACTTCAGAATAAAGAACAAAGAATACACAAGATTAAAGCTAATAGATAAGCAATTGCTAGAGCCCCAGGCAATCCCATGGTGATGCCAACAGATTGTAGAATGGTAAGCTAAAGACGAGTCCTTATACCTGCCAATACCTCCAGGTAACATTAATGAGAAATAACCAACCCTGGAACAGCAGAATCCTCAAAACACGAACTAAACCAATGCCTGGTCATGGATCACACCTAAGGGAATGATGCTTTTCTTCTCCCAGTCCCTGGACCTCAGGCCCTGTATGAGCCATTAGCCTATATTGGTAGGCTGGAAACAAGTTTGCTTCTCCTGGTACCATGAAAATAGAAGTGTTCCCCATTCTCTCCAAGTGATGCAGAAGCCAACATGCTGCCCACAGACAGGCACCAAGGGATACAAGGTGGTGGCTGAAAATGTGCACACCCAACCTCCATGGGAACTGAGACTGCAGGTCTTCAACTCTGATTCAGCTCTCTCTCGAGCAATAATAAGACTGGGGCAACAGTATACATAATTTTGAACTTGGTTACTTTGGAATAATCTGGAGTTCTGTCTTCTGACATAACAAACATGTACAAGAAAAATTCACTGGTGAGTATTAGTGCTGACATTTATCTTACTTACCTCTTTGACACTGTGTGTTACTGCCCATATTAGAAAAACTCTTGACATCACCTGGAAAGAAGTCAGGACAACAGAAGATGGCACGATTCCTGAAAGAAATTTAGGATTATTATCACATAATATGTTTTCCAAAACTTTCAAATTTAAACGTTTACAGTCAACATCATCTTTAGCAACTGAAGATTACCTATGCTGCTATAGATTAAGTCTGGCAATATAGTCATCACTCAAATTGTTTTTCCTGCCTTGACGTCAAGCCTGTTCATGACAACTGAGGAAGCTGGCTACCTTTCTTAAGTCTTCAGAGTCAGTGACCAACTACAGCATTTTTAATACTTAGAGACAAAACAAAGCCACCACCCAACCATTAAACAGGGATACTGATGGTTCATTTTCTAATATAGCTTTCGTGATGACTAAGCAACTATGAACAGGAAGGAAATCAGTCCTACTTTTGTCTAACAAATACTGAAAGTTCTTAGATATCAAATTTGAATATCTGGCCATCAAGCTTAACAAAATCAAAGTTTATTATTTTAAAACAATTTCTTCCTACCTTATTCAATGCAAGTATAAGTCTAATTATCTTCTCAATGCAGTTTATAACATGAGAACATCTTTATTTTAAATAATCATCAAATTCTGCTAACCTTTGGCTTCAAATGCTACAATTATGACCCCTACCTAGATCAAGGCTACACGTAGCATTCTTGTCTCCTTAAACCCCCAAATAAGCCATCATTTGGAAACACTCTTTTCTCTTTGTGACTTTAAACTAGCATAGAACTGCTTCTAAAATGAGGTTTGGAAGCCAGCAGCCCTTCTGATTCTCTCTGACCTCACTACTGCCAATGCCTATTCTTACTTGCTAGACTCCTGGGGTTGGACATGGAAAATTCTGTAGCAGTCAGTGTCTATCTGCTTTAAAACCAACCTTATCTTCAGCACAGTCAGTGGGCAATCCTGCACCACCTCTAATCTTCAGCAGTCACTGGCTATCCTGTAAAATTTCAATTCTTCAAGCTCCCTAAAATACAGTCTTCTGAATATTTGTATAGCAGGACAAATTATGCCAAAGACCAGGTACGAATCACATGGAGTTACAATTGTCACCACAGGCTTGGCTACAATGGGAAATCACTTTACATCTCTTAAAGGGATGCTATATCATGCTAAAACAAAACAAAACAAAAAACCAAAAAAATAAAAAAAAAACATTTTTGAAAAGAAATATGGGCTCTGATAAGGGATAGTTTGGTTCTTCAAAGTCAGTATCATGGGAAGGTCAAATACAATGCTTGGTATATAGAGAATGAATGGAAGAAAATATAAATGCAGAGACGGACAGGTAAACGGAATACATACTAAGTCCAGAAAAGAATTTTCAATAAGAGTGTAGGACAATTCAGTAGAAAAATGATTTTATTTTCAACAAACTGGTGCAACTGAGTACTCACAGGTAAAAACAAAGGACTTAGCTATAAAACCTGACTCAGGAGCTGAGGGGATGGCATGATGTTTAAAAATGCCTTTCTGCTCTTCTAGTTTGAGTCTCAGCCCCCATATTTATTGGGTGGGCTGCCCAATAAGGTTGACTCAAAGAATCTGACACCTCTGCTGGCCTCCTTGGGTACCCACACACATGTGGCATAAACACACTGACACACATGCATATTTTAAAAACTAAGAAAGAAATTAACTCAAGCCTGGGATGCAACTCAATGTCAGAGCACATGCCTTGCTAGGCCTTGGGTTTGAGTCCTAGTCATGCATGTGCAAATGAACACACACACACACACACACACACACACACACACACACACACACACACACACCTCCACATTCAGGGGAGGGTAATCAAAACCTTCAGGGCTGGAACCCTAAAACTCAGTAGAAAACAGGTGTGAATCTTGTGAATCTTGAAGGTTTGAATCATACAACAGTTTATGATATATGACACTATTGACACTAAGAAAAAATATATTAGCTTGTGTGCTTTGAAGGATACCAAAAAGGAAGTGACTACAGCTTTGTGTTCCGGTTTGAATATGAAGTTTGATGCCCAATGTAGCAACGTTCAGAGATGAGCTCTGGGAGGGAAAGTGGCTGAACCATGACACTATATCTTGCTAAAAGTGCCCTGATCTCATCAAAAGGGCTAACCCACTGAAGGGTTCCTGAAAAGGCAAAAGACTTCAGGACACAGGGCCTACCTGATCACAGGGCACAGATCACTGGGCACATGCCCTGAGAGGGTGCACATTGTCTTTGGATCTTTTCTTGCGTTCAGTTTTTCCTGAATCCTGCCATCTTCAGAGAAATAGTCCCTTTGTCCCAGGCTACCTCTGCCGTGATGCTGCTTCACAGCCCCACAGAGATGCAACCAACTGACCATGGAATGACAGTGTGAGCCAGAATAACTTCAAACATAGTGATGGAACACTAACACACCACAGATGGGAAAGGATCTGTAATCTTATCTGACATGAGAAACTTTTACAATTCTGTAATAAGAAAAACAGCCAAATTAAAAAAAAAAATAGTTGAAAGGAGTGTGAAAAAACACTGGACATCATTAGTCATCAGGAGACACAAATCAAAATTAAATAAGATATATTTCACACCATACCTGTTTGGACTGTGAAACTGTACAGCCACTCTGGACAGCTGTCAGTACCCCCAAGTATTAACCACTGAGTTATATAACTCTTACACAGACACACGTGTACACAGTCCACACACACACAATTTATGTTCCCACAAAAATTTGTTTATGTATGTTCATAGTGGTATATATGAACCAAGATGTGGGAATAAGTGTTTACTGACAGATGAATGGGTAAACAAAATGTGGTATACTCTTAAAAACATGGATTAATAAAAATATGGGGCTGGAGAGGTGGCCCAGAAGTTAAAAGCCCTGGCTGAAAGGACCCAGGTTCCATTCCTAGAATCCATATATCAGCTCACAGCTGTCTATAACTCCAATTCCAGGGGATCTGATGCCCTCTTCCAGTTTCTGTGGGCACCAGGGATACAAGTGATACACAGACACACTGGCAAATGAAACATCTGCATACACAAAGTATCAATAAACATTAAAAATAGGATAAAGAAATGTTTTGAAATTCTCAAAGAATTAAACATATACTAAAAATGAAACAAATAAAAAGAAATGAAGTACTGATTTATGCCACAATATTGATGAACCTTCAAGATGCTATAAGAAGTCAATGGCAAAAGGCCACACAAATTTATATGATAGAAAGTAGATCTGTGGTCACTTAGGGCTGGAGTTTTGGGGGAAATAGGAAATGACTGTTAATGGATTTCCTTTTGGGGTAATGAAAATGTTCTAAAATTGACTGTGGTAATGGTTGCACAACTCATTACACACTCTAAATGGGTGGATTATATCTGAATAAAGAGATGTTATTAAAAATAAATATGAGTAAAGTGCAAAGCCTGGTTACATAATTATGTAACACAGCTAAAGAAGATAATTAGTGAATCAAACATTTAGATAACACTTCGAATAAGTTTTACAAGAGCTGGAGAATTAGAATTCTATGAGCAGAAAGCATGTGTTGCTTGCTGATGCTTCCTCCTGCTCTTTAACTTTTGCCCGTCCTCCTCAGCCACGGAACAGTGTGCTGTGCTGCTGAGCTGCTGGTGTTTCTGGAAATGCTCCCAGATGCTGCTGTGTTTTCATGAGGTTCAGAGTCTGGACTACAACTTCAGAGTCAGAGCTGTAAGCTCAAAACTGAGTCTATTGCATTCACTAGCAAGAATCCAGTGCTGGAAAACTGACTTATATTCATCTAACCATGCAAATTACCGTAATAATCCAAAATATTCATTAGTGCATCTGTAATAGTGGCACAGCTTTCTAACAAACAAATAACAAGAATTGCAGAGATCCTCATCCTTGGCCAAAATCAGAATGCTTGTGAGTGTGACTTTAAATGAAGAGACTGGAAGAAAGTGAATCCCCTCCCCTCCTACCAATGGGATCTGGGGCTTGTGCAGGCTGGGCAGGCATTCTACCACCCAGGTGCATCCACATCCACAAGAGATTCTTTTATTTTAGTTGTTAACATTTCTTTATGTGTATCAATGTTTTGCCTGCACATCTGTTGTATGTGCACCACATGTGTGCCTGGTGTCTGAGGTAGTGAGAAGAGGGAAGAATCTCCTAGAACTGAAAGTATGGATGGTTGTAAGCTGGGAACTGGACCCTGGCCTTCTGCAAGAACAAATGTTCTCAACTGCTAAGCCATCTCTTCAGTCTCCAGCAAGGGGTTCTTTGTGTTTTTGAAGACAGAATCTTTCTATGTAGTCCTGGCTACCCTGGAACTCACTATGTAGACCAGGCTGGCCCCAAACTCAACTCACAGATATCCGCCTGTTGAAATTAAAGGCATATGCCCTTCCCAACAGGGCACCCCTTCTTTACCATAAAGCACCCTTTTCTAGGTAATAAGAGTATTTATGTTTGTTTTCCTTTCAAAAATACTAAATAAAAAAATCAGAAAGTTTTCCTTTTTTACTTCTTAAAGTGTATTTGTTATCATTGTGTATGTATGGTGTGATGTGATATGTGTGATACAACATTCAAGTGGAGGTTAGAAGACAATTTGTGGCATTTGGTTCTCTCCTTCCACATTTAAGTAAGTTCCAGGGATAGAACTCAGGTTATTAGGCTTGCCCAGCATATCTTTACAGATAGTTTGAGCCACCTTGAAAGCCCTCTGAGCATATTTAAAAATACATATGAAATCTAATGCTGTGCTCTTTGTACTGTTTTCCCTTAACATCCTTCAAAGTATCTTGAGTTATACTATTCCTCTGAGTGAATATATTTACCCATTCTCCTTTTATCAAACATTTAAATTACCTCAAATTCTTTCCTATAATAAATGAATAAAATACTATATAAATAACTTAGAATTTTTGAGCATGGATTTGTTAAAGGACTATTTTCTTGGGGCAGTTTCTCAAGAGTCAAATGGTATGAACATTTTTAAGGCTTTGGAAACACATTGCCAAATTACTTCTCAAATAATTTGTTATCAATTTGAATTCCTAATCAGCAATATCCAAGAATACATGCTTTTTGGCAATAAATTTAAATCTTATTCACAAATAAAAAACTAATTAATGATTTCTAATTTGGCGACTGGCCTTGCTTTTAGGCACTCCTGCATACATGGCCAGGGGCCTGATTACTTAGACTCACCCATTTCCCCATACTTGTTTTTCACTCCAGCTCTCAGTGTCATTATAACTTATCTCAACAAGACACCCAGCAAACAGCTGTTGAGGCCCTAATCTAAGCACACTCTCAAAATACCTGTTCCTCTAGTCCAACTGAAATGCCAGAAGGGGCCTGGGAATGGAGCTCACTGGCTGAGCACTTGGATAACACTAACACACAATGTTCAACCCCAGCACAGCATAACAACAACAAAGTAACAAAATATGTCAGCAGGAGCTAGGCATGGTGGCATATGTCTGGAGTCCCAGGATTGGGAGTCTAAGGCATAAGGGTTTTAAGTTCAAGGCCAGCCTAGGCAAGCACATTAAGACTCTGTCTTAATAATAAAGAAAAATGCCAGCAATGTCTTAGGGTTTCTATTGCTGTGATAAAATACCATGACCAAAAGCAACTTCAGGAAGAAAAGATTTATTTCACCTTACTTGTCATCCAGAGAAGTCAGGGAAAGAACATGGAGGTAGGAGCTGATGCAGAGGTCATGGAGGAGTGCTGCTAATTGGCTTGCTCCCCATGACTTGCTACGCCTGCTTTCTTATAGTACTCAGGACTAAAGCTCAGGTGTGGCACTGCCCTCAGTGAGCTGGGCCCTCCTACATCCAATCAGCAATCAAGAAAGTGGCCCAGGCTTGCCCACAGGCCAATCTGGCAAGGATACCCCAACTGAGGTTCCCAATACTAGTTTGTGCCAAGCTAACACAAAAATTGTATGCAAAGGGATGTAGTAATGAAAAGTGCTGGGATGGCTCCTCCAATGGGGGAAGGTGTTTATTGTGAATGAAACAGAGAGAGAGAGAGAGAGAGAGAGAGAGAGAGAGAGAGAGAGAGAGAGAGAGAGAGAGAGAGAGAGAGAGAGAGAGAGAACAAACACTCAGAGGTATCTGGATGTGTTCAGAGCAGAGAGCATCGAGCAACAGACTGGACATGGCCAGATCTAGGGAAGTGGGAACAGTAATAGCAAGAGGGAGAACATTGAGAGTAGTAGGGTTATAAGGATAAGTAGCTGGAGGAGGAAAACCTGTGAGCTGGAGCAGGCCTGAGAGTTTAAGGAGAAGTGGGAAGGATGGCATGCGTTGGGGGGGGTGGTTTGAATGCTAGTGTGAACTCTGAAATGTATGATGGGTACTTGTGAATAAACACCACATGTAGGAGCCTGGAGACTAGCATGAGCTTTGATACGATGACATGTGCCATAGGTATGTCCACAGGGAGCCATATGTCCCTTCTCCATAGACAAGGAAAATGACTCCCTTTGGTGGGCAGAAAACCCATTTTACAAGTTCCCGAGGAATGCTGGATTTTACCTAGCTGCCAGAAAATCCTTCTATAGTCCTGTTTGAGATGGGCCAAGACTATCATTTCTGGATATCTGCACTGCCTTTTGGAGTTTGGGGAATTAGTTTTCTTTGAACTTGACATTCCAACCTTTTGTTGATGATAAAAGACATTGATAATCCCTCCTGCAGCTGTTTTCCAGCTGAGGAGGGTCATCTTGGTGGTTCAGAAAGGCTAGAATGTAGGACAAAGGCGGGGAAAAGGAGAAGAGGAGGACAGCTGCAGGAGACTTGGGGAAATGCTGTTACTGACTATGCCTGGTGAGACAGCAAGAAATCACACTGGTGGGACTGGTTTACATTAGGAACACGAGAAAGAAGAGGGTCCTGTCTATAAAGAAGACTGGCTGAGCACTGGGAGCTCCAAGTCAGCCTCGGATTCCAGTTACACAAACAGCAGAAGGCCACACAGATGGCCCACAACACCGTATCTCTGAAGCACCTGCTTCAGAGTGAGGCTTGTGGTTATCAGGTGCATTCCATATGAAACTGTGAACACATGCTCTTTTCTGGAGGGATGCTGTGCAGTGCAATGCTTGCCCTAACTCTCTGTGACCCTTCCATACAGCTCCAGATGGAAAATCTGCTTTAGACCTTTATGTTTGCTCCTTTCCAATGGTAAGAACTATTGAGTCACCCTGGTACCTAAAAAGCTCTCAGCTAAACCTGAAGCATAAATCCCACGCAATCAGAGTACAGACAGATAAAAGGCCCACTAGATGGCCTTTTCTTTTCTACTTCTATACTCAGTCCCACTATGCTTGTGGCCCTTGTTTGAACACAATGCCATGGAGTGTTAAAATCCAAACCACAGATGTTTTTGTTATTTTCAGGTGTCAGGGATTCTACAATCTTATTAGTAAACTCATATTAAAATCATATTTAGTAAAGATTTGGGCACTGATTGTCATTTTATTTAACAAATACTTCTGGAGTACCTACTCTGTGCCTGGTTCTGTTGTCTTGGTGGGATTCCAACTACAGAAGTCAAAGTTCTAAGTGAGCTTAAACAGGGCATGTAGGGGACATTCTTCAAAACGCACCTCTAACCCTCAGAGCTTTTCCATGAAGACAGGGAGGGTGCCTGGCATTTGTAAATGAGAGAATAGTATGATCACACACAGATAAAGAAGTTACTGTCAGTATGGATTTAGTCACACACACCTTTAATTCTAACACTTGGAGTACACGAAGGCAGATTTCTGTAAGTTCGAGGTTAGCCTGGTTTACAAAGCCAGTTCCAGAACAGCCAGAGCAAATAAAGAGACTCTTGTCTCAAAACAAAACAAAAAAAGAGTGAAAAAGAAAAGGAAGGAAGGAAGAATTACTGTTAGCAACAATTTGAGAAATAATGAAAGAAATTTTTGTTGAAAGGGCAATGAACCTGTGAAGCATAACATTAGCAAATAAAAGACACACTCTGTGTGTGTGAGCTGTACATAGGGGATCTGGCAATCGGTTGCCCATTTATGTAGAAATGAGGATTTGCTGAGTCATTTAGTCCTGCAGGTTGGAGAAGTCCTGGAAATGCCCCTGCCCTGAGCAGCCCTCAGGTAGGCTGGGTGAGAGGGGCGGTAGACTGGCCACATATGAATAAGATACGGTTGAAGGTTAAATACTGAAAAGGCAGGGTTGGGAATAGAGTAGAGCATTGTCTACATAGAAGTCGAAGCTACAGCCAGGGAGGAGCCAACCAACAAGGGATAAGGACATGGTCATGGACACCGCACCAAGGCAAGGAGTCAGTGCCAGAGAATAAGTTAAATGCCAGCAAGTGAAACCAGACCACAGACCCTCCTCCTCACCAGATACCTGCATACCAAATCATAGGCAAAAATGTTAAATACCACACACCATCAGCAGCAACCAAAGAGAATTGACATGACTAAATGGGCAAGAATGTTCAAGAGTATTTTATACCTACCCAAGATGTCATTCTGTGTAGAAGCAAAAGTTAAGAAGACAAGAAAGAACCTGGCACACAATTTGGACTCAACATAAGCTTCTTGAGGAAACACAAGCTATCAGAAATCTATCCAAGTGAAGCAAATTAACAGAGAACTCAGAAGTCTTCCTTAGAGGGGTATTCTAGTAAGCTTCTCATGGGATAAAAAGCTTTAGTTTGGTAAACCCCAAATACACAGGATTTTTCATTAGAGTATAAAGGTTATCGATTTTGAATATTCCATTTCTCTATGCCCTGTCCCATGTAATCATGTGAGAAAAGAATGGTCTTTGGAATATTTGTCTAAAGTTAAAGAAGATTTATTGGTAAAATTTAGAATTGTTTTCTTTCCTTTTCTACCAGTACTGGGGGGGGGGTGTCAAATCCAGGGACAGATACACACACACCCAAAAGGTTCTGTGAGTTCAAGGACAGCCTGGTGTACCTGATGAGTTCCAGACCAGTTGGGGCTATAGAGACTCTGTCTCAAACCTAAAAACAAACAACAAACAATCCATACACATCCTTTAAGTGTGCTGCCACTGAGCTGTATCTCTAGACCTAATCTGATTCTAAACTCTCTTTTAGCTTTGCTACCTTAATTCCTTATAAAGAACATGACTTAATTTCAAAATTAAAAGTAATAATCTTAACTAGAATTAAACATTTGGCACTAACAAAAAGATAATTCTGATTTTAAACTAATTCTAATCTTAACACAGAAATTCTCTTCTATACTTTCTCTTAGCAAACAAGTTAATGTCAGTAGAAGAGAAAAACATTTCTGGTGGAATGAAGAATGGATAGAGGATTCGTTAAGTCAGGGGGCAGACAGAGCAGACAGACCGGTAGCCTGGGAGTGAATGAGATGATGGTTGCAGATAGAGCAATTCTGCCTTAGGGAACACAGCTACAGAATGCATGGTGCATCTTGGAATACTAAAGTTCTCTGATATTTTTAGGGAGATTTATTTTCATATTAATATTAAAACGGGACTTTAAAAGTGACCTTTTTCACACTATTGTTAGGTTGCCTGTCTCTACTCTCAAACCTCTTAAGAGTAGTAGACTCCACCTGCTATTAGGGAAACTCGAGAAGAAAAGCTGGAAAAGCATAGAACACAGGACCAAAATATAGGTGGGAGGCTGGGTTGGGGGAAAACAGCAAGGAAAGTACTATGCAACCAAAGAAGGAGCAACACCTATGTGGACTAGCACACTGTGTGGTGTGGAGTGCTGGCCTTGAGCTCCTTTTCTAGCCAGCACAAGATAAAATAGCAGGGCCTGTAGCCGACAAGGAGGTAGGAGGGTTGGTCCTTTGTGCCATGTCTTCATATACTGAGCAGATGCCTGCAGCACTGGTTTAGGTTGCTGGACACCTCAGAGCCATTTCCTGCTTCAGATGGCTGCTGTCACTGTGCCCGTGACTAACAGCTTTCTCTTCCATTTACCTGAGCTTCTCATATGTAAAACACCAATTAAACTGGTTTTGGTACAAAGCTCATTGTCTTCTGAGATCTCTCAAACAGCAGCTTTTCATCCACTGGTTTACTTTGAGGGTCTCTGCTATCATTGCTTAACTTCTGAATAAGAGGATGATAGATATGAAAAGACAGACATGAAACATGCCACAAGTCTCCAAAGTTTCTCAACCTAACATAATAGAATGCCATTGTGAAAAAGGTGAAGCCATAAAAATCCTAGGAGCACACAGTAAGCCAGTTATAAGTCATAGTGGCTTACTCAACCCTCCACTAAAGTCAGAGTGCATTCCAACACATTCCCACCTGATTATCTTTATGGTGTGCAGAACACAAACTGTTTATACCAAACTATTGATTACAGCTTTCTATACGGCTGGCTTGTGTATTCTTGCCAGAAGACCACCTCATCTTTTTTTTTTTTTAAAGTAAAACTGTCAGAGCCAAATAAAATTGACAGTTGAACTATTACATAAGTACCGTTATATAAACAGCCCCGAGTTCTCTGTTTTGATCTACTCCATTTGTTATGTCACAAGAAAAGGTGGGGCTACTGGCAGGGTAGAGACTCTTCCCTTTATATCCTCTTAAAACTTCTAAATTTTGTGCCATGTAAATGAATTATCTACTGAAAAATTAAACTCATGTAAATATCACTGTAAAGTGAGTGAGCAGATTAAAGAAAATAAAATCTCAGAATTCACTCAGTAGTCAGTGTAGTTTTAACAATGACATGCACATGGACCAGATCCGGAAAGAAATCCAAAAATAAAACTGTTGACTAAAACTGGAGACTTTATGGTCATTTTTTTCTACTTATCAAAATGAATTTCAGTATTAGATATTAGACAGACTCCCTGATAGACAGACAGACAGACAGACAGAGGGGCTCAACAATTTCAAGGCCAGTTAAGACATGTCACATAACAGTTCTGGGCCAATCAACCATCCTAGCTTTTTTTCAAACTAACCAACCCTAAATTAGAGGACAAAAACCCCTTAGAGGCTTTAAAACCCCAGGCTTGGAGGAAAGACTGTATTTTTGAGTCCTAGTCTTTCTGGTTGTTGTTCATGTTCTCATCTGCTCCCCCATGCCCTGCCTGCTTTGCAGGGATCTTTTTTTCTGTATGTCTAGCCTGCTGTGTGCACATTTCCTCACCCCCCAATAAATGCCTTCCTTTAATTACTGATTCAATCTGTGGTCCTGATACTTCTCTGCTGCTACTTGTTGTACAGCATGTTTTTCCTGACTTTCAATTCTTTAACTGACAGGAAAAAAAAAAAAAAAAACAAAACAAAAAAAAAAACCAAAAACAATCTAGACCCCTAGACTGTATCATTTATAGACTGTATCAATGTAGAAGTCAGGTTATTTGAATCTTGAACCCACAACCAATGTACTGACAATTTGGGGATAACTTGATTGCACAGGCAAGAAGAATAAAAGAAAGGGTCTCCCAAAGGCTATTCACAGCAGACACGCACAGTTCAAATGCCTCTGCAGTCTCTGTTTCCCCTTGCTGCACTCATGGGGGTGTGGTGGGGGCTGTTCACTGAGTAGGAGGCCAATAGAACATGGAAAGAGCCTGTCGACAGCATATAAAAGACACACACTGAAAACACTGCTTGCAGGAGGAGTGAAGCTTGTCAAAGTAGTGCAGAGGCTGGGAAAGTGAAGAGAAGAGAAAGCAATTATAACCTGAACCTAACAATTCCTTGGCTAATTTTAACTAGAGAGGTGGAAGGTATCTGCAGCTTGAAAATGATAGGCAAACGAGTGTGCAGGTACAAAAGACCCTCCCACACAGAGCCTGAAATGGTCACTGCAAGAAAAAGTGTGTGTCCCATCGATCATCTGCTGCTGCTCTGATAATGCTTGGGTTATGGCTCCTCCGGAATAAATAAATGGCCTTAGGGAAGAACAAAAATCCTAAGCTCAGAGCAGAAGCTGTAACTTTTTGTTACAAGATAAATCAAAGTCAGTAAGACTTTATTAATGTCAAACTTGGCAGAAATGCCACTCTAAAATTTCTCGGCTATGAATAATGGATAGCAAATATTAACTCATATTTACTTTTAAATGGAGTTGAAATAGAGTTACTTAGCCAAGGTTTCTTTAACTTTTTAAGTCAAGAGCTATCACGGCTGATATATTTATTCATATTGAACTATGCTCGCAAATAATTTTAAATATGTTTCCTGTGACTTTAAAATGTAGAGAAAACAGTGACAACTATCTCTTAGTGATGGATCACGGATGATTCTTATTATTATGAGGACTGTATTATAACACATGAGGGGAGGGCCAAGGACAACCTTTACTTGGGTTTGAACTTGGGTTACCAAGTTTCCAGTCTATTATCTGCTGAGCCACGCTGAAGGATGATTTTCCCATTCTTCATATTTTTTGGTATTAGCTTATTAAAAAAAAAAGATGTGTATGTGTTAAGTTTATATTAGAATAAAGCATATTCCTTTTTAAGAATGTTACAACTTGATCTAAAAAGCCATTAAATTAAAATGGGTACTTTTTTATGAAAACAGTTGTAACAAACTGATTTACAATCATTTTAACAAAACAGCAAAACTCCAATACATATAAAATATTAGACACTGTGTGTGAAAGATTTTATTAGCTGCTCCATATACTAAACGGGGACTTTGCTGGGAGGAAGATGAGACTGTACACAGGTCATTACTATGATTTATAACTACGTATGTTGCCTAAAGGCAAATCAGTGTTCTTTGCTTTTCAATTGAAGCTTAGCAAATAAAAAAGATTAATCATTCACATCAAGTACTATTCTACCACTATATTCTATTACCACGTGGCTGTTGTATTGCTGTGAACTCAAAATTTTAGTAATAATCCAAACCCTTCGTGGCAGAAAATTCTGCTTGTTTACCCGTTGTGTCTCTTCTTCCCCACAACAGAGCACTGGTTTTGGGTACTGCTGACATCAAAGCTTTGCTTATGTCGCCACTTTATGCCTGTGATATGAATATGACACCACATAAGCTGCCACCTTTGTAACTGCTGGACCACAGCACAAAGACAGAAGCTATACATTGAGGATGACAGAGTAGAAAGACAGACTTTCTACCTAGGAAAAACATATCCCTGTTTGGGTAAACCCACAGTGGTCAAAATTCTGCCTAGCATAGGTAAATGCAACACCCCTATCTGTGCATAGCTGGGAAATGAGTCCCAAGGAACTGAGGGGATTCAAAAGGTCAACGAGATCAGAGTCCACAGTGGCTTTCCACCAGAGACTACTTCAGTTATCCTCCACACAAGGAACAAATAACATCACCAGGAAAGAACACATTGGAAATCTGGTACTTTTTTCCCTTTCAGACAAACACTTTTCAGAACATTCTATAAAAGAGTTTATTATCTTTAAAAGATCACTAATGTTTTATATCCAAAAAACAATAATAATGATAATAACAACAACAACAACAACCCCTGAAACCCACTTCCTTTTACAGTGCTGACATGTGGTATTGATGAGGAACACTTAAAAAGTACCTTTCCTAGAGCCAAGAATGTGGCAGCCCACTTGCAAGCCAAGATGCAGACGATAGGAATGTGGTACCAAGTGAAAGAACTGAGCTGCTGGAAGGTGCTTGCCTTTAATACCTTTTTTCTTTGTGTTACAAGTGTCCCCTCCTTATGCACAGATTATTTTAAGGAAAAACATTCTACTCACAAGTACTATACTTTATTACCTAAGCAAATCAGACACAAATCTAATAATAACAAAGAAACAGGAAATGCAATAAGCCCCAGAGTTAAAAGTATGCTTTGAACTCAAAAGTTCAATAAATATGTGTGTTCTGAGTATGTGAATAATCTTCAGAACAATGAGCATTGTTCAGTGCATGCTATACGCTCTCATCTTCTGCCCATTACAGATGGACACTGTGTCAAGTCATCACTTCCCTTAGCGTCTACCATGTATTCCTAAAAGACCTTCTAAGATAAAACACAGAAGACAGCACTTGGTGAAAAGTGTGGCCAAAGCATGACCTTAGAGCATACAGAGTAAAAGAGAAAAACCAACTAGGCCATGCTGCTGCTTATACTAGCACCACCAGAAGCCATCATTCACTAAGGGTACTCTATGCCTCAAGCTCAACTCCAGCACAGGGAGGAAAAACAGGTCAAAACAAGTCTTAAAGTGATGTTAAAACATGTCCACAATTCTTTGAGACTTCTTTCCTTCAGACGTAGAACATGGCTCTCTCCTTGATTGTGGTGTGTACTTAGTAACAATGCTTTCATCAAAGAAAATAGAAGAGCCAACAGTATGTGACTTTACAGCCTATATCACAGCAGCCACTGTGGCTCCCTCACTCTGGAGGAAGCCAACTTTCAGGTCTTGAGAGCGATTCCAAGGGTTCTTCTCTCTACAGAAGCCAAAGAGTGAAAGAAAGACTTCCTGCTATCAGTCACCCTTCAGGTCTAGTCCAGGATCCAAATGGCAGCCACCCAAAGCAAAACACTGACTGAAATGACAGGATGTACCTAGAACTACCCAGCTAAACTGCTCTGAAGTCCTGAGTCACCACACTGCAAGTGCATACTGTTTTAAGCAATGATTTGGGGGTTTAACTTTTAACACATGAATAGAACAAAAGGACTACTACAGACATTTTTATCAGAATCCTATTTCCAATCTCAAGTCACTTGGATTAGTTGTCAATTGTGTAATTAATGACTTCATGTGTCCGCTCATTCCCTGGAAGCAATAATAATTTTTATCAATTCAGAAGGAACAACAAATCCCTTATGCCCCTTCAAAAGCATAATGAACTGAACTAATTAATTTTTGAAATTCTACTCTATCAAAAATTAAACAAGAGCTGCAGGGTATAGCTCAATGTTAGATCATGTAATCAGCATGCATGAAGGCCCTGGATTCAATCTGTAACAAAAAACAAAGCAAAGAAAAGCAAAACAAAACACCAGGAATATATAAAAAACTGAATGATTATTTTTGCTCTAATATTTCACATACCCCCTTTTTCTTTTCATCTAAGTCAATAAAGAAGCAATGTAGTCTACCTCCAAAGATCTATAAGAATAAGCTGTCTACTTGATTCCCGACAGTCTATTCAAGGTGCTAATCTGCCATTATTTATAGACCCTTGGCTCCTTTCTGAGCAGCTGTCATTAATAGAAGAACTTAGGAATTCAAAACACATTATTCAACTCAACTGCCTCCTGGAATATTAGTCATGTTTCTCAAACCTACAACTGCGTAGGAACTAAAGACAAACCACGTCTTCAGAAGGCCGTGAAAAGCTGCCATGAAAAACACCAAGATTAACAGCTGCTCACTGACTGACAGTCCTTTGAAGCCCCCCATTCCTAATCATTCAGGAATCTTCTATCAGCTTTTAGGCTTCCTCTTCCTGGGAGGAAAGTCCCAAAGTTACAAATGTGGTCTTCAAAGTGTCTCAGAGCTGTCACCTGGGGACTCCTACATCCTCCACAGACAGGCTGGTCTATCTCTCAGGTTTAGAAGCAAAGGTGTGGTGGTGGGGCAGTGTGTTGTTTCTCAGCTAAAGCACCCTACATTTGATGTTCTGCCCCTCTCTGAGCCAGGCTTTTGAGTTTGGGGGCATATCTGAACTCAAGCTCTCTAAAGAAAAGGTCATGACCAAACTGGTGCCTGGGAAGTGGCTGGGGATATGGACAAGACACACAAGGAACCAATCAAAAGAGAGAGAGAGAGAGAGAGAGAGAGAGAGAGAGAGAGAGAGAGAGAGAGAGAGAGAGAGAGAGAGGAAGCAAACAACCAGCAAGAGAGTAGAAAAGAGAAAGAAAAAGGCAAGGAAGAAAAAGTATAGTTTTTTTTTTGTTTTCTGTTTGTTTTTTTTAAAGCAGACATGAGATCAAACAATTCTCTCTCTCTCTCTCTCTCTCTCTCTCTCTCTCTCTCTCTCTCTCTCTCTCTCTCTCACACACACACACACACACACATTTATTTATTATATTATGCATAGTGTTCTACTTGCATATATGCTTACATGCCAGAAGAGGGCATCAGATCTCATTACAGATGGTTGTGAGCCACCATGCAGTTGCTGGGAATTGAACTCAGGACCTGGGAATTGAACTCAGGACCTCTGGAAGAGCAGCCAGTCCTCTTAACCTCTAAGCCATCTCTCCAGCCCCCAAACAGGATTTTTAAACGTTGTTATTATTGTGTGCGCATGCTCACACTTTGTGCCACAACACACAAAAAGAGATTGACTCAGTGGAGTTGGTTCTTTCCTACCACCTTTACGAGGGCACTGAACATCAAACTCAGCCTTGTATAGTAAGCACCTTTACTTGCTGAGCCTCTCACCAATTCCCCCAAAAGGATTTTTTTTAAATGAACAAAAATATGGACAGAACAAGAAGCAAAACTCTCTGAAGGAAAGAGGCAGAGAGAAAAGCAGGGACAGATGGTAGAAAAGGCACAGACTGACTGAAGCTTTCTGACTGAGGACTAGTTAGAAAAGGGTAGTACCACAGTAGATCCAGAAAACAGGAGAAGGACAGGTCAGGGTGAGACGATGAGGGAGGTTCTAGGCAAGTTCAGTTTGTAGTGTCTGCAGAATGAGCAAGAACAGAACCAAGGGATGACCCAGAAGTGACTACATGGAGCCATGAATCCACAGAGAAGGAGTGGTGAGGTCACGCTGGGAGTCTGTATCAGAGGACGATGATTAAGGACCAAAGCAGGGTCCATCAACATTTGAGAAACTCAGGGACAAAGTCTCAGGGCAGGAGCAGGTAGCTGAAGTCATACCACGAGAGCTGGATCACAAGAGTGAATGAATGGTCACACCTTAGGTAGTCCACAGTGCTGTTTTGGGACGGTCCAGTATTCACTGAGGTTTGCATGGAGTAGTGTGGAAAGAAGAGATTTTATAGTGGAAAATACCCAAGCAGCTCTGCAGCCACTTTCTGTTCACTGCATTTCTTTGAGCAAAAGCTCTATTACACTATTTCACATCTGTCTCCTAGATTTAGGAGCAGGGGTCTTGCTTTTGTGTGCCCTCAACTGACTATCAGCATAGCTCCTGTCAGCACAAACTCTAGATACTTATGGGTTTGCTGGAGAATGTGAACTAGTGAAAGCCTCAAAATGGCATTACCCTTGACCGGTATCTAGGAGTTATCAACATAGACTGAGCTATACAAAGATACAACTACAGGTACAGTTATAATCTACAATGTGCAAGACCTTGGTTCTAATTCCCAGTATCACAGAACAAAAAGACCAAGAAAACCTATCTACAGATTCAATAAACACAGCATTGGCTAAAAACAAACCAACCAATCTAAACTACAACACATCTATACAACTGAATACCATAAACCTAAATGCACAAAGATCAACAACAAATAAGCCACGCAAAACCCATATCCTTAGCATAACTAACAGATATGGGTTAGTATAGACTCCAATCATTTTACACTAAAGACTTCCATTCTAGCACAACTACCTCAAGCCTCCACCGCAAATCTATGTAAAAAGAGAACTTGGAAATGGCACGGAGGAAGGAAAAGCAGTACAGAGGGCTGGAATCAGACTCAAACCACCTCTGAAGGGGACAGCATGCCCTTTGCAGAAAAACACCTCAACTGCAGAACCAACAACAGGGACAGTTTCAGCCCACAGGAGTGGCAATCTGAAATCTGAAAAGGACTCTACTACTGGGAAGTGGTGGAAAGAGGTGCCATCTAGTGACTGGTAAAGGAGAGGAGGCAGCAAGAAACACAAGAAAGAACTAAACATCATGACAACCTCAAACAGGAAGCCACCCACCCACACTTCCAACCATACCCCCTCCCTCCCCATGCCAAACAACCAAAAGGAGACTAACAGTATTCCAAAGAGAACCAAGAACTTTAAAATAAATATTTGGGACCAAAAAAAACTGTTAAATCAGAATTTCAAAAGCCAAGATTAAAACTGAAAAAAAAAAAAAAACCAACCAGAAGTGCAATAAAAACTGATTGAACTAAAAAGAAAGATAAGGAAAAAAACTAACATGGAGATGAAGGCTAAGTTTTAACATGCCCAAAGGAGGACAGGTTCAAATGAATACTTAACAAAGGACACTCAAGTGTGGAAATAAAACATCCAGGAAAGAATAAAAGGGAGAATTGAAAGAACAGGCAGATGAAGTTGAACAATACACATGTATTTGAAGTTACTAATAAAGAAACACATAAAACAAAGCTAAAAAATTTTCAACTATAATCTAGTGACACTTTCGGGAAAAAGAAGGCACAAATCTACATATACATTGTTAGAATCTACTGAGTGCTAGGGACTGAGTTGTAGCTCAGTGCTTGCCAGTATACATAAAGCTCTGGGCTTAATCCTCCGTAATACATAAACAGGGGTTGGTGCTGTGTGCCCGTTACACTAACACTCTAGAGATAAAGGCAAGAAGACCAGAAGTTCAAGATCATCCTAGATGATGTACTGCATTTAAGGCCAGCCTGGGACACATGAGATCCTGTTTCAAAACAAAACATTGTGCTCGTATTGTCAACTCTTAACCACATTCTAGGAAAACAATCTTACCCCTAACACACGTTTTATGTTTTAAAAAGATAGGGCTGCTGGACAGATGGCTGAGGGGTTAAGAGTGCAAAAGTGCTCTTGCAGAGATTCTAAGTTCAGTTCCCAACACCCATGTCTGGTGGCTCACAACTGCCTGTAACTCCAGCTCCAGGGATCCAATATTCTTTTCTGACCTCCATGAATACCTGCATTCGTGTGTGTGTGTGTGTGTGTGTGTGTGTGTGTGTGTGTGTGTGTGTGTATGCATACAGTTGCATTTTCAACAAATTCAAGGTAAGAAAGAGTGGAGTATTTGATCTAGAAAAGGCTAAACAGAATGCTGATGGGAGATGTTATTCTGTAAATATGTTTCTCATACTGGATAATGAATAAAGCACTGTTGGCCAATAGAAAAGCAAGATAGGAGGGACTAGGAGACTAGAAGGAAAGAGGAAGTAGTTAGGAGGAGTCAGCATGGAGAGCCTGGAGAGACAGAGGTCAGGACCCGCTGTCTGGTAAGATGAGACATGTGGAAATTCTTAGAATAGTAAAAATGGGTTAATCATTAAGACAGAGCTAGCCGATAAGAAACAAGTAATTGGCCAACAGCATTATATCAAATACAGAGTCTCTGCGTGTTATTTGGGGCTGGCGCAGCAGTAGGACCAGACCGGTGGCGGGGAAAACATACTCGTTATAGAATGCCTATTACAAGTCTGAACCCAGGGGAAACTGCCTGCAAGCCCTTTATGAAAAGCATTCTAGGAAAGGCAATCAGGCAGACCTCTTAATATCCTTGTACTTTCAGAGTCCCAACCCAATAGTCTTACTGCAGAACTACACTCATTGTTTTATTTGAGAGAGTCTCACTCTTACCCAGGTGACTTCCTGGGGTTTTGTTTTCAGGAAGCAACCTTGGTAGATGAGGGAGCGCTCCCCCTAAAGAGCTTCCACCTACTAATTGCAGAAGATTTCCTAAGTTCTCCATTCTTCCATAACACAAACCACTGTCATGCAGACACGGGACAGGAGAAGCATAAAGAACCACTGCCAATCAATATGGAGCTTTGGCTACTGCTTTTGTCATAAGTAATAAAGTCTTTTGTCCCTGACCCAAGACTCTTATCTTCTGCCTGCATCCAGAAAACCGTAGCCAGCAATTCTATTAGTGGGGAAGTAGGGTAAGAGCTGCAGTCTGTCAAAACTCTCACCACTACCAAGGAAGTTCCAACCCGCTAGAAGCTGATGGGTAGGTTGGAGCAAAGGATGGGCAGTGAGCATTTAATGTGTGTAGACTAAAGACTAACACTTATGGAAGAAGCACATACAAAAGTGTGTATGTTCTCAGAAAGTAAATAATGCAATTCTAAAAATGGGAGAAGGAGAAGGGAAACGGGAAAGCACCCTAACTATTGGGTGGGTAACAGGTGGAGTCAGAAGACAGCTTTTAAAGTAGACAAGCCAGACAGTGAAAGATAAACTAAGAAAAATGGAGGGCTGAGACATTAAAAAGGGCACAAATTCAAAGATCATCATTAGAAAAAAGGGGGAAAAATTCTAAATTCCTAAGTGAATAAGAAAACACATCAGGTCAGTAGACACAAAACTATAACAGACAAGATGCAGAAATTATAACATAAGTTGACAGAGACCTCCAGAAGAGCACAGGCTACTGCTCTTAGTTTCTCACCATAAAATGGTAAAAGCCTATTGATGAAAGACACAACATACTTGGGCTGCAGTACATAAGAGAAATCAAACTGGAACTGACCTGAAAACTTACCCACTGCTGGTTAGTGTTCCTACTAAAGAAAGGACCTACACAGGGACAGAAAAGTCACCAATGATATCACCCAATAGTTAACCCTGAATGCTACAATATCACCATGTGTCCACTGGTGCAAAAGGGCATGAGGGTATCAGAATAACAGATTACTTTCTGGGTTTGAGGCCTGTTCCACAGGACAGAATTCATGCTTCGTGTAAAACCTGATGAAAAGCCCACAGGCTCTAGGAAGGAAGCTACTACTGTTTCTTTGTTACATGGTCATGTTGTCAAACTGCCTTCTAAATACTTATGCTTACATCCATAGATTAATGCTGCTCTCAACTTGATCAGAGAAGCCACTTCTGCAAGGGGCAATAGGTGACTCACACATAACTGGTCAAAGTGCTGAGATAACTGGACTTCTATATCAACTTCTGATAAGGCTCAGGGAAGCCAAGGAAGAAGGGGTGGAAAGAATATGTAAGAGCTAGGAAATGGAAAGAAGTAGCATGAAATGCTGCCTCTGGATATGACATGGTCGTTGTACTCATGAACTTGCTACCTGCACAAGCCCAGAATGAGATCAAACTAACAAGATCAGTTAATGGAATGGGCTGGGTTACAAACAAAACAACAAGAGTTGACATCAAGTGGGAGGGGGACACATGGTGGGTATCCTGGTGGTCTTGGATATGATAAAGATACATGGTATGCATGTACGAAATTGCCAAAGAATAAGTAAAGGACATACTAAAAACTGATGGCGCAAAAAAACTCAAAACAAAACTGTATTTGTCTATTGCAAGCATAAATGGACTCAACTTATTTATCAAGAGGTTTTTCAATTGACTTACAGAAGAAGACTCAATCACTTTGAATCACTACAAAAGTGATTCAAAGGGGTACAAATAAAAGAACGAACAAAAGATATGGGCAAATAGAAACAAAACAAAATGTAGGTCGAAATCCTAATATCAAACAAAGTAGAACAAGAGGGTAAAAACAGTAGTTAATTTCATCATCCTTGGTGGTTCATGCCTCCAATCTAAGCTACTTGGGATGCTGAGCCAGGAGGATTAAATATAGAAGGCCAGGCAGAACAATTTAGCAAGACCATGCTAAAAAAAAAACTACAAAGGATTCTGGAGATATAGTTCAATATTGAGTACTTTCTTAGCATGTATAAAGAATTGAATTCAACTCCCCATGTGGGGGCAGTGAATGAGAGACAGACAGACAGACAGACAGAGACAGACAGACAGACAGATGATATTTAGATATATTTTATTATGTATTTACCTATATATTTCCTACTTTGGTATCTATTGCTGTGACAAAAATCCATGACCAAAAGAAACTTGGGAGAAACGAGTTTATTATGCCTACACATCCAGATCACAGTGCATTCCAAAGGGAATCAGGGTAGAGATTCAAAGAGGGTAGGAACCTGGAGGAAGAAACTGAAGATGAGACCTCAGAAGGATGCTGCTTACTGGCTTGCCCACCCTGGCATGCTCAGTCTGCTTTATTAAACCACCCAGGACCTCCTGGCCAGGGCTGGCATCACCTACAGTGGGCTGGACCTTTCCATATCAATCATTAATCAAGAAAATGCTCACAGACTTACCTACACTCCAATCTGACAGAGACATTTTCTTAGTTGAGGTTTCACTTCCCAGATAACTCTAGCTTGTTCAAGTTGACAAATAATAATAATAATAATAATAATAATAATAATAATAATAATAATAATAATAATAATCAGGACAGAGGCTGTATGGACATAGTGCACTGTTACCCACAGAAGCAAGAAGAGGTACTAAATCCCTTGGAGCTACATTATAGGTGTCTGAGTCACCAAGCATGGGTCCTAGGATCCAAAATCCAGTCCTCAAGAGAGCAGCAAGCACTGTTAACCTCTGAGTCATCTCTTAAAGCCCAGAACACACTTTTTAAAATACTAAAAGCCATACTTTACAACAAAAGTTAGAACAGTTAGAACTATCTATGCAACAACTATTATAGACACTTTTGTTTTGTTTTTGAGACATGAAGTCCTGGTTGGCCTCAAACTCATGGTAATCTTCCCATTTTGATCACTGAGTGCTGGGACTATAGGCAAGAGAAACCATACATGACCCACAGCAATCATTTTTGATAAAACAAAAGCCACAGAAGATTGTAGGGAAATAAGACATACATTGATAATCCTAGGACTCTTGACTGGCAAATGAACAAAAAATAAGCAATGAAACAGAATAGCTCTTTTAAGAGAGAATATATACTGAATTTTATATCTAGATAGTATGAATGAAGATGCTTATATTATTCAAAATTATTTGGGCAATAAAAACCTTGTTGAGAAAAGGTTTGTCATATTGAGTGAAGAATATAATGAAGCAGGCTCAAGAGAGAGCACAGCGGTTAAAGATGAGGCTCACAATCAAAGTGTAAAGAATATAATAAAAATAATCCAGGTCAGGCTGATGGGAGATGTTATTCTGTAAGTATGTTTCTCATACTGATTAATGAATAAAGCACTGTTGGCCAATAGGAAAGCAAGATAGGCAGGACTAGGAGACTAGGAGGAAAGAGGAAGGGGTAGGAAGGGTCAGCATGTAGAGGCCAGAGAGAACAGAGGTCCATGCCCACTGTCCGGTAAGATGACCACGTGGAAATACTTAGATAAGTAAAAATGGGTTAATCATTAAGACAAAGCTAGCTGGTAAGAAACTAGTACCTGGCCAACAGCATTATATCAAATACAGAGTCTCAGCGTGTTATTGGGGGCTGGCATGGCAGCGGGACCAGGCAACTGGCGGCGAGGAAAACATACTCGCTGCATATATAAACATCATAATCCAGGTCAGGCAGTGCAGCAGTACAACAAGACCGTCTCTATTAGCAAAGAGAAAGATGCAGAGGATGCACATATATGAAAAGACAGGCACATCCCTGGTGTTACTGAAACAACGTGCTCCCTTTATTTCATTATTTATCAATGTCACAGAACTACACAACTAATAACTGAAACAGTTTAGAACAATATCTTTTGGAATGAGGTGCATGCCAGAGCATACATGTAAAAGTTAGGGACAACTTGTGGACATCTATGAGTTCCAGGGTCTGAGCCCAGGTCAGGCTTGGTGGCAAGGGTCTTCAGTCACTAAACCAACTTGCTGATCCTGAATAATCCTTCTTTCTGAAAGATGATTCACACCCTCTCTGTGAAGTTCAACAGATGTTACATGTCTCGTTTTGTACACTGCACAGTGTTTCCACCTTCACTGGTTTCATCTGGCTTTTGAAGCTAAGAATATAAATGGATCGTTTTCCCAACTTGAGACTGCCACAAACTGTCTCACAGGGAATTTTTGAGGTGGAGCATCTGCTTTCTTAGACAAACCAAGCTCATGCTCAACTTAGATATACAGTTAAGAAATACTGTACAATGAGCTCCCAGATAACATACAGTTTTTCATTATAATCATTATCTAATGATTATCTAAAAGGCAGCAACAACAGGGCCAGGCATTAGTGGTGCACACCTTTAATCTTGGCACTGGAGAGGCTGAGGCAGGCAAATCTCTTGTGAGTTTGAGGTCATCCTGGTCTACAGAGTAATCTGAGGTCAGCAGAGCTGTTCCGCAGAGAAACCCTGTTTTCTGGAACAAAGGGGGGAAGGGGAGGGAGGCAGGGAGAGAGAGAGACAGAGAGCGAGAGAGAGGGAGGTAGGGAGGGAGAGGGGGGAGGGAGGGAGGGAGAGAGAAGAAAAAGGGAAAGAGAGGGAGAGGGAGAGGGGGGAGGGGGCAGCAACAAAAAACATCAAATCCCCTTACTCTGGTTAGTAGTTGAGGTTACTTATACCTCAACTGCAGGTAGTGGTTCATTACTATACATTTTTATTAGAAAAGGCCTCCAATAGATCAGTGAGAGGTATTTTCTCATTAACACAAGGGTGCCATCTAGTGACGACTGTGGTACTATGTTATAGAAACTGCATCAGTCCATTGTGCTTGTCATGCCGGCACAAGGATCAGAATTATATCCTCAGAGCTCATATGAACGCTGGGTTTGGTGACATATGTCTATAATCTCAGTGCTGAGATGGGGGAAGACAGGTAGTTCCCTGGAGCTTGTTAAACAGCCAGTTTGGCAGAGTTGGTGAACTCCAGATTTAGTGAGAGACCCTTCCTCAAAAATTAAGGTGGAGAGGGAAAAATGCCTAATATCAACTTCTGGCCTCTATACACATGTATGTGCAAGCACACATACTGTCTTAGTTATTTCTCTGTTGTTACAAAATACTAACAAAAGCAATTTAAGGAAACGGTTTACTTTGTCTCAATTCAAAGTAGAACCCATCATGGTGGGGAAGTTAAAGAAAGAGAAAGCAAGGTTACACTGTCTGCAGTGAAGATGAAGAAAGTAATGAACGCTGTACACAGCTCACTTTCCCCTTCTAATACAGTTCAGGATCCCAGCCAGGGATAGTGGTACAACAGTGGGTGCTCTTCTTACTTCAACGAACTTAGGATAATCTATAAGCATACCCAGATGCCCATCTCTCAGGTGATTCCAGACCATGTCAAGTTGATTACTGAAACTAATCACATGCACACACAGGGAAAAAAGAAGAAAACTGTGTTTATTTTTATCCCAGTTCTGCTTTCTGAAATGACTTTTAAAAAGTACCAAAAATGGTAGCAATACCTCTGTGCTTGAAATGAGCTTCCTAACACACTCAGACACACTAAAACATCTAACATACCCTGCTTACATTGCTGCTCAGATCACTAACCTCATTTAGGACATAAAATCTTTCAGTTTCATGGAATTCAGAAAACCTGGTATTATGGTATCTAGTCAACATCCTAGCTTCTCATAGCTCAGCCTGGAGACTAGGTGCCTGACTAGTTACTTGGCACCTAGAATACTTAAAACAGTTTATCCACACAGGCTTCTTGTAGACTAGGAGGTGTTTTCGATACCTTTAAAGATGCTTCCTATCACAAAGTCCTGGCTCCTATTCAAAGGCAGCAGAGGGTAGCCTCTGGGCTTGTTTCACATGTTCCCTTCTGAACTCAGAGTAGCCACATACACCCAGGTATGGTTTTGCCCGGGCCTTGGGTTCCATCTACCCAGTGCTTGTGAGGGATCAGACAGTCTACACAGTCCCAGGTTAGGTGCCTTGGGGTCCTAAAGAGCACACTCCACTTCTCTACCCTTTCCCTCATCTCAGTATGTTTGTGCCAAGCAGGGAACAAGTAACAGAGCTGAGTGTTCCTGGCAAAGCAGCTGTGTGTGTAAAACTAGAGGTGCAAAGCAGCAGCTTATTCAGAGAACAAGAGTGGAAATCTTGTGCACCAGGAGCAGAGCATGCAGGTGCCAACACCCTCTTTTTTCTTTCTTTCTTTTGTGGGGCACGGAAGGAAAATATATCACGAAGCAACAAAATGAACTGCAACCAAGACAGGGAGGCTAAACTGATATAGTCTGAAGGACACAATTGAGTTGGCAAAGGCAAAAGTTTGGTTAGTACCATCTGACATGGAATGTATGCAGTATGGATGCTGGGAAACTACTGTGTTTGAGTAAAAAGCAAAGGTCACCCCAGAAAGGAATGAAAGTCTGGCTCTGGCAACCTACCACCCATGTGGCTGTCTAAGGCTGAGCTTTAGAAGCCTGAAGATGGGACACAAGCTGGCCTGCTGAACACGATTCTCCATTCTTCTGGCCTACCTCCACCTGTCACACAAAAAGCAACACCTGAGCCTGAGTGAGACCTGTTCTTTTCTCTGTAAGAATGAAAATGTGGGGTTGGGACAGCAGTCAGGGTTCCTCTAAATCTTAGAGACTTAAAGCAAGGTGTGTGTGAGGCTGTGCCAGTTTCTGGGGTCTAAGAGTAAGTTAGGTTTCAGGAGCTAACTCTTGTTCTTTGGTGAGATGAAGTTTATATTTTAGATAAGTATTCTCCCATCCTTCCTTCATTCCTATTTTGGTAAAGTTCAGTTTTAAAATGTCGCCCACATTAAGTAGAACCAAATAAAGCAGTTTTGGGTTCAAAGAAAGCAGTTCTGTTTGTGTTCCCAGCTACAAGCTGAAAGCAGAATGCCAGGGGTATTAGCTACTTTTCTTATTGCTATGAGTACATACACCAGCAAGAAGCAACTTAGCTTTTAGTTTGGCTCAGTGTCTGAGCTTATATGGTCTATCACAGTAAAGGCACAGGTGGCCCTAGAGCAACAAGAATATGTGGCAGCTCCTGGGATTTTATCACTGTTGTTAAGATTTATTTATCTACTATTTTATGTGAATATGTGTTTTGCCTGTATGTATGTCTGTGTACCACATGTGTGAAGTGCCTGCAGAGGCCAGACGAGGTCATCATGTCCACTGGAACTAGAGTTACAGGTTATGAGATACTATATGGGTCCTGGGAATGAATCCCAGGTCCTCTGCAAGGGCAGCCAGTGCTCTTAACTACCAAGCTATCTCTCCAGCCAAGGCAACTATTTGTGAGATTGATCCAGAACTGAGATAGGGCAATAATCCCTAAGACCTGGCCCTAGCAACTGGTTCCTACCAATTCCGTAAGTTTTTCTAAACTGTACCACCAACTAGGAACCTAGTAGTCAAACACCTGGCAAGACTGCTGTAAGAATTAGCCATTTCTGTCCAGAGTTCTTGTCTGCTAAAATATAGAAACAGTCCCTTTACAATACTGTAGGGCCAATGATTAATGGCTATTCCATCTCTCAAAGTGTGTGTGTGTGTGGGGGCTGATAGAGTGCAAGCTGCAGTTCAATGGAGGGTTTCCTTAGCCCCACACTCAGAGGAGGCCTCTAATGGCCAAACTGGTCACTCCCTTGCCTGTCTTTGGCCTCTGCTCTGCTTCCTTCCTGGCACTGTCACCTAAGAACATCAGTTTGGAGTCATATACTGTGAATTATTAATATGATAGTAATTTTTTTAAACAAAGACAAAAATTTATTTAAAATTCTGTTGTTATCTGGTAGTCCTGGGCCAGACTCCAGGGCTCCCTTCATACTATTCAAGCATTTCACTATTAAGCCAAATCCCAGCCCCCAAATTGTTTTTGTGTTTTGTTTTGTTTGTTAGTTTTATGTTTTTTTGAGACAAGGCACTCAAAGCCTTAGGTCAAAGACTGAATTCCTCCTGGAAAACAACTACTCTGAAAATGCTGAGGGATTCGATTATAAGGACAAGTTGAGACCCCTCACAGGGGCAGCACCCTTAGTTGGATTTTAGCTTTTGTCACAGCCACAGACAAAATGTTACTGCACTTAGAAAATGGTGGCACATCTGTGCTGTTAATCTTAGCATCCAAGAGGCAGAGGCAAGCAGACCTTGGAATTCCAGGCAAACCTGGTCTACAGAGGGAGTTCCAGGCCAGCTAGGGCTACACAGCTAGACTCTGTCTAAAAAGAAGAGGGGGAGAGTGAGAGATACAATTCCAGCTCAGGCTAGGAGTGTGTGGCTCTGAACTGCAACTGGTAAAGTCACACCTTAAGAAAACTAAGAAAACAACTACATTTAGACTTTATGTGTTCATATGCATGTTGGGTGGTTTGAATGAAAGCGTCTCCCATGGACTCATATATTGAAATGCTTGGTCCAGTTGGTGTTATTGTGAGAAAAGCATGGAACCTTTAGGAGATACAGCCTTGCTGGATGAAGTGAGTCACAGGGGAGGGCTTTCAGGGTTTACAGCCCCACCCCTCTTTCTGCTCTCTTTGCTTCCTGGATGTGTATAAAATATAATCATCCAACTGTTGCCTGCTGCCATGCCTTCCCCACCATTATGGACTCTCCCTCTAGAACCTTAAACCAAAATAAATAAACTCTTGTTTCTTTAAGTTGCTTTTTGTCATGGGGTTTTATTACAGCAACAGAAAAGATATATATATATATATATATATATATATATATATATATATATATATAGAGAGAGAGAGAGAGAGAGAGAGAGAGAGAGGGAGGGGGGAATTTGAGGGGAGGGGGGAATGCTATAATGGCACATGTGGGCAGTCAGAGGACACCTGATAAGAATTGGTTCTCTCCTCACTAGATCCCAGGGATCAAACTCAAGACTTCAGGCTTGCCTGGAAAGTATTTTTATTCACTGAGCCATCTTACTAGCCCTTAAGAAGGTAGGTGTGTGCATGTATGTATGTATGTATGTATGTATATGTATGTATGTATGTATGTAAGTATGTATGTATATGTGTGATGATGTACGCTCACAGGATCTGCCTGTCTCTGCCTCTCAATACTGGGGTTACAGGCATACACAGTCATGTCTGATTTTTTTACATGGGTACAAGGGATTTGAACTCTGATCCTCATATTTTTGCAGTGAATGTTTTCACCCACTGAGCTATCACCCTAACATTTATATAATTCTGGCTACTGAATAACATAGTGTTATATTATAAAAATATAACACTCTATATATTATAAAAATATAACACTCTATGATATATTGTTCTCATTAATAATAAAATAGTAGTTATCACTTGACTGGGCCATTTAAGCTGTCACGCTGCAGACACTATGCTCCGTGTTCTTCAGGCACTGTCCTGTCTGACTTTCACAGCCTTGTGAGGCAGGGTCATTAGCTCCTTTAATTAAGATAGAAATGATGGTGTACAATGTCTGCATTACTTCTTGGAGCCACACAGCTCATAAGCACTCCTAGTCTGTTTGAGGTTCACATTTTTCAATTTAGAATATTATGTATGTATGTATGTATGTATGTATGTATGTATGTATGTATGTATGTTTCTAAAAGTCTTTAAGTGCTTGTAGTAAACTTCCAGAATGGCAAGAAAATAAATTGTTATTCCAAAAACTGCAGTTTTATGAGTGAAAAACTGAACAGTTACCTTTTGGTAAATACTAAAAATACACCATATTTTATTGTTATCATTAATTATTTAAAGTAACTGTAAATATTTAAGAATATGTTTTGGAAATCCACTAGGATTTGGTAAGCCCATGAATCACTAGGAGACAATAGGTGTGTACTGTTATGTACTGAAATACAGGGACTGGTAAGGAACAGTTTTCGATTTCCAAATAGCGAGGACATGAAACACAGTGACAAACCATACATTCTACAAATAGGATGCAATGACAGGACACAACAATAGGTCTTACAGGAAAGTTACCAACAGTACTTCATATAGGTAGAGGGTAGTAGGGGATGTAGTTAAGGAAAGGGAGCTGGTCATGTGCTCTGTTCATTCCAGGAGAGGGCAAAGCCCAGGCATAGATGCAAAGGCCAGAAGCCAGAGCTGCCCTAGTGTGGACTAGAAGGCAGGATCCAGATCATGAAGAAATAAAAAACAGTAAAGGTTTTAGTAGCACAATAAATAAAAGACCCAGAGACAGATATTAGGGTTCAAGCTTCAAGCTGAAGATCAGAGAAGCAAAGCAGCCAAGCCACTACCTCTTACTTCTACCTCAGGATGAAAGAGCTGATCCTGTCTCACCAAGCCTCAGACTGCTGTCTCTCCTCAGTGTGGCTGGAGAATCAATCTTCACATGAGACCCTTTGCCTTTTTGTACCTCTCTAGTACTGGGATTAAAGATATGTGATCCCAAGTGCTGAGCTCAACTTTGTGTGATCTGTTTCTCTTTAGGACTGGATCATTTTGTGTAGCTCAGTGTGGCCTTGAACTAACAGAGATCTGTCGACCTTTACCTCCCAAGTGGTAGGATTAATGATGTGTACCACTACCGCCTGGCTTCTATAACTAATTAGTATGGATGCTTTGCTATTTTGATCTCCAATGGCTTTAATAAATCATAAATAATACATCACCACAGGTTTTAAGCAGGAAGCAACATGTTCAAGGCCATCCTTTAACTAAAGCCTTCAGGGAAATAGTGAAACAAGAACGTGGGCAACACAGAAATGAGCTCAACACTTAGCTGTCTTAGTTAAGGCTTCTGTTGCTATGAAGAGAAACCATGGCCATGGCAACTCTTATAGTGAAACATATTTAACTGGGGCTGTCTTATAGTTCAGAGGGGTACTCTGTTAATGTCATGGCAGGACACAGACAGACATGGCACTGCAGAAGTAGTTCTACACCTATGTCCTCAGGCAGCAGAAGAGAGGGGGACACTGGACCCGGCTTGAGCTTCTGAGACCTCAAGCCCACCCCCAGTAACGCACTTCCCTCCAATAAAACCAAGCCTAAGGCCACACCTTCCTCAGCAAGGCCATACCTCCTAATAATGCCACTCCCTATGTGCCCATGGGGGACATTTTCATTCAAAATGCCATAAAGACAAAACCTTTTATTCCCCCCTTTAAACACACACGCGCACACACACTATAATAACATGGTCAGCGACATACATTATGGAAGATTACATCTGTTTTACCTCACATATTTATTTGTGGTCAGAACAGAGTTGAGATCTATGCCTGGGTTTATCAACTAAAATGGAGAGCAGAGCAAGACATAACAAGCTGAAGTAGTGGAGTATAGCAAGTAACAAATGGCAGCTGCTGACACTAATGCTGTATATCTACAGCTTCAGAAAAATTTGTATGGAGTCTGGTGAGATAGACTGATATCTTTCATAGGAGAAGTAGTTTTTAACTTTTCAGACTGTCAACAAGACAATCTGAAATTTAGGGGATGAAACTGAAAACTTAAGCTTTTAGTAGTCCAAGGATAGACTGTGTGAGAAGGAGGTGTCAGTGATGAACCCTAGGTCTTGGATGAGTGACTGAAAGGCTGTGGCTGGTGACTCCTCTGACAAAGAATATGGAGGCAGAGTGAGTCTGGGAATATGGGGTCTTGGAGTGGGAATCTAAGAGGTCAGTGGGCAAGTCTGGGGCATGTATACAAGGAGTGGCTAGGAATTAAGATATGAGACAGGAAGATACTGCCTGAAGAGGGCATGTTCAGTCAGAAGCTCAATGAGCCAGGATAGAACCTGAGGATACTCTAAGGGACAAGGAGACAGTGCACCCATGGAAGAAAAGAAATACAGAGTGAACTAGAGCACAATTCAATGAGTGAAGCAACAGCCATCAAAGTGTCAAGACCAGAGCTCACCTCATACCTACAGCTAAGTGTATCTCTTACATTTCATCAAATAATCTTTTTAAAGCACATGGAAACCATTACAGAAAGCCACAACTAGTCAAAAGACAGAGAAAAACTGATTCTGGGTGCTCAGCCCCAACTGATGTGTCTACAACATTATAACATAACCCTTACCCACAATGCACAGGGAACATCGAGGAAGAGGGGGCAGAAAGACTGTAAGAGCCAGAGGATCAGAGAGTACTGCAAGACTGTGTCTTCTAGATGTGACAGGGAAGCTGTGCCCAGAGAATCTCAATATGGCTGTTTAAGCAAGAGCTGAGCAAGGTCAGGGAAAATCTCATGGGGCCCCATGCCCAGATGAAGAGCTACAGGCAATTAAAGACTGCTGAAAGGGAAATCAGTCTTCCCCAGATGAGCCCCTTAAATTATTATCCAATCCCAAGTGGTCGGCCTTAAAAACATACACATATAAGCAACACTAAAAAAGACTCAGAAGGTTGCATTGACATAGTTACTTTCATATATATATATATATATATGTGTGTATATATATATATATATTTATATTTTAAAGAATGAGAGGCCATGAATTTGAGAGGGAGCAGGGGGGAGGGGAACATGGGAGAAGGAGGCAATAATAAAATTATATTTTAATTAAAAAATTTTCAGTTTTGAGATCATTTCAGCCTATGTATCCCTGGCTGTCTTTGAACTCACTGTGTAGACCAGAATGGTCTCAGACCCACAGGAATCAGCTTGCCTCTGCTTCCAGGGTGCTGGGATTAATGATGCTGGCTAACTAATTTTAAAAAATGATTGGAGTTTAGATTCTAAGAATTCATGAAGAAGTTGAATGCAGGAAAGTACAATTATGATGGTGAGTGTTATCAACTTGACAAAATCTAGGGAGATGGGCATCTTGGCATGTCTATAGAGGATTATCTACCAACCCACTATAAGTGGTATTAAAAGAAGAAAGTCTGATGCGTGCAGTATCCACTGAGAATCTCTCTCTCTCTCCCTCTATGTATATATATGTGTGTGTGTGTATGTGTGTATATGTATATATATATATACACATGTATGTATAGATACACACACACACACACACACACACACACACCTCCCTCTCTCTCCCCTCCCACTTGTAGATACAATGTAACCAGCTGCTTCAGGCTCCTCTGCTTTGATTTGCATATAACTGTAAGTCAAAATAAACCCTCTCTCCTTAAATTGCTTTTGTCAGGTTATTTTGTCACAGCATCAGCAAAGGAAACTAAGATAATCTTAGCTCTTATATGGGGAGACGGGAGAAGATGACAGAAAAATCCCTGGTAGCCTGGGGTCAGCTAGCTAGTGCACATGGTGGCAAACAATAGACCCTGCCTTAAGCAAGGTAGAAGACCAAGACTCAGCCAAGCTTGTCTTTTGACCTCCAGATGCACACCGTGGTATATGTATATACTTACACACAACATAGCATAAACAGTAGTGAAGTGGGGGAAAGAATCAGCCATATATCTACGTGAAGAGAAAAGGAGGAATTATCCAGGAGGAGGAGGAAATTGCAGACTCAAAGGTTAGGGTCAACATAAAATTGTCTTGGATTTTTGTTTGGATAGGGTCTCATTATGTAACTGAGGCTGGCCTGGAACTCACAGAGATCCTCTTCCCTCTGCCTCTCAAATCACTATTAGTAAGATAAAGAACTCTGATCATTCTGTGAACTGTGAAGAAAAATGCAGACGATGGCAAAGAACAGCGATGTACTGAAGAGTCACTGAAGGAACACGTCCTTGAGGAAAAAGGGGAGGCTTTGAAAGTATTATCCTTGTGTCAGGTGCCTGCCAGGAGCTCACAGTCTGATGGGAAAACAGTATCAACACACAGGAGAGTGACACACACACCAGTCCTCTGGGCCCAATATGCCACCAAGAGAAGACTCAGCTGGCACGGCTTTCCTGAACCACGTCTGTAACTGCACACTCTCCATTCCCACTGTCTCATGCAGCAGCTGAGACCCCGCCCCGCCAGGAATTTAACGAGGCTTTTTTGTTTGTTTGTTTTGTATGAATGAACAAATGCACTCATTGGTAATTACTCCCAGGGATAGAAATTTTAAAGAGGTGAAAGAACATATTTTAAAATAAGCAAAGTAATTTGGGACATTAAAACAGTCAAACATTAATAAAAATCATACTACAAGTACAACAGTACCCATGCCCACTTCAGCTGTGAGTTAAACTAACTGGGAGATACTGGAGTCACAGTTTTTGAGTTTTCAGACTTTTGGTACGTTCCAATGAATAGCATCTTTATATTGTCCCTTTGTCAGACAAATCTAGAGTCCTGTGGGCTTGCTTTATAGGACCTGTCCACTTTCCAAAATAGACTTGTATTTAATTACAGGTGTCTATCTGTCCCATTACTGGAAGAAAATGTGATGACTCTCCAACAAAAAGCAAGCAAGTAAGAAACCAACCAACCAACCATGCACACATCTGCTTGTTTTAGAACTCCTATACATAAGTGTTAAAACTGTTATGTTTACAATATCCATGTACAGATCACAGGGAAATTCTCCAACAAAGCACAGCACCAGAACCCGAACCATGCTTAGAAACGTGTGGGACCATCCCTACTTATTACTATTGTGCTGAGAAGGGAGGCACCCCCTAAACTGACAGAAAAGGAGCTGCAACAGAAAATGGTATGTGGTGACAACATCTAAACAATACTTACTATGTCAGAAAACAAAACTACTTTAACGAGCAATTATCTACATAATAATTAAGTGGTCTGACTTTTAAGGATCAAACCAAGCCCATCATCTATGACTTTAAAAGGCACAATTCAATGCATCCAGAAGGTGGTTGGGGGGGGGGTGTCGGTCTACTTACCTATAGCACAATGTAAAATCTAGAAAGGAAAAAAAGGGGGGGAAAGAAAATTAGTGAGGACAGTGTTATTTCACATGAACTGCTCTTTCAGCAGTGGCCAGCCATACTTAATCTGAAGAAAAAACAAAAACAAAACAAACATTCTACTTTTAAACTTTGCTACAGGCTATTTAACAAAATAAAACTTGTTACTAATTTTATTTGTTCATTTTCGTTTGTGTATCTCTGGGAGAGATCCTAAAGACTTAATGGTCACATAATGGCTTGCTAGATGTCAATGACCTCTTTTATAACTCATCAGCTCACAAGTACAGCCAAACCACAGCATCTCCTGTGTCTCATAATCTGCAGAACAGAACTGTCACAGGCCACACAACGTGGTACCAGTAGCGCCTTTGTTGGCTGTTCCTGCCCAGCAGACCCTTCAATGCAGATATTCATTCTTCAAAGCTTCCTATCCTTGTCCCTATCTTGCCTCCCTCAACGATCCTTGCTGCAGAGTTCTTCCTTCATCTAATTTCTAGACATGTCTCCCAGCTCCAAGTCCACTTTCCAAACCTCCTTGGACGTCTGCATGTACTGCATCAACATCTCAAAATGGCTACCTCAAAGTACTTCATTTCCTTCCTCCCTATGTTATGCCTGAGACCCCAACTCCCAGTCTGTTGGACTAATGTTCAACCCTCAAATCTCCATTGGCTTCCTATCTCTGCTGATGCATCTCAGATCTGTCTTATTTTCACTTCTAGTGCCTGGAGTGAGAATGTCATTTCCACCCTATCTCAATGGCCTCCCAACTAGCCAACTGTGTCTGTCCTTCTAAACCCCTGTTGTTTTGACACTGGTAATGACTGTCTTGAAGCCACCTATAGGATTAAGTTCATGAGCAGAGTTCTTCTGGGAGATAAGAATAAAATCTGTTGGAGTTCCTGTTATCACTTCTACCAAACACCTGTAGCCGTCATTTATTTGATCCTGCTAGTCACCCTGACAGGTGGACAGGGCAGTTAGGGATGTGGGTGGGAACACCAGAACACAGAAGGATGCACAGCTTGCCCACAGTGGTCAGCAATGGCCTTGGCAAGAACCCATGCCATGGTTTTGTCTTCTCTGTGTTTTCTACCAGTATTTCTGAGTTATGAGACCCGGAGGCCAGAGTGTCACAAGACAGACTTTAGCTAAAATATACCTTATTAGCCCCGTGCTTAAAGACTCCTTATTTCACTAACACCCCAACCCCATTTGAGGTGGAGAGAGCAGAGTAGAGGGGGAGAGCCTGGATTAAAAAAAACTGAGCTATGCAAAAGTGCAGAAACTTGAGAAGGGAAGAGAAGAATCTCTATCCAGCCAGTCATGTTATCCTTTTCAAAAACTACCCCTGAAAATCTCAACTGTGTGACTATTACAAGAGAAGCTGAATCTCCTGCTACACAGCTGAAAAACTAGAGGACATGAAGGAAGTGCATCCTTAGAGAAGACAGAAAGCAGCACGCATTCTCTTCATGTATGTGACAAGACATCCTGACCGCTCATTAAGGACAGGTTACTGAAGGAAAAAAGGGCAGCAATTTGTGCTACCCTGTTTTCTAGGTCTCCATCCTACGAGGCCAAGCATCTCCTTTTTCATCACACAGATTTTACAAAGCCCACTTCACCTTCCTGATGAAACTCACAGCTGATGTGACCTACTTACACAAAAATTTCAAAAACTATCCTAACTGATACACAAAGAAGAAATAAAAGAAAGTAATTTAGCTAAATATATTTATATTTCAGTTTGTAAATGCATTTGGACATAAAGATATTACAACAACCAGATACAATATTAACTCATACATTTGGATTTAAAAATAAAATGTTTAGGGGCCAGGGAGATGGCTCAACAGGTGAAGGAAGTGTGAGCAACCAAGTTTGTGATGACCCCGTGGAAAGGTAGATGGAGGGACTGAAGTGTTCCTTCACTTCCGCCATGTTCACTGTGACTCCTGTGCCCGCCCCCACATAATAATAAATAAAACGCAAAAAGTAGTAAGAATTCCAGACACCACCCTGAGACACCACTCTCATGAGAAAAAAAACCACCAGTAAGATTGGTAGTGACAGAAACACTGCAGAGCAGACAGATGGAATTATTATCTCAAATCAACTAGATCTTCTGTACAAAGAACAGCACACAGCATTCTGTGTGTTATCCCAAGGGGTATCCTTCTGTCCTGAAATCCTGGGCCTAGTGTGCAAAATTCCTTGCACACCCTATTTTTTAAATACTGAAAGAAGGACCAAAAGATAAATTATGAGAAAATGAACCACCACTACCACAGCAAAATGGCCCACAGCACTTCAAAAGGCAACAATATAGTTATGCACTAGACTGGGGACTTTTCAGACAAAATTAAAAACCAGAGCTGGGAAAATAGCTCAGTCAGTAAAGTGCTCACTAGAGACTCAAGTTCAATCCCCAGGACCACACATAAACTAATAAATAAACAAACCAGGCTGGTAATCTAGTGCTGGTGAAGAAAAAGCCTTACCTACATGGAAAGTTCCTTGGAAACCAGGGAAAAAGCCTGAGTCAAAAAGACCACACAAAAACTAAGGTGGATACCTAAAGTGTTCTCTGGTTTCCAGCTTCCACATATACACATATACAATCACACAAATAGTAACAATAATAATTTAAAACCAAAGCAATCACAAAATACAACTTCTATTTTACAACTGAAATTTCTTTCTTTTCTTTCCCTCTTCTTTCTTTCTTTCTTTCTTCCTTCCTTTCTTCTTTCCTTCCTTTGTTTCTTCCTTTCTTGTTTGTTTTGTTTTGTTTTTCGAGACAAGCTTTCTCTATGTAGCCCTGGCTATCCTGGAACTTCATCTGTAGACCAGGCTGGCCTCAAACTCACAGAGATCTGGCTGCTTTTGCCTCCCAAGTGCTGTGATTAAAGGTGTGCACCATCACTGCTCAGCCTGAAATTTCTTACCATCACACAATAACATGAAATATTATTAGTCTATATTAAAGAAGGTATTCTTCCCACCACCTTTTTTTTTTTTTTTTTTTTTTTTTTTTAAAGACAGGGTATCAGCATATATCCTTGGCTAGCCATGAACTTGCTATGTAGATCTGATTGGCCTTGAACTCACAGAGATCCTCCTGCATGTTGGGTTTAAAGTTGTACACCACCTAGCCAGAGTTAACCCACTAATTTAATGCTTTAAGTCTCAGTAGCAACCTTCATTCCCCTACCTTGTATTTCTGGGCTGTCTTGTTAATCTTTCAGTAACAACACTAGCACTCTGAAACCTTCTCAGCTAAGTATGCAGGCTAGGAGTGCCATTGTACTTCCAGAACACAACATGAGAGGGAGCAAATTATTTTGAGCTAGTATCTTTATTTCATACTAGCTTTTTCTTCAAATTGATGGTGTTAGCACACAGAATTCTAAAGGTTACAACTATCTGTCTATCCAAAAAATGATCTAGATATTGTAGAATAGAGATTTTGCAAATGTAATTTAAATGTCAATTTATTTATTTAATATTTATTTATTTATAGATAACATCTCACTCTGTAGCTCAAGTTGCTCTGGAAATCACAATATAGCCAGCCTGGTTCTGGGTTTGAACTTGTAGCAATCCTCCTGCCTCAGCTCCCTATTTGTGACTACAGGCATGGACTACTGTACCTCAGTAAGTCAACTGATTTAAAGTACCTAGATGGTGTGGGTAAACTGGAATCAATCATAAGCACACTTTAAGAGTTTTCTAGCATGCATGTGACCTTGGGTTTAAGTCTCAGAACTGGAAAGCGAACAAGAGTCTTCTGTGGCAGGTAGAAGAAGTAGGGAAGCCAGAGACACTCAAAGAACAAGGATTCAGCATAGCATACTTGAGGTTAGAGGGGCTGTGTGCAAGGAATAGTCCCTGAGTGGCGAATGGCTACCAGCCAAAAACTAGCCAGGAAACAAGAACCCCAGGACATCTGCCAGCCTCCCTGATGCTTGATGCTGGCACCTTGATTTCAGTCTTGTGAGTCTCTGACCAAAGAACCCACGGGCTCTAGCTTCTAACTTACAGAACTGGGAGCTACATGTGTGCTGCTGCAAACTGCTGACTGTATGTAATGCAGTAACCAAGCCTCCAGCAATCTTCTAAGCCCTTTCTCTAACATCTTGTGAAGGTTTTCAGTATTAGTATATACTATGAGAGGCTAGAACAAATCTTCATTGAGTTGGACTCTTCCATGCACTATGGGACATCAAGTGAGCAGTGTCCCTAATGACTATGACACTGAAAATACTCTTATAATTTCCCTACTCCTAAGATAGTGGTTCTCAACCTTCTTAATGCTGCAACCCTTTTAGTTCCTCATGTATGGTGACACCCAACCACAAAACTATTTTTGTTGCTACCTCATAACTGTAATTCTGCTACTGTTATGAATTGTAAAGTAAGTATCTGTGTTTTCTGATTACCTTAGGTGACCCCTATAAAAAGGGTCATTTAACCCCCAAGGGTTAAGGACTGCTATCGTAAGAGGTACCAGTGTTCTGGAATCCACAGAATAAAATCACTGGACTAAAACACGCATACCTGATAGGAAATACAGGAGAGAACACTTGCTATATTCAAACCACCTGCAAAAACACAACACATTCTTCCCTCCAGATATGGGGGGGGGGGGGGAGGGAATATGACAGTCAGCCCTAACTTGGTGGCACTGTGTTATTGCCTGCTCTATTCCAGTAAAACTTCCCCCAGAGTGCTTAGACCTGTATAATTCACACAGAACGCCCCTGTAATAGCTAGAGAAACTTAATATGGTAGCAGGCACCCCTTAAGGGCCATTGACCTTTGCCCTGGAATGCCTTTAAGACCCTAGAGGCCTGAAGATTTAATTAGAATAGGATAATGATGTTCCTGCTTTCTGCTTTTGTAAACCTATTTAGCCCTGTGGGACTGGGATGAAGTGGTCTTTTTATTGCTATACAATGGGAAAGAGAAACAACTAAACACTTTTCTTGCCCAGTTATGAATTCCATAGATAATTGTAATGTAAATCTTGTTATCCACCTTTATAAATCCCACCTTTAGTCCCCTTTGGCACAGCATGCTATTTGGCTCTAAGGCCGACATCCTTCTAGCAGTAAGAATAAATTCATTTAATCTAAATGAGTTGAGTCTAAGTCTTTGGTCTTTCCCAGTGGATTCAAATGTTACACTATCTGTCTCCCCCCCCCAAAAAAAATCACTAGTTTTGGTTTTAAATTTTAACCTCAGTGTCAAATGCCATCTTGTACAATTGCTATTTAGAAACACTCTTTTTATAAAAGCTTCTATAATTTGAACTGAGGAAATGTTGCAAGTTATCAACAAACATTTCCAATTTCATTTTAAAAATTATTTTGTTATTTAATGTGTATGGATGTTTGCTGGAAGGTATGTTCTTTGTACCACGTGCATGCCTGGTGCCAAAAGAGGACCCCAGATTCCCTGGGACTGTAGTTACAAAGGATTATCAGCCACCACGTGGTTGCTGGGAACCCAGGTTCTCTGGAAGAGCAGCCAGTGTTCCTAACCACCAAGGCATCTCTCCAGGCCCTCCAATTTCATTTTTAATCTAAGGTAATGAAATAACAGCAAAGCATCCACACAGAGTTTAACAAGTGTCAAGGTGGACAGGAAACCATGTGGGAGGAAAAAACCCTGGCCAGCCCAGTACAGGTCAGGTATGCGCCTCCTTCAACAGACTTAAGAAGGTGAGTCATTGGCAAGAGATACAGTTGCTGTGGGTTCAGTCTCAAGAACAGAGAGAGCATCTAGACACACCCCAAATTGTGTCTACTATAGTTTGTACTGTGCAGCAGCCCATAATTAACCAAAATTTGACTCAATTAGGAAAGTAAAATACCATATACAGATAATCCTATTTTGCTAAAAATCCATACATATAAAATCTAGCCTTTGCTGATTTGAGGATCAATTCTAGGATCTCACCTATGCTAAGTAGGTGCTCTACCACTGGGGTACACCCCTAGCCTTAATATGTTGTCTTGAGGGACAGACACTAAAATGTAACAGGGGCAATTTTGAGGCATGGAGCTTATAAACAATATTCATCACCTCCTTCATCATCTTCAATTCAATAGTACACAGCATTTACTGTTAAAAGGAAGAACTCTCTCCTTAGGTAGCTAAGAGCAGGGTTTCTGACAACTCCTACTGGTCTTTCTCCACCTTTTAATTTATTTACCCCAGGAAAAGAGGATGACTCATCTTGGTGTCAGGTTTGGAAGGAAAAAATAGGGTGTGCTGAACTCAGTCTAACCTGAAATTTCCATAAAATGCCTTATGTGAAAGGGGGCAGGGAGAGAGCACCACATGTGATACACATATGTGGAAAAATGCATCATGAAACCTATTATTGTCTACAATGAATGTATTCATAAAGTTCTTGAAAAAACAAAACAAAACAAAACAAAAAGAACCCCAAGTTCTCTGTCTACAAAAAAAAAAAAAAAACAAGGTCACCAGGTCACCAGGTCACCCTGGCTGCTACCACCTGTGGTGGAGTGTGTGAAATCACTTCTGGGGTTCAGGGAGGAACCAAGGCATGTTTTCCAGTCAAGTCTTCACTACATGGGCTATTTCTAACATTCTCACCCTCCTCCTTCCCAAATGTTTAGAACCTAAGCAAGACAAAACAGAAAAGCCCATTTGCTGATCACCTTCGTAGACACCAAAATGTTTTTCCAAAATCTTTTTACATCCTCAAAAGAGAAAACAAGTGAAATTTCCCTATTACCAATATTTTCTCATTGTTACTTAATTTCACTATCTTGCAGAACTATAGTGACTAATTATTTGCTTAAGTTTCATTTTCTGAGAGTGAAGTTCACAGAACTTAACACTGGGAAGCAATTTAATCCAGTGTGTTCACTGCACACAACAAATTAAGGCCCAAGAGAGAACAGGGTCACCATGCTAAAGACAAAAACTGCCTTAGGAACTAAATTTCACATCTGCAATGTTTTCATGTATAGTATGACAAATCTTAAGCACTCTATTTTCACTTCTCAAGCATTTCTGCCAGCCTTTCTACACATTTTGTTTCTCTGTTTGGATAAACATTTACTCATCAAATGATTTTCCATGTTCCTGCTACAGACACACACAACTCTGCTTGTTGTGAAATCAGCTTTATCTTATGCTGTGATCTTCCTCCCTCCCACTCTGCCTGTTCCTCTTTTGATCCAGTCCTACTACTTAGCCAAGGCTGGTCTCAAACTCCCTTTCAGCCTCAGCTAGGCTCAGTTATGTCCCTCCATGCCCATCTGGTGGCAGCCAGCTTTTCTTTTTTTCTCTCCACCACTTTTTTTTGTGGCACTGAGAGTTGAAACCAGGGCCTCACATATGCTATGCAAGAGCATTTATTTACCCTATTTGTCTATCATTTTGTAAGTTTACAGTAATTCTCCTGTCACACTGTTTAAGATTTATTTATTTTCATTTTCTACATGTATGTATGTCTACCATGTGCATGCCTGGTACCCACAGATGCCAGAAGAGGCCGGCATCAGATCGCCTGGAACTAGAGTTAGACAGTTGTGAGCTAGGTGGGTTGTGGGTGCTGGGAACTGAACCTGGGTGCTCTGGAGGAGCACTGAAGCCATCTCTGCAGCCCCTGCCATTCTCATTTTCAGCTTTCAGAGGCTCTTTATAGCAAAACAGATTTATGCTTCCATGTCCCCAAGCTCTCAAGCTGAGACTGCAAGATGAAATCCACGAGCTACCTAAGTCATCATTTTCCTTATTTAAAAACGGTTTTAATCCTATTTTCTTCACCTATCCTGTTTTTTATTACATTTGTTACATATAATTTATTGTGTCTTTCAAGACTAATATAAGAGGTACACAAATGTATACAAAAGCACAGAAAGTAGGAGCAGAAGCTCTTATTCATAGACAACACTGGCAATGTCCTTCAAGCCTTTCTCCAACACCTCAGGGTTTGCTTTTATTCTACACATTTTCCTAATCTGAAAACACCTACGTATCTCAGTAATTAGTCTCATTATTTTATGAATTAAGAAGCTTCAGCTGGGTGGTGGTGGCACACACCTTTGCTCCTAGCACTCAGGAGGCAGAGGCAGGCAGATCTCTGAGTTCAAGGCCAGCCTGGTCTACAAAGCTACACAGAGAAACCCTGGCTGGAAAAACCAAAAAAAAAAAAAAAAAAAAAAAAAAAGCAGCAGCTTCAAACTCCAGGTGATGAAACATTTGCAACATGTCAGCCTCCTTTGACTCATTCACCACCCTCTGACAGAATCTGAGCCACATCATGGAATTCCAGGTGGCTCCGGGTGCAATCTGGCTCATGGTCTATCTATCCTGGGCTATGCAGATGTCATCAGTCACATATACCTACCAAAGTGGAAACAAAATTTAAAACTTAGTCTCTCAATCTCACCAGCCATGTCTCAAAGGCTCCATAACCATGTGATTAGTGGCTACCGTACTATCCAGTACAGGCATTATTAATCAGACAGTTTGAACACACAGAGTCAAAGACTTCATTATTTATGTAACAACAATTGGACTTTGGTTCTCTTCCCAAGTCCTGTTGCTTCTGGAGGGGTCAGAATGCTCCCACCTGTAGGAAATGTCTCCTTAGGGGCCTGCTGCTCTCACCCAGTTCCACATGGATTCTGTTTTCTAAGAAGGCCTGCATCTAAGGCTCTAAGTTGCTTTGACTGTTTCTGTTCCAAGTTTCTTTTCTTGTAGGACGTAAGGTCTTTGCTCTAAATTTAAGAACTTAGAAATACAAAAAGAGAAAAATACCCGCCCCCCCTCCAAGGCAGAAAAGTTCCTCTGTAGTGTGCCATAAACTGCCAATAACCAGCCATTCATTCCACTTAGAAAAGTCTCTATATTTTTTTCTTCATGATTATTTTGAATTACATACTCCAATTTTCCCCATTTCTTTGTGTAGCCTTATTACTCTTGGAAAGGTTTCAGTTCTGGGGATGCACTGGTTTTAACATTAATGGTTAGTTCAATGAGCTCCATTCCTCACAGGCTGTGTCTCCCTGTTCTAGTACCATGCACCCACCAGCCAGTCCACCAACATACGGCCTCCCCCTCGTGCCAGGCAGCCCATACTGTGTGACACTCTTCTGTCTTAAATGGTGAACTCCACAGTTCTCAATGGCTTCTGCTTTACCTGAGATGCTCTTGGAAACAACTGTCTCCTCAGTCTTCAGGGTTACTGCCTGTGTCACTACTGTCCCTTTCCTGCCCTACAGTCATTACCAACATATTTAGTTTTGGGGGGTTGGATTTGTTCTTTTGTTTTTTGTTTTTTTTTAAATTTTAGCATATTCTGTTCTAAAATCATTAGCTTTCTCACCTCTTTGAGCACTGTATTATTTAACTTCTATTTGCTTGAGTTGTCAAGCAATGACACCTGTGTGGGTAGGTTCTTATTTCCTACAGACTCCCTGTACCTGTCAAATGTTGTGACACTTCTTACATCCAGGTTCGTTTTCTCCCATTCAGTTCTCACAGTTTCTGAAGCTAGTTTTTCTGGGCTTTGCTGTTCAACGAGTTTGAACTAGATGTCTCCACGTAACTGGCTCTGCTAGCTTTTTCAAACTCTTTTAAAGAGATCTGTTCTCTCAAAAGCAATCTTCAGAACAGAGGGAGTCTAACAAGTGCATGTAGATTGTTACAACAGTTCCAAAAGACATAAAACTGCTACTGGAAAACCAACAGGTTCCCACAATGAGGAAAAACTGTCCTCTTGTGAACTCTCCCCACACCAGGTCACAGAAGCAAACTTGACTGCTAATGTGCCTGTAGCATAAGATCTATTAGTAATAGCTTGGACACTAACATGGGAAATAGCTAAGGGTTGAGCCACAGGGCCAGAAACACTCAGGGGCTTGAGCTGAGAGCCTTTTTCTTAAAGATATAAGGGTTAACTGCATTGCCCTCTACTTAAAAAACATGCAAAACCATTTTCTATTCCATTCAGGATCTGAAGGACGGAGGAGTAAGCATAAAGACTCTGACTAGAATACAGAAGCAGGACCAAGAATGAGCTAGTGGGTTTTCAAGATCTGACAGAAGTTGTCTGAAGTCCCTCATAGCCCTCAGACTAAGTCTGTCACTTGGAACCCAGCAATAGGTCAGCTCTAGGAAAAGGTAAGAAATGAGCCTGCATGGTTCACCACAGCACCCTGATGGGCCAAGATTGAAGAGGGCTTACTTCCTAAGAAAAAAAAAAGCAGAGACAAAAGCACAAAAGCTACAACTTTCTGTTTTTAAAAGTGAGGGTGAGAACTGGAGCTCTTAAACATTATTCCCTAGTTTGGGTTTTTAATTGCCAGAGACACAAATGTCAAGCTGGGAAATAAATTGAGCATTATGTCTTCTATACTACCCAAAGGTTTCTCACTACAACTATGTAGCTTTTGATTTTGTATGACCCTAAATAACCTCAGTCCCTCTTTCCACTACCAAAATCTATAGTCCATTGACCAGAAGAACAGGCACGTGCTCTAAGCCTGCTGATCAAGTTGGTACAAACAGGACGAATCAGAATCCTTCCTAGAACTATGCCTGATACAGATGCTCAGAAGAACAAACCCCTTCACACCAAATAAAGGAGGTCCATAATAGTAGAGTCTAAGAGAAATAGAGCTCTAATCTCCAACCACTGGTTCTCAGTCCTGAGCTGGTTCCTTCCATCTTGACAGTTCACCTTTTATCTTTTTAGAACATTATTTTACTAACTTATTTTAATGAGTGTATTCATGGTGCCCGGGGGTCAAGAGGGTGTCAGATTCCCTGGAACTGGAGTTACAGACAGTTGAGATCCACCATGAGGGTGCTGGGGGTCCAACCCAGGTCTGCTGTGAGAGCAGCCAGGGCTCTTAATTGCTAGACCATCCTTCCAGCCCATAACTTTGTGTCTTTATCAGCCTCAGACCAGAAGATTCCTTTATTCTTAAAATTCTTTGAGCTGGATTTTTTTCTGTCAGACATAACTCAAAATTCCAACTATACTCATAACCAGAACTACACTAATCCAACAAAGAGGACGAAGATAATCATAGAACCACCAGTCTCACTGGGAATCTCTACTGTCCTTCAAAGTCTTTGTTAATTATTTTAGATTTGGATGTCTCTGGGCAGGTTCTGCTGTGTTTCCAATCAATCTATTACTAACATACTATAACCACCAATGACACTCACCATTGCTGTTACAACAACACCTGTTATATGGGCTCTGAATGTATGCATTTGTCAACACTTCACTAGGGCATTCCTAGAATTTTTCAAAACCCTAACACAAGCTTGCATCATTTGATTTCCTATAACAGAAATCCCAAGCAATACATTAAGTGGAATTTACATTTTTTTTTTTTTAATTTCAAAGACAGTTGAGGCATCAATTTCATAAAACAAAATTTCCAGTTTAAAGCAAATCTAACAGGGATAAGGCTATTCAATATATTTCATCATAAAAGTAGCATGTTTTCTACTTCATAACATTTAAAATTAGTGGCAAAAATCTCAAGCATACCTCCAGTAAGGCTCCTGTTTGGAAAAATTTCAAAGGCTTCTCTATTGAATAATAAAGACTATGGTAGCTGCCCTTAGCCAGGTATGCTCTCACAAGCCCAACTGCTATCACCAGCCACCTAGTAAAACAGAGAAAGTGCAATTAGGAGAGACAACAAAAAGTAAGTTGGACTTACAATAATTAAAAAGACATAGTAAAAACACAGCTTGTTTAAAAAAAAAATCCTAGAATCCTAGATTTATCAAATGCATTGGTTTGGCTCTAACAGTGGTTCTCAACCTGTGGGGGTCAAACAATCCATTCACAGGGGGTCGCCTAAGACCATCAGAAAACACAGGTATTTACATTACAATTCATTAACAGTAGCAAAATTACAGTTTGAAGTAGCAACAAAAATAATTTTATGGTTGGGGCTCACAACATGAGGAACTGTATTAAAGGGTCAATGTGTTAGGAAGGCCACTACCCCAACCCACACCAAGTGAAGGGCATGGTCCCCACAGTGACACTACTGGGAGGTGGTGGACCCTTTGAGAGGTGAGGCCTAATGAGAAGTATGTCAATGGGGACATTCCCAGTGTCCTCTCTCTTCCGCTTTGGTGGCATGGTTATGAGGTGCACAGTGCTGTTCCTGCTTTGTCACTTGAACCAACACAAGAAGGTCCTTCAGCTGTGGGACAGGACCTCCAAAACCATGCACCAAAACTAACCTTCCTTCTTTGCAAGTGTGGTATAAAAGTGATGGACACACCGACTTCAGCTCCCAACGGCCAAGTTGTAGCACAAATAAGTGTTACACCACTTACAGCATCCTGTTAAAATAAAATTGCACAGTGGCACCATACTCATCCTGGGCTTGGCTTTTTGGTAAATATATCTGCTGAGAACAAGGCTAATACAAATGGAATAACCTAATATGGTCTTTGTGTGGTTAAACCAGATCCCAGAAAGTCTAAAGGGGAACAAAGTGTTTGGTTTCAACTGGCTTATGCTGTTAAAGGGTCTTCAATAATAATATTAAGACTGGAAAGATATTTTAAACTATTTTCACAAGCGTCTCAGTGGGACATGTCTATATATAATCTTTCTTATCTAAATCACCTATGGAATATGAATTAAAAAGTTGCCTTTGAAAAAAACAGTTTTAAATTTCCCAAAACCAAATGAGAAAAGAGATCAATAGACTTATTGATTAGAAAAACATGAATCAAGAAATCACAGGAATATACAGTTATGAACATTACCTTTCTGCTCCATTTTCCTTCTCAAAAATAAATATTAGGCCCTGGGATTCCCTGTTAAATTCCATAATGACGCTGTTCTCAAACTCACTCTGTAGACCTTCAAGGATGGCCTTGAACCACCAAGCCCAGCCTGAGCCTTTGTTTCAACACCTCCCATTTCTGTTACTAGCAATAAGCCTACCTCTCTCCCAGCCTATTTCTTCATTCAAAAGCAACATACTAACTGTAAATCTACAATAAGTGTAATTAACATATATTACTATCAGTGTCTGAAGGATATACAATATTAGCTGATTCAAGTAAAGTAACCTGAATGGATTGGCCCTATATGGTATGTCTTGGTGTGTATCTTAAAATCTGCCGATGTATTTCCTACTCTATAAAGCAATTAAAACTGGATTTTCAATATACAGTCCTTAATTCTTTTCTGTATAATTGAAAGCCTTACCTAAAAAAATAGCTGGAGGAAAATAGCTACAATGGTAGGGATATAGTAGAGTGCCTGTGTGAGGCCCTAGGTTCAATTCCTGGACCAGTAAATAAAAAAATGAATGAATGCTAGGGTGTCTAAAGTGGTGGCATGGGCCCCTAATTACAACAGTCAGAAGACTGAGACAGGAGGATCACAAGTTCCCGGCCAAAGAAGACTACATAAACAGCTCTAGTTTTTAAAAAGCAAAGAAAGGAAAAGTTAAGTGTGTGTGTGTGTGTGTGTGTGTGTGTGTGTGTGTGTGTGTGTTTTTCAGCTTAGAAATTTCCTAACAAATTATATTGTGATCCACCTCACCAAAACCACTGGATTGCGAAACTGGGTTCACCTAGCCCAATTCCACCTAACCGAAAAAAAAAAAAAAAAAGGCCCAGAGAAAGCAGCAGATTCATTCAAAGTCACAGGGCAAGTTGTGTGAGAACTAAACTAAAACCCTGCTATTAAAGGGCAGACTGAAATGGGGTAACACCATTTTTGAGGGTCGATACTCTCCCAACCTCAACTTGCCCCGCTCCTATCTAGGAAGTCTAAATCCGTCCCTCGGACAGCTCCGACTCGGTGGCTGGCCAAAAACTTTGAACGTCCCCACTCCCTCGGAGATGCAAGCTCTGCCGGGGTTTTGAAAACCACCGCTGAAATGAATGGTCTCCGCGGCCAGCGTTGCTTCCGCGCCGCGGCTCGTGACCGGCCGCCCGGGCTGGCCTCCCCTGCGCTCCGCCCCGCACCTGTGGCCAGTCCGCCCGCCCGCCCGCCCTGGCGAGGCCCTGCCCGGGCAGCCCCGAGCCAGCCTCCCCGCGCTCCGCCGAGCCCGCACCGCGCGCCGCGCACCGCGGCGGCCCCGGGCGCCGGTTCCCACACTTGGCCGCAGAGCTCGCTCCCCGCCTCCCCGCGCCCAGCCTCACCCGGCCGTCATCACCACATTGTAGATGACCAGGTACGCCGTGGCCACAGGCCCGGGGCCCTTCTTCCTCCGCGTGCCGCCGCCTTCCCCGGCCCCGGCTCGGCCACTGCCGCCCGCATTCCCCTTGGTCGCCGCCACTGCCGCCATGTCAAGCGCCTGCAGCCCGCTCAGCTCGCGCGTGCACCTCAGACCCGACTGGGTGCTGCGAGGGGGCGGAGGGAGGGGCGAAGGAGAGGCGGGGCCGCAGCACGGGGCGGAGCCGGGGCAGCGCCCACGGGGGCCGCCATCTTGAATGAGGGCAAAGACGCTCTAGGCGCTCCCGCCTGTGGGCTCGTCTCGGTAACTGCCGCCATGTTGGATGGGGGCAACGCCGTCCTCACTTCCGGCACGCTGGCCGTGCCAGCCTCCAACACCGTCTGTGTCTAGTTTAGTGTAAATCTGTACCTCACCTTCCAGGCAAGTCTTACGCATAGGTGAATAATTTGTCTCTGGCCACTCTCTGTCTTATAACTGTCTCTTCCTGTTGGATCCAAAGGATATGTCCCAGTCCCTGTTCTTCTAAGCCTCTCCCAGGTGCCATGTCTTCACCCCTGTACACAATTGCCCAAGAAGTTATCATTTTAGATTAGGGCGATTGACGTTAGTTAAGCTTCCATCCTGTCAAGAGAGCAGAAGGAACCAGCATTTTTGCAACACGCATCTTTTTCTTCTTACTGTAGCCAAGTTGGGGAACCAGCCTTCAACAGGTTCTTCCTTGTCTTGTGATTTTTAATTACCCTGCACTGTACAGTGGAGACTCCGAACAGTCGCTCAGAGTTAGGCAGTTCATCTCCACTCATAGGCTTGATTTTCGTGATGGAGGATTTAAGGTGATTCGGTGGTTAGTTGAGGACCATGTGAGGAGTAAAGAGTTGTTTATATTCACAGGGTCTTGACTCTCCTACCAAGTTAAAACAGAAACAACTGGAAACTGCATTTATTTGCTGACTCCACTGACTTCTTTTTCTAGGAGTTTCTTTGTCAAATTATCTTGCTATCTATGTTCATGCAACCAAACATCTCCTTAAATAGTGACTATTTATGTAATGGGATAAGATATGTATTGATTCCAAGAAGCATTCATGGAGCATCTACAAGGTTGTACTAGAGTTTATAACACTGATGGAAAAAGACAAAAAGTCTTCAGTCTCCCAGAGATTACACAGAAGGAGCCAGATATAAATAAATATGCATTAGTTGGTGAAAAGTGCTATCAGTTGGGAAACTATTACAATAGCCCAGGTCATGATGATAGTGAAATGATGAACACTGAATTTTCAGAATATTTTATTACAGTTCATAAAATGTTTAGACAGAGCATTAGATTTTAATGGGACGTAAAAGAGACACTGGACAAGCTGGAAGAACAAATTGGGGGAAAAAGTGATTTTGAAGGCAGAAGTCAGGACTTTTATGTTCAGTTTGAAATACTTCTTAGAAGTCCAAGTGGAGGTGTTGACTAGAGAATTTAATTTAGACTCTGAGGTTTAGAAACACCAGGGGACAGAGAGAGAGAGAGAGAGAGAGAGAGAGAGAGAGAGAGAGAGAGAGAGAGAGAGAGAGAGAGAGAGAGAGAGAGAGATTTGAGAGCATCAGGATGATTATAGGATTTAAAATCATGGGACCCCCCAAAACTGAGAGGTAAAAACTGAGCAGTTGCTGAATTGTCATCCATTACTGTTCTCCAAGATTGTGGCCTTGTTTTTCCTGATTTCCTTAAAGAACATGACGGGGAGAAGGGAACAGGTTTGGTTTCAGGGAATCCATTGCCCTCATCTGACCTCTGAAAACACCAGGAACACACATGGTACATATACATAATACATACATACATACATACATACATACATACATACATACATACATGAATGATGGTAAAACAATCCTAAAATAAATATTTTTTTAAAGAGGCAGATCAAAAGTGTAACAAAACCTTTCTCATAAAGAAGTGAAATAATTGCAGAATAATCATTCACCTAAAAGCTTCTCTCATTCATTTAATTGATTCTCTTTCTAATATAATATACTTAATGGGGAAGTAGGAGGCACAAATGCATAAAATTGGAAATCAACTTAAAACTCAGTATATCTTCTTGTAGTCATTTTTATATAACCCCATCACTTCTGCAAAGTAAAGGTGATCTTTTCTAAGTACAAATTTGTACATATCTACTACGTCTCTCATCCTGTTCCCTTGTGGAATTTAAATGGTTTTTAATGATAGTTAAGATACAGTGTAAGAAGTCCAATGTGACTTTCAATAATCTGAATAGTTTGTTTGTTCCTTTGGTCTTGTTACTTGAGCTTAGGTAATAAGCCCTGGATCCAAGAACCAACATTCTGTTCACAGCCACCCATCCCAATACACACACATGATGATGAGTAATTATGAAGAGCAGAGAAAAGAGATTTAACCAGTGTGACTACAATGGGAAATACAGATCAGTGGGTGCAGTGATTCCAAGTTCATTTTTGGAGCACTGACAAAAGTGTTAGGTATAAACAGAAGAACTGGAAAATGGGGCAAGAAGTATTTGTGGGTAAGCAGTCTTGGCCAATGTGGGATTAGGTTGATCATTGCCTCAGTTCTGGTTCTGTAAAGTAGGAGGAAGAGTCATATCTATTGAGAAGATAAGCTGGTTCAATGAGAAGATTGTTCCCCAGTTGAGGGTACTCTCATGGTAGGATGGTCTCTGTCTGCAAGGCTCTGCTGTTCCTGGATCCACAGTGACTACAGTATTAGGACAATGACCAGAGACCTTCGGGTACTATAATGGTTTCTGGAACATGAAATTGTAAACAGCTGACAGCAAAATAGCTCAGTTGTAAAGAGTATGTTTTCCCTGCCGCTGGTCTGGTCCCACCGCCGTGCCAGCCCCAAATAACATGCTGAGACTCTGTATTTGATATAATGCTGTTGGCCAGGTACTAGTTTCTTACCGGCTAGCTCTGTCTTAATGATTAACCCATTTCTACTTATCTAAGTATTTCCACATGGTCATCTTATCCGAGAGCGGGCCAGCGTGCTGCTCTCTCCAGGCTCTCCATATTTGCTCCTCCTAACGCCTACCTCTTTCCTCCTAGTCTCCTAGCCCCGCCTATCTTGCTTTCCTATTGGCCAACAGTGCTTTATTCATTAACCAGTATGAGAAACATATTTACAGAATAATATCTCCCATCACTCAGTTACCATAATTGTTGTGCCTTTAGTTTTAAAGGGTGCTGGGATAGGTATTACCATGTATCTTAGTCACTGTCCTATTGCAGTGAAGAGACACTATGACCAAAGCAATGGAAGAAAGCATTTAATAGGGGGGCTAAGATCCAAATATATGAATATGGGAGCCATTCTTATTAAAACCACTACAGCATGTTTTAGATAGACATTTTCTGATTGATTAATCTACCCATGAGCAAAATGAAGCATGTAACTGACCCAAAGTAAAGGAGACAGATTTTTTTAAAAAACTGAAGATAGACATGCTGGGGTTTTATCCTGCGTTTGGTTACTTTGTGGCCCATGTGGGAAGCTGGAGCTTTTTAGCAAAAGTATTTTTTGTTGAATGCCTACTGAAGTTTCACTTCCCACCCTGCTCTACCTAGCCATAGCATCTTTATCTTAGTTCCTCTAGTGACCAAGCTTCCTTTTTGCCAAAATGACTTCTCTCATGCTATTCCATCTGCCTAGAACAGCCTTGGTCCCTGTCTTCACAGCTAAATTGTTCAGTAACATTATCAAGTTTTAGAAGACAAAAACAGAGGTGTATTTTGTTGTTGGGAACACATTTGAGTTCCTTCTGTGTTTCTCTTTTTTTGCCCAACACACCAAACTATCAAGATGATTTATTCTGGTTTGATCTTGGTTTTACTAATCAAAATAATTACTTGAAGACTTAGAACTATGATTATGGCCCTACTGTGAAAATGACTTATAGCTGCTTAGATAGTGTTTGTGGTTTTGGCTTGGATTACTAAATATGATACAGTCCTGAACATTATGGTAACTACCCTCTCTTTTATGTGTAGAAATACTGTTAACAGAAAAAAAATAGACATGGTTAGATTAGTTATCTTTATGTTGTTGTGACAAAACACCTAACAAAATTCTATGAGGGAAGATTTCTTTTGGCCCCCAATTACAGAAAGCCTTAGTCCACAATAGTGGGGAATAAATGGCAGGTTTTATGGTAATGAGAACATAAAGTAAAAACTTCTCATCTTACAAAGGACCAGGAAGCAGTGTGGGCCTAGAACTAAAGGCAGGACAATAACCTTCAAAGACCCACCTCTAGAAACCTTCTTTAACTTCTAGGCCATACCTCCTAAAGGCTCTACAACCCCCCCCCACACAAAAAACATTAAACCTAAGCAGGGAACAAGTACTCAAAATATAAACTTATGGAGACATTTTGGCCTAAAACATAACATTCTTTCCTTGATGCCCATAGGCTCATGGTTATGCATCACATTGTGGTATAATTTACATTTAGTCTAACTGTAAGAGTCCCAAAGTCTTAGCATATTGTCCAAAATTCCAAAGTCTCTTCTGGGACTCAAGGCAAACTCTTGACTATACCCCTTATAAAATAAGATTTAAAAGTTACATACTCCTAGTATAAAATGGTACAGAGTAAATGTTCCTTCTTCAAAAAGAGGCATGGAATGATAGCAAGGAGGACTGGGCCAACATGACATGTAAATTCATCAGGGAAAACATTACATCTTGAAGCACTATGTCTGAGGCTATGTGAAAGAACAATATATATAAACACATTTGGGAGGTCTCCATAAACATGTTGAGGACTACAAGGCAGTCATTACTGTGGGGAAAGATAAGCCATGAAAAGCTTGTGGGCAAGGTACTGAGCACAGTGATAAAACAGACATAGAGTGTTATAAAAAGGTAATGAGAAGAGTTGAAGGGTAAGTAGTGTGTCTACAGAAAGCTAACCAGGGTGAGATTACAGAAAGCTAAGTAAATAGCTACATTTTGAGTGCTAGGCTGGGGAATTTAAATTTGAATTAAGACATGATAACAAAGTACTGTAAGTGTAAATAGATTTTGGAAGTATTATCCCCCCCCAAAAAAGGACTCCACATACTACTTTCTATTGCCTTTGTAACAGATTACTACACATGTAGTGGGTCAAACAGCACAACTTACTCCCTTAATGTTCTGAATGTCACACATACAAAATTATTAATAAGGAAAAAAACCTAAAGTGTCAGCAAGGATTGTTCCTTCTGGAGGTTCCATGGAAGAATCCATTTCTTGCCTGTTGCAAAAAAATGGTAGCATATCTCTACTTCAGCTGTTACTTGTTCTCTGATTTTCATCTATTAGCCTGTCTTTCATAATGACTTTCATGATTGCATTAGGATACCACAGTGTGGGGAAACGGAAATGCACACGTTTAGGAGAGATACATTATTATGCCTACCATATTTTATCACCAGAAAATCAAAACTCCAAAGAATGGAAAAATGACAAGTATTCCTTTTAAACCATTTCTGGACAGTAAGAGATATAGTCAAGATGGAGGATGAAAGTGTAGTGAGAGCTTGTAGTACTAAAGAATGGTAAGCTGATGCTAGAGTAATTATTACTTAGGAAAAGAAAGTCAGGATCAGTCTGAGGACAAATGTTAATATCAGTGAGGCTGGGGAACTAAGGCCTGGAGGCCATGGTAACTAGAGTAAGCTGGACCTCTAAGATCCCTAAAGCGGCCCTAAGTGGTCCAGATGCTAGTTGGTTCCTAGCACAGACAAATAAAAATCCTCTGTAGGGAAGCATCTCCATGGTAGACCCTTGAAATTTACACAAACCATGTCTGGCTTTTATGTGGATGCTGGAGATTTGAACTCAGGTCCTCTTGCTTTCACAGCACACACTCTCACCCCACAGAGCCCTCTCCCCAGCCCTGCTTCCCCAAGTCTTGCTCATGCTTTCAATATTTCAAGTAAGTAAGTATTCTTACTTACTTGAAGGGATTTTCATGCCATTGGGAGACTAATCTTTTATTTTACATATAACAATAATCTTCTATACCTTGTTGGATTTTTTGCATGTTTTATCTTTTAATTAACAAAACTCTGTTGTTATTGAAAAAGTACCAATCTTTCCAATCATGGTTTGTAACTCTGATATCTAGTCTTAACATTCTTTTATCTTTGAGTTGGCAAAGTTACTCTCCTATACTAGTTTCTAAAAGTTTTAAATGTTGAAGTCTGACAATGATTTTTGTGAAATATGTGCTATGGTTTGAATGTGTCCCAGTTCCCTGCACTAGAAATTTAATTCCCAGTAACACTGGTGAGATGGGAGTCTCATGAGGTGGTAGAGCTGTGAAGACTCATGGGTCAACACCATCATCTCAGGAAAGGGCTATGAGAATGTGTTCCTAGTGAGAGGGTCTCCCCAACCCATCTCTCTTGAGTGAGCTCTCTGGCCCTCCCACTTTCTTCAACAGGATGACACAGCAAGAATGCCCTCCTCAGATGCACATCTCACAACCTAGAACTTCTTAGCCTCCAGAACTGTAAGAAATACATCTTGGGGCTGGATGATAGCTCAGAATTTAAGAGTGAGCACTGCTCTTGCAGAGGACCTGAGTTAGGTTCCCAACATCCATTCTGGGCATCTCATGGCTTATAACTTTATCTCCAAGGGGTGCAATGGCTCTGGCCTTCACAGGTACCTATAGTCATGGTCATATACCCACATAATGACACATAAAAATATATATTAAACATAATAATAAAACTTGAAAAAAATAAATACATTTCTATTCTTTATAAATTGCTCAGTCTCTGGTATTCTGTGACTTTTTTTCCCATATGGATACCCAACTGTCCCAGCAGTGTTTATTAAAAAGTTCATGTTTTCCCTACTGTATCTCTCTCATACCTAAGTATAATGTAGGTCAATTCTGGGCTCTCTATTCCATCCCATTGTTCTCTTGTCATCACTATGCCAGTTCCACACTATTTTAATTACTGAAGTTTACAGTAAACCTTGATATATTATAAAGCAAGTTCTCCCAGTGCTTTGACAATTTTTGGACCTTTTATTTATTTATTATATATACTTATATATTTATATATTTATTATATATAAAGTTTAATCTTTTTGTCAAGTTCCACAAAACAAACAACAACAACAACAACAAAACTGACTTTTATTAGCATTATATATTATCATGTTTACCATACTGAGTATTTCAATATACCAACTTGCACTGGGAATGTGGTTTAGTGATCATAACACACTGACCTATCATAGCCAAGGCCCTGGATTTGATGCCCAGTACCACAAAAAGAAGAGTAAATTATAAACAGTAGAAGCTTATATCACTCGTATTTCTGGAGTCTAGGAATTCTAAGACTGAGGGGCTGGACCCGATGAGAAATTTCTTGCTGCACAACATGTTAGAAGGATAGGCAAGTACATGTGATATAGAGAAATGTGGAAGAGGAAGGGGCCCAACTTACAAAAACCCATTCTCATAATAACCCATCAATTTATTAAGAAGAATTTTTATGACCTAATTACCATTTAAGTGCCTTGTCTCTTTAAAAAAATTATATATGTGTGTATGTATGAATGTGTGTTATGTATGTATGTGTGTGTTTTATGTATGTATGTATGCATGCATGTGTATAAATATGTATGTGTGTTTTATGTATATATGTATGTGTGTATGTATGTATGTATGTGTGCTTGTATGTATGTGTGTATGCACGTATGTGTGTAAGTATGTATGTATGCATGTGTGTGCATATGTGTATGTATGTATGCATATGGTTTGTATAGGAGAGTGCAGTCTCTCCTATAGGATGTCACAGGCATTAGATCTGCTGGAGCTTGAGTTACAGGCAATGTAAACTGTTCAACATAGTTGCTGGAAACTGAACTCTGATCTTCTGCAAAAGAAGTACACAAGTCTTTTGTTCTGTTTTCCAAGACAGGGTCTTTGTGTAGTCCTGGCTGTCCTGAAACTCACTCTGTAGATTAGGATCACAGAGATCCGGTTGCCTCTGCATCCCTTCTGAGTGCTAGGATTAACAATGTGTGCCCACTGCCTGGCTGGGGTACACAGTCTTAACCACTGAACCATCTCTCCAGCCCCCAAGGTCTTACCTCTTAGCACTGTTACAATGACAGTTCCATATCAACCTGAGCCTTGAAGAAAAAGGCGGTCAAACCACAGTATGATATACTTGAAATCACTATACATAGCTTTCTCCAACTTACCTTGTTTTGTATCATATCATCATCTTTTTGACTACATACTAAACAGAGATGTTAAGACCATGAACAAAGCAGATAACCCCTTTCCTCATGCTTTTACCTTCCCCCAAAAGGTTTCTTCATGGAAGTTGTAATTCTATGTTTCTAAGCAGGTTTCCAGATTTCTAAACAATAGAGAATAACTGTGGTTAGAGAGAAAGACTATCGAAAGGATATTTACTAGCTCTTAAAGTTGATGTAAAAGCAGAAGAATGAGGTTTGGACATGGATAGAAACTGTGGGAAATCAGGCAGCCATAAATAGAGACCAGATCAATACACAGGAAGAGTGTGGTTAGTGTCCAAATTTCTGTCACTGGCACAGCCACCACTAGACATTGGATGCTGCCCTTACTGCTTCTCTTGCCTCCCCTGGGAAGATCCTAGACTTCCACTTGTGGTGAAAGACATGCTGTCACCCCTGGGAATAGTGCATAAATGTTTTGCATATGGAACTTCTTAGACAGCAAAGCCCTTTGGAGAATACCATCTATTTGTCAAGGATTTGTGGAAACAATACTGCAAACTCCTGTACTGATCCTAGGGAGCGTGTGGGCTTTAGGCCTCTCTAACTTTTGCTATACTTATTCTTATGGTAACTGTGAGTTTTGCTTTGTTACTTTTTATTGTGCATAGTTTATTGGAAATAAAAGCCTCTACAGAAAAATTAAATTTCTTTGATCTGTTACAGAAACCAGTTTCTCCAGTCACCCCTGGCTGCCTCTGCAGTCATCCTGAGGAAGCAGAAGGAACCCACTAAGGTTAATTATCATTGTTTATTCAATACCAAAAGGAAATAAATATAAGAATTTGGAAAATGGTCTCTTAAAAGATGACATTAAAAACTTATAGGAACATATAAGGGAAGAATATAGGATATGAAAGGTTAGACAGTTCTCTGGCTCCAGGACATGCCAAAATATTAATAAAGGAATCTAAAACTTCTAGTTACCTTTAAAGAAAAGTACATACAGAAATTGCCAGGAAAAATAGAAATTTAGTTCCAACAGTTAAAGAGTTAGGTATTAATCATTACTATTTTGAAAATGTATGAGGAATAGCATTATAACTGTAATCCATATAATAAAGGTGACATAGGTAACTTAGAAACTGGTATACATTTGAAAATGATATAGGCATGACAGTACACTCAGTTTATTTCATATTGTTAAGAGCTAATCAGAGGCATTAAATCTCTTACTTTGTAACTGCATGTTTGTTACCAGTTAGGGCACAGTATGAATAAGATATACCTAGCTAGATACAAACATTTGGCTTGCATTATAATGACATGGGGTAAAGGTCAATGATGTCAAGGGAGTGGGAAGGAAAAGGAGAAACTAAGATGTTAATGATTCTCGGAAAACGAATAAAGATAAATGATTTGAAACTGCTCATCCTTGAATTATTAGAACTTGTATAAATAAAGACGGCCTGAGCTAGTCAGGGCCATTAGTTTGAAAGACAATCAGTGGTCAGATTCTCCATTCTTTGCTGACTTCACACATCCATCCTGCAGCACAGAACCCACTGGAGCTGGACTCAGGCACATTTGGTTCTCTGCATTAGCCCAGTGTCAAAGCCTTAAGCACTATCAGCTGACTGGAAGATCTCATGTCCAAATGCTACAGATGAAGGAGCTGGGCAAGGGACTGTTTGACTACACTGGAGGCTCTTTATGGGCACACACTCCAAACAGGAAGTGTGGTAAGCTGGCCCCGATAACAATGAGCATCATAGGGAACATCAAAATTAAACATATTTGGCTCCTGCCTATCCAAGGGAAAGAGAACTGCATTACATAATTACTTAAGATCTGGGAGAGTCATCGGACCTTGCCTTTGCTTGTAACATGAGATTGCGTGGTCACTGATGTGAAAGGCAGCTTGGGCTGTTCCTCTTCTGCTTGGCAGAGCACAGTTCTCGCTCCTGTCTAGTTTTCTTTGCCTGTTGACTGAGGATAGGGAAGGAGAGGAATTCTGTACTATGGTCTGTACTATGGCATAGGCAGCTATCCAGGAAGCTAGGAAATTTCTTTGGTGTCACATCCCACCTGATTATCAGGAGAAGGTCTACAATGGTGTGTTTTGGGCTACCTGGTCAACCACAAAGACAGCTGCCATTCAGAATTTCATTTAGTTGGAGATCTAGCTTCTCTAAAACCTTGGAGGAAAGGAGGAGTGGTGACAGGGTTGACTCCAAAGTTAAGCCTGAAATTCCAGTGAGCTAGCCCTTTGTTATAGTTTGAATCTGGTTGGTCCCCTTTGAAGTTTATGTAGATATTTGATTGTCACTGTACTGGTGTTGGTAGTGGGCCTTTAAGAGTCAATGAGGTTGTTGAGAGATTAATTAGTTTCTAGGAGAATTAGGTTCACTTTCAGAGAGCAGAGGGTTTTAAAGAGATCCCAGTTTTCTTCTGAAAGAGCCTGCTTGTCCTACCCCTTCCTCCAAGATGATGCTCAGAACAGTGAACCAAATAAACTCCTTTCTTTTATACAAACTACCCAGTTAGCTATTCTGTTATAACAACAGAAAATGGTCTAAGACACCAAGACTGGCTGGCATATGAAAACAATATTCTGTCACATACATGGGATAGGCAGAGGTAGAAGAATCAGAAGCAACAGCAATTACTGGTAAATCAGCAACTGAGCAGTGTCTTGCATTAGTTCTCAAGTCCCATCTACATGGGGTGCTAGAGATCAGCAAATGCTACATACACATTATTGTGGCTTAAATATGAGATGCCTCCCACTGGCCCAAATGCCTCCCAGCTGTTTGGGAAAGTTGTGGGATCTTGAGGAGGCTGAATCACTGGAGGTGGATTTGGGGTTTTATAGCCCAGCTCTACTTTCTATTTACTCTGCTTCTTGAGTGTGGACACAGTTTGGCCAGCCTCCTATTGTTGTGGAATATTCCTTTACACTGTGTGAAGGCATATCACTGTGACATACCATAATAAAAAGCTGTATGGTCAATAGGTAAGCAGGATTTCTAGGCACACGGGATGCTGGGAAGAAGGGCAAGGATGCCAGAGGTCGCTGACAACATGGAAAGGAAGCAGAATGGGGAGTGCAGAGTAAAGGTAACTGAGCTGTGTAAAAGAGCATAGATAAAGGATATGGGTTAATTTAAGTTATAAGAGTTAGTTAGAAACAAGCCTAAGCTATCAGCGAGCTTTCATAGTTAATAAGTCTCTGTATCATTATTTGGGAGTTGGTGGCACAGAGAAAGACTCTTACATCCTATTCTTACTACCATGCCTTTCCTGCCTTGCTGTCATGTCTTTCCTACTATGGTAGACTGTGTCTCTCCATAACCATATGCCAAAAGAAACTCATTCTCCCTTACATTGCTTTTATCAGGATATTTAGTTACTGCACAGAAACATCTCCCCAGCCCCAGTGTGTTACAGGAGAGAAACCACACATTCCAAATGTAATTTGTTCATGCTTCTATTGAGAACAGTGGTTCTCAACCAATGGGTCTCAACCCATTTGGCAAACTTCAATCTCCTAAAATATTTACATAAAAAGAAAAGGACTCCATCTCTAAACCAATGACCCTCAACCTTCCTAATGCTGTGTCCTGTTAATATAGTTCCTCATGTTGTGGTAACCCCAACCATAAAATTATTTTTGCTGTTACTTCATAGATGTAATCTTGCTACTGTTATGAAATGTAAATATCTGTGTTTTCCTATGGTCTTGGGTGACCCCTGTGAAAGGGACATCTGACCCCCAAAGGTTTTGTAAACCACAGGTTGGAAACTGCTGGTATAGAGCATTGACCATGTTTTTCAGAGTAGCTTGATATTTTCATTTTGTAATCATCAATGCAGCCAATGTTGCATTTTATGAATAGTAGGAAACTGTAGATGTATGCTTAGGATCATTCCAAGAGTTATTGGAAATCCTGTCCTAACCTCCAGCTAGAATTCATTGAATGATTTGTTTTTAAAAAATGAAATGCAAGTTAGCAACTCAAGTAGCAATTTTAAAAATCAAGCTTTCTAACAATACAATCTAAAAATACACTAATTTAATAGTTGTATGTTGAGGGATGATGATAGAAAAATATCACAGGTTTTTGACTTGATTAAACTATTGTACTTTTGTAAGAGCAGAGAGCTATCTGCTAGGTAAAAACACTACAGTTCATAACAAGCAGTTATCTTGTTGCTATTGCACTAGTGGGCTCTTCTTGCCTGGCCACATAGAATTGTTGCACACACAGCTCAGGTCGAGTTAGACTGTTGCAGATAGTTCTCTCAGGTACCTCACTTGGCTTTTTAGATGTGGGTTCTGGAGTATTTAAATTAAGTCCTCCTGCTTTCAAAGCAAGCCCTTTATTGACTAAGCTATCTCCTTAACCCTGTCTTGAAATTCGAAAACAAAATAAATCAAACAACAAGGACCCTTTGTTTTCATTTTGCATGTGAGCCTGTACGTTCTGTATCCAGTCCTGCCTGGCAGTCAGAGTTCTGGCAGGCACCCAGTGGGAAAGGGCTACAAGGTTCAGTATACAAACTTTCCTCCAAACCCCATATTTCCTCTGTGATCCCTTTGTCTCTCTCGTGAGCCTGTTGCCTGCCAGTCCACAGCCTTTCTATCCCCCTTTCTGCCACAGCTGGGGAAGGGACTGCCATTTGCCATTTGAGTTAGAGGTAATGATGCCCACTTTCAATACTTTTGTAATTCTGTGGTTGGAATCATTTTGCTTTCTGGAGTATTTTTTTTCTTTCTTTCTCTGTAGACAGTAGCAGAGCAGAAATTTAGTACTAATTCCCAGTCTGTCTATCCTGTAATTTTGTTAACAATAGAAATCTACAATTGAGGGAGCTGGAAAGATGGCTCAGCCATAAAATACTCATTCTGAAAGCAAGAGAACCTGAGTTTGGAGTCCCACTACCAACATAAAAAGCAGGATGTGGTGATGTAGGAAGTGGAGACAGGAGGATCCCAACAGATTGCTGGCCAACAAGTCTAGCCAACCAGTGAACTCCAGATTCACTGAGCCATTCAGCCCCCACAATATAAGGTGGAGAGCAATTTGAAAGAGACACATAGTATCAGCCTCTGGCCTCCATACACATGTGTACACACACATAAACTTGGATTTGTATGCATACAACATTACAGGTTAGTTTATGGATCTTCACTGGCTTTACCTTTAGGTCTAAAGTTGAGCAATGCTGGGCAGAGGAACTGGTTTTATAGATGGAAAAAGGCTGAAGAAAGAAACAAAAGCCAAAAGTTACTTTTTTTAACTTAGGAAGAGGAAGACTGAGCAATAAAAACTAAATGGATTAACATCAGTTTATTTTAGGTACATTTTAATTAATTGTGCTGGGGTTTGAACCCAGAAACTTGCACATGAGATAAGTGCTCTACCCTGGGGTTACATCCCCAGCTTGACTTCTCAGCTAACTAGATTTGTTGATGTATGGTTGCATAAGATTTTAGGGTGAGTGACTCCAGTCTGGTTTCAGGTTGGCCCATGAGAGAGTAGTGCTGGAACTTCGTCCAAAGCAATGACCTATATTTTTATAGGTCATTATTCCTTTCATCCTTTGCCCTGGTGGTTTTGTGCCTTTTGTTCCTTTGCTTTCATTTTATAAGGTTTTGGGAGGTGTGAGAGGAATACACAGGTATTCCTTGAGCCAGGCATGAATAGTAGCCTCAGTTTACCTCTCACAGAAACAACCATTGTTCTCCCTAGTACTACATTTGTTGTTGCTTTATGTAATAATCAAATTATGTAACTACAATGACGTGTATAAATACTTAGGGAGTCTATGAACAAACCTACTGACTTTTGGTATACACGTGTGTAACTTAGTGGGAACAGAAGTATGTGGCCTTCACAAATCCACTTTACAGCCAGAATCGATTGTGGTTAAGACAGCAAGTTGTAGTAAATAGAGATGGACAGTCTCTGCTCTAGGTGTATGAATATGACATTCATCTGTTGTTATGAACACTTAGCTGATTCAGCTTCTGGGACAACCAAGTTATGGAAGTCAACCTGTCTTAAAAATGCCATCATCAAGCAATTGTCATCTCTCTAGGTTGAAGTTGTTTTCTGTCCTTGACATGGATGCTATTGAAATATTCAAGCTGTATACCTGGGTTCTCTACCATGTCTGCCTATCTCCCAGAAATCCCTTCCCCTGCCTTGATCTTCTCATTGGACTTTTGGTTTTGACTTCGGAGGCTTTGATTTACACTGTCCATTACCTTGAGTCTTCCTTTCACAGGTATCTTTCTTCACCAGCTTCTAGTCCTTTGTGAATTCTTCAGGACAAATTCACTTGCCTGGCTTGGGAGAGCCTAGAGGGGGTGCAAATGCTTAATGAACTCATTTTTTTTTTTTTGTTAGCATGACTTCTTTTTCTGGAGAAAGTTATTTTACCTTCCAAACTTCTGATGGATTTCATATCCCAAGGGATTATAGCTTTGACATCCGTTCCACAGAGGTTCTGGGGAGTATAGAGCAATTGCTTATATTTAGCATCTCATATGTGGCCTTCTCCCTACTCTGGAGACTTCCTATTTCTACAACTCTTCATCTTCCAGTGCCCCAGAAAATAGAAGTCTCCATATTGAGCTTTCTAGACAACTTTAAAAAGATATGTATTTAGCCCTTTCCTCTGTATAGTAACCTGTTTGTTCTGTGGTTAATATGCAGACAGAAGCAAATAAATGTAAATTTGCTTTTTTAAACAGCAATTAAAACAGGGAATTTGGGGGGATAAAGGTTAAATGTGGTTAAAGTCAAGCGGAGAGCGCTACTGATTGGGAAGTAGACTCATAAGGTCAGATATGCTCTAACCCTTCAATGATAACTACAGATAGATTGGGAAGTAGACTTGTAAGGTCAGGTATGGTCTGACCCTTCAGCGATGAAGAAGGGAGTGTTCTGAGACTGGAAGTTAAAACTTTTCCTTACTAGGGGAGATGTAGCATCACTACTCCAAGGAATTATTCTTTTATACAATTGCATAGATGTCTTAGCTAGGATTACTATTGCTGTGATGAAAAAACATGACAAAAAGTAACTGGGGAATTCACAGTTCCATATAACAGTTCATCATCACCAGCAGTGATGGCAGAAACTCAAGCAGGGCAGGAACCTGGAGTCAGCAGAAGCCATGGAGGAATGTGCTTACTGGCTTGCTTACCCTGCTTTCTTTTAGAAGCCAGACCTACCTACCCATGGGTTCACCACCCACAATGGGCTGGGCCTCCTCCATCAATCACTAATTAAGATTCCCTGCAGGCTTGCTTACAATTTGGATCTTACAAACATTTTCTCAATTGAGGCTCTCACCTCTCTGATGACTCCAGCTTGTATCAAGTTGACATAAAACTAGCCAGCACAATAGATAATGTCAACAACTATCCTTTGGGGGATTTTAATGTCAAAAATCCTTCTTTGCGGCAGGATTTAAATAATTCTTCCCATCTTTTATAGCTTATAACTTTTTCAAATACTCATTTTGTTTCAAAATGTCTACAATCAGTTCCCTCAGGGAGGAGAGTGTTTCTGGCATAAACTCAGTACCTGTGTGCCAGAGTAGAGGCTTTCACAGATTCAGGACTGTGCATGAACTCAGTTACTCTTTATATTGGCCTATGAACGAGGAGCTACTACTGTGTTAGTTTACTAGATGGTGAAATTGAGGTACAAGCTACCTGCTATAGTTAAGTAGCAGCTTTTATAGAAGGAATAGAGCATGTGGCTAAATCAGACACACAAGTTTTAAGAATAGTTCATGTGAAAAATAGTTCCACTTGTCCAACTGACCAGCTAAATCCTATCTAAGTGTATTCCAAGCATTTGCCTTTAGTGAGCATGCAAGATTCTTTCTAGAGACAGAATGATTATTATTAGGTTTTTTTTTTTTTTTTTTTTTGAGACATGGTCTCACATGTGGCCCTGACTGAAACTCATCATGTAGACAAGGCTGGCCTCAAACTCATAGAGATCTGCCTGTCTTTGCTTCCTGATTGCTGGGATTAAAGATATGTGCTGTCTTGCTGACTGACAGTATGGTTTTCTGATAATAAATGTTTGATGAACCTGATTTGAGAATCTCTTTTGTTAACATACCCATGGAGCAAGACTGTAGAGAAGCTGTAGAGCAGTGGGTTGTGACCCCTTTGGAACTGAATGACTCTTTCACAGGGATCACATATCAGATATTTATATTATGATTCATAACAGTAGCAACAACAAAATAGTTTTATGGTTTAGGGTTAGCACTGTATGAGGAATGGGTCCCAACATTAGGAAGGTTGAGAACCGCTGCCCTAGAACAACCTAACTCCTAACTGCAGATCAAGATGTCTGCCTAACTGACATCAACAAATGTGAATGACCAAAATCACTTAGTTGTAGGCCCCTCCCTCCTTTACTGATGGCCAATGAAAGAGAAAAATTTAGTTCAACAGAGTCACATGGTGTCTTGTGAAAATTTATCAGAGGTCACTAACAAAAACTTGTAAAGTTATAACCTCTAATATAAAAATATTCTGCAATGTGAAAAAACTTAGAACACATATAAGACCTACTCTTAAAATCTCAAACAAGCAACAGTAATAAAGTCCTAAAACCATATAAAATTCTTCCTAATGTAATGACACTAAACTGATCCTTGAGAGAGACTTAGAACTAAAGTGTACATCAAGTCACTTGTGAAAACAAGAGCTATTTTAATTAATTTTTGTCCTAGGTCAAGCACAACTTTATTAGCCAATTCTTATGTTTGCTTGTGTGTGCATGTTCACGTGTTTGTGTGTAGGTCAGATGTTGACATGTGTTGTCTACTTCAGTTGCTCGCCATCCTGTTTTGTTTTTTAAGATAGTCTCTCATTGAACCTGCAGCTCACTGATTGGCTAGGCTGGCTAGCCATCAAGCTTCCTGGGATCTGTTTGTCTCTGCTTTCATAGTGCTGAGTGACACCTGCTCATTGTTGAGCCTGGCTCTGAAACAAAATGCTAAAGATACAAGCTCAGTTTCTTGTATTTGGTCTGCAAGCACTTTACCAGCTGAGACATCTCCCCAGCTCCAGAAGCCAATTCTTCCTAATCATGCAGTACAGTGTTTGGCTGTAATCAATCACAAAATGATCCACAGACTCTACAGTTAGTATGGGGGAAAAAAAAGAAGTGTACAAAGATGGAACAAACACCATGCACTGTGGTATCCTTTATTTAAAAATTGTGAGCTAACTGCAGTTGTAGCATTCTCATTCACCATTTGGATGCCATAATAAACTAAGAGAACATTAATACAGTCCCGGGAAGGCATTAACCTATAAACACACGTATAACCACCCATGCACACATACACACATCATACACACAAAGATTATAATATAAACACAAAAGTGATGGAAAACACTTTGAATGCTCTAAATCAAACTAAAACCCCCTTTATTATAATAAACTGTGGCACTACTGTGGCTATAATGAAAGATATTGTAGCTTAAGAAGCAAAAAAGGAGATTGAAACTAGCAACAAAAATCAGCCAAAGTAAGATGGAAGATAAGAAACTAAGAAATACCAAGTTTCTAATGTCTGTACTGTGTAGGATCGCACAGAAGTAATTTAAGATAGATTTTTTTTAAGGAACTGTTTTAAAAGGTCCTTTGAAATATTAACTTGCTGTACTTTACAAACAGTGGAAAAGAAAAAAGTATTTGGAATGTTACACACACACACAGAAAGAGGAAACATATCAGTTTATGGTCTTTGTTTATGACCTCCAAAAAGTTTTATAAGAAAAAAAATTTAAGTGCCAATGGAGTGAAAGAAAGTTAAAAATTCCTAAAGATGCAAGTCTGAGTGCACTGTTGAGGTCTAAGAATAGCTCAAGGTTGGGGACAAGGTGTGACTGATGCACAGTCAGGAAAGGAAACAAAGGCAGACCCCATAAGGCAGGCCAAGCTCTCTGAAGAGTGTTGAGGATGAAGACGTATTCAACTCAGACCGTCTGGAAGGAGCTTCCAAAGTACATGGAGTTCTATAGTTGCTCAGCAGTTGAAATCAGTTTCATAGTGCCCAATAAATAATTAAAACCAGCATTTCAGCAAACTGGGCTTTCTACATCCAGATGCAGAAACATCTACTGCACATGCAGGCTGATAGTTTATTAATGCACAAATATGAATCCTGGTTTAAGAAAAAGCACATTAGCAAGGATCTTTTTTTTCCTCCTTTCTTTCTTCACAGATTTTCATGCAAATGTCTGAAGCCGCCAGAAGCTTGTGAAAAAGGGGTGAGTTTAGTTTTCCTACGGATTAGGAAAGGAGATTTTATTTTTCCAAGGAAGTCAGAGTCATCAGTGAGCAGGGGACCTGTCTTCAGGATGTAAGAAACATAATTAATGTCCTTATTGCTGCAACTCACGCTGGCTTTAGAGCCAGGAAAACTGGCAGGTGGAATGGGGAGAGAAATGGGAGGTTGAAAGTGGAGAGTGGGAAGTCTCTGTCAGGATGGCTCAACTGCTTTCAGGATGAGACACTGCAGGATGGGACAAGGCTGGTTCTCTGGATCAGGGCTGGGGTCGGTGGGTGGGTGGGTGAGGGCAGGGAATCTGCAGCAAGAGGCTCAGGACCCTGGTAGTAGCTTTCCTTTTCAGGAGTGTATTCAGTTGGGAAATGTATGACTTTTCCCAGATAAATACTTCTTTTAGTTATTCTCTCTCTAAAATCAAATTGGTTAGACAAGTTGCTGGTGATTTTCCCCACACGGAATCTAGCTGCACTAGTGTCTTCAGGTGCTATCTAATTCAAATTAATGCCCATCAATAACACTGCTGGGTACCAACTACTGTTGCTCCAAACGACCTAACTAGATAATCTACCACACTACGTGCTTTTTCTATCTTGGGTTTTTTGAATTTAAAGAGCTAGTCCTTTTAAAATGACTTAGGAACTGCTTCTGCTTGGCTTTGCTTCACTCTTCCTCCTCTTCCTCTCCCCCCTCCCCTTCCCCTTCCTCCATGGTTTCCACAATGAGCTCTGCAGTGCAGGTGGCTTCTCCGAGGCTGTTGACAGCCTTGCAGGTGTACTTGGCATCATCATCCCCGCAGACATCACTAATAATGAGAGAGCAATTTCCATCTTCATCGTAGTCTATCTGGAAGTGGCGGGACTCCCTGATTGACTGGTCGTCCTTGAACCAGACAACCTCAGGGTCTGGGTACCCTGCAGCACAGGGAGAAAACACAAATTGCAGAACCCATCATTGGAAGTTATTATCAACATTATCAAGTGGCTCTCAAGCTACCTCTGCTGATTAAACCATGATGTTGGCTCTTAGCGATTATTTCCATATTTATGCTGGAGTATGGACATATGCTGTAAAGACTCATTTCCTAAACCTCAAGTAGAATATTTGAAGCTTGTTTTTGTTTGAGACAAGATCAAGGTTTGAAGCCTAGGTTAGTTTCCATCTTTCAACCCTCCCCCTCTCCCCCAGCCTTTTGAGTGCTGAGATTACAGGCATGCACCATGAACATCTGAGATTACAGATATGAATAACAAATGTGTGAGATTATAGGCATGCATCATGAGTGTGTGAGATTACAGGTGTGCACCAGGAATGTCAGTAACTCTTATACTGCCTCATTGTCAGTTGAATGGAGGGGAATCTAGAAATGTTGTCTAAATTCTAACTGTACAATGAAGGCTAGATATCTTGATGAGAATAAAACGTTTTAAAATTAAATGTATAAAAGCTTAACTTAAATTTGAATTAAAAGTTAAAAAAAAACAGGTACAAGGGATCTTTTTGGAGTTGCACACATTCTAAAATTGGGTTGTGACAGTTGTTGCATGAGGTGAATTTGTGAAAATAATTCAGCTGTAAACCTAAAATGGATAAATTTATTATATGCAAATATTAACTCCATACAGCAAGTAATGGCTATATAAAACATCAGATGGGGGAGATTAATACCGCTAGTCTGATCACAAATAGGTAATCTGCTTGTGTGTCTCTAGGGATGGGTCCCAGTGGCTGTCCAGATGTTATGCACTAGTCATGTCTCTATAAAGATCAGTATTAAAATATATGGAATAAAAACACATAAATATATGTGCGCTATATATTTTTAAATTATATGTGTACACATCTGTCACCAACTTTGTCTATGTGTATTTTTAAATATGTAATGTATTACAACCAACTTGTTCTTAAATTTTGTGGAGGTATTTTTAGATAAACAAACAAACAAAAAAAACCTTGTAGCCCCTGGCAGTATAAAAATTATACACAAAGATCAAGAATTCTAGCATTCTTTTCAAATGCAATTTTGTTCTCTATCAGAACAGTGTCCATATGCTTTAGTTTTGCATCAGGGCTGTAGTCAGAAGTTATGCAAATACCAAGGAGATCATTTCAAAGAGAAAAAGCACAACAGATCATAATCATGCTGTCATGATAACATGTTTTAAAACTCCAAAGGGGAAAACCCCAGGAGATCCAGGGACAACAGAGAAGATCTGAGTGACAGGCCTCACTTTGGAGCTTTTGGTGAGATCTCCCAGGCGCATCACCACAGGAGGCACATCTGTCAGACCACAGGCCTGCAGGCCTGCTGCTATAAGATGCAGGTTACAATAAAAGACTAGGTCGGGCAGATGACCCCCTGATGGCAGCTCTCTCTCTCTCTCTCTCTCTCTCTCTCTCTCTCTCTCTCTCTCTCTCTCTCTCTCTCTCTCTCTATCTCTATCTCTACCTCACACACACACACAGACAGACAGACACACACAGACACACACAGACACACACATACACACACAGGCACACACATGCAGTTGGGAAGTTGCACTGTGCTTTGACCTTGTACCTTCTCCTGCTTGAAGCTGCAGAAGAAATTAATGATCCTACTCTGTACTTAGCTTAAAGTATGGAAGTCGCATAGACAAGGCCTGTCATGGTGTGGAACTTCTTACCAGCTCCCCCACACACAAACTTATAAAGGTCCAATATCCCCTTTGTTCTGGCCCTTTGCTACCCTCACCTCCATGTCGTACACGACAGCTCTCTCTCACATTCTTTAACTTTAAGCAGCCCTCTCAAGGGCCTCACAATGCTCCTAATCACTCTCCTATCTCAAGGCCGGATCATGGCACGGCAGGTCAACAAACTCTCTCTCCTGAAAAGTCTCATTCTAGTCTCTCTCTCTCTCTCTCTCTCTCTCTCTCTCTCTCTCTCTCTCTCTCTCTCTCTCTCTCTCTCTCTCTCTGTGTCTCTGTGTGTGTGTGTCAGCTCGGCTACACCCTCAGCCATATAGTAATTTCATGTTAGATCCTTTCCTGAATTGGTTGTTCTGTTTTCTTTGTTATAAAAACAGCCACTTTTTAAAAAGAAGGTGAAGAAAGATGTTTCTTCCTTCCTAATATAGGGTTACTTTACTCAAAAGGCACGAGAGCCCCAGTGCTGGAGAGCCCCACAAAAGTACAAGATGTGGCTGGCTGTAGCTGCCATGCTGGGCTATGTGACCTTGGGGAAGCTGCTTGGTAAGTTTTTCTGCTTTACTTGGGAGATAACCCTTTACTTTGTTGGCACAGCCTTGAAGCCAAGAGGCCTGTCTCATCCTGCCACATATCTTTCCAAAATGCTGTAATCTGTTGAAATAGAAAGGCTTTGGCCATCAGCTTTACTGATTTCTTAGGACTCAGGCTACGATTCCTGAGGCCTCTGTTCTTTGCTCACCCAGTACTACACAGCTGTGTGACTCCTTGGAATAGAGACTACACACCACCATCTGATGAATAGAGCACAGATTGGAGACTGCTCTGTATGTGGGATCCCGAGTTTCCTTACTGTAAATTTCTATGCATGTTTTCCTTGGCCCTTACCAACCTAACATTTTTCTATTTACTCTAAAACCTCTTTAAAGAACTAACAGGATTCAAACCAGCACTCGGAGGAGGCAGAGGCAGGTGGAACTCAGTAAGTTGGAGGCCAGCCTGGTCTACATAGTGAGTTCCAAGGCAGCCAGGGCTACACAGAGAAACCCAGTCTTAACCACAAAAAAAAAAAAAAAAAAAAAAAAGAGGTTTCTACTTTCACACTTGTGGCCTCACAAAACCCCTAGGACCATTCCAGATTCCAGATGTTGGGTATCATTTAACAAATGAGGGGCCTGCACACAGTCTGCTGACAAGCAGTTAAGCTGGCTGCCTCCAGTCGTTGGACTTTTGTGCCAACCATCCTTGCAGAGCCTCTTATGGGCAACCCACATGCTTCTCAGTGGCTTGGGAAGTCCCTGGTATCCCTGTTATGTGTGTCCTATGGCTGCGGAGGTCCATGGGGGCCTATGTAGGTCTAGTGGCTGGGACAAAGAAGTATCAACTGGTGCTGTGGTAAAGTCCCTTCCTTCAGGAGGTTAGGAGAGCAGAAATTGACCCTTTTAGACCAAACAGACCCAGTGTCCCTTTGGTTTTGGCTATTCCTATCATTCAAAGCAATGCAGGCCTGGTATCTTACCCACGATTCCATATGCAGCCATCCCCATGTATAGCAAGGAAAGACCTGGCCACAACTTACCTTCAATCTTGCAGTCAAATCTAGCAGCACTTCCCTCCACAACTTCCAGGTCACGAATGGTCTTAGAGAAATAGGGCTTCGCATGGGGCTTTTCTTCAGCAACAGCCTCGAGGAAAGCCTGGGAGACATCTCCTGGAAGGTCAAGAGGGGACCAGTCATGCCTTCATTCCTTTATTTCTTCCTAAGTTTAAACAACTTCTCTCTCTCTCTCTCTCTCTCTCTCTCTCTCTCTCTCTCTCTCTCTCTCTCTCTCTCTCTCTCTCTCTCCCTCCCCCTCTCTCTCCCTCCCTCCCTCCCTTTCTCCCTTTCTCCCTCCTTCCCTTTCTCTGTCTCTCTCTCAAACTTGCTATAATTTAGCAAATAGTGCAGCTTAGGGAAGTGAATCATAGCATGACTTTCTCCCGGGGATGAACTGGCCTGCTGCCAAATGGTTTCTGGCAGCAGAGAGTACTGTGCCCAAAACAGGGAATTGCTCAGCCTCCCCCTTCCCTGATGCTGACACATTGAAAAAGAAAGTCATCTTTAAAAAGGATTTTTGGCTGAACTTCACGGTCTTCAGGATTTGGTGGAGGGTGTGAGAAGGACAGAATCTACTACTTTTCTGATCTTGATTCCCTTGGCCTTCCTGTTGTAGTAGATCCATCACCGCTTCTGAGAAAGCTGCACATCTGTAACTGGCCTGAGTAGACCAGGATGTGGGACAGGTCCAGGGAAAAAGCAAGCCTTGGAGGAGCTTCTGTGTCCTCTCCTGTCCCTTCAGGCTATTTCTGGCTGGCCATGAAGAGCAGCAAAGGTGCTGAAGACTGTCTCTAGCTATGAGGCTACTCCACAGCAGCCAGCTACTCTACCTTGTGCACAAAACAGTTCTACACTCAGTTTTCCACAGATGGGTAACAGAACCTTCCCTACAATGGGTACAAGGAGCGTCTGGCTCGAGAAGAAAAGGACCATCCCTGTGTGCATCTAAAGCACCAAGAGGCTAAGGCCCTCACTGTGGAGATGACTAGGGCAGCCTCCTGTGTGTGGTAGAAAGGAGCTAGCCCTGTCAGTTCTGGGAGAGGCCTACTGACCAGTCTGCCCAGGTCACACACATTTCAGCTGCATAAATGCGGTCATGGAATCTGGCTTGTATGACTTAATTTTTCTTTAAAACAAAAACATAAGGCAGCAGAAATTGGAAGGATATTTTTAAAATGTTATATAACATATGTGATTATTTTATTTATTCGTGTCTATCAGTATACAAAAAATCTCATTTTTATAGTAAGAAAAAAAGGAAGTTTATAATAAAGACTTAAGTCTTCTACAAAATTAAGCAAAAGAAGATGATTGACTAGTTCTATCAAACAATAGCTTTTCCTCTGAAAATAGTTAATAATTAAAACATAATTGCTAGAGATAGTAGTTGTCAGGGAAACCCCCCCCCAAAGTCCTTCCGAACTTACCACCGTAGAGCGCATTAAAATCCCAAACTAAACCCTCGAATCTTAAAATGCTCCCCTGCCCGCTGCAACCCTTCCCCTCTCACAAGCAGCTGGGAAAAACCCTGGCCCTCTTACCTTCAGACTCTAGTTTCTCTGCATTGATGGGGCTGGTCGGTGACCCTGTTGAGGATTTCCTGCCACTGAGCCCTGATATCATTGCCATAGAGGACAGTCTTCCAATGGCTCTCACAGCATTGCCCGTTTTCTGGAAAATAGACACGGAGGTTGGACTCAGGCGGTGGCCCTGGTTCCAGTAAGCAAGTTCTGATCAGAGGTGAAGAGCCCAGGCTGGGAGCCGCCGTGCTGGATGCAGGGCCTTTGGACTAAGCCCAGCCTAGCTCTGCTCACACTGTCAGCGTGTCTGAAGATGTTCGGAGAATGGAATGGGTCCTGGAACTGATGTGTGCGTTAATGTGACTAAACAAGGTCAACATGAGACAAAAACTCTTTTCATACTGTGCTTCAACTCCCATAAAAGGGATAGTTTATATAAAGCAACTGCAGCCCAAGACAGCTCCAAAGACTTATTGCTGACTGGGCCCAGTGGGGCTGTTCTCATAAAACAATGCCTGCAACAGGATTTCAGCTGGTCAAGGAGGATCGTTACTACAGACCCTGTGGGTCCAGAAAAGTGAAGCAGCGTCTTATTGACCTTGGGCAAGCCACTTGACCTCTCCAGGCTGCAGTTCCCTTCTGTGTATAAAGAAGGGGTTAGGCCAGGTGGCCTCCAATGTCTGATCTGGTTCTGTTTATGACTGAGATACTTAAGAGATTTGAGGAAACACCGAGGCTGGCCCCAGCACACATCTGTGGTTGTCCAGTGGAGCTGTTCCTTCCTAGCGTCCACTCACGTATCTGAGACAAACACTCAAATGGGCCACTCGGGAGAGGGAGGAATTTCTGCTGAATAGAATCTGGACTTGTCACATAATTTCTATGCATTGTGAAAATTCTGTCGAGCATAGTAGGATTTATAGCAAGAGATGCTTGGTGTACAATGGCACCGCCGTCTCTTATCTTCCAATACAGTTTCTCAGCCTTTCTCCAAGGTCTCCAAGGTGATGGCTAAGATAACTCAAAGCATGTTCCTTCAGTATCCAGAGACTTGTACCCACCGAGCCCACCCAACCCCAGGCTGGCTCCTTGTCTGAGCAAAAAGGAAAACAGCCTCCACCCTCATAGGCAAATGCCTTGCCCTCACTCAGTGGGCCTCATCCTGTTCTAGCAAAACCACGTTCTTCCCAAATTGATTTTACACACTCATGGATTTCAGTGAAATGTTACAATTTTGACTATTTGGAAAGCCAGTATTTTCAATAAAAAGACTATTTCAAAAGTGAATTTCGGAATGTTGAGAAATCATACAAAAGTGTGTGTATGACTGTGTGTGTGTGTGTGTGTGTGTGTGTGTGTGTGTGTGTGTGTGTGTTGCGCATGTGCCTGTGTATGTGTCTTAAGCAGAGACGTACTGTTGCAATCAATCGTAACTGCTTGTCCATCCTGCACTCTGCCCTCCTTGTTGCAACCTATTTTTGTGCACTTTGGACAAACATTCAAACTGCTGACATGTGCTCATTGATCTCTTCCTGCACACAGCACTGTGGAGTGTGGGCATGCTCCTTGTTTTCTGCTACCACAGTGAAGGGAGGAGGTTCTGAACAGAACCTGGTGGAGTGGTCCCAGGTAGGATGAAGAGAGAAGGTGGTGGCCCTTCAGAGTGAGAACATGCGGCAGCTTTCAGGCTCTCCTGGTGGCCTGTCTGGCTGGTCGCCAGTTGTAGTATGGAAAGATCCACCTTTTCCCATGGGGACCTACCTCATCCTGGGAACTATTAGGTGGCATCCATCTCAGTGGAGTAAAGATTTTAGCAGTTCATTTCCTAATCAGTTGATCTTCCCCTCTGAGCTGACTAGCCCATTTCCAACACATACTGGTTTGTTCTGGCCTCAGAGTCTAACTCAGGGGAGTCCTTCCTAACAAGGTCACTTCCCTGACCACTCATTACTCTGTGACCTTGTCCAAGTTAGTTCTCTCTTCTCTGAGCCTGGGCGTCTGGATCTTAACTAGAATCCAGAACATTTAAATCTCCTTGCAGCTCTAGTTTTCCCAAAGGATTGTTGATTCCTGATCAGGAATATGTGGCAGGACCACCCACATTCTGTCTTGAGCCCCCGGGGCTCCCGAGTTCCAGACATGTGGAGTGGGGTTGATCAGGACTGTATTCACCGCATACTGTGGACAAATTATGTCTTCCTTCTTTCTCGGTTTTATTTTGTAACCAAATTACTCATACAAGCTTATCAGAACAAGGCAAACAAAAGTTTCAGTAATTCAGAAGGAGTAGAAAATGCATTAGGAGCAGACACTGTCATGTGGAGAAACTTCCAGCAGACATAGACATTCATGTAATTTCTTAAGTGGGGATATTTGCAAGTGCTTAATAACAAAAAAATTGAAATTGCCGTCAAAATTAATTCTTTGGAAACTGCTTTCTGTAGAACAGAAGTAGGGAGCTGTGAGAACTGCCCAGTCTAGTTGCATGTCTCTGAGCTGAAAACTGACTGGTGTTTCACAGAGCCCTTTGAAAATTCTGGAACAAAAATCAACAGACCCAAGTTTCAGTTCTTGAGCCTATTTTGCAAAAGCCTCCCTCTTTGTTGAAGGACAAGCCTTCTGTGTTCCTGGCAGGCAATGTCTGCCAAGGCCTCCAGAATATAGTCCCAGTTCTCCAGCTCCAAGAGAGCCAGCTAGAATGACCAGGACTGTTGGCCCAAGACTGTTCATCAATCAGGACCAGGTCTTTCAGTGACAACAGCTGAACAATGCCTGGCAAACTTAGGCAAGCTGGTCATCCAAGTACCAGCCTGCATACATCTTTAGAGCAGCCTCAGGATGACAGAGCCCCCAACAAGTATATGATGGCCATGAGCAGTCTGTATTTATATATCTACATTAAGATATAGAGCAGATTCTAATATTTTATTCCCTGTTATTTTTTATACACATTGTTGCGGGTCTCTGCAGTTTCCAGAAAATAAATGCAGCTGACTTTAACTTCTACTTTTGTTTTCTTTCTACTCTTGTTGCAGAGTATTTGTTTTAACTGTGCAAAAATATGTTGCATTTGTTTAATTATGTAAGGATGTGTTGCTGTTTTATCTTGCCTGGCTAAGGCACCTGATTGGTCTGATAAAAAGACCAATAAATATAGAGGGAGGAGGTATAGATGGAACTTTTGGGCAGGGAGAGTAAGTAGGAGGAGGAATTTAGGCTGGGGGAGAAAGAAAAGGAAACAAGAAGGTGAGGCCAGGGGCCAGCCAGATATGAGGAAGCAGGAAAGTAAGGCATGCAGAATGAAAGAAAGGTAAAAGGCCCTGGAGCAAAATGTAGATGAATAGAAACAGGTTACGTTAAAAGAGCTAGTGGGACAAACCTAAGCAAAAGCTGAGAATTCGTAATCAATAATAAGTTTCCATGTCTTTATTTGGGAGCTGGTTGGTGGCTCAAAGAAAAATCACAACTACATACTGCCCCTCCCTCACCCAATCATTTACATCTAGTTTTCAGACAGAAGTCCTGGTGCCCTGCCCAACCCACCCCTATTGGTGCATTTCACACAATTGTCTTTTAGTATGCCTTCTTTCCATACCCAAAGATCAGTAATATGATTAGACATCTGTGCCCCACCTAACCTTGCATGGAGGAATTTGTCACCAGGGTTAACTTCCTATTTTTGGAGCCTTTTATTAGAACAGAATAGTCAGAAGGTTCCTTCTGGAGTTAGCATGGTCATGTGTGCCCCCCCTTCTCTCTCTCTGTATATCCCACTCCTCCCCATCCCTGTCCTGCTGCACATCCCCTTGGCTGCTCTGGGATAGAGCCACCTATCTCTTGGGGAGCCAAGGTTCTATAACCGGAGTTTAAATGTGGAAAATATTTCCCTAAGGAAGCAACTTAACAGCAGGTCAACACAGCTGAACTGTTCAGTGAAATTACACCCCAGGGCATTCATGTTGAGTGAGATTTTTATGAACTAATTTGTGCACAATTTTGCAGAAAAGTCATTTCCAAATGCTTTACTTAAATTAAATAGGGAAATAAGGTTCTGTTCCTGAATTTGATCTCCACCCTTCCAGAAAATCCTGTGGCCAGTAAAGAGCAAATCCAGCAATTAGGAGATGAGCTGGGTTAGGGTTAGGGTTAGGGTTAGGGTTAGGGTTAGGGTTAGGGTTAGGGTTAGGGTTAGGGTTAGGGTTAGGGTTAGGGTTAGGGTTAGGGTTAGGGTTAGGGGTGTGTGTCCCTGGCTGCAGAGACATAAGCATTCTTCCTCCCATTCTGTCTCACCAACAGCTCCTCTCTATGCCCACGCCCTTGTCCTAGCACTCTCCTGGCTTGGAGCCACTTACAGATATTCTGAGGTGACACGCTGCCTCATGCAAGCGAGATCCAGTTAGACTTGCTTCTCCGAAGGCTGTCTTTCCTTTCCCAAGAATCCTCTGACATCTGACAGCCAGAGGATCATCAACAAAGACAACTTTCATTTTGTAGATACCTTAAAAAAAATTAAGGATTCTTCCTACTCTGACCTGGAAGGCCCCAGGAGGTGAGTGAGGTAACCCATCAGCCCCGTCCTTCCAACTCTTTGTAGCAGGGCTCTGGCTGTCATGTGTTTGGGAAGCCAGCCTCTTAAGCCCTGTGCCCGTGGGCCCTTACTGTCTTCCCTCATCTCTTAACCCTTGTGTGAAGTTGGGTTTTTTAAGGTAACTGTGGTTTAGACACCCTGTATGTTAGTGACCAGTGTTCCATGAACCCCTTTTCCTCCATCACTTGCTCCTAGCCCTGAATCTCATGTTAAAGGCTCGGTCCTTTATGTCCAACCCTAGGTAGTTGCAAGGTGAACCTAGCTTCCGCCTGCCATTTCTTCCGCTCATGCTGTTGCTCCCTTCCCTCTGGGATTTAAGTATGGTTTCTACTAAATTCCTAAATCATGTCCCTGAAGGTTTTTCTTATAATCGTGTCAAATCCAGTGGAACCGCCTCCTCTCCATCCACCCTCACATATATGGTCATGAGGCTATACTGATCATTTATAATTCCTGGTGTGCATGCATTCTTTCATGTGACATTTGCTTTGGTTTCTCACTGCACTATACATTCCTTAAGTATGGAAATCATAAATCATGCCCTCCCCTCAAGCCCAGGAGTTTTACAATTCCAATTGTGATAAAAGAAAGATTCAAACAGATGGAGAAGGTGCTAAGTGCTCCAGGGTTTGGATGACAGTATTACCATCTTGTTATTAGAGGCAGCTCTGTTATTAATGCTGTGTACTTTGTAGCCAGGTTCTAGGCTTGATCCCTGGTTTTCCACTGAGCCCCATGATCCCAGATGACTTTTCTCATCTGCTCTCTTCCTTGGTTTGTCTATACAGTGGGGACACTAATCCTCCAATGATAAGATATAAAAGCAATGGACAGATGTGACATTTAATCAGCTTCTGCGTACACTTGAGAGGGCTCTCTAAATTAGGTTTGCTGTTTGCCCTGGGACATGCCTGTAAGTGGTCATCCAGATTAGGTTAATTGTGATGAGAGAATCCACTTACTGTGGGCAGAACCATTGCATGCTGCAGTCTTAGGCTGAATAAAAAGAAAGCAAGCTCACTGTTCACTGGTCTATTTCATGGTTGCTGATACAACATGACCAGTGACCCAATCTCCTGACCCTGGGACTTCACCACCATAATGAACTGTGCCTCAAACTAGCCAAAGTAAACCTTTCTCCATTAAGGTGCTTTATCATAGTAAAAGGAAAAGAACCTAACACATACAGATGTCCTTTGAATAAACTCAGGTCCGTGGCCTGCCCTCCATACTGACGGCACTGCAGAATGCCATTGTGTTTCAGGCACTGTCCTAAAGACCTTCAAATTTTGTCTCATAATTTTCCACAATTTTTGGTATCAGTGTTATCCCCACTTTCTTGATAAGAACATGAATCCACAGCCAAGTTAACTGCCTTGCCTAAAATTACCACTGTTTCCTCTTTGGAATATGTACTCTCCCTTCCCATCTCACAAGGAAATACAAGAGCGTCATGCCACCCTTAAGAAGCCCAGTTTCTCTAGGACTGTCACATACTCTTCAGGTCTTGCTGCTCATCTCCAGCCAGGAAGACCGGGCCATTAGCCATTTAACCAAGGGGGCAGACTGCACGGTCTCTGGTCACCATGAGACACAGCCAACAGGACTGAGTTTCCTCTGGGCTAAGGACTTTGCATTCAGGACTTAAGTAACTCTGTGCCTTAATCAGGCATCTATGGACATAGGTAATTTTGGAAACAAATTCAACCTTTCTATTAAATGGACCTGAACAAAGCTACTCCGAAGAGCTGTACCCTATTCCCACCGAGCCCACGTTACCTGCCACTTCCTTCTTGCCATATACTTCTTCATCCGGTCCTTGGACAGCTTCTTGGCCTCCATGTTCTTGGTATCTTTCATCAGCCATGGGTGCTGAAGGCACTGGGTGCAGTTCAGACGGTTTCTGGTGGAGGCAGAGATCAGAGGAATTCTGAGCAGAAGGGGACTTCAGGGATGATAAATGGGAAGCCATCTGTCCAGCCCAGGGCTGCCCCTTCCCAGCTCACACACAATAGTCAGGGGCACTGTGAGTGTGGCCCTTTCTCCCCTTGCTCTGCATTGCACCGACTGGGCCCAGCCTAACCTCCAGCAGATTCTCAACCTTCCGGGGTCCAAAAGGGTCAGTTACAAGGCTAGCAAAAAGGGAAAAAAAGGCTACAAAGAAACACAGCTCACTGTGGGAACCTTTAGAGAGAGGAATCTTGATGTTTTAGGTAGACTTATAGACTTCAAATGTATAACTTTATTACAGACATTAATAAAAACAGTGACTGATAGAGAATGGCCTTTGGTGGTAGCTATGCTGGGTTTAGAGATTTAAAATAATGTTTTACTCTATTTGATGAAGTGTGATCTTTGGTGAGTCCATTTGATAAGCACAGAGGAGGCCAACACAGCCTGTTGCTACATCATCTTAAGAGCAGATGAAAAAATGAGGTGTACACACAATGCCTCACTTATCACTTCTATGGAGGAAGTTTGGTTTACAGAAGCCATTATTAGGCCAGTGTGATGAGAATCAAGCTGTCTATCTTGGGAGTAGGAACTGTTGTCACCTTGAAAGGGAATCCAGACTTCCATGACACCCAGATTCTTTGGGGGGTCATGCTAACTTCTGACGCAACCACTGTGGCCACTAAGAGGCTGGGACTGCACTGTGAAAAGTGTGGATGTCACTGAGAGTCTCAATCTGGGAGGCTCAAGAAGGTTCAGAGATTGGTGGGCATTAGGAGATTAGGCACAGCCATCTAACAAGGTTCCCAGCAGACACCTGTAGCAACCGCTCTCTCCTTCCCTAGGGTAGGAGCGGATAGGTTACAGAACAAGGAGCCACAGACCAGGTGGCCAGGTGGAAGTCAGGTTGCAAAGTCATTGCTAATCCTGAACCTCTTGCCTACCCCTGGAGGTGGCTGCCCCTTCTCCTGCTCCTGTCACATCACCTATGTCAACATCACCCTTCTTGGCATGGACACAACTACCTCCTATTGCCAAATCCCACTCAGATCTGGGGGTAGAGCTGGGGTTCTGGAAACAGGTTCTGCCTCTAGAAACTTACAGCATGGGCTGACACCTGCTACTCTAGAGCTCCCTGCCCCAGAGGTTCTCCTGAGGAGCACAGAGCCTTCCCAGCAGAGCCTCTTCCCTTCTGGCTTTAATTTAGCTGATTGCACTCACCTGGAGAAATAAACCAAGAAGCTATGTGACCTCAGTCCACCTCTTCTACCTAGCCTCACTCCAACTATGATAAAGGCTGTATGTTTCATCTTTCTTCACTACTTGCCGTTGCAGGCAGAGGCACCCAGCATCCACCAGCCACCAGCCACCAGTTTGTTCTATATGAGAAAGAACTGGGCCATACTTAAGGATAATTTCGATGGGAAACATCGAAATCTCTGGGGAGAGAAAGAGGACCCTCCAGTAGGCTGTTGGCTGTCTCTGCTTGTAAGTTAAACAGGCACACTCCCCACTGCGGGCCTTGATGAGGGCCTGTGGGGTCTGTAGGACTGTGAGGCCATAGCCAAACAGACAATAAAAGGCCAAGCCTCACCAGGAAGCTGTCTACTCCTTGAGACCCTTGCTCAGGGGTCACCATTCCAGTGAGGTTTCTGTGCTTCTAAAGTAGGTGGGGTGTCTGGCACCAGGAAACAGGGACCACTCCACACAACCACTGGGTCCCTCAGTGGCCACTCTTTCCTCTTTAGGGTGTGGAGCTAGGAAGAGGGAGCTTCACAGATAAAGGAAGGCCCTGCCTCCCAGAACCAGCCCAGACACTGACAAGACCGCAACCCCAGCTCATTACTTCATATCTTTCTTCAGCAAGTTACTGATGAAGTCCTTGGCGTCATCGGAGATCTCATCGAACGCCTCATCATCAAAGTCCCAGGTGGCTGAAGTGACATTGGCTAAGGTCTCATTATCATTGTCACCCATGAAGGGGGACAGTCCGCTGACCCTGGAGGAGGAGAGCAGAAGAACAAGAATGGAGTTGAGCTGGGAGAAATGGGGGCATGACTCCCCAAGGGAGTGGGGCTGAGCTCTTAGGTGGGCCCACTCTGCACTCTGAAGCACACACTGTGTGGTCTTGCCCCGCCTTTCCTCTTTCTCCAAGAAGATATCCATATGGCCTGTCTCTTCTCAGCCACTCCCTGCACTCCCTAAGTGACCCCTAGGATCCCCAGCCTCTTTACAGCTACCACCTGTGAGGCTGAGAGGGAAGACTTGATTAATCTACAGACTTCCACGATGTACAAAGCAGAACAGAGAAACCCTGTCATCCTCCTCTTCCATCCCAAACCTCAGGCTGGCCTTGGCCCCCCATAGGCCTTCGCTGAGTCCCTTCCTCCCACCTAGTCCTTAGTCTCCTTTATACACCTCTAGACAGGGACACTCATCTAGGGATGGCTCAATAAATAAATTGGTGAGCCAATAAACATGAGGGCTTTTCATCAGCAAGGAGGCACAGGCTCCCTGAGGCACTTATGTTCCCCTGGAAAGCCCACCCACAGGCTGTGTGGCAGAGGACAGAGCACAGCCTCTTCATTAGCTGTGTGACCTTGAGCACTTTCCCTCTGTACCACTTTCTCTCCATGCTTTAAAATAGTCTCTCACTTAACTCCACTGTCCCTGTGCCCTCTTCATCAGCAGCAGGCATTGAGCACACTTTACCACCTGCAGGGTAAAGATCTGAAATAGATTAATTCATTTAATCTTAACGCCACCCCAGAACACAGGTAATTTTCACTTCTTCATTATATAGAGACGACAAGTGAGGCACCGGCAAAGAATTTGTTGGGTAAATTGCCCAAAGAGTCCCAGACATTGAGATGTGAGTTCAGGAACCTGGATCCTCAGGCCGACCCTTTACTGCTGCTGCATCTTGTATTTCTATGAAGATTAAGAAAGCTGTTGCACTTGCACATGGGACAGTCTGTGCTTAGGGTTCATCTGGCACCATGCATATCATACAATTCTTACAGATAACCTGTATTATCACCCAGGAGCCTAAGCCAAACACAGTTTGGAGGGCAGTGTTCCCAAAGTCAAACAGAACAGACTGAAGCTCACCATCCTCATTTATGACCTCCATGCACCTCTTCTTCATGCCAGCAACCCCTCACCTTGCATGTCAAACCAAGGGCTAACTCTGTGGGTATACGACCTGCACAGCTGCCTAGAGTCCCACCCTGAGATGAACCCCAGGCCTAGCATTAATGATCTACTGCTACCATCTTTAAGTTGTTAATTATGCTTCAACAAATAGTCCTCCTCCTTCAGTTTGAAAAGGATATACTTAGTCCTTTCTTGACCCTGTCCAAATCCCATGAAATATAGCTAGGGCCCCCCTTGAGTCAGGGTTTTATGAACATCCTTCTCCCAAATCCTTATTAATTCATAATAATAAACCACAACACACCAACAGCTTCTGGAGCTGTTCAGTATTCAAAAGGCCTCAGCTTATGAAATCTGCTTGTACCCTAACACTGTGCTTAAACAGCACCTACTGGAAACACTGGAAGAAGGCTGGCCACAGTAGGAGCCCTCTGCTAAATGCAAGTACAAAGAATTTAGAGTTGGTGAGTGTGTATTTTCTCACTCTAGTTAACCTACGTGTATTTTTGAGTAACAACGCACCATTGTAGATGGCTTTTCTTAACACAAGATGCTGACTTAAGTCTATGAGGGCAATCTGAATCATTTTTGGTCGCCTGCTCATGAGGGCATGGTAGAACGTTACCAGTCTGAATTTACACTGTTCCACGCTACTCCATCTTGACACCGTAGTGACTGGTTTCCGAGGGACCTTTCAGTTCCCTGACCCCTGTGACGTGTGTGGTCTAAGCAAGCTCCAGCAAGATGCAGCCTGTCTTTGCTTGTGGACACTTGCTTCTTCTCACCTTTTCATTTTCTATTTGAAGGAAGAAAGGGCAAAGTCCTGCAGTGCTCCAGCAGACAGCAGGAAAAGCAGACCGTTGTGCTGAGGAATGCCAAAAGGGCCCCTTCTGCACATCTCCTTTCCTAATTAGGACTTGGAATCCTGCATGATAGGTCTTAATCACTGTCCACGTTGAAGGCACAGGGAGCCCCAGCCGCTGGCCTTGGCACTGCTCCTTCCTGGCAGCACAACCATCTGAAACACTCTGTCTTGCCCGGTTCTCCGCTTGCCCGGGTTCCTCTTGAATTAGAAACTTACAATATTGGTACACATAGTGTGATGGCCAAGGTAGAGCTTGGATATTTTGGTAGCACTAGTGTTTCTGGTTATATTTCTGCTTCAGCATGTAGTACAGTGCAGGCTGGCCTGTGATTCATGATCCTCCTGCTTCTGCTTCCCAGGTGCTGGGATTAAAGGTGTGTACAACCATGATTAGTTTGCGGTTTCAATTTTTTCTTTTGTTTTGGACTTTATTGCTAGAATTTGCAAAAGGGGTCATGTATCTTTTTTATCTTAGAAAACATAAGCCTATCAACCAGTTAGCACAGTAATGTCGTGTGACAGCCTACCCCCAGTGTTATCTAGTTTTAAATCAAAAGACTTATCCAGTTTTCATAAAACTGCTATTTGTCTGGGCAAGTCCTCAGATGTTTGGCTTCTCTCTCAAGCATGTGGATTCTTGACATTCATTCTCAAATCTGAATCATGAACACCTCAAGGTATTCTACTTTCTTAATACCTTTTCAGTGCTGGGCATTAAACCCAAGGCCAAAAGCCTGCTAGATTAGCCTTGTGTCCCTTCCATAGATCTCCAATCCCTAATTGCTTAATTCTTACTTGTTTTATGTATGAGTGCCTGCATGTAAGTCTGTGTACCAAGTGTGCCCCATGCCTTAGGAAGCTAGAGAGGGTGTCAGACCCCCTGGAATTAGAGGGACAGAGAATTGTGAGCTGCCTCATAGGTGCTGGGAAACCGAACTTGGATCCTTTGCAAGAACAGCAAGTGCTTTTAACTGCTGAGCCAACTCTCTGGCCCCCTAATTATTTATTTTTTGTTTATTTGTTTCTTCTCTCTCAAAATAAGATTTCTCTGTGTAGCACTGGCTGTCTTAGAACTCATTGTATAGACGAGGCTGGCCTCGAACTCGGAGAGCAGCCTGCCTCTACCTCCTGAGTGCTGGGATTAATGCCTCTATGTCTGGCATTGCTTAATTCTTAATCTCCCCACAGCAGAGCTTCGTTATCAGTTCTGAGGCTAAAGCCTGTTCCTCCGTCAGCTCAGCGTGACATGTCAGGAGATGCCTCTTGGACTACACTTGCTCCATTACTGCCTTTAACTGCACAGACATGATCTGGCTAAAGGAATGGCTAGTTAAGGGACCACATATCTGCCAGTAGAACTACTGTGTGCATCCAAAAGGTTTAGGCTGTATCCCATTTTCACCTTAAGAATCCCCAGTGGACAACTTGAAACAGCCAAGTAGATTCATGGGAAGAACCAAGGGCTAAACTGGGGGTTTAGTCATATTTGCCAGCATCAGAGTTTTTGGGTGGCAAAGGTTGAACAAAGAGGCAGGGAATAATCCTGGGCTCAGCAGAGGGAAGGGCATCCCAGTTCCAGGAAGGGCAGACAGCTACAGCCACACTCTCCTTTCTCTGCACTCCCCTGATTTGTATCCAGCATTAGAGGCTGGCCCCTGGCTCTTTGGAGTTGGGAGAATGAGGGCAATAAAGAAGGAGTACTACTGGTAATGGCTGCCTTTTCTCTGGGGTGGGGAGGGAAGGCAGGGACGGTGGAGTATGGATGAGACAGGGCTCAGTCAAGAGGGGTACCCCAGGTGTAAGGGAACACCAAGTGCTCAGGAAACCGGGAGGTAGTAGCTGGCAGGTAGGAAAGAGGTCTCTGGAAGGCTGGTTTATGATTTCCCACCATGAGTGTGACCTGGAGCGCCTCACATTCTCTTCCTGACAATTCAAAGGACCTTCACAAGGAGATCCAAGGAGCCCTCCCTTCAGAATCACTTTGGAGCTGCCATTGTTTCTACGCAAGGACAGGAACCACCCTACTTTTGCAGGTGGTCAGCTCCTGCTGGTGCTATCTATGGCTTAGCCTGGCCCCAATACTTGCAGTGCTGCCTGCTGCAGGAGGCCTCCCCTGGGACTGCTGGATCCCCCTGCACTGGTGTGCTGCGGTGGAGATGCCTGTAGATATCAGGAGGTACGGCCCCAACAGGTGGTGAACATTGTAAAAACACACTATTACCTGGCCAATGATATCCAATTGCATTCACTGGTCCTAGACAGGGAGTCAGGAGGACTTTCTATACAAAGGTGAAAGGTAGGATCTGTTAGACAACCCACTCTAAAGAGAGGGATGAGGCAAGCCGTAAGATGCTACAGATCACTTGAGAGCCCCTTGCAGCTGCCAGCCCTAGTTCTACACAGCAGGGGCTTAAGGGGGGTCTTTTGGCTGGCCCCAACTTTTGTTTTCAGCATCATGTGCTCTACTGAGAGCTCCCTAGTTCTAAAGGGGAACTCTTAGATTTGGACCAGCCCTTAAGGACCAGTCCATAAAACTGCCATAACAATGGGTGCAGCCATGGGGACGCTGAGCTGGGGTCGAGTCTACTTGCCTCCCATCTCTTTTTTCACTCCTGACACTAGGCCTTATTTCTTTGTCTTCACTTTAAAAACAATCTAGTAAACAATGAGGGGAGGATAACATGGTATCTAAAATAATTTATTTTAAAACACAGTTCTCTTCCGACCCAGTAAGCCACGTTTCCAATTACATTACCCAAGGAAATGCACAGCTATTCTCTCTCAAGGCTGCAACCCTACAAATGGGACACTCCCAAAGGCCTCGCCATTCACTGGCTTATGTTCACACAAAGGTATGCTGCACAGCTCAGATAATAATGAGCCATCCATAGCTGTGTGGAACAGCATGAATTGCTCTTGTGGCATTGAGTTAAAGAAGCCAGTCACCTCTTTCTGGGTCATTTCATGAAGTAAAAAACCTACCAAGCAGTCCAGTTACCACTGCAGCTCCTCTTGGTTTGTCTGGAACTATCCCCATTTTTATGCTCAAAGTCCTGTACCCTAGGAAACTATTAGTTCTGGGCAAAATGGAACACTTGGTCACCTGCCCAGATCATGGTAAGTGGCCAAACGTGCGGCTTCCATGGCCACAGTCACTTCGATGTCCAATGCAATCAAACCCCTGCCATGACCCACTGTACACTTGTGCTGAGATCAGACCTGCTCTTGTGAAAACCAGTGGATCAGATGATTCCCATGCCACAGTAACGGGAGCCCTCCTGCACCAGGCTAAGCAGGAGCTGACCAGAATGAGGTCACCAAATGTGGCTCTGCAGGGCCCAGTGTTTCCCTAGGGCACAGAGGCCACGATGAACTCTGGTTCATCAGAAGAGGCAAGCTGAGCTATTGGCCTCTGTTCTGAATTAATCAGGAATAGGAAAAAAAGCACCCGGTGCAGTGTCTTCAGTCACCAGCACCTCCTCCCAGGGAGAACAGGGAGAGGCAGAGACTACATGGGCTCTTCTCTGGCCTGGAGGGGAGGTGACTTCAGGCAGGGGAGGCAGTAACTCTCTGGTGTAAGTGCTGTGGCGTGGCACAGGTCTAACTGCAGGAGGCTGTCCTTACAGGCCACTGTGACAGTAAAACTCTGAGGATGTGATAAGCCCCACCATACCAAAGCTTTTCTAACAGTGCTTCTTAAATCGACTGGGCATTAAGAGTCACCTTTCACCCTGGGGGCTGAAGACCCCAAATCCCCAAATGTCTTAGAGAGCATTCGTTGGGATCATCCTTAAACTATAAGAAATTTAAATTTGTGTGTGTGTGTGTGTGTGTGTGTGTGTGTGAGAGAGAGAGAGGGGGGTGGGAAGGAGAGGGGGAGGGAAAGGGAGAGGGGGAGGGGGAGGGGAGGGGAAGGGGAAGGGGAAAGAGAGAGGAGTGTGTGTATACATGCACCTGATGAATCTCAATTTGAATTTGCCTGCACCATATTGTACAGGTACTCATCAGAGCCAGAAGAGGGCTTTGGATCTCCCAGAACTGGAGTTGTGAGCAGTAGGAACTGCCTGATGCGGGTGCTGGAAATGGAACCCAGATCCTTTGCAAAAATAGTAAATGCTCCTAACCACTGAACAATCTCTATAGCCTCAAATTTTATGTAAAAAAAAATATTTACTTTCCTTGTTTTAATGGCAAAATACATATTATATACATTTTTGAAACAGGTTCTCATGTAGTCCAGGCGGCTATGTAGCTGAGGGTAACTTTGAACTTCTTACTCCCCTTTCTCTATCTCCCACGTGCTGGGACTGGAAATGTGTCCTCCCATATCTGGATATTTCTAAGCAGTGATGAGGACTGCACCCAGTACCTCATACATACTGGGAAAGCACTCTATTGACAGGGCTACACCCTACCCCTGGCAACAATAGCTGCATGTATGCCACAGCTTTAGGGAGATTATCCCATAACTGCACTCTGCCACACAAGTTCAAAGGCAGCTTTTATGGCTAATGACATGACTGATCTGAAGCTTCATCACAACCCAACAAAAGTTTGTTGAACTAAGTTACTTAAAATGTAACCTTGGATAAACACTACAAGTGCCTGGGGTCTGTTTTAAGTGTGGAATCTTGGGCTTCCCAGTTCCAAGGAAGCTTGCAATCTGAGGCATTACCATGGAGACTGAGGTATATTATGGGTTGCCAAGCACTGGTTTATACCATAGGCTTCTCCTTCTTCCCTCCAGCATTGCTAACTAATCACGGTATTGATCACTGTCTGTTGTTCTCATATACCTCATTAGCCTGATCAAGGCCCCCAGGCTGCCAGCACTAGGGACAACGAGGTATCCAGCATGGAGATCTTTATGTGTGCCACTATGCGTGGCTACAGAAGGGTGATGCAGGCCACTGACTAACTGGGAGCCCAGGGGCAGGGTGGGCTGGCAGAGATAGGAATGGAAACCTATCACTTTTCTGCTTGGAGGGTGTGGTCTCCATAATGATCCACCCTGCCCTCTCCCTCACTATAACATGGCAACTTGGGGGCCCTCCTGTGGGAGTATCTCCCACAAGAATCCAGGGACTCACAGAATATAGCAGATGACCCCGATGCTCCACATGTCTGTAGCGTAGCCGATGGGTTCATAGTTGATCACTTCAGGAGCCACAAACTCCGGGGTCCCAAAGAGGACCTTCAGAGACCCAGCATTCTCTGAAATCAGAACAGAAGGGGGAGGGAGTCAGCTGCCAGCATATCACAGAGTTAGCCTGGGGTAAGCACAGACAGACAAGGGCTTCGCCTTCAGGTGTGCTCCACTCACGGGCAGCTGCCTGCCTGTTAACACATCAACCCACCAGGAAAACCAATTAGCTCTATGCTCACCTTGAATGCCCTGAGCTGGGCAGGGGGTAGAAGAGGACATTAAAGTACCTGTCCCTGAGTGGTCCCCTTCATAAGCCTGTGTCTTTAGCAAGTGAGTCCAAGGTGGAGCTTGTGATGTATGTTCACTAATCTCAAGTAGACTGTGACACTAACATTCACTATGTCTGATGTACTTTGCTACCAGCTTCAAAAGGATTTCTCTTCACATTGGATACATCTTTCACCCTTAAAAGGATTTTATGGCTTAACGTTCTCATTAATGCTAGGAAATAGGGATGATTCCCATGCTACTTAGGACCAAAGACAGGAGCAGGGAAGTGAAGTGGTCTCCCTAGCCAGCTCAACAGAGATGGTCACGAGTTGGACCCAGGTGGTCTGACTGCTGGTCAAGGTTCTGCACACTCCCCACACACTGCCTCTCCTGTTTACTCTGAACCTTGTTTCTCCTCTCTCCAGTTGCTTGGATAGTAGTTGGAGAGTCCTAACCTCCAAAGTGGCATATATTGGTCCTAAAGGAGCAAAGATGCCCATTAGTGGGCCAGGATCCATCTCCAAATTGGAGATGTCAGCAGTGGTAGCACATTGGCTTGGGAGCCACATCAGGACCCATGTCAAACATTCCAAACAAAGATCTTAAAGCACCGACAGCCCGAGTTTCCACTCCAGCTCACACCCAATTCCCCTGCTGCATTTTAACTGCTTCCCTATTCTTCAGCCCTCGGATACCACTGTTCCCATAATGTCCTTCTATCGAGACACTGGGACATTGTGTTCCTTGGGCCCTGTCACTGCCGGCCCCTGCAGCCAGCGCTTCCCTATTTCTTCCACTTACTGGTAATTACTGTGCAAGGGAAGGTCCTACATGCTGGCCATCATCCCACACATCCTGGTGGCAGAAGAGAGTAGAACAGGCACATCTGCTCAGTATCAGAGAGGGCTCTGACCTCACCGAGCTGAGCGTCAGACAAGTCCATGCCTGTGAGGACCTCGCGCCCTCACTGTCCTCACTGACTAACATAACCCTGGAAGTCCTGGGAGGTTCACCAGGTGGCATTGTCTTGTTTAACTATTTCTTGCTTCTCACAGGGTGGTGAGACAAAGACTCCACTCCAGCTCTGTGATTCTGTATTCACAGAAGGGTCTAGGAGGGGAGAAGGATGCTGCTTTATGACAGACATCAAAGAGCCACAGAGGCAGAGTGGATGCAGGGGGTACATGAGGCACAGTTGCTGACTGTAAATACTTCAGCATCTGGGTAGAGGGTCTAGCCACTTCCCCACACCCTCTTCCTGCTGGAGATGGCAGAAGTTGGGGTGGAACAGTAAGGCAGTGATAGCCGAGGGACCCCACAGCATGCTGAGCTGGGTCCAGGGTTCCTATGCCAGTCTCAGTACTTCACTGGAACCTGTTGGGCAAAGCTTTGGAGAACCTTGATCTCCTCAAATACATCCTCCTCCAGGTGAGAATGAATGAGGCTGGTTATACATTCTATTTTACTGTGACAGCACTCTGCAAACTGTAACATAATGCAGATGTGAGAAGCTATCATCACCAAAATGAGTCATCATCATCATCATCCTCACCACCATTACCACCAGCAGCAGCACCATCACCATCATCAAACACATAGTTAAAGCCAAGGTGATTAATGTGTGTAAGGACTATTGCTATTGTGCATTAGTGGCCTAAAACCTCTATGGGGCAGGTACTGTTTAGTTCACCTTACAGAAAAGGAATTTGAGGTTTAGAGTGAAATAGCAGTAAGTTGTAGGGGCTGGATTTGAACCTGAGAAGTCTTACTGGTCTTGGACTTTGGCTCCAACACTGTACATTTCCAGCATGCAGTGTATAGAGCACACCCGCCACTGCCACCATGACAGATAGGTGGCCTTACCGAGTCTTCGTGCCAGGCCAAAGTCAATGAGCTTGATCCTGGTGCCTGTCTTGTTGACACACATGATGTTCTCGGGCTTGAGGTCCAGATGTACAATGCCCTGCTTGTGGATGTACTCCACCCCTTCTGAAATCTGCTTCATGTACTTGATGCACTCTCTCTCCGTCAGCTCGAAGTCCTCGTCAATGATGCGCTCAAACAGCTCACCCCCTGACACGCTGTGGGGACAGCAGGAGGCAGGAAAGGTACTACGGTCACATCAGAGGATTCTAGGGATCAGAATGGCAGAGTGTCTTGCCAAGGTGAGCACGGGTGTCTGTATGAGCACACGCTGGTGCACATACCAAGTTTCTGCAGTTTCCAAGCCTCATTCCTTTTTCCATCTATGCACCTAGTAAGCTACCGGAGGGCTCAGGGAAGCATTTGAAATCCGGGAAGCCCCCAGGCCAGGCATAAACAGAGCAATGAGGACAAGATTGCCTTATTTAGAAGTGTGATTCCTAGCAGTCTTTTTCTCTCACAGACCCCAGCTATGCCTTTTATGTACAGGGACCTGACATTTCAAATACCCACTTTCCTATGGAATCTAAGAATATATTTGCATAGCCGGGAAGAGAAAATGATCTTTGATAATGAGGGTCTTCAGCAAATGTTCTGGAATTGGTTGATGTAGACTATTGCGGTAGTAGCTGTAACAGATCTGTGTTTGCCCTCTCCAATGTAGCTAGCTTGCCTTGCTTCTACATGGTAGACTTTGTGTCCTGGGCAAGTGCAATCCACTCCACTCCCAGAGCCCACATCTGGGTATCCATTGCTGCTAACTTCAGCTGGCCAGCATACAGCCCCGTGTGAATGCACAGCCCTGATATCTTCTCTGATTCTCCCATTGCAGCGGGCCTCTAAGCCCACTTTCCCTGCTCACTGCTCAGAGGGTTCAAAGTTTGCCCTTGGTAACCTGTGTGACACCCAGGTATCAGTAAGCTCAGTTTTCTACAGTGGCCTTTTGGTCCACTTCTGCTACAGTAAGTACAAAATGTGGTACTTCTAAAAGGAGCCATCATGGATGCACAGTGTAAATCCAGCTCCTAGTTTCACAAGCTGTGACTCTGGGCCAGGTAGTTCCTTGCCACTGACGCTGGCAAGGGAAATATCAGAACCCGTGTACCTCTCGTCATCATAGGATCCTCTGGAAGACCTGAGTAGGGTAAAGGTCACGAGTATTCCTGGCCACTAGAAGGAGCTAAAACAGACACTTCAGAACTACCCAGAGAAGAAAGACCCTTCATAGCCAGCAGGTGGCGCCTCTTGTCCTGAAGCCTTCATGTTTACTGATTTCCAGGAAGGCTCTAAGACAGTTTTTGAACCTGTGGGTCACAACCCCTTTATGGGTAAAACGACCTTTCACAGAAGTCACATATTAGATAACCTGAATACTAGATATTTGGATTACGATTCACAACAGTAGCAAAATTACAGTTATGAAGTAGCAATGAAATAATTTTATGGCCAGGGGATATTACAACATGAGGAAGTCCATGAAAGGGTCACAGCATTAGGAGGGTTGAAGACCACTGCTCTAACAAACTCTATTGTTAGGCCACAGCCTCAATTTCTTCATCTGTAAGATACAGAGAAAAACATCACCACCTCACAGGCTTGCTCCAAAATGGACTGAGTTCACACTATAGGCAAAGTACCCAAAAGGGTACTAGCATGTAAAATATCTTTTCTCATTTTAAAGAATCAGTTGGGTTTATGTTGACAATATAGATTCTTGGGGTTACAGAGATAGCTTATGTGTTAAGAGAACTGACTTCTCGTCCAGAGGATGTGGGTTCAATTCCCAGCACCCACAGGACAGCTCACAACTGTTGGTAACTCCAGCTCCAGGGGACCCAACATCCTCACACACACATGCAGAGCAAAACACCAATGCATATAAAATAAAACAAATACAACCTTTAAAAATCATATGTAAAAAAGAGAAACTACAGACTCTCAACATCCTTCCTCAGAGATTTGACTGTGTAAAATCTTGTGAGGAATACAAGGCTCCATGTTTTAGAAGTGTCTGGGTCACTCTAATGACTAGACATGTTTGGGACATCCCCACTTACTCTGCTATGGCTCCTGTGAGGAACTGGAACTCAAGCTCTTGGAGAGACTCTTCCCTGTTCCACACGAATGGCCCTTCCTTCTGAGGGTCTCCATGTCTTGTCTGTGATTTGTGTTTGTGTCAAGCCTGTCTTGTCTCAGTTATTGGTCATCATAGCTGCATCTATCCAGGTTTTCACTTGCAGCTTCCAGCACGTAGCACAGACAAGGTATCCCCAAATGTCTGCCTCTAAGTTTAAACTGTTCTGGGAAAGCAGCCATTTCTTCAACTTCCCAGGGGACTTCTGAGCAATAGGTGTAGATGTCTGAACCATGAATCTTATGTGGCTACATTTCTAGAGGTAGGTAACTTAGTCAGTATTAGCTCACACAGGCTCAAGCCTATTCAGCTATATCTAATGTATTTCGAAAGCATTTCTTTAGTCACTTCCTAGTATAGAAGGAGTTAAATGTCAACTTTCATAGTCCTGTAGGTTTCTCTTCAAAATGGTCAAGACTGCAGGGAGAAGATACTGGTGTTTGCTGAAGGCTGCCACCCACAGACATGGGCCAAGATGGGGCCAGATGAAATGTGTTCTTAATAAACTGATACTGAGTGATACTGAGTAAATGAATGGACACTTACTACCACCAACACTACCCATCCATCCCAAGGGACCAAACCTGTCACCAGAGCTCTAGGTCTGGGCAAGGCCTCCCTGGCAGTCAGAGAGGACAATGCTATCCAGGGACTTGTTCCCTGGTCTCTACTCCTTGTCTCTTGGAAGCCAGCTGGATGCTCCTGTATAAACTTTGCTAACGGCAGAGCAAAGATGAAATTAGCCCCCAGGAACCAGCTGAAACTTCATATCCTCTTCAGGGCTCAGAATCCCACCACCATTTGGCCAGTCCCAAGCACTTCTTAAAAGGCAAGCCCAGGCCAGCAGCCAGAAGGACCCTGCTGCTGTACAATTGGGGCTTGTCCGGAAACAAAGTCAGACAGGCCGTAGACATGCTCTTCCTTATTACCCACACATCTGAGGCAGGGGCTCCAGAACATATTTAATTACTCTCAGTTTCTCCATCAAACAAGAACATAAAATTGCCCTGCAGACTGTCAACCTTTCTGTCTGTGGCCCTGTCTTAGACTAGGTTAGAAGGGCGAGTGATGGAGGATGAGCCCTGGTTGAGCTCCTATTACAGGACAAGTTTCTAGCCCTCAATAGAGGCTAATCTGGCATCTGTGCCTGTAAGACTCGTTCTGTCCATGGGGGAGGAGTGGGGTACAGGGATGAAAGCCAGACCAGCTGAAACCTCCTTACATTTCTCTGATTTTTCCACCCAGCTTGCCAAGTCCCAATTCCAAGCTAAGTATGGTATTCTGCCCACTGGTGCCGCTGCCTGGCCTTACCCAGGCTCGCCTGCCCCCACCCCCCAACTTGCTCAAGGTTTAACTTCTAAAGATAAAGCATTTCTCCACTTCTTCACATACCCCCACTGCTTGGACTAAGCAAGTCATTCTAGAACAAATGTGAAATCTCACCCCACGAAGATATTGAAAGCTGTGACAGGGCCATAGACAGGGATTCAATATTCCTAAAAGCGGGTGGTAGTGAATTTGACCATAAGAGACTAGTGAAAATGTTCTCTGAGTTTTTTATGGTTCCACAGACAGTAGAATTTTATAGCTAAACAGAGAGCCTTGAGATTATTTAATCTAAATACCTTTTGGCTGGTAGTACCGAACAATTAAAAAACAAAAATCACATTTCAATTGTAACAGAGCTTGAAGGCAGGCTTCCTGTGTATTATAAGGGACTTTTTCCACAGCATCTGCTTGGATGTTAAAATGCTCTCAGGATACTTTTAAGTGGAAAACACAGACCAGGATATAAAAAAAGTCAACTTACCTTTCTTCTAATAGCTGCCTATGGCTGAATACTGAGCCTCACTCACAACCACTATTCCACTTAATCCCACAGCAATCGTGGAGGATCAACAATAAAGCTAAGGATGGGCAGAGCTAAGAACTTACCAAGGTCAGATCGTGAGAGGTGGGCTGGGGTCTGAGAAAGGGTTGTCTGACTCAGATCTGTACTTCTAACCAATTTTTTTTTCTGTCCTAAAAGCACCTTTTGGGAGAAGCATGCCAAATGTCACTATGATAAGTGGAGAGAAGAGGCTCATTGGAGTCTCAGGCCAGTCCTTCCTGGGGAAGAATACCGCCTGTATAGACAGCTCATCTTCTCCACAGTACCAATTCCAAAGTTCAGGGTGCTCAGTGCAGTTCTAAAATACCCTGAAACCCCTCAATTGACCATGCCCTTTCACCCTGTGCAGCTTCACTTCTGGGATGCAAGCTACAGTTATGCACAGGTGTCAGCAAAAGCACAGGCGAGTGAGGCTGCAAGCAATGTCTGCAAATGCAAAAAGCGAGAAACCTTCTGATCTCTCTTATCAAAAACAGTCAGCTACAAAGTACACACTGTGGTGTGTGTGTGTGTGTGTGTGTGTGTGTGTGTGTGTGTGTGTGTGTGTGTGTATGTACACTGAGGTCCCTCGGATCTTGGAGATGCACGCACTGTGATATGTTGTGTGTACAGTGAGGACCCTCAGAGCACAGAACATGCAGGGCTTGCTATGGCAGCAGTTTACTGAAAACTGCCTGGTGCGGGACTGTGAGTTCAAGTCACACATTGTGACAAAAGGCAGGACAGTAACAATGCACATGCTATATTATGCTTGCGTTTTCATAAAGAACTTTGGAAGAATACAGTAAAACCCAGTGAAACTGTTGGTGTAGAAACAGTAGAAACAGATGGTGTAGAAACAGGGAAGGTGAGTGAATGGGTAGGACTAAGACTCCATTGTGTATTTCCTTAAATGTTTAATATGATTTTATGTATTAAAAAAATAAGGTTCAGCAAAGGAAGCCAATGAAAGCTGCAGGCGCCTGTGAAGGACACCTGGCTTGAGGATGTGCGTGGGCATGTGAGTGGGATGGATGTCTGGGGTACAGAGGAGACAATGATTCTGAGGAAGCTCTGCCTGCAGGTCATGGGCTCCATCCCCAGCCTCTGTATAACCCAGCAGAGAAGGCACTGCTCTGATCAACAGAGAGGAATGGGGGTCAGTAAGAAGCAGTGAAGGGCTGGAGAGAGGCTTCCATTTCAGAGTTCTGAGCTCCCAAATCTGGGCTCCCTACTCTTTTGCAAGGAAGGCAGGAAGCTGCCCTGTTCCTTCCTTCCCTACTTCCCACTACTTTCCGGTGAGAGTGCCCTTGTGATATCCAGGGTCTTTCACAAGGAGACAGGAAGACAAAGGTTACAGGGGTCCCAAGGCTGCTGGCAGGCTGCTTGCTGCCCAGTGGGTCAGGGTCAGTTCTGGTTCCCACAGGTCAGCCCTGATCACAGTGCTGGTGAGTATCTTGCCCACCATACCATGTTGTGTGGTGAAGGTGTTGGGTTGGGACAGTGGGAAAGAGTCGGGTTGTGGCGGGGATGAGGGTGGGGGTGGGGAATGGGAACAGTTAGGGGCTCTCAGCTACAGTGCCACTCACATCTCCAGGACCATGACGATGTTGGCCTTTTCTTCGAAGGCATCCACACACTGGACCAGCTTGGGGTGGTGGAGACAGTTCATGATGCTGATCTCCTCCCGGATGTTCTCTTTTTCCTTGGCAGAATAGGCCTTGAAAAACTTCCCTGCCCAGATTTTTCCAGTTTTCTTTTCCACAAGCCGGAAGACTTGTCCAAACTTCCCACTGTCAATGAAAGAAAAGAGAAAAGCCAAGTTGAGCTTAGTTCTCTACAAAGTTGGGGGTGGCAAACTACAGCCCATGAGGCAGAACTGTCCCCACTCTTTTCATAGCAGAGGCTTATTGGGACACAACCACACACCTGCTCACTTAGATACTGTCCATGGCTATCTAGCTGAGGAGCCATGGCCCATGCATATGGCTCACACCTGAAACACTTTTGACTAATGAAGGTCATCCTACTTAATCTTAAGGGTGGACTTCTTCCCTTCCCTGTGCTGGGACCCCTGAGGATGAGCAGAGGTCCTCCTTTCCAAATACAGAACTACTGAATGTCTGTCCCTCTTCCACTCCACACTAGCACAGATGATCTGGCAGTGGAGGGTGGACAGGCTTCCCCGGCTGGAAGTAAGGAGCTCTTCTTATTTCAACAGGATGGCTTCCTCCCCAGAGCTCATAAGAGGCTTACATTGTACCCTTGGTTCCCATAAACCACCAGAAATAAAAGCTGGGCCATGTTACATTTTTTTTTTCTTAAAAATATATAGCCCAGAGTGTTCTCAAACACACTATCTCCCCAATGACAACCTTGACTTGGAACTTCTGATGCTCCTGCTTTCACCTCCTTAGTGCTGGGATGTATACCATTACATATGGTGTATGTGGTGCTGGGGATGGAATCCAGGCCCTTGTACCTGTTAGGTAAGCACTCTACCAACTAAGCTACATGACCCCCACCCCACCACACCCCACCGTTCACTTTCTTTCTCTTCTTATACTTCTCCAGAGACTGAGGGTTAAGGAGAGAGTTGGTGTCTGAGGACTGTTGTCTCTTATGCCCTAGGGAGGGAGGACAGTCAGTGGCAGTACATGGCAAGTTCGTCTAGGAACTGTGAGGCTCACTGGGCATGCTCGTGCAACCCCAAGGCTGGCCCTGCTGCAGAGAAGGTGCTCACTGGGCCCAGCTACTTCAGACCCAATGCAAGGGATGCTAAAGAGAACAGCTTTGGGTCTGGACCTCCTGTTTGAGTGCTGAGCTGTGAGAAAAGGCACAGAAGCCTAAGGGTCCTACAGAGCCGAGCCTGGACAGAACCACAGGAGTAGCTCCAGAGATGGCCCCTGGTGAGGGATGGGCTTGTGGGTCTGTAGGCTCTCAGTTTGGGAGGAAGCTGTGTTTAGGATAGTACAGGAAGAGACACTGGGGTGAACTGTGGGTCCTGCACCACCCTCACCCCAGGGCCCAAAGGCAGTTTTGAACTCCACTTACGATCCTAGTCGCTCTTCAATGTCATACACATCAGACACTTTCTGTTCAGTGTTAACTGTCACTGTGCGATAATCGACCTCAGGCTCCTTTTCGTCTGCAGGGCACAGGTTGGGGTGAGGGTGAGCCATCAGATTCCCCCTTCTCAGCCCCTCCACCCCAAGAGCCTGCCCCGAAGGCAGCTGGCCTCACTCACCATCATCTGACACTTCCACTTCATCCTTTGGCTCTGGAGGGGACAAGAAGGGACAGAAAGCACATTGCGATTAGCTCAGAAGGTCACCTAGAGCAAGACATGTGTTAGCTTCTCCAGATGGCAGCACACCTGAGTTACATGGGCATCCCCTGAAGTGGGCCAGTCCTTACTGTAAAAAGCCAGATGCAGACTGGCAAGTTCTGGCCCCCTCTCCTCAGCCCCACTCCTCCACCTTCTATCCATCATCCCCTCCTCTTGCCCAGTGACCCCCAGACAGCTCCCCTTCCACACTTCTCCCAGTCCTCTGGGATTTCAGATCCAACATAAAACCACAACAGTCCCGTTTTTCCATGGCTTGAAAGCAAACAACCTATAATTACTTTCATTGTTAAGCCTGTTTATACATCCGTTGAACATTTGTAATTGAATTCTGGCAGTATAGCAAGCATCTTGCCAGTTATGTGGGTATATAACATAAAACACACACACAAGGTATAGTCTCCCCTCCTTCCCTGGAGCTTATAATTTACGTGTATAGGCAAAAACATAGAAACCTTTAAGTATCAATTACATATGTCATATAATGAGGCATATACTACTGTGGCACCAAATGCACATTAAGGAAGGTGACAGACACAACAAAGGACCACGATAAAGCCTGCGATTGTTCTCAGAAGAAGCCCTTGAGTGGCCCCCAGGAGAAGATGGAATATAGTGAGGGTGAATGATGGCACACAGATGAAGCCAGCGAGAGTCCATGTGTGACCCGTGCTGGCTGCTCTCACACATATGCCAGGAGCGAGGGCTAGGGGAAGAGACGGGTCAGTTGACCCCAGACCTTGTCTACTTCAGAGCCCTGGGGTTTCTTTTGCTCTGACATACATATAACTTCCTCAACTTGGCTAAGTTACCTTTCCCTATCTGGATCCCAGTCTCTGGCTCAACTACCACTATATGCCACATTGTGTAACGTGGGGACCATGATTGATAGATGGATGAAGGGAGGGGTCCTGAGGACATATATGAGAGGATGGGAGCATGTGGGGCAGTATATAGGGGATAGCATGGGAGGGTGTGAACATGAGTGTGACTGTTAGAAGGATGTGGGAGTATGTATATGTGGGACGGTATGGGAGTGTGCACGTGGATAGTACAGAAGTGTGTGAGTATAGGTAAGAGGATAGTATGGATGTTTGAAAATGAGTGTGAGTATGCGTACATCAGACAGTTGGAAAATGTGTGACATCAATCTGTGTGGAGATGATTTAGAAGTGTGTGAATGTGGCAGCTTGCTGAGAGGGTATGAGTGCATGGGACATGGGCAAGTGTGTGAGAATACATGTGTATAGAATGGTTTTGAAGTGTATGACGATGTGAATATGTGTGTGGGGAGTATTATGGAATGGAGTGAGTGAATGTATGTGGGGTAACATGGAGGTGTGAGTGTGGTGGTGTGTGAGTGCATAGGTATGGGGTGGCATAGACTCGTGTGAGAATATGCATATACATATACGATAGCATAGGTGTGACTGTATGTGTGTGATAGTGTGGAGGGGTGTCACTGTATATGTGGGATGGCACAGAAGTGTGTGTGTGATAGCATGGTTGGTGTGAAAGTGTCTGGCTGTATGCATTAGATTAGTGTAGAAGTGTAACTACATGTGTGTGGCATAGTGTGGAGGTATGAGAGTAAGGCTAGTGTATATATAAGTATATATACATAACACACACACACATATATGTATTTGTGTGTGTATAAAATAGATATGTGAGAGACGGCATGTGTGTGTGGGGGGGGGCATGTGCAAATGTGTGGATGGGTGGTTGAATAAAATATCGGTATAAGTCTAAGTTAGACATGTGTGTTTGAGAGAGAGTGTGACATGTGCTACAGTGTGGTAGTAAGACTTGGGAGGAAAGGCTGACTTGCTGAAGCTGCCACCAGAGCAAGGCTGGCGGGAGGGCTGGGTACCAGCATGCTGGGCTCTGCAGTGCTTTCAAGGCCCTGCTCTGTGGTGGGGCGAGGGCCGGGGAGCAGGTGCAGCTGGGCCTGTGGGCAGCAAGTGCATCCTTCAGACTGAGGGCAGAACACACTGGGATTCAAACAGACAACTGGAGGAAAACTAACCCAGGCCCACATAAGGTAAGTACCTCTTGCCAAAAAAGAGTTCCGAGAGTTTATGAGCATAAAACCAGAAGCTGTGATCTGTTTAGAGTTCTTAAAATGCTGCTGACAAAGTTTAGTTTTAGAAACCTAAACACAAGGGGCCTGGGAAGAACAACACAGGGAACAGCCATGGGAAAGCAAAGCGGGTAAGGCAGATGAGGACAGTGTTGGGGTGGAGGGAGCTAGCGGATCATTCTTTGGAATCCATACGGCTGGCACCGGCACGAGTGGCACTGTGCAACTCAGCAATGGCAAGGGTGACACGAGAGTGGTGCTCCCAGGCCTCAGAAGTGAGTGCTCAGGGAGGACTGCCTCACTCTGCCCCTGAGGAATTCTCAGGAATGCTGTGAAGCTCACTCCAAGAGCGTTTCTTCCACTGTGGCTCTGACAACAGAACACCGTACTGGGACAACAGGTGGATTAGCCTGTGGCCCTTAGTAGAGCGTTGGGCATCTGTCCCCAGGACTAGCTGTGGGCAGTTAGACAGCTATGATGGAGCTGGACGAGTGTTGAGAGTTTCTGGGAGGAAGGACTGCTGTGTTAAGATGGTCAGAAAAGGTGGGAATCGTGGTTGTAAAGGGAAACCATGCGGGAGTGAAAACAAGGCTACAGACTGTTTATCACCTATGAGCACTGTAAGCTGGGGGGTCATTCATGCTGTGCCACACACTGGAGGACTAGAGGCAAATGGAAGCCAAGATGTACTGTAACAAGAGGGTCAGCAGGTGCTCAGACTAGTTCAGTGGTGATATTTCACATGGGGTACTAAAGGAAGCACAGTCAAGTCCAGTGCTCCATGACTATCTGGTAGGTGCCAGTCACCCACCCAGTGTCCTTGACATCTATCTGGTTGGTGCCAGTCACCCATCCAGTGTCCTTGACATCTATCTGGTAGGTGCCTGTCACCCATCCAGTGTCATTGACTGGCAGTGTCTATCTGGTAGGTGCTAGTCATCCACCCAGGTCTTATAGTCAAGGAAATAGCATTTCCTACCAGGAAGTCCCACTGTTGCCTGGTCTGAAAGAGTGGTTCTAATTTAATTTGATGATCACCCTTCATTTTCTTTGTCCCCTGTTACATCCTGCTGACGTAGAGATGGAGTATTCTGAGTAGCAAAGTATGGAAAAGCCACAGCAGGCTTTCTTGACCTGGTGTCCACTTTTGTGCTCTGCTTGTGACAGAGTGGCAGGTGCTATGAGCTACTAGGAGGCCCTTCCAGCCACCCAGCACAGGACTTTTCTCAGCCAGCCTTGGAGAGGGACTTAGTTCAGGAGTTTGCCTCTTTCCATTACCCTGCCTCCAATCAGAAAGTTGTGTGAGCCTGTGTGAGCACCAGGCCTGCCCTCACACCTCACAGCTTATGTACTGTAGTTGGGGGCCACCCCTCTTCTCAGGCATTCAAGTTGCCCTCTGTATTGCTCAGGGTAGCCTTCCTCCGAGAGAATTCACTGAGATCCAGGGATGCTGGAGTCTGCCTTCGCATCTTGCCTTCTTTTGGTTGTGGGCAAGATGAGCAAAGAGGAGAGCAGGAGACGACTTTAGGGAAATCATAGTTCAGTGAGCTGAGTTCCTGGCCCATAAACAGTGGCCGCCATCTCAAAGATGAGACCGTGGTTTCCTCTTCCCATGGAGTAAGGAGATAAAATAATAAAAGAAAGGACTTCAACCAAACAATTTTTTTTAAAGCAACCATTTAGTGGGTTGGAGAGATGGCCCAGGGATTAAGAGCAATGGCTGTTATTCCAGAGGACCCAGGTTTGATTCCCAGCACCCACATGGTGACTAACAACTGCCTCTAACTCCAGTTCCAAGGGATCTGATGCCCTCTTCTGACCGCCTCAGACCCCAGCTATGCATGTGGTGCACAGACACATATGTAAGCAAAACACATATACACACACTTAAAAAAATCTATTTGGAATGAGCCATAGAGTCAAGAGCTCAGTGCAAGAGCTGTTTGGAAGAGGGTTCTGAGATATGTCTGTAACCAGTGAATCTCATTCCCTGGGATGGTGTGAGGAGATGGCCAGCAAAGCTCTGGGACCCCTCACAAAGCAGGTCCCAACAAGTCTCCACCAAAGAGCTCTGTCCCTTTCTGTACAGAGGAATACAATGTGTTTAGTGAACACTAGAGGGCAGCATGTCTCTGGACAAGGCTTCTGGGAGCCCTGCAGAGCCTCATCCTAGCTGTGGAGTTCCAAATGCCCTTGGGTGCAAGGGGCTAACTGGCAAGAAGCCTCAGCTACAGCTATTTTGCTAACAACTCTGCAAATTAGAAGTAGGGGCAAGGATGGAGAGGACTTCAAAGTTAGAGCAGAGTTAGCGGGGAGTGGAACCTAACTAAGACTTAGCTGGAAGGAAGCATCAAGGTGGGGGCTCTGTTCAGGCCTGGTGAAACTGGGAAGACACTGTCAGGTCATCTGTCATAGGGAAGCCACTGGAGTTGGTGGGAATTCCTCCTTTTCAGTCTCCCACTGTATCCCCAGTGTCCGGGGCAGCCCCAGCAACACTAGAGGGGTACAGGACGCCTATGGGCGAATGGAGGGAGGGGTGGGTTGAAAATGGATGGAAACCAAGTTCAAGGTGAAGCAGAAGATGGAAGCTGCAGGGCAAGCGTGATAGTAGAATGGTAAGTCGGTCAACACAAGCTGGGCTTTGTGGAGGGAGGGCTAATTGGCTCCGCTTTTAGTAAGACCCTCACAGCCCATTATTCCACTGGAGCCACCTCCTATGGTTTCTACTTCTCCCATCTGCCCGCTAATGCTTCCAAGTTCATTCCCCTCACACTTCCCAGGGAGGAGCCATTTTCCCTTTAAGTAGAGAGAGCTACCCTGGCTTAGAACTCATAGCACCCGAGGAATGCACAGAACACTTTGGCTTGGGGCATCCCTACCCTCCTCTCCCGTTCCTTCCTCCTCTCCTTCACCCCTTCACTCCTGTCTCTACTCTCAGGCCTAGCTTGTGTGAACTGTCCTTCCCTTCCTCCTCCCTCTTGGATAAGACAACTGGGCTTGGAGTGGGAGTAGCTTCCTGTCTGGAAGCCCTGGGTGGCCTGGACCCTTCCTTTGGATTTCAGGCAATTGCCCACTTCTGTTTGTCTGCAGCAGTGGGAGGGGGTTCTGGAGGCTGTGTAAGACTGCCTGCTGTGGAAATCAATGGCAAGCCACTGCCCACTAGCATGGCACTTCCATAACCCTGGGTGCTACAGCTCTGGCCTCCTGAAAGCCAAGCCTCATCTCCATCCTGTGCTGATAAGGGATTCTGGTTGCTTCAGGTTTCTACAGCAGGGCCTGGGTGGTTACCAGTTCAGCCAATGAACAGATTTCCTCTGTATCTGTCACTTCCAAAATAATAGCCTAAAAACACTCCCTGCCCCATCCTATCCTCTATCCTGCGTGTGTGTGTGTGTGTGTGTGTGTGTGTGTGTGTGTGTGTGTGTGTGTGTGTGTGTGTTGGAGTGTTAAGAGGCAGCAGGAGCAGGTGGTGGCTTTTACATTTGTAAGCAACCAATGGATGGGAGCCTTGTGAAAGCTTCCTTGAGCCAGGGCCTAGGCCAGCTTCCTCTATGGTGACTGTGGCTATCAGGGAGCACTGCTATGTCCATCCCAAGGGGTCAGAAGTGCAGGTTTCCAGCATGCAGGTGGCTGTGTGGCAGTATGAAGGTGGTGTGTTCTAGTAGCGTCTACCTCCTGCCTTCTAGGGCCTTCAAACGAGCGCTCTTATGCCTAATTTTGTAAAGCCAGGAAATCATCATAAAGACAACTATACACAGGATGCCCTGGGTTACATGGTACTTCTGGGATGGGTCTCTCCCTGTCTCGTTTGATACCTTAGTATCCTACCTGGATGTCTACTTGATACTTAGTATCCTACCTGAATATCTCTCCAAAAGCACTGTCTCTTTTGTTCTCCACCTTCTCTGTCTTAAATCCACAGCAATCTTTTCCCTGTCCTTGAATAAAACTCAGCCTAACACCTTTACTTCTGGTCTCTCTTCCATTCGTTCCCTCACCAGGACAACTCTGTGGAACTCTGTGGACTTCTATTTCAAAGATCACTACCAAACTACAGGCAATTCCAATAATCCGCAGTCCCTATCTCTGTCTTTAATGCAATGCACTTGCACTTGTTCTCTCCCTATGTCCACAACGAACTCCAGATTTCCCACAGTCCTTTCTTGTAGTCCCACAGGCTTTCCCACTATGGCATTAGTGTTGACCTTTTCTAACCCCTGGGTGACCTTATTTCATTCAGTTGTTCATTAAATACCAAAGCTTTCCAAATCTATAGCCCTTGTTTGATCCTTCCTCCCAAGGTTGGGACTCAATGGCCCGAAGAACCCTCCCTTTGAGTACCCCTGAGATACCCCTACTAAACTACTCTGAAACTAAAACCCTCTCCATCTCCTAGGTTCTCTGTTATCTAACCTTCAAGTTCCTCGAGCCAGTGGGGAGTTACGTCCGGCTAACCTCTTCCCTCAATCTGACCAAAGGAGAACAAGCACTGGGCCAGACAGCTCTGGGTTCACACTTATGCTCAGCATTTACAAGCTCTCTGACCTTAAGCAAAAAGTTCCACACCTCTGTCTCCGTTTCCCCTCAGTCACAGGAGGACAATGGCAAAGTCTGTGTTGCCGGGCTACTAAGACTGAATGAAATGGAGAATGTAAAGCGATGAGGAAGCTCTTAACATATGGCAGATGCCCAATGGCTAGCATTAGCCACATGGCTTAAAACAATAAACCTCTAATTGTTTCCTGAGTGTGTGCTTAGTTATTCAAGCCAGGAACTAGGGAGTCATCTTAGAATCCTCTTCTCTCTCTCTCTAACCCCATCACCCCAAAATCATCCAGAGTGGTCCATTCTATACTACAAGGATTTAGTTCATGCTCTTCCCATCCCTCTACTAGTCTATGATCACAGAGGGTCATCAGTACCTGGCTAACTCCAGATTCATCTTTCTAATCCATCACCAACCAACCCTAAGGCTTCTCAAATGTTCTTGGGTATGTGAATGCTTTCAGGAGCAAAGTGTGTCAAAGTGACTCTTCAGGAAGCCTGGGGATGCTAGGCTGAGAAGACACAAGACTGCCACTCTACAGCCATGATTGAGTGGCAAAGCTCTACTACTTCACAAGTTTGCTTTCTAAAAGGCCAGCCACATTGCCTCAATTTCTCATCTGCAAAGCTTTGGTGAGCACTGTAATTCTCTCTAAACTACCCTTTTCTCTTCCTTCTCTGTTAGCTCACACAACATATGCCCTCACTGCACTTAATCTTCTCAAATGCCACCGATTTCTGTCACCTCCTACCCTTGCTCAGGTTGTGTCCTTTGTGGCATGCCCTTCCTTATCTCCCCCACTTCTCAGTGTATGTACCAGGCCCTTTACCAAGACACAGCTTAAGTGTCACCTCCACCAAGAAGCTTTTCAGTCCCCCTGGCAAGATTTCCCATGCTTACTGGGCTGTCCTTTCATCTCTTAGTTTACAACACTCTAGTGAGATATATTCTGTCTCGTTGTAGTTGCCCATGTACTCTTCCTTCAACTCGAGTTCCTTAGCTTACCTGCCTGTATCCTAAATCCTAACATGGAGCAGACACTCGCCTGTGAGAGCAACAGAAGCAGGGAAGAGATGAGAGATGGACACAGGAGCCTGGGATCTGCCTGACAGACTGCCTGCTGATTAACAAATACATTGTCACCCTCTGGTGGCAGGGTGACAACATTTCTCACAACATTTCATTAGTGTGGTATCAGTGATATCAGATATCATACCCTCAGAAGGTATTCTGCCACTGAACTGCATCCTCAGTGCCTTGGCTAATAAGTTTTTGAAAGTCCCTGTGAACTTTTCAAAGTAGGGGTCAACAACACAGTCTTAGAAATCAAGCCCACCAAAGGTCCTGCCAATCTGGATACCCCTCTGTATCCAGTCTCTCTAGCCTTGAACCTCCCTCCCTCTGTGGAATCCCTCCAAATGCATGCACATTTATTTCAAGCCCATGAGGAAAAGAAGGCAGCCTACCCTCAGGTTTCTCTCCCACGGCTGTTAGCTCAGACTCCTGGCTTGGCTCGCTGGTTCCATAGACGTTGACTGCACGTACTCGGAATTTATACTCTCTGTCAGGCAGCAGGTCTTGGACATTAAAAGAGGTGCTGCGGCATGTGGCTAGTTCTTTCCACATCTTGTCCTCCGTGTCCCAGATCTCAACATTGTAGGACTGTACGGCACTGCCTCCATCATAGGAAGAGCCGTACCAGGACAGGGTCAGCGAGGAACTCCGTATGTCAGAGGCACAAGGTGTGCCAGCTGGAGGGTCTGGCTTATCTGAGGATGAAGAAGCACAATGTCATTCAAATTCTATAGGACCACTGAGAAGGAACTTCCCTCAGTCTCGGTGCTGGGAATAAACTGTAGAGAAGGAACTTCCCTCAACCCCTATGCTGGAAATAAAATTTAGGACGACACTCTCATACACACACCTTACTCCAGAATCAACCAGTACTAAACTGACAACATGCATCACTGGGTTAGCAATGCATAACCTACCAGTACTGGAAGTCCCATATATACATTTCTGCTTGAAAGAAACTATCTTTGGCTAGTCATTCAGACCACAAGTCATGGTTTCCTATACTTTGTCCAAGTCATAAACATATGTTGTCCAGAGTAAACAGATGTAGGAAGCTGTGTAGGAGCTGTGGACTGTTTCCCATGAAAAATGTTTTGAGAGAAAGTTTTGTGTGTGTGTCTGTGTGTGTGTGTGTGTGTGTGTGTGTGTGTGTGTGTGTTGTCATGTGTCTTTCAGGTTCAAAGCCAAGGGACCTGTGACATCACTTTCTTTGGAATCTGTGAAATGCTGTCTCATTAAAGGACAGCAGACAAGTTCTGAAATCAGGTAGATCTGGCTTTAAACACAGATCTGCGCCCACTCAGTAGCTAGTAAATGTTCTGTGCCTCAGTTTCCCCATCTGGCCAGAGTGCTGTGAGCCATTCTTAGAAGGTGGCTGACCTGACCAATTGTTAGTACTAAGACACTTTTAGTGGGCATTTAAAAAAAAAAAACCAAAACAACTTCTGTCTTACCTCATTGTTGTTGTTCTCGGTTTTGGTGCTGTATAATACCACACATGCCAAACATGTGCTTTATTTACCATCAGGCAACAACCCTTACCCAACCAACTTCAACTTTCATGGGACTGGTATGCAAAAGTGAGCCACAACTGTAAATCATCACTGTCCCTGACTAAGGGATAGAAAATGGGCTGAAGACACAAAAGAGAAGTGACCCTTCTGGCTGGCTGCCTTCCCACTTGGATGGCCTTAGCTTAGACCAGTAATGCTGCTCACATCAGGCCATATCATGGTGGCCAACAGGTATCGAGGTTCTTGAGTTTCCCTGCCTGCTGGTAGTTGCTTATCTGAACCAAACTATCCTTCTGATTAGTTTCTGCAGTTGTCTGGTTAGTTACATGCATCTGTTAATCATAGAAAACACTTCATCCTCAACCAACAAAGTTTGAGTTCCTTCACAAAACAGAAATTAAAAGCACATTATGTGGATTTGTATGTGAATGCCAGTAAATTTAAGGCCAGTTTGTCTGTTTGTCTTACTGGGAAAACGGTGTTAACATGTACCTCTTAGGACTTTTGCAAGTACAGAGTTAACAAACACATCCATTCCCAGCCACACAGGAAGGACAAAGGGATTCTGACAAATGACCCTATGACCCTGTGAAGAAACACCTGTATGTTCCTGTGTGTATGTATATACATACATACATACACACACACACACACACACACACACACACACACGATATATACCCATGTGTGTGTACATGTATATATTCATATGTACATACATATTCCTTTTTACCTCTCCTCCATTTTTTAATTCTCATTTTTTCCTTTCTTCTTATTTACTTACTTTTTAAAAATAGGGTCACTGTAAGGGTCCATAAAAATGGCTTTGCTTCATCTTCGCTTAAGGTCAGAGAGTTCAAAACTATCCTTACTTTTCCAAGGTTAAAGTCATAAGACCTAAAGGTCTAAGGCATGGATGCCTTATCTAAATAACAAGAGACTTGGTCTGAGATGTGGTTACTCTTAACCCTCAAGACCAGATAACGAGAGAATTAATCTAAGGCATTTAGAGAATTAAGGAAGAAAGTCTGTTTGTTCATTGTATCATGGTAAAGAAATCATTGCTATTTCCCCCTTTTTGGTTTGAGTATATAAGAATGTTGAAGAATAAACTTGGGGCCTCCAGTATTCACTGGTTTGTCCTCTTGACTCTGTTGTATTTCCTGAGCATCTTTACCTGCCATTTCTCAATCCACACTCCCCCTTCTCAGATATGAACCAGGCAAGTGGCTGGATCTGACTGAAGCCCCCCAAAGATGGGAAACTGCAGGTCACATGTCCCACACTGGCCCTTACCTCATCCTCTAATAAAGGATGATGCTGAACTTCTGATCCTGCTGACTCCACTGTCAGCACGTGCCAGAACACCTGTGCCGGGGCTTAAAACTCAGTTTCACACTTGCTAGACAAAGACTGTCAGCTCAGTGTCACCCCCAACCCTGCTGTCTCCTTTGATTTCTCAGCTTAATATGCACTTCCTGGAATTCATTTGTGCCCAGAAACCAAAGGCCGGTTCTACTCTAAGAGTGACTCTGGGGTTACATCAGAGCCACCACCCATCTCTGCAGCCAGTGTCACAGTCTCCCTGGTGGCCTCCTGCAACAAAGCCACTTTCACTGGTTGTTTAAGATGTTCTCTTAGAAAATCTGTTTGTTCTGAAGGATATATTGGTCTTTTTAGAAACATTTCTGGTGCTGGCAAAGATGTTTATTATTCTAAATCCTCTTAGAGGCAAGTGGTTCAAGTTCTCTGGAAATCAGCTAAGGAAGTAAAAGAGCCTGCTGGGTGATGAAATGTCCTCACTGTCCCTACCCCAGGCCTCCTGGCAGACTTAGTCATGGAGGTTTATACAAGTGAAGACCCTGTTCGTTGGCTGATTCCCTCCCCTCTGCTTTGTTTTGGAAAAAACAATTCGGAGAGATCAGCATTGCTCAAGAGTTGCTATGTGTACCTATCCTGATACAGGCATCTCTAATTTACATGTGATGGAGTCTCCCTCAGGCAGCACGGAATAGGTGTAAAATGTGGGGAGGGAGGCTTTCACCCCAAATGTTGCCACTGTGAAGGAATCTGGTGCCCAGTAAAAATTTGGTATCCTTCCTCCATGCACAAATTCAGAGTCATGGGCTGTGTCTGATGCTCTCTAGTCTTTCCAACCCACAGAGCCCACATGAGTTAAACCAACCAGTGATGAGAACCCTTGTGTGGGACCAGACTTCTTGCATGAGCCTCCTTGCTAAAGACAGACAAATGCAGCCTGGGCAGTACCTGGCAACCAAGAGACTGGCTTGGTGTCACAGCTGGACCCATGCTTCCTCAGAATTCTCCCAGGGCTCCCTGGAGACATGGCTAATAGAATGGGAAACCCTTCTAAGGGAAGGGTTCCTCATAACTCCAGCTGCAAGATTCTTGTGCTCAGTGAAGGGATACTATCCCTGGGAAAATGAATGACCTTGTCTGCAAGGCTTCCCACTAGCCCAGCTTCCCCTTGCCCTCTTTGTGCTTGCCCACACAAAGTCTGTCTGTGAGCTTCTAAGCCTGCCGAGATGGCTATCCATAGATCCTGAATTCAACAGCTGCTGGCCTGAACTGCAGCACACTCTTGGAAGTTGAGGATGTGTTCAACGTGCTGGTTAGTTTTAACTGTCAGTCTGATACAACCAAGAATCAGTTGGGAAGAAAGTCTTAACAAGAAGTTATATAGAACAGGTTGGCCTGTGGGCATGTCTATGGGGAGTGCCTTGATGGTTAATTGACACAGAAAGACTCAGGCCATCATGGATGGCTAGATTCCCTGGGTCCTCAATAGTATGAGGGGAAGAAGTAGCTGGAAACAAGAGAACAAACAAAGATGCATTTAGTCTCTTTGCTCTTGGCTGAGGATGTGAAGAGACTGGCTGCTCAAGTTCCAGCTGTGGATGCCCTGAAATGATGGACCATGACCCTGAATTGTAAGCCACATAACACTCCCCTGTTTTTGTTCAGAGTACATTATCAGAGCAAACTGGAATGAACACTCACCAGTTAGTGACAAAGCCTCAAGGAGACCCCTACAACTGTGCACCCAGACAGGGTTTGGTTTGGTTCTTTCTAGGACAGCAGGCAGAATGCGATCAAGGGATCATCTTGCTCTTGCTTGTACTGGTAACCGAGTGCATCCAAGGGCTGTCTCCCACCCTTTCACATTATACAAGTCTTAAACCCAGAAGGTATTTAGTGCATGTTAGGTGTTTAGGGTTCTCTCTGCTTTGTTTTTCTCCTTTAGAGTTATGTGGAGGCCTGTTTTTCTTGTGCTGGGTGAATGACATTAAAGAATCTATCTGGATCCACTGCTCCTTCTCCCTCCTCTTCCAGGCCACACAGAACAGTGGTGCAGGCCCAGGCCCAGACCAGGCAGTGTTGCTAATTTTTACACTGCTTCTTAAAATATAATAATAACTAGTCTTGGAAAAAGCTAAGGATCCCTCACTTAAACTAACTGAGGGAAAAGCTAGTTTTTATTGATGTGAAAATATGAATCATGGGTGATCTGAAAAGGAAACAGCTCTTCAGAGACTATGGCTGTAACAGATTTCTACAGCTAACAAGTGCAAGTTGCATTTAACTGGCCTTATTTAGCTGGCCCACCGAGTGGATGCTTTTCAAGTGCTTGAAAATTGTCTGGAGTAGGTGGAACAATTTCTGTTTTATCTCATACACGTTTACATCTCCTTAGTAAACGCTGATCAGATAATATGCAGATGTCCCTGGGGACACAGAGGTAAATCAGCCTAATCCTGGTTTACTTTGGCCTAAGTCTAAATTCACGGGCTCTGAATGAATGTAGCTTTGCTGTGACCATCAATACAAGTCCTCATTTTATTGAGTGATTCTATTCTTAGCTCCGGGGTGGGGGAGGCAGACAGAAAGCCTGCTCTCCATTCCATTCCCCTCCCAGGACGGTATTTAACATGTTGCTCCTGCCAGCTGGCAGGCAGCCACACCGATGGCCCTGTCAGCACTGGCCGTGCAGAATAAGAAACTCAACCATAAAAGGCCAGAACTGCAGCTCTGTCTACAGTGGGGCTGGGGGAGGGGAATGTGGCATCAAACAGGGGCGGCCCTTGTGGGGGCAGGGGGTATTGGTTCCAAAGAAGCAGTTCCGAGTTCCTGAGCCCAAAGTTACCCACACAGGGGCAGGTGAATGGGAAACACTGAGGAAGAGTGGGTACTGATGCTTGGTGTGGTTGCACTGGGGTGTGAGCCAGTCAACACTTTCAGGGTTAGGGCCAATGTATTCTGAGGTGTATCACCAGTACCAATCCCGCCAGAGTCTCCGACTTCTTGGGAAATTATAGAAGCCAACACCCAAAGTTACCAGAGAGGGGGAGGGAGAGGGGGTGGATTGGGCTCTCCTTTAGGTAAGAAACTCATTCATGACCCTTTGGTACACCCACTTCCCAGATCTAAGGAAGCAAACGAAGATGAAAGGAAGAAGGGTCATGGGCCAGAATGATGGGCACTGAGTGGAGACACAAGCAGGGAGGGGAAAGGACAAGAGAGAGGTAAGAATAAATTCGGTCCATGGTGGGAGTGTGCACCGATGCTCTGTGCTCTTGAACCCCTCCTCTCTAAGCATCCACTCTTGCCTACTGCTTAGGGCCTGGAGAGAGATGCTACCAGGCTCCCCAAGGCTCAAGATGGGAAACCATGGTCAACAATTAACTCCCTGGCATGTGGCAGCTCTCTAGGCTATATAACACCAAGATGAGTTCCCCAGCCAGAGGTTTCTTGATCTCGGAGACATTCTTCACTCCTCACCCATCCCCAGGCCCATGGGTACCTCTAGAAGGCAGACGTTTGAGAGTTTGAGGCTAGTTCTCCCCTTAGTTTCCCTTCTGTAACGTTGGAAACATCCAATTGGGCCTTAAGTGAGGGTATGAGATAAAGGTGGGGGAGGGAGACTGGGACCCAAACCAAGGAGCATAAAGTGACTGAGCCAAGAGCACTTCTAAGTCATCTCCAACTGCCAACTTTATCCCTGGAAAATTCCATAGGTAGATTCCTATGTGCGTTCTAACCACTGTGGTCCATAGTCCTTTTCTAAAATTCTTGTGTTCTGAAGGTTCAAGGCCAGGCTGTGAGCCCACTGTGAAGTTTGGGTGCAGTCTTCACACTGAACCCCAAAGAAACCCCTTTTTTCTAATTTTTACGAAGGAAGTCCTATAAACTCAAGAGTCAAATTGCCTGGAAAACCCACTCAAGTCTAATGTGCACGCCAAAGAATACCAGGTCAAAGTCCTTCATGCACCTCACATGTGGAGGCCCACACAGGCACAAAACACAGACTACTATGCACCTAGCCGCCCCTTTGCCTCTCTCCTGTACTATGCACCTGCCACATGGGGAACTCTGACTAAGGAAAGATGCTGAGCATCACCTTCGGGAGGAAACCATTTACCAATTCAGATGTGTTAGAAGACATCTGGGGCATAGGAACAGTTACCAGGAAGGGAACATGCAAACTTGAGACCCACCCTAAATATGGGTTCAGCTTAGTGGGGAGCCACAGATAAGGAAAGGGAAAGGAGTTGGGATTAGGAGTCACGGTGATCTCAGAGGAGCAGTCCCTGTAGAACAAAGGGCATGGAAGCAAGGGACAGGTAGCTGCAGAGTGCCAGGTGTGAAGGAGCAGACACTCCTCTGCTACAGGGTTTGCCCAGGGGTGGGGTATGGAAAGCAGAGCACTGCAGGAAGGCAGATCACTGCAGGAGAGTAATGTCTGTGCATTTGGTAAAATGGCAACTTCTCTTGCTGCTGTGAGGAACAAGCCAGAATAAAAAGTTGAGTGAAGTGAGGATGGTGGAGCCCCAAACAGCATGAGAACTGGACCCAAGAAAAGGCTCATAAAGGCAAAGGGGAGCCACTGGAGGGCCACCAAGTTCAGAAGAGTCATGCCTCATGTCTCAAAGTTCTCAGTGAAGCTAGAGGCTAAGGTAAGGGCTTTGTATGTGTGTTGTGAGATGGGGAGCATGTCTCAAAAAACAGCATTGGCCTTCCAGACAAGAACAAAGAGTTCTGAGGGGCACTGATATCTCAGCTAGCCTCAGGGCACCAGAGTATGGCCTAGAGTGTATAGGTGATACAATCTTCATGTTCCAGGAAGTGACATCGATCCTGGTGATTTGCAAGGTATGGCAGTTTGGATCGCATATTCCCCCATAAGCCTTGGGCATTTGGATTCTTGGTTCCCAGTTGGTGGCTGTTTGAGGAGAATTTGGAGGTGTGGATTTGTTGGAGGAAGAATATGGCATTTAAAATGGTCTAGGGATTTTCTTGACAGTGAGACATAACTGCTTCTGGCAACACCACCTGAGTCAGAAAGGAAGATGGACATTGAAGAAACTTGTTATGGAGTTTACTTCCAATATGTCAAGACTAATAATTTTGGCAAGATACTGCTCTTGTCTGGACTGTTTGACTTTATATACTGTATATACTGGACATGCAGGACCTGCAGGAAAGTGACTGCTGATACAAGATGGACATTGCTACAGGATTCCTGCTTTATGGAAGAGTCTGCCAAACAGTCTGCAGGACACAGAAAAAAGTGACTGACAAACTGTCAATATAGGTGGATAGTTTAAAGTTTCCTGCTTTGCTGAGGAGTTTGCCAGACACACTATGGCCTACAGGCTGAAGATGGAACATTACAGAAGAACTTCGGGTGAAAACAGATAGTTATGGTTACACTTTTCCTTAGTCAGGATTAAAGATAAGTTACATATAAGACTTTAGACTCACAAAGATAAGATAGATGATGAAATATTTTCTTTAAATCTTGCTAAATGTTAGTGAACTAAATATTGTTAATAATAGTTTTTATTTGATAACAGTTTTGTTATAAATTTTACTATGTTAAAGTTAAAACTCTTATTTTAGACAGAAAAGAGGAAATGATGAAAGATGTCATTCTGTAAATATGTTTCTCTTATTGGTTAATGAATACAGTACTATTGGCAAATAGGAAGGAAAGATAGGCGGGACTAGGAAACAAGCAGGATTCTGGGAGATGTAGTAGAGAAGATTCAAGATGTAAAGACTTGAGAAGGAAGAGGTCCGGACTCTCTCTCCGGAAGACCACATGGAAATACTTAGATTGATAGAATTTGGTTAATATTTAAGACAGAGCTAGCCAATAAAAAACACTAGTAACAGGCCAACCGCTTTATATCTAATACAGCTTTCCTGTGTGTTATTTGGGGGCTGATGCAGCTCTGGGACCAGGCTGGTGGGAAAAGCTACTCATAACAGGAGATAGGTTTTGAGGTTTCAAAAGACTTGGGCCATTTCAAGTTAGCCCTCTCTGCTGTTTGTAGACAGCGATGTGAGCTCTCAGTTGCTGCTCCAATACCACGCCTGCCTGCTGCCATGCCGCACACCATTATGGTGATGACTCTTGTCCTTCTAGAATCAAAAGTCCCAAAAATCCCTTCCATCTCTAAGTTGCCTTGGTCATGGTGTTTCTGCATAGCAACAGAAAACCTAACAAAGACACAAAGGGGTGACATAGTGCTGGACACAAGGCAGAGGAAGTTTAGGTGCCAACAGGAAGACCTGGAGTGGGAGGGCTCGGGGTCTCCAATGGCAGAGAGGCAAGGGGGAGGCAGATACCAGGGGTGTGAAGCAGGGGCAGGTATGGAGGGCACTGTGTGAGAGTGAGAAGCAGAGGAGGCAGGGGAACAAGGAAGCAGAGATGAGCCGATGCCTTTTGCTTCCCCCACCGAGTGTTTCCCACACTTACCCACAACTGTGAGGTTGACTTGGGCCTGCCTGCTGCCCAGCTTGTTCTCCACCACCAGTGTGTAGCAGCCACAGTGCTCCTGGCGCGCTGCCAGGATGGTGAGCTTGCTGCCGGTCTCACTGTTCTCCACCCTGATGTGCTCGCTCTCCTGGATCTGTGGCAGATGCAGGAGTAAAAACGGGGCTCATCCACTCTTTGTTCCCAAGGGTGGACTAGACACAGGGGAGGGAGCAGGGGCTGTTCCATCTAGTCTGTTGTGGTGCATACTTGTAATGCCACTACTGGGGAAGTGGAGACAGGGGGATGCCCGGTGCTTGCTGGCCACTGAGTCTAGCACAACTGGTGAACTCGGGACCAATAAAACATAGTGTCTCAAGGGAGGTGGATGGCTTGCCTGAGGATGACAGGGTGACACCTGAGGTTGTCCTCTGTTCTCTTCCCTCCCTCCCTCCCTCCCTCCCTCCCTCCCTCCCTCCCTCCCTCTCACCTCTCTATCTCACACACACACACACACACACACACACACACACACACAAAAGAATAAAAAAGAAATGGGGTTGTAGGGTACCAATTAATGCCACAGCACAGATAAGTCCTGAAAACAAGAACAAAAACCCCTGATACAAACAGTCAGAGACAAAAGGTGATGTGATAGATTGCATGATTCCACCTATCTGAAATGTCTAGAACAGGCAAATCCATAAGGATAAAATGCAGGCTGATAATGGCAGAGAGTGGAGTAAGAGTCCATGATATGAGGAATTAGGCAATGCTAGTACTTATACAACCTTGTGTATTAACTAACATCACTGAATTGTATGTAGTGATTTTTAACTAATTAAAGTTAAAATTTTAGCCAGACATAGTAGCACATGCTTGTAATCCTAACTGCTCACGAGTCAGATGGATTATAAGTTCAAGACCAGCCTGTACAACTTAGTAGGATTCCCTCAAAAAGTAAAAAGAAGACTGGAGATATAGTTAAGTGGTAGAGCTCTTGCCCAGCATATGTGAGGCTGAAGTCTAAAATTCAAACCTCAGAACTGAAAAATTTGTAGTTCCTCATGTTGGTTTGGTCCCCAGAGGCTTATGTATTTGAATGTCTGGTTCCCAGTGAGTAAAATGTTCAGGATGTATGGCTTTGTTTGTGTCACTGGGTTGGGCTTTGAGGTTTCAAAAGCCGATGCCAGGCTGGTCTCACTTCTGCTGGCATTCTGTGGATCGGGATGTGAGCTCTCAGCTACTGTTCCAGTGCCGTGCTAGCTTGCCTGCAGCTATGCTCCCCAACTATGGTGCTCATAGAGCAAGCCTCTGAAACTTAAATGCTCCCTTTTACAAGCTGCCTTGATCACAGTGCTTCTTTACAGCAACAGAACAGTAACTAAGGCATTCCTCAATTGTGCCAGCCACATTCCACGTGCTCAACTTACAGGTGGCAATCCTATTGGACAGCACAGATACCAACAGGATTCAAAACGGCAATAAGTTTTGTTTTGAATTTGATTAATTGGCTCTGAAAGGCAATGTGATTCTACCTAATCCATCAGTCTAGGAGGGGCGGGCCACATTCTTCTCCACCTCCCTTGAAACTAGCTCTGCTTTTCTCCTAGATACTCGTAGCTCATCTCTTGGCTATGACAATTCTCATGGTATGGAAACAGGGGAGGCTTACAAAGACTCCTCACACCTTCTGTAGTGTTCCTAATGCAGGACCAGCCCATTAATCTGGGATGTCTACTAATCACACACACCAGTACCATTACTAGCATGAACAGCGGGGAGCTGGGTCTGCCAAATTTCTCTACACGCTGGCTATTTGGAAATTCAAATGCTTTCATAGGGAGCATTATTGTAAATTGTTACTATACTTCTAGGTCATTCAGCCAAAATTCTAATACATACATACATACACACACACACACCCAGGCCTGCTTTGCTCTTTTGGCATGTGGTAAGTGGAAGCTGTAACCAGATGGGAATCGGGAGACTGCTGTAGAGTCACAGACGTGATGACAGGTCATCTGAGGACTTTGACTTTCTCTCTCCAAAAACAATTCTAGGTAGATGGACTCAGATGAGCACAGGAGTAACTTTATTAAACAAACTGCTTATGAAAACAGGGCTTATTTGTAGACACAGAAGAAAAGATTAGTAAGAACTCAGGTCTGGTGGATAGGTTGGCTCCCATTTCTTTCTTTTTTAACAATCCTTTTCTTTTTTTAGTAGCTGGGTTTTGTGATGCTAGGCAAGCATTCTACCATTGAGCTATATCCCTGGACCTTTGTGCATTATTTGGACAACTTACAGGTTGTCCAACTTCAAGGTTGGCTGGGCTGTCCTTGATCTTAATAATTCTCTTGCCTCAACCTTCCAAGGGCTGCGATTCCAGGTATGCACCACCATACCCCAAAGTGAAAAAAAGCAATGCACTCTCCCTACCACAGCATTTCTCATCTCTCTGCCCCAGGGCTATAAGCTGTCCTTAGGCCACCCCGCTTCTATGACTGACCTGCTTTCGGAACTTCATCCATGTGCAAGTGATGGGCTGGGTGCCAGTCACTTTTCCAAACAGCTCCACAGGCTCTCCTGCGCGTACCTTCTGGTCCTCAGGGAACTGGGTGATTTGAGGGGGCATAGCTAGGAGGGGATGAATAGAAAGTGAGGAGGGAGCCTTAGACATGCTGATCTCACTAGCATCACTGGCCATGTTGCTCTATTAGTGCCTCTCTTCCCTTCTAGGTTCTTCAAGATAAGAAAGGAGGTATTGACTCCTGTTCCAAAAGGTCTGAGTGTGGACCCTGCTAGCCTTGTTCATTCTTTAGAATCCCAGAAGTGAGCCACATGATTTACACAACACAGTTCTTCATGGACTGGTTGTGATGGAATTTGTGCCTCCCCGTAGTCTGAATCTCTGCCCCAGCTCATTTCTTAAATTAGTAGTACCTTGCATCTAACCTTTTAGTCACCCTGGCTGGTAGGCTCAGTGTGGTTTGTGCCTTCAAATATCTTCCCAGGGACAACAAACAAGGACACACAGAACAGGGCCTAAAAGCAGCAGGATGTGCTACCCCCCATGCAGCATTGACTGGAGGCCTGAGGCTGACACACAATTTAGCAGAAGAGACAGGAAAGCCACCAGCAGCCTGTGATATGGCACACACAGATGGAGGCAGAGGAAGGAAGCAGGAGGGGGTGAGGGGAGGTACCAGCTGGGCAGAGGTTCCCTAAAGAAGGAAGAGCAGCATGTGGAGCCTAAGCAAGGGAAGGGTCTCCTAACCACTACCCACATGGTCAGTGAGAAGGCACATGACTCCCTTGTCCTCAGAATTGTGGCCATTACCTGCTTTTGTAGGTGTCTTGGGTGCAGGTTTCTTTTTTACAGTTGCATCACCTGAAACAAAGACGTTTACAAGTTATGTTGTTAAGAAGTCAGTTCTGTTTTCTCAGAAAGTGCCTAGGTCATGGGAGGATGTTGTTGTCCTGCTTGCTGGCCTCTCATTTACAGGAAGCCCCCATTCTACTATGTCTTCCCATGGATCTCCTTGCCCTGATACAGACAGTTCTCAAGGGTCTCTGTAGGGGCCTCTAGAACCAATGAGATAGAAGCTCTCAAAACTCTAATGGCCTTCACAGTCCCATTTAACGATGATAACCAATAACTCACTAACTACATGCTCACCCTAACTTTCAGGAAATGCGGAAAGGAAATTATGTCAGATAAACCAACTAAAATTAGTCTTGGTATGGATCCAAGGGTCTCTGGCTTCTTTTGAGTCACAGACTGTGACTGGTGGCTGTCCCTTAAAAAATGAAACACAACATAACAAAACAACAAAAATCTCCAAACCAAATGTTTGTTGAATGGACCAATGAATGAATGGAAGATGGTAGTGGTGACTCATGCCTGTGATCTCCGCCCCTGAGAGGCTGAGTTAAAAGTATTGTCATGAGTTCAAAGCAGCCTGGAAGCATAGTGAGTTTCCAGTGAGCCTAGGATGCTAGACACTATTGTTAAGTCTCAACCCTCAAAAATGAGTGAATGAATATATCTTACTATCTTTCCTTCCTATTCTACTTTCTCTAACTCAACAAGAAAAAATAACTCAGATAGAAATGCCTCGTAGCACAAATCTACTTCTCAGACTAAATAAAAATATGGTACACAAGCAGAAACACCTGCATTATTTCTCATGGCTTGATTTCGTATTTCTTTCAGATATTTTAAAAAATTAAGATATAATTACATCATTCCCCTTTCTCTTTCTTCCCCACAACCTTTCCCCTTCTCTCATAGATTCTCTTTAATTGCTGATAACTGATTTTTCTCATTACCTAAGAGAAGTCAGATTCAAATGCTCCTTATAATAACTGTCGAATAGTCCTACTTATTCGACACTCTAGAAAGGTAAAAACTAAGAACAGAGAACAGGTCAATGGCTGCCAGAGGTGTTAGGGGAAGTGTTGACAAACAGCACAGGGAGACCTGATTTTACTTAGGTGGTCATTAAATGAGTGCTCATATCATACAACTACACAGTATAAAAGATGTGTAGGGAAATTATATTTAATACAAGGGTGGGGGCATGTTACCAGGGCCATAAGTGCCCTACAACTACATGAATCCTAGCCCTTGGGATTATGAAAGCTTTTCTGACAAGCACAAGGCCCTAGTTTCCATTCCAGCTCCACAGAATAGCATACACTAACACACACACCACACACACACACACACACACACACACACACACACACACACACACACGAGAGAGAGAGACAGAGAGACAGAGAGAGAGAGACAGAGAGAGAGAGACAGAGACAGAGACAGAGGAGGAGAGGGAGAGGAAGAGGGAGAGGGAGTCTGCAGTACTACTTACAGCCCTTATCCTGATTTATCATCCTCCTCTGTACCTATCATATGAGAACCTATATCTTCACTTGTTTTATTGTCTTTTCCCACTGATGTACAAGGACTTTGAGGTGGAGTGTTTCTATTGTTCACTGTTATATATCCAATGTATCTGACACACAGTAGGCTCTTAATAATACTGCTTGCTAAATGAATGAATGGGTGGATACTGCAAAATAGAGGGACAGTACTGGGGCCAGGCATGGCTGTGGAGCTGCTCTACATTCACAGGTGGTTTGGCTAGCCCTGAGTATTTCCTTAGAGGACATGGTGCTGTCACCCAACTGATGTCCCCAAGAAGACAACTGAAAGGAGGGGGCCCTGACAAAACAGCCTTAAGACCACAGGGCTGGCAACTGTGTCCTAATGGCTTTGTCTAGGGAGAGGTCTGATTGACCCCTGGCTGGCAGGCAAAAATGATCCCTATCTTACTGTGGGCCTACTATGTGCACGCTATGAACTTGCATACTGGGGAGGAAACCAGATGTAAGAACTTAGGACTTAGCTTTAAGTTCCTAAACATTATTAGTCAGTGTGTTCCACAAGAAAGGCCTTTTGCCAAATGGAATGCTTCTAGGACAGTTGAGATTGTTTGCATATTGTCAATAAATTAGATGATAGCAGTCTATTGATGTTTTTCTATTCTAATTATTATTTATGTGGTTTATAGAACACATTTGATTTTAGGAAAAAACAGCACTAAATTATCTAAATATTTAAGGTTTTATGAGTATAATTTTCTTTCAAGCCGCTCATGGGCATAATTATGTAAGTATATATATATATATGTGTGTGTGTGTGTGTGTGTGTGTGTGTGTGTGTGTGTGTGTATTGTCAGAGAAATGCAGAGAAAGAGGGAATGGCTGTGAGATACTGCTTAGTGCAGAGAGCACTTGCCAAGGTCTGTCAAGGCCCTTGGTTCAAACAGAAGCCACCCCTTACACACACAGAAGGAAGAATACAGAAAAGGTAAACAGTATAATGTTAATATAAGTTATCTAAAGGATATAAAAGAACAGCTTGTATTAAATCTTGCATTTTTTCTATAAGACTGAAATTATTTCAAACTAATCGTTAAATAGAAAGCTTAAAAAATAGCAAGGAGACTGGAGAGACGGCTTAGTCATTAAGAGCACGTGATACTCTTAAAGAGTATTTACAGGCTCAGTATCCAGGAGCTACATGATGGTTCACAATCATCTGTAACTCCAGTTCCAGGGGAGCTGATGCCTTCTTCTGGCTTCCAAGTTACAAAGCACACATGTGATACATATACATATGTGTAGACAAACACATAAAATAAAAATAATTAAGTTTTAATTTTTTTTTCTAAAACAAGCTAACACTCAGTTGTTCAAATGCAGCAGAAGAGAACGCCGTGTTGAGAAAATGGCCACAAGCTCATCATTGGGGAATGGTGGACCTAAGGCCTAAGAGGAATGTGGAGGAGGCCAGGTCAGCAATAGATAATGTAGTCTCAAGCTGGGTGGGGTTTGGTGGAGGTTATCACAGGAAGTTGAATGAAGCTAGTGGGTCAATTTAAGTTAAGGAAAATTAAGAATTTAGATCCTCCACTGAACTAGTTTTATTTTAAGTACTTAATAACCCACACATGACTAGTGGCTAAAACAGCGCAGGCACATTTCATGTCCATTGTTATAGAGAGTTCTGCTGGACAGCATTAGCCTAATACACCAGAGATCTGGGTGGTTAGGAAACTTTCTCACACATAGCTGTCACACTGGGTCTGAGCACCCTCAGGTCTTCGAAACTCTTAGAGGACATGGATATCCGCTTAGAATATTGCCACCTTTTGAAAGACACTTGGAAGGACCACATAGAAAAATATGACTGAGAGACGGAGAAAGCATTAAAAGAATTTAGGGAACTACACAAAATGGAGATACAAAGGTACTTTGAGGTTTCTTGCTAAACACATGGGGAAAATTGTATCAGAGGAAAATGGAATGGGAGAGCGGCTGACGAATAGTTTGGCTTGGTCAAGTGGACTTGATGGATGAAAGTATCGATCTGCATGTAAGCTTCTAAAAGCCCAGGTCAGAGTCCTGAAGAAACACTGGCAGGGATGGGAAGATCAGGAGTTCAGATTTAAGCTGTGATTCTAATGAGAGCTAGGAAGCTAGATGAAAGATTGAGGGAAAAGAATTCAATGAAAGACAAAAGGGACCAGGGCTTATCCCAGGCTCTTCACTTCTAGTGACATCTGGGTGACAGAGGGAGGCTGCGGAAGGACCCAGAGGACAGAAAGAATGTTACTGTGAGTAAGAGTGGAGGATGGATGTGGGGAAGGAGTTCCAGATGTAACCAGAGCAAAGTTATGGATGATGCTGGAGGTTAATGGGTCACACGACATTCCAGAGGACATATCCAAGGGAAAAGGAGAGGGTAGGTGCCCAAGGAAATTGTAGTCAGTAACAATTCTGGTGCTGAACGGACAAAGGAAAGCAGTGAAGAATCGTTTCTCCTGTGGTGGAGGCTGACTTTCAGGACTCGAGAGAAGGAAGGAGAGCCTAAAGATGATGCAGATGACTACACAGGGAAGGCAAATGTGGGAGGTGAGAGGAGAGGGAAGGAGAGAGAGAGGAAAGAGGAAGTGGCAGAGCTGATCTCCTCAGAAGAGAGCAAGCAACCTGTGCAAAGAAGCTGGAGGATGGTTGTTACAGCTGCACGGTGTCCTCTTCCATCCATGTGCTGAAACTGTAACCCCCGGTACTTCAGAATGCTCAGACACAGGGCCTTTGAAAGGGTGATTACCTTAAAGGTCATTAGGGTGGGCCCTAGTCCAGTCTGACTGGTGACCTCACAAAATGGGAGGAGAAAGAAAGGAGGGAAAGAGGGAAAGGAAGAGAGAGTGGGAAGGGAGGGACCAGGGAAGGGAGAGGGAGAGAGAGGGGGAAGGGGAGGGGGAGAGAAGAGGAAGTGGGGAGGGGCCCAACTGAGCAGACCTGCACACACAGAAGAAACCATATGAGAAGGGAGAAGACAGCCATTTGTTGGCAAAGGAGAGATTGTGGGTTTCTGGCCTGTGTTCCACCATCCTGTTATGGCAACCCTAGGAGATCACTGTAGCTGGCTGTCAGGGAGCTCCCACTGGGTGCATGCGAGTGGATGGGAAGGAGGAGGACAGTCCTTGGGGTGTGACCTGGGGGCACACAAGGGGGTGGACAGTATGAAACCAGAGGTACAAAGTCCCCCACCCCCATATTCTTTGTCTCTGCAAAACCCATGTGGCTAGAAGTTAGCCCCAAATAATAGACCTTTTGATATTAGGGTTAAATAGGATTGATAGCCACGTTTTAAATTTGTTCTATAAATTCGTGGTTACTGCTGTTTGAATTTGTTAGCATTTGAAGTTGCTTTGGTTCAATCAGTAAAAACAACTTTAAATGTCAACAATGTTTTGTATGCTATACATATTTTATACAACCATCTGTAGGAATCCATTAACTCTGTGCATGCAGGAAAAGCTAAGTCACAGGATTCTAAAACCTGGTTTCTTGGGGGGAAGCGTCTCACAGTTGTTGTACTCTGAGCAAATGCAAGCAGGGCACCTCCCGTGTTTCTACCTCATGAAGAGGGGGCTGGGGTCTCATGTACAGCTGGTGACTTCCCACCTTCATAAAGCCGTATGTGGCTCGGCTGGAAACAGAGTCACTGGCCGTCATGTATCTGACTACTTTTCTACTTTAGCACACCTACTCCTCCTTCCAAGGCAAGGCTTTGAAACCTTTCTCAGTCCCTGTGCAGAGGGCTAAGGCTTTAGAGCTGGACTTGGGTTCAAATACTGCCCCGTCACAAGCTAAGCTGGGGGGCTTAAAGCGTGTTCTATAACCTCCCTGTACTTCAGTTTCCTATTTGGAAAGTAGTCCTGGGAAGCTAACTAGTTGCTCAGTGGGGGAAGGTGCTTATTGCCAAACCCGAATTTGATCCTCAGGAACCACCCAGTAGGAGGAAACCAACAATCCCTAGTTGTCCTTTGACTTCCACAATAGAGTCATGGAGTGTGCACACATATGCATGTATATGCAATAAACAGACAAATAAATAAATGTATGTGGGGGGAAAATCTACAAAAAGTTTGAGAAGTGTAAATAATTTTCCTTTTTTGTTTTTTGAAACAGAAAAACAGAGCACACAGTGAAGGCTCTGCACTGGTCCCTCCCCTCACTGAGCCCTCTTTCCCAAACAAGCAGATCCCAAAAGACTCCTCTGCCTTCTGGGATAAATTTAGCTCCTCCAGTTATTTGGAATGTGATGGTTAATCTTGATTAGAATCACCTAGGAGACACCCCTGAGCAGGCCTGTGAGTTTGTTTCCAGAGAGGCTGGATCAGCGTGAATGTAGATGATACTATGCAATGGGCAGGGGCACTGACGAGTCAACAGGAGGGGGTCTGGGCAGCAGCTTTCACCTCTCTGCTCTCTGACCGCAGACACAATGTGACCAGCTGCCTCACACCCCTACCACCACTGCTAGAGTTTCTCTCACCTCTGCACTACATCACGATGGACCCCACCCTCGAACTGTGAGTCATGGAAACTCTTCCTTCCATAAGTTGCTTTTGTCAGGTATTTGTGTTAGCAAAGAGAAAACGAACTAATCTGGTAACTTAGAGCCCACTGAGTGGGTTAGAGCCCACTCAGCTGGCATCCTCATGGGAGTTTCCATGTCATTGTACCTTACTGTACTCTTCAGCTCAGGTCCCTAGTAAATACTCTTGGTCCAGATGCCCAAACTCTCAGTAGAGACAAACTGATCACTAATGAGTTTCCATTTCTCTAGACTCACGCTTCTTATTATCTTATTAGCCCTGGGATCCTTTGTCTCTCATCCTATCTCCAACACCCCAAACTTTCTAGACCAGCCACTGTGGGAGAGGAATATCCTACAGCAAGACAGAAACCTACCACCTTTGCAAATCCCATGATGGCTATGGCCACAGGGTACGGAGGGCACTCTGTCAGATACCTGCTATCTCAGACAGGGAGCTGGAGCACCTCCCTGGACAATCAGCCCACACCGACACCTTTCCTGACAAGACCTGGCCCCTCAAGTCTCATGTCCCCAGCCCAGGTATTTTACTTGCTGCTACTCTTAGAGACTTCCTTCTGTGGCTCTCTCCTGCCCACTTCTTCCCTGGAGCCAGACTTTTCTTTGGAACTTACACCTCTGTGTCTAACCTCCTAGACATCATCCTCCCAAAAGATGCCAAACCCATACTACAAGTCTCCCTGCCCCAAATCAAACCCAGGACCATCCCCTCAGACTGCTTCTTATCCTGCATCTTCCAAGAGCCTCTCCATACTCATAGGCTGTCACAAGTGCTCATCAATTCCATCAACTGAATATATGCTTAGTCTTTTTTTCCTCAACAGTATTCACCATCAACCCTCTACCCCCCACTCTAACTTCAGTACTATCCCAGGGCCCTTTCCCACCCACCCTAGTCCTTGCCCTAAGGCATCTGTCATACTGGGACCAAAGTGACATTTCTCAAATACAAACCTGAAGTCTCTCTACTGTTGAAACCTCTCTAGTGACTACCCACTACCACTCAGGACCAGGTCCATCCGGTCTTACAAGGTCCTTGACACCAGCTCTGGCTTTCATCTCCAGCCTTCTTTCACACTATTCCTTTTGGGAAATATCCTTCCTTATGTCTTCTATTATCAATGCCCATGGTTCTCAAATTTCAGTGTGTGCTGTGGCCACCTAGAGAATTTCCTGTTGGTCAGCTGCGTACTGGTCTTTAAGTGATGCTCCTCGGCACTATACACACACTCAGCATCTTTCAGTTTCTGTGCACTAGCATCATGTCATGGGCCCTCTGTGCACTCTGACACCCTCAGATGACTCCTACACATTCTGCAAGCAGCTCTCAGCTCAGGCATGCTACTTCCAAGAAGATCTCATGCCCCATCCTAATAGGTTTGTCCCAGACCCCATCCAGTTCAGAAACCTACTCACAAAATGTACACACCAAGTTCCCAGGGCATAGCTAAAGAGTCCCCCTGCTGTACCTAGGGGGCCCTACTGGCAAACTGGGCATGGTGGGCTTGCTAGGATGCTATGAGAGAGAGGACAGATATCATTAGATCTCTGGAAATCCAGGAATTTCTAATGATTCATGTTGAAATAAAGCCAGGGTGTGCAAATCTTGTTGCAACCTTCCACAACATTAAGTCTGTGTTCTGTCATCTCCTTGATCAAAACTGTCAGGAGCTGAGACTTCTGCTCTAGATGGGAGACTGAGGCTAGAAATGAAACAACCCAAGAAAACCATGAATAAAAGAATCAGGAAACTTCCTAGGAAAGCTGAGGTATTGCTGGAAGAAATCTGTTCCTCATGACTTATTTTACTTCTTTCTGCCCAAGCCTAAACTAGTACTGGCCTCGAGAACTTTCTTTCTGTACTGGAAGGGAGACAGTCAGTCCTTCATGGAAGTTTCTAGATGGCTCAATCTGAAGACAGAGGAGTACCCCTTTTTTATTCTTGCAGAGTGAAAAGGGTCAGTTAGGGAGCTAGTATTAACAACAACAGCCTTGGGTACAGGCAGGTCCCTGGATCTCTGTCTCTCTGGGGGACATTTCCCTTTTTAGGTAGTTAACTATAAATAAGCATCAAACCCTTTAAAATTCCCAAAATCAGCATTCACTTTCTGCTCAAGGCTCCTGGGAGTGACACAGGCTGGGTAAAGTTAGAAGTAGAGCCACCCCTGAGGCTGGCAAGGGAGTATGAGGCTGGAGCGCCAAGTCCTGATAACCCCCGCTGAGAAAGGCTCAAGGCACTGGTGAATGAATGTCCTCTCACCACGGACTCCTTCTAGTACATCATTACAGATGTGTGGAGACATACTGGTTGCTTTCCCAGAATTAACATCTCTGGGAAAATTGCCCACTCACCTCCCCTCATAGCAAAGACAGTCTTAGTAGAAGAATCCAGAGGAAAACAACTCCTCTTGTTGCTGCAAGCCCTTATTCCCAAACCCCATGGAATGTCAGGGCAGTTGTGAAAGAGGGGTCTAGCATGGCTGGCCCAGCAGGGCCAGCACTGCTTGTCAGGCTCTCATTGGCTGCTTCTGGGAAGGACTGATACTGCTGGCTGATTGGCTCATGGGTTACCAGGAAAGCTGAAGGAGGATCCAGAAGTAGCAGCCCAGTGAGGGGCCCCACAGTGACCCATGCCTGTGGGGTGCTGTCACAGTCAAATGCCAACACTGCAGTGGGGTGTAAGAAGAGTTGGTGCCTGCTTTGGGGGCATTTGTGAAAGCATCCTCACTATTCTCCACAGGCCCCACGCTTTCCAGTGGTAGGCAAGTCTTGATGCCAAATCCCAACTTCTGCTAGATTTCCTTTCAGCCCTGTGGATTCTATCAGGATTTAACATTTCCCATGACCTGCAGAGAATGTTTTTTAAAAAAAGATTTGACCAAGAGAAGACCAGGAAGACTAGACAACATGTTTGATAGCCATAGATATTTTCAAGTAGACATGACTATTAGTTTCACAGAGACACATAAGATAGGCCAAAACAAAAAAAGCACTGTCATCAGAAATGCTCCACTGTGGTCACCAGGAGACCCATAAGCACCACCCTCCAGAGCTGAGTGTCCAGGCCAGGCACAGACTCTAAAGTTGTCCCTCAGTCACAGAGTGGTGAAGGCAGGAACCCTTAGAGCAGGGGGAAGAAACTCATGCCTTGATTAGGAAAATTCAATGCTGTGGACCCAATTCAAATATCTGTTACGCTAAGCTGCAAAAGCAATGGATGTCCACTTTCTCTTTCTTATTCAGACCCCAAATCTGTTACCATGATGACATTACTTTACCTGTACGTCAATTCTAAACCCATCCTCTAAGCTCTATGTTCTAAAGGGACAAAGGGCTTTGAGGAAAGGTATGTGTTTACCTAGTCGGAGAACAAAGACCTGTGTTTCCTCCTTAGCCCTACCCATGGCTTTTCTTGCAATTCTCTGGAAGTGACCACAACAAGCCAACGTTGGGACCCATGGAGGCTCACTGAGGTGTGCTTGTCTCTCAGTTGCTAACTCAGCACAGGCAGAGACTGGAGTGCTTCTCCCTGAGCCTGCACACTTCTCCCATTTTATTTCCAAAACAAGAAGAGGAGTCGCTTCCGTGCTGTGGGAGTAGGGAAAGTAATCCAGGGATGCTGATACTAGATTTTCATCAAGAAGAGAAAATAATCATAAACGACATTATGGGGCCAAGTGGCAAAAATGGGTGACTATGGGTGGATTAGACAGCAAAACTGGTTAAGCATCAACTTCCCTGATTCCAACAACTATGCTGTGGTTATGTCCTTAGGAGAGAAGAGTAAGTAATGAGACAAGAATGAGTACTAAGTACTAAGTAATAAGTAATGACAATGAGTAGGAAATTAAAGGTATGATAATTCTGATTTGAAATGGTATCTGTCTATCTAAATGAAAATTGTAAATATATGCACAGAGAATGATAAAACTGTGGGATAAAAATGAAAACAACTTGTGATGCTTCAGTAAAGAGAATACAGAGTTCTTTGTACTGTTCTTGTACTTTTTCTGTAATTTTGAACGGATATCAAAATGGCTATTTTAAAAATCCCACCAAGGTGGGGGCTGGAGAGATGGCTCAGAGGATAAGAGCACCGATTGCTTTCCCAACCAGAGTTCAATTCCCAGCAACCACATGGTGGCTCACAACCACCCATAATGAGATCTGGTGCCCTCTTCTAGCTTGCAGGGATACATGCAAACAGAACACTGTACATAGTACATAAATAAATAAATCTATATAAAAAAAATCCCACCAAGGGGCATGCAGCAAACACACTGACAGGTGTCTAGATCCAGGGACACATGTCAGTGCCTTTGCTTTGTCTACTTCCGGGCTCCAGTGGTCCTGACCACATCTCTGCCACCCACCTCCTCCTGTACCCATTGTGGGCTGGAGAAAGAACTGTTAGCCTTTGTGTTTGCGTGGTCAATGTGGAGCAAAGCCAAGTCTACAGCAAGGTGTGAACATGGACCGCCGCAGTTCTATTCCTTATCAGCTAGGAGATGCTAGGCAGGACAGTTTCGTCTCCAAGGCTCAGTTTTGCCTCGCTATGAAAGGGGAGCAACAAGTGCTTGTAAGTGGTGGCTTGGCTCCCGGTCACGTACAAAGAGCTCCTGCCATGGTGCCTTTCGACACTCAGAACACGGGTTTTGTTTGACTCAGCTGTCCTCCCTACTTTTCCTCCAGTATCTGCATGTTCTCCCCCAAGCTCCCTCTCGTCCCCCCCTCAATGTTCTCATTCTTCTTCAAACCACATAAACTACATTCCTCTCCCTCCTTCTGAGTTTTCCTCACCTCAAACCCTCCCATGTTTGTGGCTTGTGACTTGGGTGACTGGCAGGTTAAGTACTTTAGTTATGGGGGGCTGGGGGCAAACTGCCTGGCTTCTTCCTCGTGCTACAATGAGGCTTGGGGGCTCCCTGGCAAGCATGGTCTACACTGTCCACTCCTACACCCAACAGCTGTCTCACGGGAATAAACCATCCCTCGGGACAGGAGAATGCACAGAGAGGGGTCTGGCTATACTCTGTTTGACAGGAAAGTCACTCTCCCTTTACTCAGAAAGACGGATTTCCTCCTTAGATGAGGTACTTCACAGTTGTGACTAAACCACACATACGTCCACAGAAAGACGGCTCATGGAATCCAGCATGTCTGGGAATGAGAATAATAACTCTAACAGATATGTCATGTGATGAGAGTATACAGCCCACATGTCTGATTCCACTTCAGCAGAGAGGGAAAACCCTTGCCACTAAGGTGTTTTTGTATTAGCACACATGTAAAGTGCACAGAAAAAAAAAATGAGTGTTATGAATGAAGTAGGGGATAGAAGAGGACTTCGTATATTCTTGTGTTTTAAAATGCTCAAATGCATACATATAACTTAAGCAATTAATAAACAAATCACACCCCAAAGAATAAAAGAATTTGAGACACAGACCTAAAAGACAACACTTTTACTTCCTGTCCCTGGGAGCAGCCACCTTGTCAGAAGGCTCCAAGGACCTTAGGCTTAGGCCTCTGGTGTGCAGGTTTTTAAGGGACAAGAATACATGTAGAGGGACAACCAAAGCCATAACCCAATGCACAGAGTGACAATAGGCTTAGGGTGGTGGGAACTGAGTAGACAAGCCAGCACAGGGAGGCAAAGTGGCCATCAGGGTGCATGGGGTGAGATGTTCATCACTGGACCACAGAGGAAGGAAGCACCCTTCGCAGACAGGTAGTTGGGGTTAATCCTGTGGTGACTGTGTTTCCCATGGAGTCCAAACACTTCCTGCCAGCCCTGCCCCAAGCGCTCTCCCCCGACTTCAAGGCTGCTTCCCCAGGGTGTCCTACTGTCAAGGCCCTAGTGAGTGTTCCTGGGTGACTGCACACTTCCCAGAGGCAGCAGGCCTACCCCCTTCTGTTCTGAACCAACCATGGATAGCAGGGACCGCTCCCATGGAAAGGCAGATTTCCAGTATGACCACACACTGGGGCAATCTAAGAACAGAAACAATCATGGAATCCCAGCCACCACCCTAGAGTTTCTGCTTAATTGGTCTGGGGGCAGCCTGGGCACGGTGGTTTCCAAGTTCTACAGGTGAATCTAATACATAGCCATAGCTGCCATCCAGGACTCCGGAGTGTGATGATGACAAGTTGGTTGGGGTTTTCCAAGGCCTCCTGCTCTGCAGGGCAGAGTGCCCAGTGCTAGGTCTGCTCATTGTCTGATGGCCTGGCGGCACCTGTTTTTCTCCCCCACAGCTCTGCTCTGACCCTGCCTCACCCTCCTCAGGACGTCACGAATGGGTTGCAGACCTGAAGACAGCGGGTGACTGACTGGACCTCTGCCCCTGTCAGGTGAGCCACCTCATCACTGCCTGTGTCACTGCCCGGCTGTTCTTCCAAGAGCAACACTTTGTTTGCTCATGCTTTCCCATAGTTAGCACAGCAGGCCCAGGCAACAGTTTTGGGGAATAATGCTACTAACTCTTCCCTCCTAGGTCCCTGTGACTGTTCCTGGACTTTAACGGCTTATTAAAGTCTACTTGGAACAGTCCTGGTTCCTCCACCATCTGAGTGGATCTCACTTTGTGTAAACATCTAGGGGAAATTATAACTTCACTTTGGCTACCCCACCATGAAGGCTGAGGACCTCTGACCCTTCAGTCTGATTAGCTGTGCTCCAAGAACTCATCAGCAGCAAGGCAAACACACAGTTTTACAAAGAAAAGAGTGAAGCATCCATAAAACACTGCCTTGTAATGGAAAGAAAAGTGATCTTAGGAACAGTGAGGCCTGATCGCTTCCCTCTGGTAGCAGAAGCGGAGGCTTTCCGTCTGTTTTTGTTTTCTATTTTCCTTTTTTTAAACTTACATTTTTGAGAGACTCACTCTGTAGCCCAGGCTGGCCCCACTCAGCTTCTCAAATATTACAAGTGTGCACCATGTCTGGCTGTTTATTTTAAACTTAAGAGAGTGTTTGTTCTGGGGATGTCCAAGCAACTCTGTGCCCTATAAAACTAGAACTGTCACAAGATAGTTCTGCTAATAAAAACCACACCCATAATCACACTGGAAGACAGGCAGGGCTGCATCATAGCTTTTGAGGGCTTAAGGAACTTCTGTGAATACCATTAGATAATTTTATTTATATTTTGAGTTTGATTGTGTAGGTTATGTTTTACAACTGCTCTGGTACAAATGCTATCTTGAAACAATTCAGGTTTTTTTTTTTTTTTTTTTTTTTTTTGTGGGCATGAAAGCAGCTTGAATCCTAAGTACCCTAAGTACCCTAAGTCTAATAGAGACACCAGGGAAACCCACATCCAGAAGGAGGGAGGTAACCATGTACAGTTTGGGTTATACCCGTGGCCTTTCTCCCTGTCTATTTCTTTTCTTAAATTTTAGTTTAGAAACAATTTATTTTACATATCAATCCAAGTTCCTTTTCCCTTCCATCCTCCCATACCTCCCACAGAACCCCCCATCCCACTCCCCATCTAATCCTCAAGTAGGGTGAGGCCTTCCATGAGGGATCATCAAAGTCTGTCACATCATTTGGGGGGGAGGGCCTAGGCCCTCCTCCATGTCACTGGGTGGAGAGGGTATCCCTCCTTGGGGAATGGGCTCCCAAAGTCTATTTGTGCACTAGGGATAAACACTGGTTTCACTGTCAGAGGTCCCATAGACTGCCAGGCCTCCTAACTGTCCCCACATTCAGAAGGCCTGGTTCAGTCCAATGTCTCCCTGCCTGTTTCTAATACACTGAAAGACACCAGTGAGGTCCTTCCATGGACACAGCATGTCATACTGAGGGCCAGGTTGGCCTTTAGGGAACACACAAGGACATACAGGTACATCCCTATGGTGCCAGGAACAGTCAGTCAAGGTGGGAGTTGGACGTTCTGGGAAGTTCCCGAGGTGGCGTTCGTGGGCGTTTGCTAGAGAGAAGTGAGGGCAAGGGCACGAGAAAGGAGATGGAGTTCCCCAGGACCAGTGAGGAGCTCTCTAGGGACTAGCTGTTAGGGAGTGGGGCAGAGTGCGAGGTGGCAGTCAGGGTGTAGATGCAGTAGGTTTGTCCAGGGCAGGGACACATGAAAAGCTCACTTGTGGGAGTCTGTAGGCACCTGGGACCACTGGACGTTTCTGCTGATGTCATAAGGAGAGTCACCATATAGGAAGGTTCCCTCGACAGGACAGAATCAACTTAAAGATGAGGAACAGTTCCCACAGAGGTCTAAGTGACGATCAAGAAAGTGATGCAGGAGGTATAGAGGGCTGTGGATAGGGAGACAAAGAGCACATGTAACAGCCCTAGGCTATAGAAGGGGTGGAGAGAGACTAGCGGTTGAGGGGGGGGCGGTGTTGAGAAAAAGTAATTGGCTCAGTAGTCAGGAGGACATAGGGTACTCTGGAGGATGGGCAGAAGCTTGTCCTCAAGGAGTTCAGGATAGAGCTGGTGACCACGAAGCAGGGGCTGTGCCAGCACGCCTGCCTTTGTATGGTGAAGCTGAGAGGCACTTACTCTCTGTTCCTAGCAGAGGGGGAAGCGAGCTCTTGGGTCTCCGGGATTTCATCTCCGGGACCTTGGTGTTCTCACCGGTCCCAGCATCTGGAACAAATTAAAGAAACACAAACATCAGTCAGCAGCTGTCTAAGGAGCACCTCAGTCAGAACCCTATCTTGACCCTAGTTGGCCTACCCACCCTACATTCCACTCAGAGGCCCTCTGTGCCCGCCTGCCGAGTGGCGCCTGAAGCAGGCCCTTCCTCCAGGGAGCACCAAAGAAGGAGCGCCTGCTGAATGGCCCTGATAAATCAGGTGGCTGGGACAGTCACCCAGCAGGATGGATGGCCAGGCTAGGGAGCTAGTTACTGCTCCCTGCTGTAGCAGCAGAGACTGCCAGGACTAAGGCCACTCAGCAGGGCCTATGCCTTCAATGCCCTTTGCTAGCCTTGCCCACATCAGGCATTGATGCACTTATCCAAATGCTCTACATCTCAAAGGTTCTCTGCAAATGGAGGGGCCTCACACAGAGGAAGAAGACTGGGCCCCTCCCTGCCCTTGGGTTTATGGATGAAAAGGCCTTTGGTTTCTGAAACTTGCTATGGTACTGGGTCAGGCCTGGACGGACGAAGGCTTCAGAGTGGGTCACTGGCATAGTCTGGGAGACCAAGGCTGGGATGTGGTTAAGGGTTTTTGCAGTACACCCTCATGGCAGATCTATGAATCCCTGCAGTGCTCATTCGCTGAGGCTGGGCAGCAAGCTGAGACAATGCTGGGGGTCCAGTATGCTCTGTGTAGGCCGAGGCAAATAGCACTGTGGGCTGGATGGAGCAGGGCTGAAAAGGCTCTCCCTGGGGTCCCATGAGACTGGATTTTCAAACTTTGTGGGGAAACCACTTAGGACTTAGATAAGAAACCGCTGGCTGAATGGCCATGGCCAGGCCAGGCGTGTGTTTTCACTACTCTTTGGGGAGAGGATGGAAGGCACCTCCCCCTAAGTCCCTTCCTGCCCTTATCCTTCATTTCCTGCTCCCAAGGAGGAAGCTCAGAGGGAGGAGGGGATTTTCCAGCCAGGGCTAGGGCCACATTCCTGTGGCTTTGCTGGAGAAGAAGGGCTAACAGGCTATCCCTGCCTCCGGGTTGGGCACCTCACAGCTGCTCTTGCCTAGACTGGGTTCCCTGTGAGGGGTGGTACTAGGAAAACAGATTGCCAAGTTGGGACGTACCCTTCCTGGCTCCTAGATGACATCTGGGTCCCTTGCATGCTCTAGAATGTGCATCTGTCTACAAGGCCCCTTCTAATGTCTTGTTTATGTAGGTTTCCTCCACCGCATGCCTGTCCTCTCTATGAGCGGGGTAATCCAGTGACAGGGACTGCATGTGGGCACAATACAGGCTCAGTTAGGTGGCAACCGAGGGATAGGAATATCAAGGTCAATTCCCTGTTGAAGACAACCAGAAACCACACACACACAACCATGGAAATGATTCCATTTGGGCTTTAGTTGTGATTTTCTGGTAGTATGTGAGGGGCTGAGGGTAAAGGAACAAAGATAGAAGAAAACCTCTTAAAGCAGAGCTGGAAACCCCAGCCCATGCCCTGCTGCCCCACCTTAAGAGCAGAGGGGCCTCAGATGGTGAGTTCAGGCTTCTTGACATGTGGAGCCAACAAAATCTCAAGTTGCTGCCCACACCCCAGGACACCAGTGTCACATGGACACATTGAAGAAACAGAAAGACCCCTGGGACTTTAAATAAAGAAGCACTCAGAAATGTCTTGTCTTCCCCTTCCCAGGAGGAGAAGTGAATGACAGAGTATGTACATAGCACTGAATTCCTGATTCAGCATTCATTTTCTCCAGCAGGGAGGAGTCTGGGAAAGAGAATCGAAGTCCTTTTTGTCCAGACATGTAAGCTGAGGCACAAGCAAGCAAAGGTGACGGGCCCAGTTTTTCTGGCCTCTGAAAGAGGGTAGTGGGGGCCTATGGATGACTTTCCTTGTGGGTCACACTAGTTGCTATGTTGGTGCATTTTGTCTTTGTCATTGGCACCCTTGAGGATTTGGGTGACTCATTTAAGCTGCCCCATGTCTCTGCTTCCATAGCTGTAGAAAGAGAACTTTTTTCTAGCTTAGTGCATCCCAAATCCCAGAGAAGGCAAGATATATGATGGTATTTTGGAGAGATCAAAAACACTACTTACCCAAATGAACTCTTTTTTTGTTAACTGTGCTCCCTCACCTTCTAATGGGCTTTAGCATCCTCTCACTCCAGAAAGCCACCTACCAGCTCTACCAGCCTCTGCACTGCCAGCAGCTCTGGGGCACCAAGGGTTCATCAGGAGTGTGAGCACTTCACCTGGGGTGCACACTGAGATTCAACTTGTCCTCCCGACAGGCCCTGAATAAAAGGGCTCAACATTCCCTTCCAAACCAGGCCTATCCCAAACCCAGAGGCCCAGGGTGAGGGGGAGAGCAGCACCCTCTAAAGTGCCGTAATGTGGGGGCTGTGCATGCAGCGTGGGGCCCAGCCAGGAATACCGAGCTGCCTGGTCACTGTGAGAACCGCAGTGAGGATGGGCTGGGAGGGCCATACGCTTAATCAAAACCAGCTTTGTGCGTACATGCTGCCCAGGGGATAAAAATAATGGTAATAAAAGTTTAAGAGCAGCTTGTATTTTCTGTCTATTTTAATCATTTTGTGATGAAACTAGGTTTTATTTCTAGATCTGGGCCCCAGGGCTGGTGTCCTTCGTTGACCTCGTTGTGCCCCTAAAAGAGTGTGGGGGTAGAAGATAGAGGTTTGGAAAAGAAGGGGAAAGTGATCAGGAGATCTGCCCTTACATGGACAATACCTCACCCCTTCTACTGCTGGACCCTGGGATACTCCCCCACCTCCCCCACCCCAGTCCCCTGCAAAGAGGTTGGATCCCTGGACTCTGACCCTAGGAAAGCAAGGGAGAAGAAGGCTTTGGGAGACTTCTGGGAGAGGATCTGAACTTCAGGAGCCTCAGGAAGGGCAAAGCAGGCTGGGTTCCCACATCTCCCAGAATGGCTCATTTCTCACTGATCTCTCTGCCTAAGAGCAAGCAGCACTCTAGCACACGAAATTCTGTTAGGTTGGGGAAAATGTGAACTCTTTTCTGGCTGTGTTGTTTAGTGGCAATGCATCCTTGGATGAACTCCTAAACTGGGAGGAAAGAATCTTCCTAGTTAGGAAAAACATCTCATGGAAGATTGAAGGAGAAGCCAGTAGCAAGTAATAGGTGTGGAGCCCATGAGCAAGATGGTTCAGTGGGTAGAGGTGATTGCTGCCAAGCCTGAGGATCTGAGTTTGATCCCTGGGACCCACATAGTGGAAGAAAAGAAATGATTCCTGCAAATTGTCCTCTATCTCATACTCAATTTCATGTCCCCAGGCACCAAATAAATATTAAAGTGTAATAAAAACATTGAAATCACGTTGGCATTTACTAGATATTTATCCCACACACGCATCTCCCAGTGTCCTTCCTGTGCTCACAGCAGGCAGAACCACAATACTCATCAATATTTAAATTCCCTCCCTCCCTTCCTCCCTCCCTCCCTCCCTCCCTCCTTCCCTCCCTCCTTCCCTCCCTTGTTTTACCTCCCTTTCTTTCCTTGTTTTGGAGACAAACTGTCATCCTATAGCCCAGGTTGGTTAGAACTTGCCACACAGCCCAGGCTAATCTTAAATGCAACACAATCCTCTGGTGTGAGCCTATTTAAGTGTATAGAGCTATGAAAACAGCAGTTTGATTCAGTTCAGCCCAAAGCTAGCTGGATGTGAAGATTTAAACAATAAACGTGAATGCAGGAGAGGATTAGGAACGTGCCAGGACTCAGATCAAGGCAGGTCAGGTTCTACTCAGGAACAGCCAGTGGTTGGGAGCTAGTGCTTGGGTTTAGATTCCCATTTAACTAGTCAGAGTGGCCGGAGCAGGTGACTGGGTCTCTAGGTATTAAATAAGGCTGATATTGCTGTCACTCTTCTGAATCACTGTTGTCAAGGTCAGTACTGATCTCCACGTTGTTCTTTTCAGTGGTCATGGATCAGATGGAGCTGCCTCAGTGGCAGCATCTGACTCACTGGTCATTCTTGTCTCTCTAGAATCCTGACCATTTGGCTTCCTGACTCTCGCTCCCAGACTTCTTTCTCTCTTCTTGGGGCCATTCATCCCAGTGTCCTTTACAGACCCCGAGCTGCCTCTGCCTCTCAGTGCTGTACTCTCATCTCCCTCTGGTCTGTCTTCAGTCACATCCACTACAGGAGCTCACTCAATCCCAAGGGACTCAATGTCTCTACATGTGGGGATCCGCCCTATGTTCTGTCCTTAGTCCCTCAGATCCAGGTTCATCTAAGTATCTGTCCATGTGACACATCTCTGGAGCTGTCTCCTGGGCATTTTTATCTTCACACACATGGCACTTTTGATGAACCCTCAGCCTCCAAGTTTTGACTTAAGTAGGTAGCATCACCCCTTATTCCTCCGTGCAAGCCTAGATGTAACAAGTCAGAGTACTGGCCCCTCTCCAACTCTCCAGACTCAATTCATCAGCAGCTCCTGTCATCTCTGAATCAAGCCAGATGACGAATCCTATCACTTCTATTGACTCCTCCAAGTCTAAAGGCCATCACGCCCTGCAGCTGGCCTCCCTTCTCTCTTCCTTATGCATCCTGGGTCTGCTCACCATGAAGATGCCTGAGTGAGCCTTCACAAGCATCTAGTGTTGTTCCAACACACTGGACTAAAGCCTGTTTTCTGATTCCTGTTCACACTGCTCTCCATCCCTGGTCTCTGGTCCTCTTTAGCCTTGTTTCCTGGCATTCTACACATGGTGCTTGGTCCACCAGCCTTCCTCTTCTTCCCACACTGCCCACAAGCAGAAGCTCGCTGTGCTTTTCTCTTGCTTTTCCCAGTCTCTCACCTCTTTTCTCTTACTTTTAGAACCCCTACCCTCACTTCTTGCAGATCTCTGTTCAAATGTTCATTCCACCAAAAACCCTCAGCAACCCTTTTTTTGAAGCAATAGTCCATTCCCCATCACCTGGCTATGCTTTCTCCACATCCCATGGTATTGTTTAATACCATGTGTGCACATGCACACACACACACACACACACACACACACACACACACACACACACACCACACACGCAGGCACAGGCACACATGCATGCGCACAGGCAAAAGTCAAGTCCAAACACCAGCTTCTTGAGCTGTGCCTGGCAGCTCAACAATATTGTTGAATGATGAATGATGGTATGGGTGCCACTGATACATGCTCCCCCTACACAAACAAGCACGGTATTTTGTGGCTGTGAAGCCCTACTCTCCCTGGATGCCTTAGCTAGGAAACCTGAGGAAGGGAAGCCTGAGCTGGGAGGGAATCATAGGAATGAATGTCCCTTGAGTAAAAGTGATTTCCCAGCAGAGGGTTAGCAATAATGGATGTCAAAGTCTCTCAGGAGTGTCTTTTGTTTTTGGGGGGCGGGATTAGATGGGTTTCTCTGTGTAACAACGCTGGCTGTCCTGAAACTCACTCTGTAGACCAGGCTGGCCTTAAACTCACAGAGATCTACCTGCCTCTGTATCCTAAGTGTTGGGATTAAAGGTGTGCCCCACCACTGCAGGGCTCTTGAGTGTCTTGACATGCAAATTCCATGACCAGAATCAGCTGGGAAAGGTCTGGCAGGCCTGAGGAGCAGACACATCTGAGTTTTATCAGGACAATGTATATTGTAATTTACTGGGTAGGGCTTCAGCCTGGAGTAGTGCGTGCTCCTGGTCAGTCTTTGCTCATTGGGAAAGGTAGCCTGCCCCCTGTTGCAGAGACTGAAAAGATGAAGTACAAAAGTTTCTGGCCACAGCAGGTATTAAAAGTCAGCTACTTTCCTTGTGGATGAGCTTTTTGGCAAGTTCTACCCATCACAGGTTCAGTACCCTTCTGGGTGGGACAAGTTAACACCTGCCTTCTGCTAGTTTGGAAGGAAGAGCAACATGACCACAATCAACATATGGTATAAACACCCATTTTCATAGGCAAATGACCCAAGTAGTGCTGATATTAATCAGACACACTGCATTCTGTAGAAACAGAACACTTGCCAAGCATGGTGGCACATGCCTTTAATCCTGGCCCTGTGGAGGCAGATGCAGGAAGATCTCTGAGTTTAAGTCCAGCCTTGTCTACAGAGTGAATTCCAAGACAACACAGAAAAATACCCCTGTACTAAACAACAAACAAAAGAAGAGTAGGAAGGAAGGAGGGAAGGAGGGAGGGAGGGGAGGAAGCAAGAAAACAAACAGAACACATCTGAGCCCAATAGGATTCCTGTTTGCAAAATCCTGAAATTTATCTTTATATTATAGAATTAATGGTAAGAGACACAGGCTGAATGAGTGATAGAGGCTTTTAGGGAGCAGGGCCAGTCCTGCTGAGTGACAGCAGGAAAGCCAACCTGAAGTCAACACAGTAGAGAGGGACCTCACTGTCCTCTGGAAGAGATGCAGGACTGGTTCTACTCAGAGATCAGGGAGGCAGCCATATCAGATGGATTAGAAGAGTTCAGTGATAAAAATTCAGTCATGACTAGCAACTCCTAAGGACAAATGTCTTCTCCCTTCCTTCTTTCTTTTCCTTATGTTTCTTTGTTGAGATAGTCCCCTAGGGTGGTCTTGAACTTTTGATCCTGTTGCCTCAGCCTCCCCATAAGCCAAGGTGGCACACACCAATATTTTTTGAGAATTTGGCTGACACCACGGGGAGTGAGACTGGGGAAGAAAGCTGCCTTTCTTCCTTCTGCAAACAAAATCAGACCAAGTCCAATTAACTGTGTGTGAGTCATTTCTGTTCTCTCAGCTAGTGTCTCTCCTTCCAAAACCCAGGTCCTAATTTGCAGCCAGGGGCCAAATTCTGACTTGAAAGGACATGGAGAGAAATGATACCCATCATCTAGATCAGCGGAGACAGCAAAGTGTCTTTCAGCACACCTCCTCAGCACACAGAGCCTCTTAAGTTAGTTTGCACAATGAATGAGTCCCCTAAACACACACACACACACACACACACACACACACACACACACACACACCAGAAAACCCAAACCAAACAAAGCTTCCTGAATATGTTGTGCAAGGGAAAAGGAAATTGCCCTTTGCAAACAAATCTGGAGAAGGTGCTGACACTGTGCTGATAAGAACAAATTGCTCTCTTGCCTGTAGCTCCATGTGTAAACAGCTCAAGAGGCCAGGGGTTTCAAAAGCAGATAACCTCATTAGCAGGCAGGCCATTTATGGATGGGAGGAATTGCTCAAGCCCCCAGGGGGGCAGTTAGAAATCAGTTCCCAGGAAGGTACCACTTGGACAGAGACCAGCAGAACTCTAACCTGGGTGGTGACAGGCAGGTGACACACAGCAGGAGTACAGAGGAGCCTCGCAGCATGCACCTGAGTTGACCATGGTCCCCAACCCATCAGATCTACTTCCTCAGAGGCAGGTCCTGTGAGCAAGTCATTCCTAGAAAGTCATTCCTAGGTTGCTCATACTGTATCAGCTTCTTTTGTGGCTAGGAACTATTTAATTTACTTTGCAATTGTGTGTTTTCCATTAGAAGACACCCCACCTTTTCTCCCATTTATTATGTACTGCAGATCTCTGTTTTGTGACCAGGAAGGAGGGTTATGAAACCCAGAGCAAGGACAAAGACTCCATTTTGTGGGATGGCCATAAAATAGGTTAGGATTTCAGGACTAAAGCAATCAGACTCAAGAGCCAGAACAATGAAGCTGTTCTTCCAGATGCCTTATTTGGACACCAGCTTTTGATATGTTACTGATGGTTATTGAGCAGGCATTTCTAGGGCAAGAAACTGTTTTCCCAAAACTACCTTTTTTGACATTTCCAGGCAAGTATGAAAATACAAAGAAAAGGCACTGTGTCCTGCAAGGGTCCTGGTAGGGTTTCATTTCTAACGCTGATCACAAGGCTCCTTGGATTCCCAGGCTCCACATTCCTCATGAAGGGAGGAGATACAAATGCATACTTCCTGCTGGACCTTGCCCCTTCCTGAGTTGACGACCTGCATACTCCTACTGGGTCTCTCTCTCTCTCTCTCTCTCTCTCTCTCTCTCTCTCTCTCTCTCTCTCTCTCTCTCTCTCTCTCTCTCTCTCTCTCTCTCCTCCCTTCTCTCTCCTGTCTTACTGTCATGGTTTCTTTTGGCAGAAGTAGCCCTGTCCTCCTGTTTCCCCTCCTCAGCCTGACTCACCTTCTCCTGGAGGACACTTGCACACTCAGCTCGACCTCAGGCCCAGGTCCCTCAGTGGGCCTGTGCACCAGCCACTCCACACACTTGTTTGCTGTGGTCTGTCAAATACTCATAGTCACTTTCCTGTGGGTGTGTCCTTTCTCTTGTTAGTGCCCTTGTGCCCGGCTTCCTTGCCCAGAAGGTTCTGGGTGTGGAGGTCAGGACTGGGAGGGAGGAGAAGGCCAACAGCCCTTCTTCCTGGCTAGAGATACAGGAAGAAGCCATGTGGGCAATCAAGTAATCAAGGTGAGGTTGTCACTTCCCTTCTTGATTGGTCTTTTTTTTTTTTTAAGGTGGCTCAAGTCTCACCAAATGAATGTTGAAGTAAGGCTGGGGACAATTTGGGGTGGGGGGTCATTTAGATGTAGAAGGGGCAGAGAGATGAGCCCTGTGTGATAGCAATGGGTAAGCATGACTTACCATCCACAGTGACTTGGCAGGAACACTCCGCCTGGCCGGCGCTGTTCTTGGCTACACACTTGTACAAGCCCCTGTCCTCAGGCAGTGCCTTCTCGATGGAGACGGAGAAGAGTGAGCCTGGTGGGAGAACAGGAAATGCTGTGAATGACCAGGTAAGGGCCCCGTGCCTACGCTGGTATCTGGAGCACAGGAGGTGTCTTTAAAAGCCCCTTCTCAGAATCCAAGAGCAGAGGCCAGGTGGGAATCTGGTTCTCTCCTCTCTGAATCCTCAAACTCTCTGTTGGTGACCTACTCCACAAGAGCAGATTTCTAATCAACTCCTCCAGGACCCTTCCCCCAATAGGGGCTCTTTTAGGAAGCTGGAGAGAGAGAGAGAGAGAGAGAGAGAGAGAGGGAGGGAGAGAGAGAGAGAGAGAGAGAGAGAGAGGGAGGGAGGGAGGGAGGGAGGGAGGGAGGGAGGAGGGAGGGAGGGAGGGAGGGAGGGAGGGACAGAGAGAGAGAGGAGGAGGAGGAAGAAGAGAAGCAGGAGGAGTGAGGGGGAGGGGGAGGGGGAGGGACCACCTCTGTCAGGGAGAGAAGGGAAGCAGCAGATGCGCATTGCCTGTCCCTTACACAGAGCATAAGGAGTCAGGCACCCTCTCCTGGGGACAGTGGCCAGGAAGGGGCCACCTAACAGTGATGTTGGAGACACTGCTTGGTAAAGGAGTTTTTAAAAAGAACATGTGGAGTTCTGAGGACAACTTTCAGGAGGTTTTCTCCCTCCACCACGTGGGTACCAGGGATCAAAGTCAGGTCTTCAGGCTTGGTGGCAGGCACATTTTCCCACTGTCCCCCAGACCAAAGCAAAGGGGTTTTCGAGTGAACAGATGAGTGGCAGAGGATGGGAACCCGCGTCCAACAGAGATACTGGTGATCTCCTGTGACTGTGGGACTGTGGTATGTGACTGTCGCAATTTTTTTTTTTTTTTTTTTTTTTTAGGAAGAGAGTTATGGCTGAAGAACAGGCCAATGAGGGATACTAGGTCACAGGAGAAGCTCCTGGGACAGCCTTCCTTCAGGCTGGGTCTCCTGGCCCTATAGGACGGGTGAGGATGACCTCTTTCCTTACAGTCTACATGGGCTACTCTTGCTTAAGAAACACCTCTGAGGGCCTGGAGGGAAGGCAGGCTGTGCACATATGAGAGCTCAGGGATCTGGTCCTTCCCCATCCAATTCTCTCATCTCCAGACTGATCAGATCTCTTTTAGGTCTTCCTTAGGCAGGGAGTCATCTAAGAATGGGGTGAACCTGGCCAGCCAGGACTGCAGCCATCTGCTAGTTTCTACCTTGAGACACATAAACAAGCCTATAGCATGGTGTCAGTATACCAGCCACCACACGATAAGCTACCCATTCCCACATCCCCCCAAAGCTGACACCAGGAAACAGAGAGAACAAGGCTAGCATCAATGAGGCCACAGGGCTGGGGACTTGGAAAGACTACACTGTGTCCCCTCCCTTCTCCAGCTCCTGAACAGGCCTCTCACTGTATCTTTCCCTGGGCGAGGCAATGGGCCACCGTCTCTTCCCAACCACAAGAGAAAGGATTGAAGTCTTGCAGGAGAGTAAAAACTAGGAGGCACAGGGACAAGGAGCAAGGACAGCTATTCCATTCATCTAGGTAGGGAGGAGGATGTTAGGCTGGCCTGAAAGTCAAGGCTCTGAAGAAACCCAACCACCTCTCAATTTCCCTGGTCTGGGAGGACATATTCCATTTCCCCACCCCCAAGTTATATCCTGTTTTATAACCCATTTTGTTGTTGTTTTGGGGTTTTTTGTTTGTTTGTTTGTTTCACTTTTTTGTTTTCTGGCTGCCTTTGGCCTGAAACTCTGAAACTTAAATGGCAGACATAATAGATAGTAGGGCATTTGCTAGATGGGCGGTGGAGTGTTTGAACAAGAGCCCACCTTTCCTCCCAGCTCTCCAAGGCTCAGCTCAGCTTAGCCATGGCCAAATGCATCCCAGGGCTGGAAGAAGAATGGGCAGGCTGGAGGCTGGCCACCCCAGATGCAGAATCTGGTATTTCCTGTGGGACGGCTCATTCTTGACCTCCAGAAGAAAACTGTTTCCCAGCAGTTTTTTTTTTTTTTTTTTTTTTTTAAGCCTCAGCCTGGTAGGGAGTATTGAGCAGGAGTGAGGGGGATGGGAAGCAGAAATCCACCGAGTGGTTCAGCAGGAGCTCTGCCAAGAGCCCCTTCTGGATGAGGAGTCTCTCTTCTGTGATTGAAGAACACCTCCACACACAGCTCTTACCTTTCCTGAGTGGGTGGGGAGAAGGAATATAAGGGGCTAGGATTGGGGTCCAGGATTGTCTGAAGCCCTGGAGGTTCATAGTTAACCCCAAAAGCCTACCTGACCTGCCTTCCCAGTAGGCACTGACCAACACAGTGCCCTCTGTGCCACCTCTAGGGCCCTAGCTCTAGCTGAACCTTTCCTGGGCTGAGTGCTCTGGGGCCACAGGGATGTTATCCCTGGAACTCAGTTGGTGTTTGAGGGGGATGAGGAAAGGGCAATACCTGTCTTCCTGTCCCCCAGCAACTCCCCACCCCTACCTCTGACTGCATTGGTGCCCATCCTGTCAATCATACCCTCTATCAAGATTCACTCCCTCCAAGATACCTTCTCAGACTCCTGTCACTTTAGTCAAGAGACACCCACACTGCCTCCTTGTACCCAATCAACACATGGATTACAGAGTCCCCATTGCTAGGGAATGCCTGTGTAGGTTTGGGGGCTTCTCTGCTGAGCCCCGGAGCCTGCAGGTGGAATCTTATGAAGGCTTTTTCAGTCTTATATAAATTCATCCTACAAATTACATAGCATCTATTTTACATACAAGGCATTAATTATATACAGTACCTTTGCTTGTATGTAGAATCCATTTAAAGAACTCAGAATTACCTATTTCTTTCTGTCTAGAAACTGTCTGATCTTTTTCAACAATACATATTAATATATATTATTGACCTTGTCTTGCATAGGTCCTTTTAGATAACCTGCTGTGGAAATAACCTCTATCATTCATCATCTCAATTGCTTTTTTACTGCGATTGCATTCCAGATATGGTTATTATCCTCGGAGCTAGCATGGGAGATGGGAGTATGACTGGACAGTGGCCTTGAGATGGGCTTTGCAATCAGTGTGTCAGACAGGAAGTCAGGTGTTGCCCTTTCCTCCACTCATCCCCCTCAAATACCAACTGAGTTCCAGGGATAACAGAGTCCCAGAGCACTCAGCCTGCTCCACCTCCCTCTTCTCTCCCCAGCCCGGGCCATCACTGTGCCCTTCAAGCAAAACCACACTTTTATAGCAGATGTCTGTACTTCCTGCACTGGGTTCTTTTCCTTTGTGGCTATGCTCACCTTGGCAGTGTGTGTGGACCTCACCACCAGCAGTCTCCATATTGGAGTCAGTCAGAGCCCCTAAAACCCAACCTTGTTTGTAGCATTCCTGACTCCCAAATCTCCCATGTGGCTCTCTGATGCTTTCAGACATGTTCTTTGACAGGATGTGGGCTGAAATCAGGGCCAAGTCACTGTGGCCAGCCCAGATAGGCCCATTTGCAAGCAGCCAGCCATTAGTGCCCTGTACAGGGACCATCTACTGCTGGCTTCCCTGCTGCCCAAGTCTGGCTTGCTTTCTGGGCTCTGAGGGAGGCCAGGGGCTTTCCCACCAGTCATTCCTTTCCTTAGCATGTAACAACTCCCCTCAGATCCACTCTGCGTTGCTTAGTTCCAACAGTTGTATAATAGTAAACCCATATCCTCTGTGAAGATCTACTAGGATCAGATTCATCTCACCTCTGACCACCTTGCTGCCTTCATGAATCAGATAGATGACGGACAGCTGATAAGCTCTAACATGGATTTCCCCCTGACAAAATCCTTCTTAAGACTTGATGAGTGCAGGCATAGGAGGTGGGGCTAGCATCTGGAGGTCAAGTACTCTCCCCTTTACTGAGGCTTACATCAAGGCCTGCTTCCTCTATCATAGAGAAAAGACCCACTCGGCAAGCCTAGGGTAGCACCTGTCTTCCAAGGTTTCTGTCTAGTCACAAAAATCCCAGCTCGATTACTTAAGAGCTCTGCAACCTTGGGCAATTTACTTAACTTCTCTGTTAGAAAGATATTACTAAGTGTGAGAATTAAGTGAACAGAAAGCATAAGATGTCTAGGATGGCATCTGGATGTGGTGTTCAACTGATGGAAACAAGATATTCTTACTTTGAAATGATGAGAATATTGTTTGGAATCTGGGTTAGAGCTCTTTCTGCAACCCCCACCACCTCCCGACCAGTCTTTCTTCTTGTTCTGACCTGGTCGACATTATCTTCTACTGTTACTGAGGACTTCAGTTCTTCCCTTTGAAAGGCGAAGATGTTGCTTACATCTCTTCTCTGCAGCTTACTGTCAGTAACCCAGGCATAAGAGAAACCAGTGGCTGGTGGCTCAGGAGCACTTTTGGGATCGGGGCTGAGGCCTGCCTTACACTGCTCAGTTGAACAGATAGTCTGTAAGTGGCCATTGGTGGCTTTGGCTTTGGGAACTGCCACCTTCACCACTGTTTGAACCCCAATTTCCCTGAGGTTGATGTACTCATGGACAATACTGTGCAGGATTCTATCACTTACATGACCCAGAATGGTGGCTGGCCTCCTTCCTGCCCAGAGAGGTCGCTAGACATGATGACCCGGGGAACACCTCCAGTCAAGCTTTCCAGTTTGTTTGAGTGAGGGAGGCTGAGGGAGGGAGGCCCTTGGGTGCAACAGGGAGGACTGTCATGCACTTCTCACCCCACAACCCCACAAGAATGGCCTAAGACCTCCTGTGTTTGTGAACATCATAGACACAGAATTAGAAGACATGGGGACAGATAACTTCTGGAGAATGCTACCAATCTGGGAGTGTCCATGTGGAAAAGTTACTGTGTCAACACATTAGCAGAAGATGACACTATCTTTCTCTATTGAAAGAAATTCCACTTTGCCCTTTGGTCCTTCACCATTTAGACTCTGTATATTTTGGTCCCTCTAGATTAGCTGTCTGAACTGTGGAGTAAGGGACAAGGATGCTGCTTGCTATCTGCAAATGCTCTCTTCCAGGTTTTTGGAGGTAAACAGCTGTGGGATGAGGGGAGAGTGGGTGGAGAGGGGAGTGACCAGGGGGTAACTGGGGAAGAGGAGGGGAAGAATGGGCTGCCCTCTCAGTGCACTGGCATTTGCTAAGATCCGTCTGCTCAGCCTCTGCCGTGACTGTCCTCTGTACCTCAAGGGCACATGCCACATCCTGGGAACTTCTTCGTGACCCACTAGGATCAACTCTAGGTCAGTCAGGGCCCAGTCCCTCCACTATCCACCTCAGTGGACTGTGGGATGTTGTCTGACCTAGGAGCGCCTGGCAGGACTTGGGATGGATAATGCCTTAAACCACAACTGAGGGATGGTAAGGTGACTCGGCAGCAGTTGTCACCCAACCTGACCACTGGAGTTTGATTCCAGGGAACACACATGGTGGAGGGAAAGAACCAATTCCTGCAAGTACCAATTCCTCACATGTACCATGGCATTGTGTGGCCATGTTCACAATCAACCAAACCCTCCTTCCCTTTTTCCCTCCCTCTCTCTCTCTCTCCCACCCCTCCCCACATGCAAACACACACACACACACACACACACACACACACACAGACACAGATACAATAAATAACTGTAAAAGAACAATAAAGCATGCCAAAAACAGGCCCATCAGAGAACTCCAAAGCCCCAAAGGCCATAGGTGACAGGACTTGCACCACCCCCCAACCAAGAATGTGAAACACCAGCAAACAAAAGTCTCATCCAAATTTGGAAGCAAGTAGCTCTGTCCCGTGTGAGTATGACCATCAGACCGTGCTGAGCCTCTGGCTTGCCCACAGGTCCCTTCAGACCCACAATGTTCTCAAGGCTGAACTGTTGCTGATGCCAGCCCCTAGTTTCATACCAGCATGCCATCAACCACTGTTTCCTAAACTCAAATAATGCTTCTCAATCAGTAATGGGCTCGGGGCTCGAAGCTAATCTCAGCTCCAGGAGCCCCCTTTCCCAATCTGCATGCACAGCTCCCTCCATGAAGGTGGGGATGTTGGACAACTCAATGCTAGGTCTTCTCACGGGGGCTCTGGGTAGAGTGTCAGGAGAACCCTGCCAGACAGACACCAAGACACAGCATGTAGTGCAGAGATCAGAAAGCCAACTCTCAGCCACAGTAGGGTCATGTATGCACCAAGGCCCCTCAGCAGGGAGCCCATCCTGTAAGATGGAGGGACAGGGATGGCTAATCCAACTCAGGCTATGGCTACAGGTAACCACCGAGCAGACTTCAGCTTCACGCTTTGACAGTGACCCAGGTAGGCATAGGCTCCCCAACTTCCCCACCATCATCCCTATTTACCTTCTTGGGAGAGGATGATGAATTTTGTGGTCTTGAGTGTCTTTCCATTCAGTGTCCAGGTGACAGTGGCCGGTGGATCGGAGGTCACCTGGCACTGGAGCAGGAGCTTCTCCCCTTCTGCTACATGGACATCTTGTAGCTTTTCCTTGAAGACAGGGGCCGAGCCTTGGTCCTCAGGTCTCTTTTCATTGCCTGTGGCTGCGGCGTGCCCTTTCTTACAGTTCAAATCATTCTTAACCTCCTTGTGTTCTTCTTTCCCAGCTGGTTTCAGGGTCTCAGCAGGCTTGGCATTGGCCATAGGCTTCAGGGTCTCAGTAGGCTGAGCATTGCCTGTGGGTTTCAGGGACCCTGCAGGCTGTGCATTGGCTATGGGTTTCAGAGTCTCAGTGGGTTTGGCATTGGCTACAGGCTTCAGGGTCTCAGCAGGCTTAGCATTGCCTGTGGGTTTCAGGGTCTCGGCAGCCTTGGCATTACCCATGGGTTTGAGGGCCCCAACTGGCTGTGTGTTGCCTACAGGCACGGGGCCTTCCCCAGCCTTGACGTTCAAGACCTCGGCGTTGTTGCTACCATTTTCTGCTGGTGACTTCTTCTTGCCACCTAGCACTGAGCGGAAGTCTGGGGTGGCAGCTTTTGGAGGTGGGGCCTTCTCAGGAATGGGGGTCTTAGGGGTCCCCTTCTTGGCTAGGACAGAACGGAAGTCAACCTGCTGGGGGCTGTGTACCTTCCTCTCTTCCTCAGACACTGTCTTTGGCTTTACCTGCCGCTGAAGGTTGGCGCGGAAATCCATCTGCTCAGCTGGGATCTCCTTCAGGTCTTCTTCTGATACGGTCTTGGTGCTCACCTTCTTTCCCAGGAGGTCACGGAAATCCAGCTGCCCCACCTCCTGCTGGCGGATAGCCTCTTCTGTGTGCAGCCTGGTCTCCACCCGTCTCTTCAGCAGTCCCCTCACGTCTTCTCTGTCTTCCTCCTCTGGCCAACCTTGCCCTCTTGCTGGCCAGTCAGGCCTCAGGGTCCCATCACGGTCACCATTACCATGAGCACCAACTCCTCCACCACCACAGAGGCCCTCGCATCCAGCAGGCTCCCGCCCCCTGCAACAACAGCCAGTGAAGGAAAAAGGGAAAGTAGCAAGAGGAAAAGGGGCTGGGTAAGGCAGAAACGTCAGGGGAGAGCAAATCCTGGAGGGCGGAGGGGAGAGGGGAGGGGGAAGGGGACGTGGGGGCTGGCCAGGCTGTGTTTATAGAAGAGAACATTGGTGAGAGGCGCTCACTTGCCTAGTTGGTTTATTATATCAGTAATGACTTCAGTAGCCTTATAAGGGTGTGTGCAAAAAAAAAAAAAAAAAAAAAAAGGAAAAAGAAACACCCCCCTCCTTTGCCTTCCCCTGCCCTCCCTCCTTCATCCCCTTCCAATCTTTCTCTTTGGCTCTGGTAGCCTCAGTAGGAGGACACAAACAATCCCAGGCTTCAGGGCCAAGAGGAGGGTGGTGGGTGCAGGGACTGGCCAGGCCATTCCTGGGGGCACTCACCGAGGTGGGGCTCTGGTGAGACTGTTCTGCAGCATCAGGGACACCTGGCAACTGCACTGGCCAACCGGGTTCCTGATGATGAAGTCAAGGACAGTACAATGAGGGCTATGAGACTCCCTGGGCAAAGGATCTATTCAGCCCAAGGCTGGAAGGAGGGAGAGCAAGGCAAGTGTAGACTTGGTCATGGGCTGATGGACCATCGGGGAAGGAGGCCTAGGGCTTAGCTGTGGCATCCAGACTTAGAGTTAGGGTGCAGCTCTCTCTCTCACTCTGTGGTCAACCTTGATTTTTATAGTTCTGGATTAAAAAGAAGGGGAAGGAAAAAAACTATTTGGAACAGCAGCATGTACAAGTGGGAATCCTTTCTTAACACTACCAATTGATCACCCAGTCCAAGAATAACAGCTGCTGGGGGCTGGGATGAAGCCACTGGTCTATACAGACAGCCCCTGCCCGGATGCCTGTGATGATTCCATACCCCCTCAAAGCAATGACAGTCATTTCCCCAATGGCTGAATTCTCCTTGAAAACAGTCCCAGCCTTCCCTCATCAACCAGAACATTCTGTGTTGTTCCAGGTTAAAAACCTAACAAAGCGTGTCTCCCAACATGGGTGGCCCTTTCTTTTCCTCCTTCAGGTGGGGAGGGCTCTGTGTTCTTTACAATCACAGGACTTTTCAGCCTCCAGGGGTGCATGGCCAGCTGAGGCCCCTCATCCCAGGCGGGGGCTGAATGGCTGAACACTAGATTCAAAGCAAATCAGTCCTCTGTCCTACCAGGCTGCCCTCTGCTGGAATTTCAAAGTGATGTTTCAGGAAGGAGCAAGTCAGGGAATTAAATGGGTAAATCCTGCTATTCCGAGGCCTGTGTTTATCCAGGACGGTCTGGCCTTCACGACTGCCACACACTTTGCTTTGTTCTCCACAACATGCCAGCTAAGTTTGGAAAGTGTAGCAGAGCACAGAAGGCTGTGCAGATTATGGAAGGCAGTGCCAGGACTCTTAGGACCCATTCAGTCCCCTAGATGCATTGCCTTAGCAGCACTGCTAGGTCGGAGGGACCCTTTCAGGTCCCAAGACAGACACAGCATCTGTCAGCTTTGGGACCTCTTCCTTACAATAACCCGCCTCCTTCCATCTGTGGTTCCAACAGGTGAGAGGCAGCACTGTTCTTCTAAGACAACGGAGTGTCCGAAGGTTAAATAATGCGCCTAAACTCACAGTTGACTAGCAGGGACAGGGGCAGGGATCTGGATCTACTTACATACAAGACTTGTTAGCCTACACGCAGGTCCCACACTGCTCATCAGAACCAGTTTGCTCTGGGGCCATTGTGTGTTGCTCAGCGTGTCTGTATAAATGTGTGTCTTAACCATATGAGTGGATACACACAGAAGTGTACGGGTCCACCTGGTAGGAACCTACATCTCGAATCTGGAAATATGTGCTCATGCCTCCTGCTGCCACCATGATACGCCTACCTCATTTTGTCTGGTACTTCCTTGTGGAAAGATGCAGCCTGCACTGTGGTTCTGCTCTCAGCGTCTGTGGGTTTGTTCCTCATTCTTGGGGGAGCATCCTTGTGAAATTGGGGCACATCTATTTGCTCCTTTCCAGGCCTCTCTCACCTTTTGGGGCCTCCCCCTTTGTCTCACCACTTGCCTTTGTGTTACCCCAGGCTATGCCTATGTAGATCTCTCAGCTCTTTCATTCTCCTCTCCTGTCAGCCCCTCTAGTTCATCCCTTCTTCCAGGCCCAGGTTCACTGAATCTATCAATTCAAGGAACCCGAAGAGTCCAGGCTATCCATCTACTTACCAAACAACTTGTTAGTGCAAGGCTGTGAGCATGATCCCTGGGGCCCTGAGTCTGCCAGGCCATTCTTTCCCTACCTCACACGGTTCCATGCCTGGTGCTGGCATGAGGCAGAGCAAGATGACCAATGGGTGTTTACTTGGTAGCTCTTTTCCACATGTTCTCACTGAGTGTCCTCTTGTCAGAAGGACAAAACCCAGGCATAGAGATCAGAAGCAAATTCCGACCAGATGGCCCCACTTTACCCTACCACACTCCAGGAGGCTGTAAATAAGGGAGTTGAGCTGCTTGCTCCCCATGGAAGGAAACAAGTAAGCCCCCTCTGCCCCCCACCATCATGATCCGTTCCCATGGTGGAGAATACAGACAAAGATCAAGTCCCAGGTGTCTGGCTCCACCTACTGCCAGACTTCACCTGGAAGTCTCCAGACAGCTGAGGTGGCAGAGCAGCCAGACACCATGGCTGGGCCACTGGGGTAACTATTCCTAAAGCCTAAAATGCAAACCTCTACTGGGCCTTTAAGGCAAGTCCTGGGTTCTTTTGGAGTCTACAAAGCTCAGACAGACTCTTGACTGGGATCGCCTACCAGTGTCCTAGCCAGTGGGAACAGCATCTGGAGACAGCTTTAGTATTAGCCACACTCCATTAAAACTTGGGCGGAGACTGAAGTCCTGCCCTGGTGTTGCCATACAGGACATAGCAGTCACTCTGCGTACTGCACCTGGCACAGACATGGAGACCTTTGGCTCCCCTTTCCTGAGCCCTATATAAGAAGCTCTTGCTCTGGTTAGAAGCCTTTTGTTGAGTCCCACCCTAAATCACCCATGGATGATTTTATATACAAAGGTAGAGAGTAGATTTTCTGGAAAATATCTACAGTGCAGCTGGAATTTGACTTACTGCTAGCTCTTCTCTTGGTCAGAGCTTGCAAAGAGAAGGGAAAGTCGAAATTCACACACATCTACTACTCCATGTTAGAGAAACAGATTCAGACCCATTGGATTCTTCCCAGCCACCCAGTCTTTCTCCTTGAAAGGGGCTCCTCCTCCAGGGGCTAGATCTGACTTCTATCAGGACAAAGAGAGTGAGAGGGAACAGAGCCCCTGGCAGGCCTGACATGCACTCCCCAGGATAACTTTCCACTGACTTACTCCATTTTTGCTGGGGACAAGGTCAATGCCATGGCACTGGCCTCCTAGAAAAATGAGGAACCAAGATTTTGGGAGGAAAAGGGCAAGGGATGCATGGGTGAACAGGCCAGCATGAATTCCTAGGCCCCCTAATTGCCAGTGCATGGAAAGACACTCCCAATGATAGGCTGTAAGAATGCAAGAACATCTGATTGAAGTCAAAAGACAAGGGCTCCAACTTAGGCTCAATTCGTGGCCATGAGCAAGTCAGTGACATGCGGCCTTGGTGTCCCTCATTATTAGATGAGAAGGCTAGATAATTTCTGCATTCTTGTCCAGCTGGGATAGTCTACATTTTATGGCTGTCCCCAACTGGTCCCAGACAGTCTGCCTTTTGCCCTTCCACTGTAACTTCCTCTAAGGGTCTGCCAAACTTCTTATAGCCCTTTGCCTTGTGCCCCATACCCCACTTCTTTCTCGGCTCATTTAACAGCCAAGTCCCTTTTCACTGGCCAAGACCCAGTCTTTCTTTTTGCTTCAAAAATCTCACAAAAAGGGGCCAAAGAGATGGCTCAACAGTTAAGAGCACTGGGTGCTTTTCCAGAGGTTCTGAGTTCAATTCCCAGCAACCATATGGTGGCTCATAATCACCTGTAATGAGATCTAGTGCCCTCTTCTGGCCCACTGGCATACATGCAGGCAGAACATAGTATACATAATTAAAAACAAACAAACAAAACTCACAAAAAGCCAGGATATGGAGGCAGAAGAATCAGGAGTTCAAGGTTACCTAAATTGAGCTTGAGGACACCTGGGCAATATGAAATTGCATTCCACACCAAATTGCCAAACAAAATCTCACATAAAAAAACTAAAATATCTTATAGGATATCTAACTTTATTGATACACGTATCTCAAAGTATTAGTCCTTCATCAGAAAATATTGTCACATCAAGTCAGTTTCAGCTCTAGTACTGGCCTAGTGAGCAAGGGCATAGGTTCCTATCACATGTGGATTTGTCACCCTGGTAATAATTAATTCAAGCACAAACAAAGTTGACTTTGTTTATAAAGTTATCAAGCTTCAGGCATTCCATTGTAGTAACAGAAAACGAACTAGCACATCAGTCCACAGAAACTGTGAGATAATAAGTATTTGTTGTTTTAAGTTTGGAGTAATTTGTTACACAACAACAAATACCTAATACCCTTTAACCTCTATCCTCTTGTATCTCTACCTTTAACTCAGACCTTCTTTCCTCACCCCTTATGTCTTGAGAGAGAGTATAATTTTGTAGTCTAGGCTGTTCTCAAGTCCACCATGACCCTCCTGACTCAGCCTCCCGAATGCTGAGATTAAGATGTAAACTATCAGGCCTGCTTCACACTTCTACATCATTCGTATTCTGCATACCCCACATAATGTGCCAAGTCAATGTGTAATGTGAGAGGCCCCTGGGGAACCAAGTTCTCAGGAAACTGAGCTCAGAGGGAAGGACTCTCCATGAGGACCTGCTCTATTCAGCTGCAAGAACCAAGAGCATGGTAACCACACTGGGCCTGCATCAGCTGCTGTTTGTTCTGGCTTCCCAGGCCCAGCCCAGGAGTCAGGAATCTGAGGAGGGGATGAGGGAGGCTCATGCAGACTCACTTGAGCAGGATCTCATACTGGCCAGCATGCCAGGGCTGCACATTCTTTAGAACCAAGGTGAACACATCCTCATTCTGTAGCAGCTCAAAGTGGTCATTATCCTTGGAGAGGGCTTTGCCATCTCGGAGCCAGTGCACAGTAGGAAAGGGGTCGCCAGCTATGGCACAGGAGATGAGGACACTCTGGCCCAGGGAGGCTGTCACTGAACGAGGCTTGCTGATGAACCAGGGCTGGGTGCCATCATGAGGCTCTGAAAGTAGGCAATGGGGAAAAACAGAGATGGAGGTCCTTCAGCACAGAGTTTGTCATCCTCTCCAATCTTTGTGATGGCAAAGGGTTACCAAAGAGTAAGTGGTCCAGAAGGTACTCGGACTGGGGATGCAGACACAAAACATACTTCTTGAAAAATCTGCCTTGGTTATGTTATCAGCAGGTGATATTGGTATGAGTGTATATAAAATAAGTGTATATAAGCTAAAGTGAGGGCCGTGAGCCCTGACAGTAAGCAGTCCGAGGCTGGGTGCTCATATCTACATCCAATGTGACTGCATTGAGAACTGTTGCTCACTGCATGTGTTTACCTCACTCTCCTCTCAAAGACGAGGCTTCTGCAGGAGAAAGAACTCATACATGTGTAATGCATATTCCAAACCATCAATACCAGATTGAGTATACTATGGAATTCCCTCAGCAGTCCATCCAGTTTAGCAGCAGCCCAGAGAGAGCCAGGAAGGAAGCCTCACTCTGCAAGAGTTTGAGATGGAGACAGTGGTCTGCCTCTGAGGCTACAACGGGACCGGAGCACTCTCCTGTTTTCCTCACCTCTAAATGGCTTTTGCAGAAGCTGTGCCCCCATTTCCCCAAAGCAGCCTAGGTTCACCTTGCACAGTGAGGATGGCCTGGGTGCGGACTTCCCCGGCACTGTTCCAGGCTTCACAGGTGTACGTGCCCGTGTCCTCCGGGAACACCTCCTGGATACACAGGCTGTGCCGGCCACCTTTCTGCTCAAAGTGGAAGTCTTCTGACTCCTGGATCTCATTCTCATTGTGAAGCCATATGACTTCTGGAGGTGGGTTCCCTGAGCAGAGAGTAGCAACAAAAGATCGTGAGAGAGGGGCTTCTTTGGCCAGGAAGCAACTGCACACTTAATATGCTAATAGCAGGCTAAATATGCTACCAAAGTCTCTGCCTCAGTTTCATCACATGATCTGCCTTGTAGGGTTGTTAAGAGAAATAACTGAGTCAATCCAAACTTCTCTAGCTGCCCACAGAATGGCATGTAGCACAAAGAGAAACCCAACCCCGAAGGCGTTCTCTGTCCTGCCCTGTCCTGCCTCACATGGAAACTCCACATGCAGGCAATGGGGATGCCATGGCGGCTCCCTTGGAGACTGTCACCAGAAAGAACTCTGTAAGCACTGGGTAGTCTCAGGACCCAGCTTGCAGAGGGTTTCTAAATGTGGCTGATGGTGGGTAGTAGCGCCAGCCTATGCTTCTGGAATGTGTTGGGGGTACAGGTCAATAACCATGTGAGGGTTTCCTTAGACATAAAAGCTGAGGAGCAAGGCCCCTGTGGGCACTTTAGAGTGAACAGATGGCCATTTGTCTGCATAGGCCAGACACATGTATGGAGGCCAGGTGCAGAGGGACTCATCTCTTCCAGGTGGATATCAATGAATTATCCAATTGGCTTGGCGAATGTGGAACTGTCACAGAAAGGCCTTCATCCTTCAGGAATGGGAGATCATCATCTCTTCAAGGACAAGTCCTCCAGCCCTCTCACAGGTCATATTTATTACTTTTGCAGGTCTAGAGGAACCTGGAAGCCAGAGATGGGTCCTTCTAGTTTTCAGATGCACTGATAGGAACTGAGAACCTCAGGTGCATCTAAAGGTCTCCTCTGCCATGAGTGTGGAGCCGGGACTTTGTGAGCTTCTCCTACTACCCCCAGTAAGGGAGGAGAGTCTAGCTTGGGTGCAAGCCACATCTCTTTGCCTGTTTTAGAAGGATCTCTGATCATTTGCTTTCTACCTTAGACTCTTACTAGAGTGACTCGGATGGCTTCTGAGACTAGAGACCTCACTCAGGTTCATTTTGCGCCATTTAAAAACTTTCTAGAAAATCTTTAGGCTCTTTTAAGAATAGGCTCATACTGACTACAATTGGATAATTTGACTTCCTCTTTCCCTACTTGAAACCTTTTTATTTCTTTCTCTTACCAAACTGCTCTGGCTAAGATTTCAACCACCATATCGGTTAAGAGTGGAAAGGCTTGAAAGTAGAGGGGGACTCTTTGGGGGAGGAAAGGTAATTAGTAAATCAGTTAAAGTACATACTTTCAATAAAATGTAATTGTAAAACTCATGATCTTCTACAATGTATATGTATCAATTAAAAAACAAGAGTTGTAATTCTTTAAAACAAAACAAAAAGTACACACCAAGAAATAAACAAAAACAGGACCCCAAACTTCCCTTGGAACTAGCCACACTGATCTTAGCCATCTTCTTCCTCTCAATCACATAACCCTCAATCTATAAAATGCTACCCAGATAGCAGAACAGAGAAGCTGAGAGGCCCAATTTCCTTTCACCCCTTGCTGATGGTTTGTGATGATTTTTCTGGGTATCTAGAAGCAATACCCCATTGCCACATGATCTTACACATTCCAGGGAGAGAGTTGCATGGACAGACCTGACACCTGGACTGTCATGGTGACCTGGCTTCCATCCATGACTTTGAGATCAGAGAGGCCTTGCAGGAAGATAGGTGCAACGGGCTTGCTGGGAGCTGGGGGCAGAAGCTTATCTCTCTCTCCTTCACTTTTCTTTTCTGTGTGGTGGAAATAAAATGGGAGAGAAACATTCTTTCACAGACTCAACAAACACACTGCATGACAAAGCTGTGCTGAGGCTTGGTCTCATGCATGGTGGGAGGCTCTGGAGATCACTGGGGACAAGGTATGCCCCATGTCACTGCTTGACGTGACAATGCTCTTGCCAGACAGCAGAGACTAAACAATGAAGTCCCATGGAGTCCTGGGCAAACAAGCTCTGCTTCCTAAGGAAACCCTCAGTGAGGGAGCTCACACTTGGCATCTTCATGAAGATTTTTCCCCCTTAAATTCTTTCCTCTTTTGAATTAAGTGATTCACTCACATGGCAGAGAATTGAAAAGATACCAAAGGGTCTATGTAAAGTTTTCCTTCTAACCCTGCGTGCTCCCTGGCACTGTCTCCTTAGAAGTAAACAATGCTGGGGTTCTTCTTAATTTTGCCAGACATGATATATGTGTACAACACACACAGTTATCAAGAGAACAAACCTCTTTCTTCTCTCCCCCATCCCCTTCTTACCTCTTCCTTTGGTGCTGGGTATCAAATCTGGAATCTCATACATAAACACATACCACCAGCCTATACTTCCAAGCCCATTTCCTTCTTTTTTTTTTTTTTTTTTTTTTTTTTAAATAAACTAAATCTGGGTATGGTGACACATACCTATAGTCCCTACACTCAGGAGACTGAGGCAGAAGAATGGTGGGTTTGAGGACAGCTTAGGGTAAGGTCATGCCTCAACTAAACCAAGCAAAACTACAGGGTGGGATGTGACTCAGTGAGTGAGAAGTAGCCTCCCCTGTGTAAGGCGTTGGGTTCATTCTACAGCATGCTTCCATCTCTCTCTCTCTCTCTCTCTCTCTCTCTCTCTCTCTCTCTCTCTCTCTCTCTCTCTCACACACACACACACACACACACACACACACACACACAATCACATTGGAGAGCCAGAAAGCATATCAGTGGGTGCCTGCAGCAGGGGGTGGGAGATGGATTAGAAAAGAGCACTAAGGAATGCTTAAGAGAAACAGAAATGCTTACTTTTTAGTTCGGGGTAAATGTTTCATGGATATAAACATGTCTGCCAAACTCATTAAGTTTCACTCCTAAAGCACATGCAGCTTGCTGTACTTTCATAATACTTTAGCAAAAGCTGGGAGAGGGATAAAGGAGTTGCTAGCTAAGGGTGAAGGCCAGCACAGCCCTCTGGGGGCCTGGTCCACCCGCCTCAGCTCTCTGAGGACACAGATTCACAGAAGGGCTTTTCCTTACTCTTGCGATCTTCCCCCAAGCTGGCTTCAGCCAGTCTCCAGGAGGTAAGGTGCTGTCTGCTTCCAATGCAGGACAAGCCCGGTGCTGCCCAGTATCTATCCTTTCCTTTTTCTGTCTTCCCCCCACCCACCACCCCAGTACTATAAAGCATAAAATTAGCAGGGCAGGCACTATGCTTTCAACTTAATAAAATCCAGGGCAAATGATATTAAATTATTATTATTTTTGTTTGTTTGTTTGAAGTATTGGGTATCTGTCTCGGGGCCTGAGATAGGCAAGGGTTTTACATGGTCCATGAGAGTCATAATTAAATTTCACTCTCAATAGGGAGGCATTGGAAAGGGACTTTCTGGGAAGGGGATCAGATTATATAGACACTGTCCCTATGAAGGGATTGAAGACTTTCTCAAGAGATTGATAAAGCTCTTTGGATACTGGATTAGTTCTCTCAAGACTGAGCTGGTTCTCATGGACCTGGATGGGTTAATGTGAGGGTGGGGCGTTCTAAAGTGAGCCTGGAACCTTCATTGGTCTGTCTTCAGCACACACTATTACATTCATTTACTTCTAGTGTTTATTAGGTTTGACGAGACAGAGCATGAAGTGTTGATGAAGGCTGCGAAAATATCTATGTCAAGCTCTCTGACCTCCAGAAGCAGGAACTAAGATAAGCCTCTTCTTTACAAAGTATCCATCTTGGGGTACTTTGTTACAATAGGAACCACATTAACACACTGGAATGTCTCTAACTTAAAATCAAAGTTTCAAGGTAGCATTTTTGGGTCTCAGACACCACAGGGAAACAAACTCTGAACCTTTCCAACTCTAGAACTCTGGGGATAGTTTCCAGGGTGTTTTCTCTACCATGTTAAGTTTTACCTGTGGACATAGAAAGCAAAGCATTCCCAGCCCAGCCTTTGGGACAGTGAAGGGGTAAGGACACGGGTTGAATGAAGATCAGAATAAAGCTTCCTCAGAACCAGTGCAACAGGGAGGATAAGGTGCAGGTGAAAAGAGCAGCTAAGTCAGTAAACTCGATCCCATTGCTGGCCACCAGGTAGGGTTCTTGATCTCCTGCACCATCTCAGGAACTCTTTTTTGATGGGATGCAGCTGCTGGAAGGATCTTGGCAGAAGGCTGTGGAAGTGGACTTAAAGAGCCTGTACTGGAAAGGCACAACTCTACCTCATGTCACTGCCTGGGCTGCTGCGGTCAGAAAAGCTGGCTGCCTCCGGAGGGTTGAGGAATTTCCTGTCTTGCACAGACTAAGAGGGCTCAAGGACAAAATGTTTTCCCCTCTCCAGAGGACTCCCTGTTCCTGCTCTGCTTCTTAGCCCAAGCCATGGAGCTCCATACAGATGGGCTGGAATTCCTTCTGGGTGCTCAGGAACATCCAAATTCCAGCCTGCTTGCCTTCGAGCCTGCGGCTGTCTGCTCTTCCAGGTCTCTCAGTTCTCCTACTGCCTGCTCCCTCACCTGGGGCTTCAACAAAGCCACAGTGTCCTGTGGATCTTGGCTGTTGGGAGTCTATGGACCTGCCTGGATTCAGCAACCTGCCCCAGGAACTGAGAAGAGTATGAGAGATGGTGGACTGAGTGCTTGCAGGATGTAAGGACTACATGTCTGTCTGTTCCCTACTGCTGTGATAAAACACCATGCATGATCCAAACCAACTTGGGAAGGAAAGTTTATTTTAGCTTATAACTCTCACATCATACTCCATCACCTGGGACTGTCAGGACAGGAAATCAAAGCAGGAACTGAAACAGAGGCATTGGAGGAATGTTGCTTACTGGTTTGTTCTTTAAGGCTGGCTTAGTCTGCTTTCTTATTCCATCCAGGACCACTAGCCTAGGGAGTCATACCACCCGCAGTGGAGATATTAACCTTATAAGATCAGGTTGATCTTATAAGGCATTTTCTCAGTTGAGGTTCTCACCTCTCAGATGATTCTAGCTTGTGGCAACTTGATTAAAAAAAAAAACTAACAAAAACAAACAAACAAAACAACTAGCTAGCTCAGGACAGAAACCTGAGACTTGGAGCCAGATCTTGACCATAGGTAGGTCTCAACCTGTACCTGAAGTCCTACGTCCTCATCTGTCTCTAGGGGTTGTGTCATCTCAGGGCTTCACGGAGCTTTGAAGACAGAATGTGAAAATAATATGTTCATGCACAGAGGCTCCTCAACTTACAATGGTTTCCTATAAACTTACTATACACTAAAAAGTATATGCCGAAAATGCATTTGGTGATACTGAGTATCCCCGCTTAGCAACACAGCTCACTGTAGAGGACTGGCTGTTTGATCCTGGGGCCATACGGCTGACTGGATCATTCTGCTCCTTGCCATTGCTCATACTGCTATCTCAGGAAATGTTCGAATTAAAAACTTAAAATTTGAAGTGCGTTTCTGTCAAAGGTGTGTGGCTTTCGCACCATCATAAAATTGAAAATCCCAAGTTGAACGATCCTAAATCAGGACTGTCTACACTCACTCTCAGTGGCATCTGTAGGAGAACTGGCTAACTCCTGCCTGCTAGAGTCACTCAGTGGGCGCATTAGCATCCTAAGAAGCCATGGATGCTGAGCCCTCTCCGATGACTGCTGACTCATTTCATTCATTCATTCATTCATTCATTCATTCATTCACTCATTCATTCGTGGCCCAAAGCAAGTTCTGTGATGTCATGCTTGGAGACAACATGGGACAGGTCTTAAAGTAAATTAATGGAACTTTACTGCATCTCTCCAGGCGAGGAATGAGAGGAACCAGCTCAGGCTTTAGATCCAGACTAGTCACTGCCCCAACCCTGCTCTTTCTTCCCTTTAGTCCCGCAGTGACGATGGAAGGAAAAGTAGAATGATGGGAATCAATCTGTTCTCAAACGGGCAGGTTGAAGTTTCTGTTTGTTTTGAATCTCTCCAGAAGGTGCAGGGTAAATCACATGGGATGTGGTGACCCTGAATTCAGGCTAGTGAACAGCAGTCAATAAGCCCAAGTTCTTCATGGGGTGAGAAAATGGGCCAGCTTTCCTATAAACACATGCTAAAGAAGACAGGGAGGGCCTTGGGTTCCCACTAAGTTTCTTCCCTCAGACATCCTGAGCTAGCTTCTTGGAACTCCAAACCACTACCCATCATACTTAGAGTGAGTCCAGGATGTGTTAAGTAACAAGACAACTGGGGTCATGGAACCAGAGCAGGTCGACCGGGACAGAGGGCCCAGGCAGGCCCTCTGAGGACAAGGCAAGGCACACCACAGGCGCCTCTCCAAAGGGAACCAACATTCTCCAGTGCTGACCACACTGAGCTGTGACAGTGCCATAAAGGACAAGCATATTGCAGCTTATTCATACAGGAGATTCTTGACAACTGAGAAGAAGCAGAGCAGAAACAAGTCAGGCAAAAGGGGCACTGTGCATGTGTGTGGTTAGCTATTATCAATGACTGAAATACAGTGCTGATGAGTGTAGTGTGCGGTATGCACGATTCCACTGCAGGACTTTAGATAATTCAAGGCAAGGGTGTGCAAAAACAGCTGTGGGGCTGGGGATATAGCTTAGTTGGTAGAGTGCATTACTTAAGCTGAGCTCAACCCTTAGGCCCACAGAAAGCTGGGCACAGCAGTGCATACCCATGCATCCCAGCAGTCTAGACAGAGAGGCAGAAGTCAGAAATTCAAATGTATCCTCCTCAGCCACACAGTGAGTTCAAGGCCCTTCTCAAAAGACCCCATGACAATAGCTAACACCAGTCAGTGTAAAAACAAATACTTTGCTTTTCTGAGTCTTTCTGGATGTTTCAATTGAGCAGGGTCCACCTGACAATGACAAGACCAGTATGCCAACCAGGACTCAACAGCAGCCATGGAGATAAAGCTGGAAGAGTCCCTGACATGGTTCTCCATGGGCACACTTCCATGCAACGGAGGAAGCTGGCCTTCCTGACTCCCCAGGGTTGCAGTGGCTAAGAGACATAAGAATGCAATTGACTGGGTCAGGCTTCTTGTTCGCTCTCTCTGTGGAGCTAAGAACAGAGGCAGGTCACCCAAATAATACCCCCTGAATACTGTGCCCATGCCCAGGGCTGCCTGTTAGCCCAAAGATCCACAACAGGAAGCCAGCATCAGGGGTGAGAAAACCCCAGGCTTCCTCGTCTGGGAGGCAGGCACCAGCTTCCCACAGTACACAGACTCCAAGGGAGGAATCGTGGTGACTGGGGATGGATGACCTGTATCTATCTCCAGTGGGGCTAGACTAAATATACCTCTGGCTTTTCCCACAGCTGTACGTCCTGCTTCCACTGAGAGCAAGCCTGGAGAGAGAGGCTGCCTTTCTAGAGTCCAGAAGAGTCAGACCCACAACTCACTAGTATTCCCTGACTAATCACCTAAGGTGAGTTTGTCTGTTCTTCTGTTCTTGGTCCCTGTGTGCAGCACTGAACTGACTGCCACTGGTCCACTGAGAGAAGGGAAAGGCCCAGCCTGTCCTTCAATGGAAAGAAAAGCATGACCAAGGATGAGCTGTTGATAATATGTGAAGATAGTGCCATACAGATGAAATTTGTTAATAGGGCTTGAGAAAGAGAAGGAAATTGGAGGGAGGAAAGAATGGAGAGAGGAGAGAAAGGATGGGAAGGAAAGGTTAAGACTAAGGCAAGTAAACACTTGGAGGTTGGGAAACACAGGTGTCCCCACCCCCAGCAGATGACTCAATCCCTCTGAGCATTGGGTCTCTTCATCTATAGTTACACAGAAACTGCTAGAGATTCATTCACTACAGCAAGCCGCCCTATCTACACAATCGTACTTTTCCTGTCAAAGCTCCCCCTTGAAAAACCAACCGACAGGGACTTTGGTTCAAGAACTAGTGCAATGTTTTGGGAAACTTTTGGAGAAAATTCAGTGCCCACAGGATGGAGCAGCTCACATGGTACAGTATAATAAGCAATGCCAGCTGCTACTCAAACCTGAGCCAGCAAAGCCTTCAACTCTTCCTGGGCCTGGCATAGAGGACCTTCCATAGCCTTAGCCCAGGTGGCTGGCCCTGGCTGCAGTGTCTCCTGCTACACTGTAACAATTTCCCCCTTTCTTCCCCAACTTTCTACAAGTTTAGTAGGGAAAATATTTACTCCCCCCAAACCCCTTGCTGCCACTGGACAACTTATGCTGGTTAGCCTGCTGTTTGTTCTCGGAAGCCCCGCCTTTATGGATCCAAATGTGTGTTCAATAAACACGCTGGCCTATACCTTGGATCTACTAAAGATTCCCTTTAGTTCTTTGAACATGAACCATTTTCCTTAGCTATCATAATGCAAAATGCCATTCTAAAAGCAAATTGGATTCCCTCTCAACACTGTTGTTCTATGGAAATCTAATAAATCACCAATGGAGGGGGATCTACAGTCAATTTCCCCCTTCCTTTATTTGGTGCTCAAAATGCAGTGTGGTCCCCACATCAGGGACTAGTGCCTCCTCTCCCACATTCCAGGGCTCGGTTTCTTGGCCTTACAGGAAGGCAGCCCAGCCCCTTCCCATTTCCAGAGCAGTTAGCAAACTATAAATCCCCGGGGATGTATCCAAATTCCCTTTAACGAAAGTCTGATTCTAACCCAAGAGAACTGTCTTGGAAAGTCAGCACAGGACTGCTTTTATGGCAATTGTGGCCTGCCTTTCTCCTGCTGACTTCTCCAGAACCGAAGAAGCAAATGGGAATAGAGGTGTGCAAGGGAAAGAACGAAAGGACCACAACGTATGACATCTCAGAAAAGATCTCTAACCAGTAATGATGGGCTGCTAGATGAGAGGCAGGGGCCCCTACCAACTCAGCCTTCCTAAGGTCTTAGAAGTTATAGTCATGCTCCAAACAGGCAGGCGCAGCATCCAAACCCCCAGAGTTTTTTGCCAGCGAGGCCTGAAAACCACACTGCTGTTTGTGCTGTCATAACTGGGGCACATCTTGCCACTGGGAACACAAGGCTTTCATTCTGGACGGAATTTTTGGACAAGGTCTTCAAGCCAGGAAATGGGGGCTATGGTCTACAAAGGGCTGTAAAAGTGGACAGTTATGAGCCTCTATAATTGTCCAATTAGTAAAGCAAGGCTCCAGTTCTAAGCTCCGTTACCAGATGGACACATCCGGCCCCCCTGCAGCATGAAGGCCTCAGCCTGCAGAAAGTGAAAATGCTGGTGATGCATTGATTTGACACTTAGCTCACTGCTTATCCTTATCTTAAGTTTCAAAGGCTGTGAGCGGATGCTCGGGCACATTCAAATTCTCAGTATAGTTTTAAAAAGACAAAGACAGTGCTGCCCCCCCTCCTTCACAGAGTTCCTCCTTAGACAAAATAACAGTTTAAATAGTTGTTGGTATGCTCAGCCGACAGAGGCAGGGTCCAAGACTTATGCCAGCAGACAAGTGATAGAGGGTCCCAAGGATATGCACATAATTGGGACGAGCAGAAGAGGCAGCTGGGAGCTGCCACACACCTAGGTGCTCAGAGTCAAGAACATGGCTGCCTTTGAGGAGCCTGTTGTCCTCACCAGGGACTCTTCATCAAATGAACCCTCCAACAAAAGTCCTCATAAAACATTCTCTTTAATCAGATATTTTTTCTTTTTACCTTACCCACATTTGATGCCCTTAGGTTCCTCTCATAGGCCCAGCATGCCTTTAATTAAACAAACAAACCATCAGTGGAGAAACTATGTCAAAAATAGGTAAAATGAGCAGATTACTAATGCGTCTTGTTGCTTAAGAATTTAGCTTTGGGCTGAGAAATGGCTCAGTGGTTAAAGCACTGACTGCTCTTCCAGAGGACCTGAATTCAAATCGCAGCACCCACATGGTAGCTCACAACTGTAACTCCAAGATCTGACACCCTCATACAGCCATACATGCAAGCAAAGCACCAATGCACATAAAATAAAACTATATAAATTAAAAAAACATATTTAGCCTTGACATAGATATGTGTGTGTGTGTGTGTGTGTGTGTGTGTGTGTGTGTGTGTGTGTGTGTGTGTGTGAAGTTGAAAATATCCTAGCCCAGGGAAGGCCCTCTTCCCATGACTCAGTTCTGATACAGGGAGTTAGGACTATTTCTAGATCTTTCTGGACACTGTAGAATTTGGATTCATCATCCATTAGGTTCCATTTTTTGTGTGGAGGGAAAAGTATGTTGCCCGGTTAATAGTGGGGATGGTCTTTCTCTTAGCCTGGAGAGAAGGGAAGTAGGCATCTTTGCTGAGGAGCTCTTGAAAGCTAATTTGCAGGTCTCCTAGAAATTTCAGAGCACCGACATCCTAGATGAGTGGGGAGGTTGAGGGAATGCCTCCCTGCACATGGGGAAGTCTCCCCCACCTCACTGTCCTCTCAGTCACTGCTCACCATCCATAGGGACTCAGGACAGGCCCTGAGCTACATACAGTATCAGGAGGACAATGAGCCTCCCAGCAGGAAGATTGCAGATGCTCAAAAAAGGCAATTACAGCAAATGCTCCTTAACCTTGAGGCCCTGCATGATACACCCCCCCCCCATTACATTCTGTCACTCAGCTGTCTGCTCACTAGGCTCCAGCCACAATAGCCATCTTGACTTAGCTGGTCTTGCTCCCACCTCAGGACCTTTGAATTTGCTTTGCTGCCTGCCTAGAAAATCATCCCTTCTACTTCTGCTAATCTTATTCCCTGCTCACTTTTGTAAATAAAGTTGTGTGTATATGTGGTTCTGAGAACCCAGAACAGGGATGTAGGGATGGTGGACACACTCTCCACCACGGAGCAACATCCCCAGAGCATGTATCAGCATGTGAAGTTAAGCCATGTCTTGACAGTTGTCCCCATCTCCATCAGAGGGTAGGCAGGACAAGGGCAGACCTGTGTTTTACAGTGTCCCCAGACCAGATGAATGCTGGAATATTTTTGGTGTAAATAAATGTGACAAAGGATGCATGGTATTAGCAGAGCTTATTATTCTGAGGTGAGCAGGGAAGGCTCCTGGGATAAAATGACATCTGCTAGGGGCTAGGGGCTAGCTAGGCCTTAGGAGCTACAGAGACAAGCAGAGGGGTTGCAGAACAACCCAGAGTGCTGGACCAGAGTTCTGAAAGATTGCAAGGCCTTGAGAAAGGATAAAGAGGTGAGAAAGAGTCCTTGTGTTTGCCCTTCAGCAAAGAATTTGTTAGGCTCCTACAGACAACTCTAGTCTGGCAGGAGGGCTGCATAGTCAGCTTCTCACAGGAAAAAAGGCAAGTGGAGGGAATGCGTTGCTGCATTATGCCATCTTGTGGTCAGAGCCTTGAGGTGCAGCACACTAGCCCACGGCTGGCTCCAAGTCAGTTTGAACCACCAGTTCCTCACGATTCTCACTTGGTCCAGATGTGTAGCCCAGGCAGACTTAAACATCCATTCCTCCCTGCCCTTCGCCAAGCACACAGGTAATACTGCAGCAAGTTGATTCGTCGAAAAAAATCACTTCCTGGGATAACCTGTCTTGTTTAAAGTTTGGACACCCATCATACCAGCATATATGGCATATATGTCCCCTTTTACAGTATAGGGACAATTCAATTAATCCTCACAGTACTGTGACTCTCAGTGACCCCATGCCACACAGAGGAAAGTGATGCCCGGAGAGTTGACACGCAGGTGGCAGGACTAGGAAGTGGTGAGTGGAATTCGGGCCAGGACATTGGCTTTGCATTCCAATGCCACACTGTACGTGACTTAGCTAGAGGAAGGATGAATCAGAAGTTGAGGCAGCATGGAATGAGTCCCTTAACATCTCCCAGGGGCCTGGGAGTCAAAAGAACTGCTGAGAAAGTCAGAAAAACTCCAAAGCTGAGGATGGTGCAAAATATAGCCTGGAACCTCCAAAGCACCTTGGGGCAGGGTGCCAGAAATGTCACTGTGCCAGGTTTACTCTGCCAGCCCTGTGAAGGGAAGTCTTGTATCGGGCCCGAGTGTGGTCGTGCCTCAGGCTTGTTTTCCATTTATGGTTCTGAGCTTCAGTCTGGCTTGGAAAGGTCAGTACATCCCCCACCCGGGAGGGCACTCACTCACCAGACTGCTGACAGCAGATCCAGAGGACCTGGTGGGACTATGCTGAAGTTTTCCCCTTTTGTTTTAACATACTTAGATGAGCAATCACTCAGCCTTCCCCATCCTTCCCAGGGGAATGCCCTAGATTTCTCCATCCTTCATCTGAAGACCCCACTACCCACAAGACTACTAGCATAGCTGAGTCCCCAATCCAAACACAAACAGCTGAAGACAGACCCTGGATTAGCTGGTGAGGCAGCCTCAGATACGAGACTGGGTAAACTGGCCCATCCTACGCCATTTGTACTTTCCTGCCCACTGCAGACCGGCTAGCCTCAGGGAAGTCAGGAGAACTGCTGCCCAGGGCCTCCAAGGCTATGAACGTCTGTGCTTCCTTGGAAGTCTCATATCACAGTCCCCTGAGGCCCCCAGCAGCCATGCCATGAGAACTATAAAGATAAGTTGGTTATATTTGTGTACCAGAGAAGATCTCGTGGGCCACTGACAGCTCTGACCCCAGTGTGGAAGGCTTCCTGGAAGGAAGGGCCAGGCTGGTTCACACAGAGGCATTTCTTCAGAGAAATCCAAGTCCTTCCTGGCAGATGGCTGCACAAGGCAGACATGGACCACATTCTCTGTTAGTGACAGCTCCCTTAGCCCTAGGGACAGTGCCCTGCCCTTTGTGGCTAGCCTTCTGCTTTGGACCAGGGGAGGTGTACCCTGAGAGAGGGCAAATATGGGGTCACCTGGGCCTCAGTCTCATGGCCTGGTCCCAGAAGCCAGCTTCACCTACTCTCCTGGGGTAGTCTGTTGTCCAAGTTCTGCTGATGTCAAGGCCACAAGACCCTTCAGTATAAGACAGGGGCAACACTCTGGCCTGAACCCTGGGGTCTCTGTGAGGTGGTATAGTTAAAGAGCTAGAGGATGCCCTCATGCCCTCTTCTGTGATACCAGCTCACACAGCCTTCCAGAATGTGGCTGTTCACACTACAAAAGGACTCTCCTAAGAGGCCTGAATTTGGGGAGGACAAAAAGAAATGTGGCGTGGTTTTCTGCTTGATTGCTAGGGAAGGCAGACACACTTTACCCTGTCTTAGCACCTTGAGGACACAGTCACTCTCAGGAGCTGGGACACAGGCCAAGTAAAGGTGGGAATCGGTCCTGGACCCGAGAATTACCCTGCCTTCCTAAAAACACCCACCATACATAGCCACAGCCCAGGAGGGTCAGTCTCAAGCCTAAGCTTCTTGGTGATTCCCAGAGAACTAAGTGCTGGGCTGATCAATGGATGATTACTTGGCACCAGGCTGGTAATGAATGAAAACAAGCCTGGGCAGTGGAGAGGAGGGATGTGAGGGAAAGCCTTCAATTGTTCAGAAGTCCCAGGGCCTGCTTAACATTAGCACCTCAGGGCACACAGCTATTTATGAGTCCACTGTATGTTAATGACATGTGAACACCCTCCTGAATTCTTACAGTGCAGGTGGCTGAGTTTAGACTGAGGGCTTCTGAATTCAGGAGAGCTCTAGTCTCTTTAATCGAAGTGTGTGCATGGCCCAGTGGGGTCAAGGGATGAGAGACAGACTCCGGTTACTGTGGATGGCAAGAGATCATCTCTTGCATCTGACTTCAGGGTCAGGGTCTTCCCTTTTCTCCCCTCCCCCTTTCCTTCCTTTCCTCCTCCCTGTCCTTTGAGACAGGGTCTTGCTTTCTGTGTATCTCAGGTTGGCCTGTAACTCAGGATGGCCCTGCCCCATCTTCCCTGATGTCAGCTTTGCCACTTCATGCCTATGCTCAGGACTTTCTATGTAACCTCTCCTTGTTCCTAGATGCTCCAGCAGCCTCTCTGCTTCCATTGCTGCCTGCCAGCAATCATGATTCCATTTACACTTTTGCTCCTTGGACTTGGTCTTTAAAAGCAGACAGAGTTGTAGGGGAAATGCTTGAAGGATCCTACCTTGGACAGTGACCCTGGCGCTGCAGGACACCTGCCCCAAGGCATTCTCAGCCAGGCAGGTGTAAGTGCCACGGTCCTCTGGTAGGGCATCCTGGATGTGGAGCTCAGCCATGCCAGCCTCACAGATGGAGTGAGCGAACTTGATGGGCTGCCCTGCAGAGGGAAGCACAGAACAGCTCAGGCCAGGGAGCACATGGTGGTGGGACACCAGCCCTGACCCCAGCAGGGCAACTGTCATGACACTGAAGCTGGCCCAAATCCACAGAGGATAAGACTCATCCTGGAAAGACAGGGTAGAGTCACTCTGGAAGAATTTGGCATGCAGGAGGGCAATGACAGACAGTTGGCACTTTTGGATAACCTCCATTCCACACACCTGGAAAGAATTCTGTAGCCTTTTGGTCCACAGCCCAGGCTCACGCAGAGTAGACCTCACTCAGACTGAACATGTGGTTCTCAGCTCTTTTGAGCTGCCTCCAGAAATAATGATTCCGTTTCCCGTTATAGATATTGATCAGAAAGCAATGCTGCAGCCCCACCCTAACGTTGCAATTATGTTCATTTTCTCTGTTCAATAAACTACACTTTAGCATTCAGGGAATGGTTAAACAGGGAGAATGAAAAATGAATGGTCCTACAAGAAGCCCTCTTTATATGCAGTCTTATGTGGCAACAGGCTGTAAGCAGTTAGCATCACTGACGCCCTTAGTACCACATGCTCTCAAACTGTCTCATTCCATAATGGGACCTTTATTTCTAGGGAAATGGTCTGTCTTATTACTGAAGAGCCTGGCATCTAGCAGGAATGTGTTCATATATAGGAGACAACTGTCATTTCTTTCTCTTGCCAGCCCCCCCAGCCCTAGTTTGCACTTCATAAAACTAAGGGTGGGAGGCAGGAGAGGCGGGCAGTTTAGTGAGAAACAGCCCTCCTCACAGAGCAATGTTTTCTTCTGCCCATAACAACACCTCATGTCTCCAGGACAGTTTTGCAGAGAGACTGCCAAGCAAGAGGGAAGGAAAAGAACCTTCCCAATCCATTGCACTCCAGAAAAGTTAAGACTGGGAGGATGGGCTGAGGGAGGACAGGGGCCAGAGACCACCACTGGAAGGACTGAATATCCTTTGTCTTTCTTTTTGTAACAATGATACCCTAGAACCTGAGATCACCAGCATGCTCCCTGACTGTCCTCAGCCTGTCTCATCTGTCCCAACATGTGTGACAAACACTGTGAGAGCTTGTCTTTTACTGATGCACATTCCCGACTCCCTTCCGCCCCACAACTGAAGATAGAACCCCAGAAAGAAGCTACTGGCTCAGAACGCATCATGATTGAGGGTTAAGAAACACCCAGCTTGGAGGTTTGGTTGGACTAGTTAGCAGCCAAGGAAGGTGATTTTAAGCATGATTGCCCTCTAGTGGGAAAAGTGTGGAAAGCCAAGATCTACCGGGCATTCAATCCCCACTGAAAGAACCCATGTTCCAAACCCCACTTGCAACCGTGTGTGTGTGTGTGTGTGTGTGTGTGTGTGTGTGTGTGTGTGTGTGTGTGTGTGTGTTACACAACATATAATCACTACACACTTTACTATAACATATTGCATTGTCATATACAACAGTATTAGTAATATGTATTAATTATAACATATATGTTATATATTAATTCTTTGGGAATTTCATACAATGTACTTTGGCCATAGTCTCCCCAACTCCCCCCTCTCACTCCTACCAGAACAACTCCCACCCCAACCCACAACTTTGTGCACTTTTTGTTTTGTTTTGTCTGAATAACCCATCAAGTTCAATGTTTGCTGTCCATATATTCTTGGGTACTGCACATGATTGACCTACCAGAGGCCATACATGTTTTTAAAGAAAATGGACTCTCTCTCCCCCATAAGTCGCCAGCTACCATCTTCCCTGCTCCATGTAGGTATGCTGACTGGCAGGATCTCGTATAGGTCTTATGCAGGCAACTACAGCTGCTATGAGTTCATGAATGGGGTGGTCCTGCCCTGTCCTGGGACACTGTTTCAGTCCAGCCCTCCCCTACTTCTGGCCCCTGCAGTCTTTCTGTCCCATCTAGTGAGATGGTCCCATTTGTGGCTGAGCACTCAAAACATACCATTTTCTGCACATTGACCAGAGGTGAGTTTCTGTTAACCACCACTGTCCACTGCACAAAAAACTTCTACACACTGACCTATGCCATTTGGTTTTACACAGCTGACAAACCATGCACACTATTTAGGATATATATATATATATATGTATATATATAAAATTTATATATATATAAAATATATATATAAAATTTATACACACACACACACACACACACATATATATATATATATATATATATAAAATAATAAAATTTCGTGACATGGGGAAATTACATGAGACTCTTCCTTTAGTGTCCATAAATCATTTCCACACTGCCTGCTGTCTTTATGCCACAGCAGTGGAGTTGAATGTTGCGTCAGAGGAGTATGTCCTGAAAGCCTGAAAGGATTTACTCATGGCTTTCTGGAGGAAGCACTTGTTGACCCTTGCTTAGCTCTGCCCAGTCAAAGCAAAGCTCTCACTTAGACCCATGATTGGTCATTTTGCTTATATTAAGCTCCTTGCAGTCAGTCCCAGGGCCCCTTGGGATCTGCCCATGGGTGAGGGGTTGGAGAAAGGACAGAGAGACATCAGTTCTCACCTGTCTACCTAAGCTAAGTGCATGGAGGAAGAGCACACACCTCCTCTCACTCAGATCATTTCTGGCAAAGCCTGAGAGAACTACAGTGGCACAGAGGCTCACAGGCAATAAATGGGTCAGGACAGTGACACACCTGGGACTATTTGGTGTCAAAAGATGGATACCTCCTCCTAGGAAGCGCCTGTGCTATTCCATGTGAGAACTTGCTAAGACTGCAAGCTCTCTGCTCCCATCATCCCAGAAAATCTGGTTACCTGACTACTCTGTGTTGTAAAGAGTACCCTCTTAGCAGGTCCCTGGGGTTTCTTCCAAGCAGTCTCTGCCCATTGAACAGACTGTTCGCAGTTACAGTCAGTCTCTCACTCTTAAAAGGCCCTCAAAGGAAGAGACAGATAAAGATATTCGGCAATTATTATTGTTCAAAGAGCATTGCTTGGGCCAGGTATGGTGACACACACTTTAATGCCAGAATTTAGAAGCAGAGGTAGGCAGATCTCTGTGAGTTCATGGCCAGTCTGTTCTGCACAGTAAGTTCCAGAACAGCCAGGGCTACATAAAGAGTTCCTGTCTTAAGCTGTGTGTCACAGTGGGGAAAACCACAGAAACAACTGACTGAAGCTCAGGTTACCTGGGGAACCTGAATGGGACCGAACTATCCCCTCTGAATGTGGGTGACAGTTATGAGACTTAATCTGTTGCGGGGGGAGGGGGGTTGGCAGTGGCACCAGGACCCATCCCAGCCCGGGGCATGAACTGGCTTTTTGGAGCCCATTGCCTATGGTGGAATACTTTGCTCAGCCTTGATATGGGGGAGGGGCTTGGTCCTGCCTCAACATGATATGCCAGACTGTTGACTCGCCAAGGAAGGCCTTACCCCTCTGATGAGTGGATGGTTGAGTGGGAAGGGTGGGAGGCAGGGGGGCAGGAGAAGGGGAGAGAGGGGAACTGGGGTTGGTATGTAAAATGAAAAATAAATTTTTAAAAAGTGCCTGTCTTGAAAACAAAACAATGGTCAAAGAGCCTTACTCCATAACAGAATTATAATTAACATTATAAAGAACTACTAGTTTTCATCCTAGATCCACTTGCACCCAATAAAAGATCAAATTCCTTGACCAAGTTCTGATGTGGTTCACTGGGTTATTCATTTGCATGTTCACTTATTGACTCGACAAATGCTTATTGCTGATCTCTTAGGAGTCTAATCACAAGAAAAGAAACTGAAATTGTGTGTGTATCTCTGGGCAGGTATCTCATTACCCACGTTATATATATGAACTTAGCGGATCTGTGCCAGCCACCTTGCCAGGTTGGCAGCAGTATTCCCAAAGAGCAGATGAGCTAGGTCAGCAAGTGAGCAACAGATCCAGTTCCCACACCATCTCTTTAATGTGTTTGTGAGGGACACATGGCTCAGTATGGGAAAAGCGAGGACGCAAGTTAGGCGGCTAATGGGGCTGGTACAGGGGGAACTCACCGTTGAGCAGCCAAGTGATTCGGGGCACTGGGGTCCCCCGTACAGAGCACCGCAGCACAAAATCCTGGCCCTCAACTACAACACTGTCCTTCAGGACGCTAGAGAATGAAGGAGCCGTCTGTGCCAAGTTTGACCCTGTGAAGGCAAACAACAGAAAGACCCCTCAGATCACAGCTTGCCCACCTGGTGACTGGCCAGTTATCCCAAGCCTTGCAATGTAGATACCCCATTGTCCTGGGCCCTGGGCTTCCTCAACAGCTGGCCTGTGCCTTGCCCACCTTCATGCTTGGGGAGGAAAAGAATCACATGCCTACAGTCCACTCAGCACAACTGGCAGGGGGTCTTCCAGGGTTACTAAGCTCCCTAGTGCTAGGGCACGCACATGGACGACTGCCTTCTTCCTTGTGAGGCCAATCTCCCCCATCTACTTTTGACCTTTGCACCCTGGGAGTGCCTTCTCCCCTCTTTCTGGGTCTGACTCTGAGTTCTAGGTCTCTCCTTTACACATGCCACCACTAATCATATGGTCTTATTACATGGCTCAAATTAATATCTTATTCGTAGAAACTAGGCCCACAGTGGGGAATATTTCCATTTGAAATGGTTTAAATTATTTTCCCCCAATTTCAGGACTGAATCAAATGATAAAGATTCATGTGTATTTTCCAAGTGTGGCTTGAGCCCTGTTCTAAGTCCAAGGTCCAGAATGACTGATGGGGGTGCTGTCCACACACACTGATGGATGGACTTTCTACTCTTGGAGAACTGCCCACTGAACTTTCAAAGTTTGAAGCCTTCCACACGGTAGATCTGGAAACACTTTAAAATTTGAGGACCTTAGTCAAGAGCAACAGGGACAGATGATGGCTTCGAAACCAGCCAGGGTATGGTACAGCTGAGTTCTGATTCCACAAGCACACTATCTCCTCTAGACCTGAGGATAGGTGGTGGGTGAGCAGACACAAGACAGCCTGACACCGAGGAAGAGACAACCCATTCAAGGACTGTAGGAATGCAGTAGCATCCATACCTTCTCTGAGTCGCCATCAGATTCCCTCACTAGAGAGATGTTGCTCAGAGTCACTGTCAAGATTATGTTCCTAGCCAACTTGAGTTAGAAATATGGTATCTTTTATAAAGCATGTACAAATAACATAACTTTACTGCCATTCAGAATTCTAGTCTGGAAAATGAGTGTAGCTATAATTACCTATTGAGGCCACTGGGATCATTAAATAAAATAAAGCAAGCAATGTGAGAGCATTTGGCACAAGCACAAGCCTAGCCTATAGAACAGTCACAGTGAGCATTTGTCACTCTTGTCAAATGGAAGCTGTGCACAGAAACTCTGCTTGGAGCAAGTAGAGTTTGTTGCAAATGAGGACAGAGGTTAAAGCTCCCAAAAGGGAGTAATGAAGAAGGAAGAATCTCCTCTGATGGGGGAAGAGGAAAGGCTAGGGGAGAGTCATCCCTGTTAGCTAAGATCACCACAGAGGATGAAAAGGACAGAAGAAATGTACAAGTAAAGGAAGTAGCCTTTACTTCTTCTGCAGTTTGAGGAAGGAGAGGGTTGGTAGCAGATGTTAAAAAAAAAAAGCATGGCAAAGTATTTGCTGAGAATGAGTGGGAGATTTGTGGTCAGAGGGGTTATGAGATAGTAGACACTTCAAGGAGATAAGGGAATGCAATGCACTTCTAGAAAAACAGAAAAACAAAACCAAAAAACCAAACTCTGCAATCTACTCCATTAAAGCAGAGAGAGTGTGTGTGTCATCACAGAGATTCTAGATCAAACTTTCCAGAACTCTGGATATTAACCAAGGCTTGAGAAAATCAAACCGCACTCCTCCAAGCTCAGCTGAATCTTGGGAAGGATGGCAGACTTTGTGGTCTTTTAACTCCCCATCCTTTCACTCCAGCTCTTGGTAGTTTTGAAAACCAGAAGCAACTATGGAACTTGTGAAAATGAGCTGTTTGGCAGGGGTTGAGGGGGCCAGGGCTCCTGAGAACCACAGCCCTGAGAGAATCACCACCACCGCCTGGTTCTGGGAGCTCCTGATCCACCTCCTGCACTGTCTGCCTTGACCTGACTCAGAGTTTGGTCTATGCAAACCACTCTATCCACAAGGTACTTGTGAAAAAACAATTATTAAACACCACTGCTACCAAGGCAGCAATATCAACTGGGACCAGTAAGAGTCTGACCAATAAAACTTAAAAGGGAAGACTGGGAAAATGTTCATGGCTATGAAACTCTCACATATCCCCAGGATATGTGAGGCCCTAGAAGGCCTCATGCAAGTACGAGGCTATGTGTAAGCTCAAGGAAGACCTAAGAGGCCTTACTTTCACCTTTGGCTGGTCTGTGCTAGCAGGCAATAATGGCTAAGTTGAGCTGTAAACTTTCAGCTGTAGAACTGAAGATTCACTTCAATACACACAGAACCCCTCATCAAAGGCTGGAAGATACACTGGTTCAAGGTGTTTCCTTAACGGATTTGTATTCAACTGTTACTGCAATCACCATGATGACTAAATGGAGATGTCACTGGCACATGGTAAGTAATCTGGTGCTACCAATGTCCCCCAAGGGCCCATGCATCAGATCTCCAACTTTTTGGAATATGGTGGATCCTGTAGGAGGGATGTAGTGGAAGGAAGTTAGGGTACTGGGAGGTGTCCTTTTGGGGATATTGAAACTGTGGTCCTTCATTTCTTGCTTTAAGAAATGGTTTCCCTGGTTTCCATAAGCTAGGGAGCCTCCCCCATCACACACTCCTTGGTAGGCTTAGTCATCACAGGACTGAAAGCAGTTGAGCCAGTAGACTATGAATTGAAACCTCAAACTGTGATCCAAAATAACTTTCCTCTTTAGGTCAATTACATCAGGAATTTGATCACAGGGATAGAAAGCTACAACACATCCAGATTTCACAGGATGGGAGAAACAATCAAAAATTTAATAAAGTTTAAGAAGGACTTGTGTCTAAAATATACAAAGAACTCTTTTAACTGCAACAACAAAAATTGACCTACTTTTTAAAAAAGGGGAAGGGGCACTAGATTTCTGCAAAGAAAACATGCAAACATCTAAAAAGCACAAGAAATTTTACTCAATGGTAGTCATCAGAGAGCTGCAAGTTCAAATCCCAGAGAGACAACTATAGAAAAGTAAAATATGGACGGTAACGTGCTGGTGAGTATGTGGGACAATTGGAACCACTGTAGAAAAAGGTCCACTGGTTCCTCAAAGGGAACCCTCATGACTCAGCAGTTCCACAGGCACTGGAAAGCACTGGCACACAATGCTCACAGATAGCCCCACCCCTAGAAGAGTCAATGGCTGCTGAGGCAGGGAGAGCCCCCTGATAGATGTCTCAGTCCTAAGTGGTCCTCCTTAAACACATGTGCCTACAGGTAACAATACCAACTGGACTAAGTTAGAGTGTGTGTGAGAGTGTAAACAATAATAGTTGTAAAACAATGTGTCATTAATTAGAGGAGTGATGGAAGCAATGGGAGGAATTGGAGCAGGAGAGGGTGGGGTATAAATGTGTAAATGCAGTGTACTCATATATGACACTTTTTAAAAATTAAAGTAAAAAATTCCAGAAAATCAGAAATATACCAGACGTTCTTCTACTGATGACTGGACAAACACAACAAGTGGATCCAGACAATGAACTGTTATTCGGCTAGAAAGGTGAATAAAATGCTGGCACAAACTACAACGAAAATGAAACTCAGAAACATTCTTCTAAGATAAAGATGCCATTTACACACGCAGGCGCGCACACACACACACACACACACACACACTGATTTCATGGATATATAATGTTCAGAATAGGCAAATCCACACAGAGAGAAAATAAATAAAATAAATAATGAATATTGGGGCTAGGGCCATGGGAACAGCACTGTCTGATGATGGGTAGGATTTCTGAGTGATTGTCTAAATTTAGATGGTAGTGATGGACATACAATTCTATGAATGTGTTAAAAGTCAGTGAATTACAAACTTCAAAGGATGACTTTCATGTTATATGAATTATGTCTCAACATTGCCCACCACACAAACCAACAACAAAATGATAGGGAGTTGGTAAGAAACAAACTTCCCCAAGATGTAAATAAGAAAAAACAAAAAAAACCAAAGTTTACCCTAAGATGTAGATTTCCAGCAGACGAAGGCAGAGGAGAATCTATGCTCTACAGACATCCCATTTACCTCTGGTGGCCTTGAAGACACACATCTACCCCTAACAAGACAAGCAGCCTGGACCAGCTGAGGAGGCAAGAGCTCCTGGCCCCAGCATCACTGCCCACAGGTACTCCATCTCCAAAAGGGATAGATAACATCCCTTGAAAGAAATTCACCAGCACAGTAAAATCTCAGTAAAGAGGCAAGCAAAGGAGCTGGAGAGATGGCTGAGTAGTCAAGAGCACTGGCTGCTCTTTCAGAGGACCCAGGTTGTGTCCCTAGTACCTATGACAGATGGCTCACAACTGCATGTAACTCTACTTCCAGAGGATCTTGACACCCCTTCTACTGAGTTATTTCCTGTGGAGATTTTATATACACACAAAAGTAGATAGAGTAATGTAGTGAATCCCTGTGTAGCTGTCACTCACTTCCATTTTTATATACTAAGATTGTTTTGTTAATATTCTTGCCCATACTGCCCAATTGTGAAGTACTTGTAGGGCAAATACAAGAAATCATATAAATTTCACTAGAGAATAAGTTAAAAAGAAACCTTGAGACCATCATCACAACCTTAAATAGCACCATGTGTCCATATCTTGTCAATGTCTACGTTTTTCTGATCTCTCACAAAAACTTTCCCATTCAATACATTGGCTGCACCTTAAGCACCTGCTGTCCCTCTCACAAAAGCTTTTAAAAATTGTTTCAGTCAGAACAGTTCAAAGTCAGCAAACTATCAGTATTGATGTTATTTATGACCTTTAATCTAGACATTTTGTATCTTGTTTCTCTCCCCTGCTTCTACTTTCCTTGAAATTCATTTGTTAAAATAAACTGGCAAACATTGTTGGTCCTGTAGAGATCCCAACTGGGTATATTGTTCTTGGTGATGCTATTCCTGGGGTTTTCACTTAATAGACTCATCAATGGTTTGACATGGGCCTAGGGTCCACAACTGTGTATTATGTACTTAAGAGGGAACATTTTTAAAAATTTAAATTTATTTAGTGTGTGTGTGTGTGTGTGTGTGTGTGTGTGTGTGTGTGTGTGTATGTGTGCGTGTACCATGGAGATGGCATAGCGAGGATAAGGACCTCACGGGACACTTGTGGAAGTTGCTCCTCCTCCCACAGTGTGTGTCCTGGGGACTGGACTGAGGTCATCAACCTCAGCAACAAGCTCCTTTGGCCACTGAGTCCTCTCACCAATCCAAGGGAGAAATTCTATAGAAAATGAATGGAAGCATAGACTGACTGACTGACTGACTGACTTCCTCCCTCTTCTTTTGTTCTGGTGCCAGAGATCAAACCCCGGAACACAAGCAAGCTACACAAGCACTCTATGACTGAGCTGCCTGTCCAGTACAATTTATCATGGCTTTTCTATAACAGCATGAAAATAGTGAGAACAGAAACAGTCAACAAATGAAAAATGCCAAAATTACCCATGTCCACCCTCACAATAATATATGGCTGCTAAAATTATGCCTTCAAAAAATATTAAATAATATAGAAAGAGGTTTGTGCTACATGAGTGAAACAGGATAGAAAGTAGCATTCAAACAAGCACAATGCTGATGTTGTTTTAAAAACATTAAATATTTATTTTGGAGCCAGTAGATTATATATGGCTTAAATGCTGCATAATGAACATGCATTGCTCCTATAAATCGACACTAAACAAACATGGTACCTCACCATGTCATATTTCTTTAAGCCTGTATATTTAGTGACTGCTCATTCTCTGTGGTTAGAGCTGAGTCATGGCACTACTTGGACAGTGGAGGAACCTAAAAAAATACAGCTGTCAACTGGGGAATGTCTGTTTTGAGGTAACTCTGCAGTAAGTATCTGATTAAGAATTGGAAGGTGGGGTCAGTGACTTTTTCCTTGGTCTGTGAGGATGACAGTTGCAGACTAGGATGTGGATGTAGGAACTGAACTACCTGAGGCATGGAAATCACCTATGAAAGCCACCACAAGGAGAATCTACCTGTAGGGATGTACTCACGTTCCACCAGGAGGGTCCAACTGCAGGACACCTGGCCGAGGCGATTGGATGCTGTGCAGCTGTATCTCCCACTGTCTCTCATCCGGGCTCTCCGTAGGCAGAGGTAATGGGAGGCCCCATCTTCATAAACCTCAATGACACCTTCTCGTCTCCTCACAGGGATGCCTTCCAGAAACCAGGCCACTTCAGGCTTTGGTATCCCTGAAACTACAGGGCCATGTATGGAACATGTGTCCTCAGGGAGCACTGTGTGCTTGTTAAGGGGGGATGGGGACAGACTGACAGGGAGGGAAGAACTTGGGCTAGGCGGGAACTGATTTCCTACTTGCCAGCCTGCCTCTTCTCCTGGGATGTTGTACTCACTGAGTAGATGTAATGTGAGTCAGGGCCCTGAAGTGGGGAACAGCAGGGGAGATGGGCCAATTCTCCAGGGAAGAGAGAAACAACAGGAAAAGGGGGACAGAGAAAAAGGGACCTACAGTGTGTCTGTGATGATGGACCAACATTTACAAAGAGAAATGGGCGACTATGACAGCTTCAGAGACTGGGTACTTCCTAAAGAGAAGACCCTGGAAGGTAGCTCCTGGGGGACCTAATTTAAGGAGATGCACAGATACAGCAGGTGCAGACTGACATACACTGAAGGAAGGGAATGGCCATCAAGGGGCTAAGTTTTGGGAACCAGCAGCTTAAGCAGCTCTACTCACCCTCACAGGCGAACTTGACTGTTTGATCCTCAGTGACTTCTTGGCTTTGGGGCTGACTCTCAAATTTGGGAAATGCTGACTCCCTTTGACTCTCTACGGGGATGCTCCTGGTAACAGACTTGTTCCCAGCTGTGCCTCCCAGGCCACACTGTCTGGTAGGAGGTGTGGTTGGCTGAGGGGCAGCCAGACTTTTCCTCTCTTCCCCAGAAGGAGAGAAGGCCCCGAAGCCTGGTAGTCTGGCTTCTGGCTGGACTTTTGCAGCCTGCAGGGTGATGGTGCTGGAAGTCTTCTGCAAGACTGAGGACTGTAGAGTCTTTCTGGGGGATTCCTCACACAGCTTCAGCTTGGGCTCCTGCAGGGACTTCAGGTGGCTGTTTGTGGCCCAGGCTGAGGAAACACCCCTCTGGGGGCTTGAGCACTTCTTACTTTCAGCTACAGTTTCTGGATCCTTGGAGATTCCATTGGTCACCTCCTTCCTGATGTCTGGACTGGGGGTCTTGGTTCCTCTCACAAATGAACTGTGTGGCAATGAGGGTCAGGATGGGAGAGGGAAACAGGGACAGGGTGGTTATCTGGTTACTTACAAATGTTACCATCATACAGATGTCAAGTATCACAAAGCCCACGGATGAAAGTTAATAGCAAAGTATTGCAGTTTGCTTGATGTCCCAAACCAGAGCCCAGGGGCCACCACCCTTGACCCTCTCTGTCCTTTGCTTCCACCCAGAGCCCTGTGCATTGATGCATCTCTTTCCCCCGGGGCTCTGGAGTTCAAATAGACCATAGACTGGTTTCCCATGCTTACAAAGCCCCTCTCTGATTCAATTCTAAGTAACTACTTTTAAAGACATAAACTGAGTTATATCACTTGAAGCTCAAGGAGGTTTCCGCTTTATTAAGGATAAAGCTGAACATTACAATGGCACAGAGCCCCAACTGACTCTTTCCACACAAGCCACTGACCTACAGACCGCCAGGCTACTACAGCCAAGCAGGAGTTTCTTGGACCCCATAGCCCTCCTCTTGGTGCTCCCCCAGCACTGTCCCTGGGATATGTCCTCCCAAGCTTTGGTCACCTCCTAATGTGGCACTCCCCAGGTCGGAGTTCAAATTTTCAGAATGGGCATTCTCCACCCAGTAATTGAAACTGGTGTCTCTGTTGTTCCTCACAGAGGTCATGGTTGTCATTTCATATGTGGGGCAGTTTAAGGCCCTTCTCTATAGTAGATGGTCTGCTGCCCAGCCCCAGTGTCCTGACACCCACTCTGTGCCTCACATCCAGAAGGGAAGGAAGCAACCATGACCTGCAGCAGATGACCCAGTGGACTCTGGCCTGCGATGGTAGTGAAGCCATCCTTAGTGTGGCCCGCCTTGGAAGACCCTGAGGGGACACTGAGGCACTGAGTGCTCCCAGAATTTCCATACCAATGGATGGTGACTCTAATCAAACCAGACAGCAAGCCACCACAGGAGAACAAAAGCAAAGCGCCCCAAATAAAGTGACCCCCAGACTAATCCTTGCTTTCTACACAATGACTTGAAAATTCAGGGCACTTCCGCTGCTATTGCTCTGTGCAGAGTATTTTAAGATGAAAAACATAAGAATTATGAAGAAAAGACATACCTAGTGGCATTGTCCAAACCTGGAAAGGGGCAGAAAGACAGTGGATTATTTCTTCTGACAAGCAGAGACAATGCTAAGGTGACATTGGTTTCATTTATTAAAGAGCTTCCCTCCTCAGTGCTTAGGGTGGGCTGAGAAATCTTTCCCACATTAGAAACATTTCCCAGGCTTCTAACAGTAGCTGGGGCCTGAGAGTATAGACTCCCTTTCCCCCCTCACCAAACAGAGCCTAGCCAACAGATGGCAAACCTAGGAACAAACCCTACAACAAAGATGCTAAACCCAATGCTTGCAGTTGCCTTCAGCCTTCAAAATCATACCCACCCCCAAAAGGTCCATTTTGGGCAGATGAATGCTTTAGAAACATACAAAGGAAGTGGCATTTTATTCTGCCAGGAAGTATACAATATGCTCATTCTTTACCAAATTTGACAGATGCTTTTTGAATTTTATCCTGGAAAATTCAAATTATATCCCAATAGAACGGCAGACATTACAGGACCTGAAAGCCAACAGAACGATGAGGAGAGAATATTTTACCAGTTCTGTCAAGCAAATTCCAGGAGTGGATCATTTTGCCAATGGCTCTATTAAGAGGGTGTGGCTTTTAAATGCAAGGGTATGGAAAATAAAGGAAGGGTGGCTCAACCTTGCCCAGAGGCCTGCCACAGTTCCTGACCCATGGGAGGGGCCAAGTCACATTCTTTGATCACGACTGGGGTTTCTTGTTCTAATTGTATCTGGTAGAATGGAAAATGCCAGTGTGCACGGTACATGGAATGTGTCAGGGTGGCTCTGTGAAACCTGTTTCAGTTAAATATGTTTATACACACAAGCTTCTTTCTGTGGATTGTGGAAAGACTAAAGTTAAAATAAAGAGATGACAGACAGACAGACAGACACACAAAGCGAGCTAGAAGGCACAGTTTCCGAGGAAACGAAGGAGATACAAAAAGAAAGCATCATAGGCAGAAGTGGGGAATAAAGGAGGAAGAAGGTGATGAGGTCACTTCCTTTTCTGATTCCCATGAGTGAAATCTGTGAGCACTGGGGTTTGCCAGGCTCCTCCCCATGCACATGCCCAGGCTTCCCGCTGGAATTGGGGAAGACAAGAGAACTGTAAGCAGGCTATGAGAGAGGCTGCAAAGGAAGAACTGACAGGGCCGAGGATGAAGTGAGGCAGAGGAGCTATTGTTAGCTCCTGCGGGGGATCCTGGGTAGAAAAAGTAAAGTTGAGGGAGCATCTTGTCAGGTCTAAGAAATTCAGGACACATGGCTGAGGTGCCTACTAGCATACCAAAGTGCATGCTGGCCTCCAGGCTCACTCAGTACCTGTGGCTCCTCTCAGCTCTTCTCACTCCCAACCCCTACCCTAAACCTCTCCAGCTTGTGGGCTTCCCTGCCCCCAGCTTCTCATTCCTATAGAACCCTGACATGGCCACACACCTTTCTGGTCCTCTCTCTTAGTCTCCTTTTCTCATTCTATCGTCTTTTCCTCTCTCATGGCCTGGTTCATTCTGCTGGCCATGTTTAGTCTACTACTTTCTCTTTCTGTTCTGGACTCTTCCAGATGCCTCTGGTTGTCCTCTCCCTCACATCTACAATATAAACCTTCTCCTTAACCACACCATGGAGTGGTTAGGTCACCAGTTTATACACATCTGATTTGAGGGACAGAATGGACAAGTTAGATTTCAGGCAGAGCATCAGCAACACCCACCCTTAAAAGCTAGCAGAGTTAGGAAAAAGGACAGAAGACACAGGGGGAAGGGCCTAGTTAGGGGCACAAATGAAGGGGACAGACAGCTCATGGCATCTTCCTCTGGGCCTGATCTATGCTGCTAGCCCATCTCTTCCTTGTCTTTTGCTTGACAACCTTATCATTGAAAACACATGGTAATGTTAGTGTGCCACACGTATATGCACAAGAGATGTAAGGAACAGGGTCCCTCAGCATCAGCCCCCATACCTGGGATGCAGAGTTCTGCTGACATGGAGGCTCTCCCTGACCCATTCACCACCATGCATGTGTATGTGCCCATGTCATCCCGAGTGACCTCATGGATCTCCAGGATATGCACACCATTCTTCTCTGACATAGACATGCGAGCACTCGGCTGCAATGGGACATTTCCCTGTAAGTGGCAAGAAGAGAGCTTGGTTAACAGGAGTCTGCTCTCGTTTTGACCCAGTTATCCTGCCTCCCACCAGTCCTATGGAATGGACACCAGGGATTGGGGTACACAGCACCTGTCCTGTGGTCTTCAGACCACAGTGACAGCTTGTTTGTTTGCCAACTTGACACAAGCTAGAGTCATCTGAGAAGAGGGAGCCCCCTCACACTGGCCTGCAGACAAATCTGTGGGACATTTTCTTGACTGATGATTGGTGTGGAAGGGCTCAGCCCACCATGGGTCATGCTGTACCTGGCAGGTGGTTCTGTGTGTATGATAAGCAAACTAAGCACGCTAGAAAGAGCAAGGCAGTAAGCAGCATTCTGCCATGACTTATGCCTCAGCTCCCGTCCCCAGGTTCCTGCTCTGACTTCTTTCAGTGATAGACTGTGAAGTGGAAGCATACGTCAAACAAACTCCTCAAGCTGCTTTTGGTCATGGTTTAACACAGCAACAGAAAAGACCACCAAGCCAATCACTACTTGAGCACTCAGCCTTGGAACCAATGCGTGCAAACTATCTCAAAATACCTGGCTTCTTTGAAGGAAGGGATATGGGAAGGCGTCCTATATTGCTCACTTCGGTTTGTCCTTGCCTCCTTTTTATCTGAGGATGAGTTTAGAAGAACCAAGACGCAGGTGAAAGGAGCCCTACCACTCATTTCACTCCAGCTTCTTCTCTGAAAAAAATGTATTCTCTCTCTGGCCTTGACCCCACCCGTTCCTGACACCCCATAACGTCCTGCCCCATCCCCACCTTTCTCACCTGGCAACACTATCTCCTCTGCCTCTCCTCACTTTGCCCAGTTCTAACCTGTTTGTAAAGAACTTCCACATGCAGTGTCCCACTAGCTTGTTGGGGCATTACTCCTACCTCAAAGATAAGGAGACAGGGTTCCAAGAATTTAGGTGACTTGTCTAGCATCATGTGCCTCGTGAACCACAGAGCCTGAGAACTAGCACCCCAATTCAGTTCCCTCTCTGGAGATGCCTGGTCTGTCTTTACACAACTGCTTCATGCTATTTTGTGAGTGGGAGGAAAAGAGGACCATGTAATAGCAGGGGAACAATTGAATAGAAATGTCCATATCACACCTACTGAGAGCCTTGGGGGTGATGCCTGGGGTCGAAATAGAGGAACCATCTGGAGAGCCAGGTTCCCACTAGTTCCAGGGTCAGAATCTGTGCAGACAAAACCTCACCTTGAGCCAGGTGACCTGAGGTGGAGGCCGGCCCGTGATCTTGCAGGAGAATCGCCCCATCTGCCCTTCTTTGACCACAGCTCTGCCCAACTTGGTGGCAAACTTTGGTGGGCACTCGCCCCAGATGCTAGGACGAGTCTCCCCCAGAGATGAAAATCTGTCTCCAGAAGGAAATCAACAGAGAATCCAGACTTAGGGTAGCGCTTCAATGCTTACACTCCTGCCTAAGCCACTTAAATTGTGGTCAGAAACCACTTGCGGGCTGTCCCCCCAACTCAATGCCTCAAGCAAGTTCTCTTGCCTCCTGTGGGAAAATCAGTGGTACAAGAACACATCTCCTCTACCACATGAAAATGCAACCATGTGGCATTTACTAGTCTCCCTTAAACCCAAGTTCTACTGAGCACTGGCCCAAAGCCTGTATTTTGGACAACAGACCAAAAACATACTTTCTGCTTGCAACTTCTAGAGCTGACTCATGGAAATCTCCAGCAAGAGCCTCTACTATGACTCATCATTTTGCCTAGGTGCAGAAGCTCTGGGAGATGGATGCTCCTTGAAGAGCATGTTGAAGCTCTCCCATATTCAAGAACATCTGCATTGAATGGTCCTTTGTTGAGAAATAAACTTGGGCTGAGTCATTGAGATCTGGGGCTTGTCTGTGACAGCAGTTATTGTTAATGCTTCTTCTAAGTTTACTCCATTACTTCTAAGTTTTGTATCCATTAATACCTCGATTGTTAGAATCCTCTGAGGCCACAGACACATTCCTCTTCTTCCTTAGTATTTAGCAGCTGGGCCAGAAGATGCTGGGGGAATGATATACAATGTCCCACTAGCTATACCTATGCTAGTCAAGTCAGCAGGAAAAGCCAACCCAGCCCTTATTCTGGCTTGAACATTCCAGAACTTACCCTGAGGTTCTGGAAACAACGGACTGACCATGCTTCTTCATAAAATTCCCTGCAAGTAACAAACAGAGAAAAGGCTGAAAAGTCAGGGTCAGGTTGCATCCACCAGTGCTGGCAATGAGTCATGTATAAACCACAACAGGAGAAGGCAGAACAAGATGGTAGCAGGGAGGAGAAGGCGGAACAAGACGGTAGCAGTGAGGAGAAGATAGAAGAAGATGGTAGCAGTGAACCTTGGTGAGCACTGCTGACTTGCTGTGGGCATCAGATTAGTTCTTCACAAACACTGGGACACAGATCCCTTGTGATAACTGAATTAATTCTTCCATCTTTCTAGTTTTTTAAAATGTATTGTGTGCATACATGTGCACACCAGGTGTATGCCTGATGCCTGTGGAAGCCTGTTGGGTCTCCTGGAACTGGAGTTACAGATGGATGCAACCTGACCCTGCGGCTGGGGAGGGAATATATAATGTGACCAGGAAATAACTATGCAGTCACATAATTGCACAATAGTGTTGTTTTTGAATTAGGAGAAGGAGGAGGAAAGAGCATTTTTGAGACAGCCATCATGCTGGAAGTTGTTCTCTTTCTACCACAACGTGAACGTATTTAAAAGCCTTCCTAAGGCTCACATGGAAGGCTCAGTCATTTTCATGTGAGCAAGTGTCTGTGGTGGGGAATTTACAAGGCATTGACTGGAAAATGGTGAATTTTCTTAACTCTCTCACCTATTTCGTTTACATGACGGCACAGGAATGAACCCCAGGGTAAAGACTAAACATTACAGTGGCCATCTCCCCAGACACTCCCATCTTGAGATTTCAACAGAGCATCAGTGAGGTGGGATCAACCACAAATGCTTGCATCACATTCAAGTTGGGACACTGTGGATCAGTGATCACTGTTGATGCATTTTTGTTCAGTATGACCACAGAGCAAGCAGAGGCTGTCACTGCATACTCTAGTCACGGTTAAAAGAAACTTTAAGCTGATCAAAGGAGAGACAAGTTTTGAAAATGTCCAACAGACATGTACAGTTAAGATGGTGGGCCCCTTCCATGCTGTTGGAAGAAGTAAAAACAGAAAAGGATTATTAATGGCAGTAGTAATAACTTTAGCTATTATTTTATTTTCAGTAATACTAGTTATTTCTTAAAAATTTAACAATATAATGGTAAAAAAAAAAAGAAAAGAAACACAATGTAGTCACTCCCTCCCCTGAAAAAAAATAAAGAAAATGAAATTTGTCATCCAAACAAGGTGCCTGAGTTTCCTTTACCTGCTCCTGTGACAACATCCATCCACATACCAGGCTGCTAAGAATCACACCACATATAGTACTACTGTATTACCCATCTGATCTTCTGTTTAAATGGATAAACAAAATGTAGTTTATTCATGCAATGGGATATTATTCAGCCATAAAAAGGAATGAAGCACTGACACACTACAGTATGAATAAACCTTGAAAAATATGTGATGTGAAGGAAGCTTGTCACAAAGGGCAAAGAGTTTACAGCTTCATTTCTAAGAAACGTTCTGAACAGGCAAACCCACAGAGAAAAGAAAGTGATAGGCAGGAGCCAGGGCAATGCAGAAGAGAGAAATCAGCGGGTATAGGATTTCCATTTGTGATAGTGATAGAGTTCTAGAACTACGTGGTGCTAGTTGCTGTGCAAGCTGGGCCTATACTAATGACACAGGAGCACTCCAGGGCACACTGTGCAAGCTGGGGGTGTACTGATGACCACTCCAGGGCACACTTTGTTTAAATGGTGAAAAGTGTAAATATTACATGCTTTTTTTTTTAGCACAATAAAAAATCAGATTGAGAATTTAAAAAAAAAATCCTTTGAGCTAAACATCTTAATGCCAAGGCTGAAATTACTTATAAAAACAAAACAACTGAAAATATGTCAGTTTCCCATAGAATAGCGAATACTTACAGGTGTTTGCCTGTCAAAAGAAGGGTGATTTACAGTCTGATTCAAGGGCAATGCACCAATGGGTCATCTAAAAGTGGATCTGAAGAATGCTTATGTCAATATGAGTTAATACCAGAGAGCTTACAACACAACAAAGAGAATTTGGGTTAAGATAACTAACAGGGGCTCTTCAGGAGTGAAAGAGAATTCAAGTTGTAAATAGTTAGATAAGGCAAAACTAATTTTCAAAAGTATGAGAAGCTGGCAGAATAGTAAGGCAGTGATGGAAAAATAAGTGGAAAGGAGATTAAGACAGAGTGCCTGAAACAGAGGAACAAATTAAAAGAATTGGTAAGGACTGGGACAATTTGCAAGGGAGAGACAGAGACACTGAAGGTATATTTAACCACTCATCTTAGATTTTTCAAGAACAAGATAAAGGGAATGCTGGTAAGTCTTAGGAGGGAAAAGTTCGACTGAGAAGGGACTAAGGAAAGCTGGTGCTTTTCATCAAAAGATGTAAGAAGACTAGATGGAAACAGAACCTGATCCAAAACTGAACAGTGTGGTCAAGATGCTAAGGAGGAGGAAAGCTCCCCAAAGTGTATGGCAACAGCACTGGTCACTCAAACATGACTCTAAGCAACCAAGAGGCATGGTTAAAAATCATGCCAGGGCAATAGAACAGACCCAGGTGTACCTGAAATAGCCGGCCTACTTAGCCATCTTCAAAGTGCTTCTTAGAGAAGGATTAAAATAGTGCTTCTCCACTCCATTAGAACAAATTCCACCTTCCTAACATGCATTTAGTCATGCTGGGGCCACCCTGAATTGTAGTTCATGGCTAATTGGCCATGTATATGGTTTCAAAAATTTGTGTAAAGCCTTAATTAAAGCAAGGTGACATAGAAAGTAGACCATAATCCTCTGTATCACAGTATGTAATTGTTCTGCTGGAACAGGCTGGAGGATAATGAGGTGATCAGATGTTTGCAGAACCTGTAAAGTAGGCTTGGGTTTTAAAAATGAGTGAGCAAAAATCATACCATCAAACAGTGCAGGAAAAGGAGTGAGGTGGATACAAGAGAAAAGCTGTTTTGTAATACAAAAAGCAGATTATATATATGAAAAGAGAGCATAAACAGCCTTAAAAGGGTTAGGCAGTGGTGGCACACACCTTTAATCCCAGCACTCAGGAGGCAAGGCAGGTGGATTTCTGTGAGTTCAAGACCAGCCCGGTCTACAGAGAAAGTTCCGGGATAGCCAGAGCTACACAGAGAGACCCTATTATGAAAAACAAACAAACAAAAAGTCCTAAAAGGCAACATAGCAAGAGAAGTTCAGGATGACTATATGGAAAAAAAAAGAAAAAAGATCTTAAATGTGATGTCAAAACAATTCTGTTTTATGCTGCAGAATCAAGTAGTAAAAGGTTACTGTAGAAATCTTATGTATGTTTTAAACTCCCACCATGCCTTGCAACACACCCTCAGTGAGGGGCGTGAAGAAAGGAAAAGTGACAAGTGCTATAGTGGTAACTCCAAACTAACTTCACCTTTGAGATCACAAATTCCTCCTAGTACCCCCGACTTTTAAAGACAGGTGAGGAAACAGAAAATCTAAAGAGACATGAGTATCTCACGTGTCTCCTTAATTTAATACTACTTGGTTCCAGCTCTGCCGAGTTTCAGGTCTCCTCTGGTCTACATGCTATGTATGTAAGTAAGCCCATATAATACTTATATGTGCATGTATACATGGCTATATTTTACTTGGCAGAAAAGGTGCACAAAATAAATTTTGCAACCATTTTTAAGCTCTAACTTTGAAACTTCTCTCTATATACTGGTCATTCCTTAAATTACTTAGCTAGTTTTCATAACCTAAGAAATTCTGGGTGTTATTAAGGGCCGCAGAACCACAGGCTTAAATGTTTCTGGAGTATTGTTCTAGCAAGATTGCAAGGAAGAGGGGTAAGATCCTTCCCATGAAGTACACACTGTATGCCTGGTACTTCCCCACTAAATGCCCACAAGCTTCCCTGGCCACTGGGAAGAGAAAAAGGAGCCTTGTGAATACTATGCCTTCTCCCTAGGGAATGTGGGGCTGTTCCAACTTGGAGCCAGTGGCTTTAGTGCTGGAGAAATGGCTGGGGTTTGATTGACTGGCTGATCACACTTAATATTAAGAAAAGGGGAGTAGGATTGAGTGAAACTAAAGGATGAAGAATTGTTCCCTGTGGATGTTTTTTGCGAAATATGGTATCTCTGTTCTCTTTGAAGCACTTGGCCTTACTTTGGAAGCCTGGAGCTGGGTACTTGGGAGAGCGTCTAACTGGCAACCAAAGGGAGACAGGCAGCCTGCTCAGGGTTCTCCACGAGAGCACTGAGCACCTTGAGAGCACTGAGCACCTTGAGAGAACTGGAAGGTCTATGGGCTGGAGACACCAATGAGAGCCAAATCACACCCACAGGGAGGCCTTGCTGACAGTGACTCACCAAAGGATCCAAAGCCAGAGGCGGATAGATTCTGGTGTGCATTTCTACAGGTGTTTTAAATAGTGGTGTGGACACTGGAGTGAGGACAAGAGAAAGAGGGAGACCACTGGAAATGGTACCATGATGGTAACCAGGATAATAGCACTGGGAATGAAAGAGAAAGAACTGTGTGGGAGGTGACACAGTGAAAGACCCAGAGAACGTGGACCTTCATGCTCCCACTCAGGAAAGGTGGCTCCCCCAAATCACTCATGAGAAGCGTTCTTGATGCAAAAGCATGAGGTCTTTTATATTCCAAGTGCACTGGGGACAACAGATATACGCCATGCAGAGGTAGAGGGCTGAGGACCCTGGGTACAGGCTTGAGACAGCGTTTTACAGGGTTACAACAAAGCCCACGCATCGTAAACCAATCACCTCATAGCATCTAGTGAGGACCAATTAATTTAAACTATCCAAGCCCGCGCTTAGCCCAGGAAGTCTGCTTTCGCACAGGCTTCTGGGTAGGGTGACAAGGCTCATTTCCTGTGTTCACTCACTCACAGGTGCTGTCGTAAACAGTCAAGAAGGTGACCTTTAGCCTGGGATTTAGACTCCTACCTTCCTGGGGTCAGTGGAGAGTTAGGCTAAATGTTTCCATCCTTACAATAGCAGGACCTGATAACACCCGATATAAGGATAGGAATTATTTGGGAATAACTGAGGTTGCCCAGATGCCATACTTTCTAAGGCAATATGTATTGTCACTTGTTGGTTTCAACAGTCTTCATGGCCCCATCGATGTCTTAACTATAAATATTAATATAAATTTAATATGAGAATTAAATTGTCTCTGCTAGGCTTTTTCCTACACAACTGTATATTCTACTGTGGGCGCCCATAAAGATGGTTGCACACCATCTTGGCACAGGGACAAAGCTGTCAGCAAGTCACAAGACTTAAAGGTCAAACATCCTACAGAAGGATGTTTGGCCATCTTAGTCTAAATAACAACAGACCTGAATCTGAGGTGTGGCTACTCCTGACCTCAAGGCTAAGGAACAAGAAGTTGGAGCTAAGGTGTGGTTACTGAATCCATAGAATAAGTGAGGAAGAAAAATCTGTTTGTTCCATATACATGATACCCTTTTTTGTTAAACTATATAAGAATGGCGAAAAATAAATTTGTGGCATTTCAGTATTGAATGATCTGCCTCCTGACTTTTATTCTGTCTCTCTCTATGTCTGTCTCTCTGTATCTCTTTCTGTCTCTGTCTCTGTCTCTGTCTCTGTCTCTCTCTATTATCTATAGCTAGCCTTTTCCTCATCCACACTCCCCCACTTAAGTACGGACTTGGGGCCGGTTGGCTGGCTGGCTCCGAGTGTAGCCCTGCAAAGACTGCTCCCAACATTCTACAACCTCTTCTCCATTGCAGTCTACTTCTGCTGGAACACACACACACATACATTGTTCTCAGTAGTGGACATATACCTTCGTAGAGGTCAAAGGTCATCTGCGGAGCCCGACATTTTAAGTGTCCTGGTTGAGGCTCCAGGAAATCAAAATAGTGAACAATTCTTCCTCAAAGGATCAGAACAAAATATATACCTCTTAGAAGAAAAAGTATTTTCTGACCATTTATGACTGGACAAGGAGTTCAAAGATTAGTTGCATGGAGTTCTGTACTGGAAGGGAGACTAGCTAAATAGTTCTTGCAAGAAATTTCCTTAAAGAAAAATTTTAAGTCACTATTATTTCATATGCACGGGTGTTTTTGCCTGCATGCAAACCTGAGTGTGCAGTGTCCTAGCAGGACAGAAGAGAATGTCAGATCCCCTCCCCAGAACTGGAGTTGCAGACAGTTGTGAACCTCCATGTGGGTGCTGGAAATTAATTCCAAGTCTTCTGCAAGAGCAGCCAGTGCTCTTAACCATTGAACCATCTCCTCAGCTCCAGCAAGTGATTTCTTAATAATCATCCGCAGTAAAAGAAAATTATTTATTTCTTTTAGAGTCCTCATTTAGGGGCAAGACTCCATCTTCAGAGACTTCTTTCTCTACAGCTTCCTATTGTGACATTCCAAATAACACAAAGTCCAGAGACAGGCATGCTCTTGCATACCCAAGTCATTCAGAGCTAATCTTACCACCTCACCAGAAAGCTGTCAAAGAAGATGTCTATATCATCCAAGGCACTACCCTTTTTGGGTGGTGTAGTATTTGCCACTGTATAGCCACCTCCTGTGCAGGTGTCAAATTGGGGCCATCCACTGGCAAAGACAGCACATGGGAAGGGTATTTTAAGCATGTATGTAGAGCAATTCATTGCATTAATCAGCAACTCATTTTGGGGTGGGGGATCTTGAAAGATGATGGTCTGTCAAAGACTAATAAAACACTTGAAAAAAAGGGAGGAAACTGTGACAGCTAATCTTGGTTGTCAATTTAACTGCATCTTGAATCAACTAAAACTAAAATGCTGGGGAATCCCCATTGAGAGACTTTCTTAATTAGATTATTTAAAGCCTGAAGTCCACCCTAAATCTGGCAGCGTCTTCTAGTGGCAGCCCAGATAAAAGGGCATGAGAGAAGGAAGCCTTGCTTTTGCCTGCTTGTCCTTACTCCCATGGAGAAGTTCTGTTGCTGCAGCATTCTTTCCCAGTTTAGAACTAACTTCTTGGGGATTCCACTGCAGACCAGCAGCCCTTGGAATCCTGGCAGGGACTCTAGCACCAGGTTGAGACTGTTGGACTCAAGGCCTGAACAACTACTGAATTCTTGGCATTTTCTTTTCAGCATGAGATAGTTATTGCTGGACTATCTGATGGCATCCTGAAAGCCAGTATCTGTTTAATACATCTATGCATTATTAAGAAGATTAAGAAGTCAGTGTCTTGAGGGGAGTTCTCTTGCTCCTTATGCCCCTGTGCAATGCTTGCATTTTCAACAAAATATAATGAATGTAAGAGCAAATAGGACTAAGAGCAGCTGGGAAAAACCTAAATTCATGGAAGGCCAAGGTCAGAGATGGAGGAAGATGTGGAGGACTAAGCCATGGGGAGAATAAAGAAAGCACAGGGACTGGGGAGATACCTCATGTCTAAGAGCACACATACTGCTCTTCAGCTTGCCAGCCCCCACACCAGGTGGCCCGGTGTGACTCCAGCTCTAGGGAATCTGATGGGGTACTCCTCTCCCTAGTGAGCGCCACACTCAAGTTACAAGTAAAACAGACTTTAAAAAAAATTGAAGTGTCATGGCAAGATCAAAGTAGGGCTACCACAGGGGTGGGGTGGGGATGAATGGCTATATTCTGGAGGGAAGAAAAGAGAACTGTAGAGGAAGATGAAATGAACCAGGAAAAGAAATCACAGTAGAGGAGATTTAGAAGTCAGTCTTCAAGAAGAGAGTGAGAACAAGTACTTTGTCACTGAATTCTTCCGTGTATTCAGTGAGATTTCTGACAAGACAGCCTCAAGACATAACTATCACAGCAAACAGATCGCCGAGGCAAAAAGCCACAGCCTCATTGTACCACATCCATCCTGTTAACTTTGACAGAGGAGGGAAGGCTACAAATTTAAGAGCATTTCAAGATTCTGCCTGGATTAAAAAAAAAAAAAAAAATAGGACACATACCCCTAAAAAAAGAAATTCCACAGGGGAATCTGATAGATTAGAAAGTGTTTATAAAGGGTATAACTGAGAAATACATAAATAGACTTTTCAGAAGGGCGGGAAAGTTAGATGAAGAAAGCAGCAACAGACATCTTACAGGAACAACATATGATTATTAAAACTCAGCCGTGTAACATATACAATGTCATGAACCCAGCGCAATGTAAGGATAAAAGTGGTCTGACAGTTCCTTGAAAAGAGATGCTGGCTCAAAAAGAGGATCAGTTACCACAAACTCAAAATCACCCAAGAGGGTGGTGCCCCAGGAGATGGACCAGCACTCACCAGCGCCACTCCCTGAACTTCCATGACAAAGGGCCACTCCCTTTTCTGCCTAACCTTCTAGGTGGTTTTTACAATGGCCTCCTCTTCCTCTCTCATAGTCAGGAGCTGTGAACCCCCTGATAGCAGTTTCATGGGTGTGCAGAGGACAGCGGCAGCCTCAGTACTACTAGGGGTCAGGGGAAAGTTAGTTAGGGAGGGGATGGCCAGGAGACGGGGGCTGGAGGAAGACAGCAAGCAGGATGCTCCAGGCCCGCGGATATTTCCAGGTTTTCGAGATAGGATCTTGATAGGTAGCCCAGGCTAGCCTTGAACATACTCCTCCTCCCTTAGTGTCTCATGTGTTGGGACTAACAGGTATGCACCACTATGCCTGACTCTAGGCTGAACCTCTTCCATGTGATTTGAACTGGGCAGCAGCAGGGGGACACCTGGGAGTGGCTGCACTTCAGATGTTCAGGCCCTGTACCGGATCTGTTGGATCAACACGGGCATGTGACAGGATTCCCCAGGGAGGCATGTATGTGTACAGTTGCACCAACCCATCCTGTCATGGTGGGAGCAACTGCGAGTCCACATCTCTTTTGGGCTGCAATTTACCCAAAGCTTACAACCTTGGGGGTAATCTACTATCAAAATTGACTCTCTGGTTCCTCAAACTCAAAAGGTCCTCAGAGTGAGATCACCACTGCTCTTCATCATCTGTAGGGGACACTCACAGTGTTTATGTTGATTACACTCTCAAATGATAGCATTTTGAGTATACCGAGTTAGATAAAGTATTTTATTAATTTTTATCTCATCTGATTTTTAAAGTGTGGCTCTAGCAAACCTAAGATGACATATGTAGCTCATGCTATGTCACTATTGGACAGTGATGCTGGAGAACAGGCCTGTGGCCCCTGTGCTAGGGAGTAGGCACCCTCAGGATAAGCTTCTTTGCTCTGCCCTAAACCTCAACGACCTAGAGGTGCTCAGAGCCTGGCTGCTTTCCCCACAAGGCTCTGGGTAACTGTTGGTCCTGTCCCAGACACCTGGGTAACTGTGTGGTCCTGTCCCAGACACCTGGGTAACTGTGTGGTCCTGCCCTAGACACCTGGGTAACTGTGTGGTCCTGTCCCAGACACCTGGGTAACTGTGTGGTCCTGTCCTAGACACCTGGGTAACTGTGTGGTCCTGTCCTAGACACCTGGGTAACTGTGTGGCCCTGCCCTAGACACCTGGGTAACTGTGTGGTCCTGCCCTAGACACCTGGGTAACTGTGTGGTCCTGCCCTAGACACCTGGGTAACTGTGTGGTCCCGCCCTAGACACCTGGGTAACTGTGTGGTCCTGCCCTAGACACCTGGGTAACTGTGTGGTCCCGCCCTAGACACCTGGGTAACTGTGTGGTCCCGCCCTAGACACCTGGGTAACTGTGTGGTCCCGCCCTAGACACCTGGGTAACTGTGTGGTCCCGCCCTAGACACCTGGGTAACTGTGTGGTCCTGTCCTAGACACCTGGGTAACTGTGTGGTCCTGTCCTAGACACCTGGGTAACTGTGTGGTCCCGTCCTAGACACCTGGGTAACTGTGTGGTCCTGTCCTAGACACCTGGGTAACTGTGTGGTCCTGACCTAGACACCTGGGTAACTGTGTGGTCCTGACCTAGACACCTGGGTAGCTGTGTGGTCCTGTCCTAGGGCACCTGGGTAACTGTGTGGTCCTGCCCTATATATCTGGGTAACTCTGTGGCTTATAGTTAGAAATCAGTAGAGCTGAGCTGGAGAGGTGGATCAGTGGTTAAGAACACTGCCTACTCTTTCAAAGGTTCTGAGTTCAACTCCCTGGAACCACATGGTGGCTCACAACCACCTGTAATGAGATCAGGTCTGGTGCCCTCTTCTGGCCTGCAGGCATACATGCAGGCAGAACACTGTATACATAATAAATAAATAAATCTTTAAAAAAAAAAAAAAAGAAAGAAAGAAAGAAAAAGACTCAAGCAACATCTAAAAGAAAGAAATCAGTAGTGCTAAAACTCAACCAGGACATTTGACTTTCTGCTGTCTGCACAACACTGCCTCCTGAACAGCCACTAATGGCCAAAGGCTTCCACTTGTCAGTCAGGGTTTTGACTCCAGGACCTCTGCCCTGTCCAGGGAAGAGAAGTAGGAAGCACCACACAGAGCTGCAGAGGAGGCCAGTGGGCTGCTGGAGTCACTTTGTGCATGTCACAGTAGCCTGGGAGGGTTGACAACTTCTCCATAGATGGGTCTTGAGGTACACACTGGGGGACCCCAAACAGGCTCCTGATGTGGGAGTGGGATGCACATAGAGAGGCTGCAGCCACTAGACCATTCTCCCTTCAGAGGTAAAAGCATACATCTTAAATACCTGGACCCATCTACCCCAGTTAAAACCCAGCCAAAGAGGAGGGACAGTCCAGACCATGAGCCATGCCTTGCTCTACTAAGACTCTCCCACCTCCTTACCTCTAGCCTCCTATTATGATCTGAAACATGTTCTCACTGGACTGAGCCATCAGATTCAACTTCCTGAACCAAGAAGGTCCATAAATTATCTCAGCCTTATGTAGACCAGCCTAGCTTTGAACTCGGAGAGATCTGTGTCTGCCTCCAGAGTGCCGAGATTAAAGGCATGTGCCACCACAACTGACTATGCTGGTTCCATATAATTTCTGTGCATTCCCTGTGCACTCCAGTCTTCCTTAATATAGATCATAGAAAATATGGGCTTAACCCAGGCTGCAAAGTTTGGAATTCACATCCGTTTTCTGCAGAAGCCAAGGTCCAGAGGTTTCAAGTCACACATTAGATTGGCACAAGCTGGGATCAGGACTTTGGGCTGTGACTCATAACTCAGCACTTCTCCATGCTCAGCTCCAAACAGGAAACCAGAAAAGAGAATAGGGTAATTTTGTTCAAGGACCCTGATTCCAAGTTCAGGCTTTGTGATCAGTTAGTATAGAGGATAGCACAGCACCAGAATGGCTTTTGATAGGTTTATCCCAGGACTCTGACCAGGAGTTACTTCCTGTCTGGAATGCCCCTGCCACAGGCTCTTGGAGGTCATTAAAATGACCAAGTCAGTTAGTTAGAGAATTTAAGGAAAGCATCCAAACTATGCACGCTCCACTCTGTAGAATGTGTGTACTCTGCAACTGTGTGGGAAACAGGGGAGAGAGGTCAAGGAGTAGCCACTGGCCCTGGTGCACCTCATCCCTTCTAGAACCTTCCAAGACTACCTTCACCATTTTTCTATTTTGCTCACACACAGTCTCTCCTGCAAATGAGGTTAAGAGAATAGTCTTCTGAAGACAGGAAGAGAAAGTCTGTCTGCATGGTTTATCAGCTCCCTGAAAAAGGTCCAGGGAAACATGTCTTACATCTGAGGGTCTGGCAGACCCCTTTGTCCTCCTAGACAACAGACCTTGAGTATCTGCCAATAGGCTGAAGTGGAATGTTCAACAGCTTCAGCCTGCCAGGAAGACACCAGTGACAAAAACTCCAGCGTTATTTATACTCAAATGTTTCTCCCAAATACTTTCAAGTTAGTCGAAATTATTTTGACCACAGAAGTGGGGGGAAAACAACTGATTACTGTTACTTAATAGATAGCATCATTTTCTGAGTTACATATATTTCCATAGTGAGCACTATTACCCCATGGTGATGCTAATGATGGTAGATTCTTTCCATTCACTCCCCAAACCTTTGGTATTGACCAGTGCAGAGAATGTTCCAGATGCTGGAGAAATAGTAATAGAGAAGATGACAACCCTGTGTCTCAGAACTGTGCCATGGGTGCTTAGAGGATCACAAACCTAAAGAAAAACTGTGAGGGAGTTAATAGGAAGAAGGGTTGGGAGCTGGGGGTGGGGTGGTTAAGAAGGGGTTTCTCTAAGTTGGAGACTTGAGTCACCATTAAGAACCTGGTTTTGATCTGTTTTTAGTCTTGTGATGTAAGTCATAGCAAGGCTGCAGCGTGAGCCCGGACATGAGCCCAAGCCCCAGGCTGTGTGTGGTTTCTCTTCTAAGTCCTTCCATCTGTGAAATGAAGCAGCAGACGCTGGGACTGGCAGCGGAGCTCCCACTGCAGAGCTGCCCCTGGACTCACCTTCCACGCTCAGCTCCACTGTCACCTGGCGGGCACCGCTGCCATTGCTGGCTTCACAGGTGTACTTTCCGCTGTCCTCCTCACGGGCAGTGTGAATTACAAGGCTGAAAGACCCCCTCACTCCACAGTCCAGCAGGAAGCGGCCCCCACTGGTGATGGTTTGACCATTTCTGTGCCATGTCACCTGGGGCTCTGGGTAACCCCGCACCTAAAAGAAAAAGAAACTGTAAGGACTTCTGTTTCACACACCCTCACTATGTGCCCTGGAGTTCAGAGGTCACGGTTCTTATGCATTATACACTGGGTTGCAAAGGCAGTACAAAAAAAGAAGAAAGGAAGAAATGAAGGGAGAGAGGGAAGGAAGGAGGGAGGGGGGAGAGAGGGAGAGAGGGGGGAGGGAGGGAGGGAGGAAGATCTCAATAATTTGCGTATTGTGACACATACTTGTAATTGCAGCAACTGGGAGGTAGATGCAGGAAGATTGGGAGTTCAAGGTGATCCCCAGCCACACAGGAAGTTCAACTGTGGGCTATATGAATCTCTCTATATAAAAAACAAACAAACAACCCCCCCTCCAAAACACCAAAATCCTCAATAAAATATATTGATTACATGCTGGTAAAGTCAGATATTTTATATTTTGGCAATAAATCATTAAAATGCATTAAGATGAATTCTAATCTATTTCTCTGTACAGTTTTCCTGTAGCTACTGGGAAAGATATGCCCCTGTATGCATCCCTTGGTATTCTCAGGACAGCTCTGCACCAGCGCTCTGCCTCTAGCAATAATTAGGGCTGTCTGTGAGTGCTAAATGTTCAGTTCTTTTCCAAATACTTGTCTCATCCAAGCCTCAGAGCCCCTTATTCAGCTAAGGCAGCTCTCAAAACAGGGAGAAATTAATAGAGAAGCTTCAATCTAAGAATTATCTTTGAGGGGTTAGAAAGATGGCTCAGCAGTTAAAAGCATATGTTGCTCTTGTACAGGACACAAATTTGGTTCTCAGTAATCTGAGGAGTCTCTCCCATGTCAGAGAGCTCACAACCACCTGTAAGTCCGGGTTCAGGACATCCGAGGCCCTCTTCAGGCACCTGCACCCACACAGATCACACACACAGATCACACAGATCTCTCTCTCTCTCTCTCTCTCTCACACACACACACACACACACACACACACAGAGAGAGAGAGAGAGAGAGAGAGAGAGAGAGAGAGAGAGAGAGAGAGAGAGAGAGAGACTCAATGGATTATTTTTTTAATTGTATGAGTTCCAGATAAGAAAATTCTGTAAGTGCCCCTGAACACCTGAAACTCAGCAGATCCCTCAGGATGAACTTATCTTTAGTGGAGCAGTGCTTAACCCAGTTCACCCATGCTCAGCAGGGACCCAGAACTGGGCAACTCTGCACAAACTCAGCATGGAAGCCTCCTGGGAAGGAAGTCATTTTGTTACAAAATATTGCAGGGACAGTTTTTATCCATGCAGATATTCCAAGGCAAGCAATAATGGCTTCAGGTAAAATGGAACTAAAACTTGCATTATGACCCCTCCCACTCACCCACTCTCCATAGCTATCCGCTTCCTTACACGGTAGGTAGTGATGATATATGAGCATGAGGTGCAACATCTGCTCCAACTCCTAGTCACCCACATACAGTTCCTCCCCTAAGCACAATAAAAGCAGGGAGGCACAGTTTCAGAATCAAGAGTTGTCTTCTTCTTTTTGTGATGCTAGGGATCCGCCCTAACCTCACAGCTGCACTTGGCCAAGTATCCTGAGCTCTTCTGTCCCCTCCATCTTCAGACCCAAGTCTGAGTATCTAGGATAGGAAGTCTTGTTCCTAAGAAAGGAAGACTTGACTCCCAGCTAAAGAGCCCAAAGCCAACAACTCTTCTTTGATTAATTCATATAACTATCCCTTCAGTGGCAATTTATGAATCTTATATGACCTGCCCCTTCAGCCTGGCTGATGTAGAGTCAGGCTTCAGTGGAAAACAAAATAAACCCAAATCAGAATTATTCATCTTATTTGTAACTGCCAAAAACAAACCAATGAAAAGCTCCTTCTTATAAAATCTAAATCATACTAGTGACAGAGATAGATTACCCATGAGGAAATGCTTTAGTTCTTAAGTTGTCTCCTTCAAAAAATGTCAGCAATGCCTGATGTTGTCGTGGTCTCACTACAGCAATTATTTCCCATCTTACATTAACAGGGTGAAGGTGACCACATCTCATCACTGTTATTCAAGCCAGTGTGGCAAACAGTGTGTGTCTCTGGGTGAGTATTGTTATGCCCTCCCTTTTCCTTTAGTGACCTGTATACCTGTGCTATTTCTACAAATGTCTGTCTGTTAAACAGAAGAAAATATAAATGTGCTTCTTTCATTCATGTGTCTCTAATGGATTATTGTCACCTGTTCATTTGTTGAAATAAAAGAGCTACACAAATAACCACTATGTGTGTTTGAAGATGGCCCACATTGTGATCCCATATAAAATCTTGTCATCATCGTATGGTCTTAATCTTGTCACAAACACTCATACAAAAATGACAACAACAACAACAACAACAACACACACACACACACACATACACACACACACACACACACACACACACACACACACACACAAGAAACACCACTCATTCAGAAGCAAGCATCCTATTAAAACAGTCTTTTTATGTTTTCAGAAAGCAAACAAAGAGGCCCTGGGGAGGGTGGTCACACATGGATTTCAAACCATGCTTATCTTCTCCTGAATTTGCTAGGTAGCCCACCCTCCTGAAGATGATCCCAGGCTGCCTGTCAGCTTCAGAGCTAAGGGGCTCAGCTCTGCAACAGGAGAAGATAAATTATTAACAATACCCAAGGCACCCAGGCATTCCAGCACTGTGTATTCTGGCCCCCTGCAGCAGGCCGCTGGGGGCATCAATGATTAACTGGGGACACAGAGAGCATTCCAGACCTCAGGGACATGGTCCCTGGTCTTTTTCTCTTTTCTCCTCATTGTCTTGTTCCAAAGTTACTTTTGAAATGCCTTATTAGAATAATTATTCAAAGATTCCTCAATATGCCAAAACTGGCATTATTTCATAAGAAAGTCAAAGTGTACAAGCAAGACGTCACAGCTCCTGGATCTAGGGCAAAGGCGGGGCCTTGGTGACCTTGCTCAGTCCCAAGGTCTGAGTGATCTGCAATGTGAATACGGGCCCTGCCTCTGTGAAAGAAGGTCACCAAGCACTCCCTAACATCAGTGAAAGTTGTTCAGTTTAAGGATGTTCCTTTACCACTGCCTGTCCTATGCTGGGGTCCAAGTAGGGAAGATGGGATGTCTGGGTTCACGTTTTCGGGATGCATGAATGGCTTCCTATTAAGGAACTACTGTTGGAATTTTTATGGGTAGGATCTTCCAGAGGATGGTGAAAGCCCACAGATGTCTAGTTCTCAGTGAACCTCCACACAGAGAACCTCACTTGACTCAAAGCACTAAGAGGGAGGGATCTCAGGTCAGGCTGCTGTTGTAGAATGCTACTCTCTGAGCCCCACAGCCAACATGTTCATAGGAACAGCTGCAAGAAGTTGCAAGGGAACCCTGAGGTCTGGCTTAGTACTGTTGCTGTCCCCTCATAGAAAGAGGGAGTGGAGAGGGCCGCTGGACCCCATAGCTGCTCCTTACTGGATCTCCAAGCAATCTGTATGTAATTCTACACTAACTGCACATTGTCTCATGCTCTTGACGGTACATAGACTACACAGTTTTGGGGTATCTTCATCCATGCTGGGGTGGGGCTTTCGGATGGTGGGGGTGCTTTAGGGTCACCTGTCCTCCTGTAGTAACTCCTCACTCATGCTCTGTAAGAAGTCATTAGTTCTCCAAGTTGGGCTTTTGTGAAATCCTACTTTGGCTTGTTGTTGGTGTCCTAAACGGAAAGGGGCAGACACTGGTTTATGTCTCCTCAGAGAAAGTGCTCCCTTACCAGCTACCCTGTGATGGGGACCTTGACAGCAGCCATGATGGCAAGTATAATAGTAGAGAGGGCGTAGAGGAGTAGGTTTCCCTCCATCTCACACGGAGGATGAAGTGGTGCATTTAGGACCTCCAGTTTCAGAGATTGCCTTCAGACCTCACTGTAAATTCCTCATGGAAGGAAAACAAGTTTTGGATAACCCGAAATGGTGGTCTGTACCTATCTCTACCAGACCCCCCACATCTTGTAAGAGGCAGAAGCAATGTCTGCCTCTTATGTCTGCGTCTTAGTTTTAAAACAATCCAAAGGGTTCACAAAAGATATGGCCATGCCAGAGGAGAGTCATGGGTTGTCCCCTTGTATTCAGAGTAGGATTAGGGCCATGTGATCTCATGACATTCCAGGAGAGTTAGGGTGGAAAAGAGAGGGCAGTGTGACAGCCAGGCCCCAGTGCCGGGGTCTGGCCAGACCTCTTGGTCTCGGGGCTGTAATTCTTTCCTATCATGGAAGAGAAAATTACTCTTTGGGTATCCAGGGCTCCTTCTGTCTCTAAAGCGTGGTTTAAGTGGTGACTGGCCTAGTTCTTGGAGGAGGCTCTCCCCTCTCACCTCCATTTTCCTCTGGGCCCAACCCACAGCCTTGCTGCCCTTTAATGCCTCATATGGGAAAGCAAGTGACCGCAGGAGGAGAGCTCATGAATGCAAAGAGGCTTGCCCTCGCTTTTCACCATAATGAGTTTCTGGAACTGGCTCCAAGGAGGGTCACTCTGAGGAGAATCATATTTTTGCCACAGTAACCACATTTAATTGGAGGTTGTGTCCTTGAACAGAAGCCCAGTATCAAATAAATCAGGGGCATAACCAACAACTGTCATAAAAATAAAGATATAGCAGTCATAATCCCTATAATAATTTTAAATAGTAAGACTGTGCTCCCATAAAATGTCCTCAAAAACTGTTATGGCCTCAAAAGGCCTTTAAAGAAAATGGGGCTCCTGAGAGTGTGGCTGGTTGGGGAACAAAACAGTGCTGCGGCTGGACAGCGTTACCCTGACCTGTGTCATTTTTCAGACAGTACAGACTAGGAATTCACTCAGCAACTAAAGGCGGCCATTCTCTATGACATCAGGCTTTTGGGTTTCTTCTAAGTGTCGAGGGCTCTCAACCCACTCCTCATTGCCTAAGGCAGAACTTCCCAGCCCAAACCCACAGCAGTGGCAATACTGCTGACTGTACAGACCCGCTCTCGCTCTAAGTCACACATCTGCCGTCTCTGAACTTGGTACAGAGTAAAAAGGGGATGATTTTGCAAAGATGATGAGCCTCCGTGGGTCTTCTGATCCTGGCGGGGCCTGGCCCTGTGCAACACTACAAGTCCATACAGCCGCAGGGCACAGCTGCAGCAGTCTGTCTGCCAGGACTAGGCAGGACGAAAGAACTGAGGCTTTGCCCACATCTGGGATGGAGGAAGACTAAAAGGAGAGCAGCCAGGATTGGGCGCTGGCCCAAGAGAAAGAGACTGCCTGGCAGGATAGGATGCTGGAGACCAAGACGATGCACATACAAAGAAACAAACAAACAAAAACAAGCAGAGAGCCAGACTCACTGGGAGTATCAGTAGGCACTGATGGATGCTGGGGATGGCTTAGGCCTGAGGATGAGTACACAAAGAGCCTTTCCCATGGGAATTTTCCCCAGGCAGACAGAACCTGTTTCCCAATGTGACTGCTGCCTGTGGCTCTGTACTTCAAACTCCTCATTCTCTTACAAGGCATTGCTCTTTTCCTTTTTATTTTTTTTTTAAAAGTAAGTTCTCACTTAACTGCCAAGATGGTCCTTGAGCAGGCCTTGAACTTCTGATATTCCACCCCTGCCTCCCAGGTAACTAAGATTACATGTCTGTTCCACCAGGTTTAACTACCTGCATTTATAATACAAGATGCATCCTGTGGTCAAAGACTAGAACAGAGCTGGTGATAACTGGAGAACAGTAAATAAAGCCAGGCATGACGACCCATGCCTAGAATCCCAGCACTGAGGAGACCCAGGCAGGAGGATCACAGTTCTGCAGCAACCTGGGCTGTAGAGTGAGGTCCTGACTTAAGAGAAAACTGTGGCAAGTAAAGGCAATGGTATTGTGGAACTGGGGAAGGAGGACTCTAAGTTCCCAGGTAACAAAACATCACCTTCCCACAAAGTGGACCACATATACTGCGAGTCTAGCCTTGGGGGTATATTAGGAGGGTGAGGAGTGAGGAGTGAAGAGTAAGCCATGGCCAAGGCATGACCAAACTTCAGGGCTCACGTCTGTGTCAGCAGCTGGCACCTACCCCATGGCAGGCAGGCAGGCAGGCACTTAATTAAAGCTTAGGATAATCCGCTTGCAGTCCAAAGCCCCAAATGAACCAGTAGAATGCACCAGGAAGAGATCACAGCCACTGACAACAGCAATTACGAAGCCTTATGCTGTGGTTTCTTTTATCCCGCCCCTCCTGGGGAAACCAGAAGAAGACAGTGCTGTCATGAACACAGGCATAAGAAGGTGATCAATGGATGCCAAATGGATCTCCAGGGACACAATCTGCAAGTCTCTTCAAGTCCTTGGACCCTGTCTCTTCCATTTCCTATGTTTTGTTTTCTTTCTTGTGAACTAGGACACAGGCACCCCCAAGACCCTGAACCTGCAAGTCTAGATTCTTTTCTCATTCTCAGTGTAGGCCAGGCTGTACTGGAACTCACTTTGTAGACCAGGCTGTCCTGGAACACAGGGATCCACCTGCCTCTGCCTCCGGATTGCTCTCCTTTCTCTGACAACCAACAGGAACATACAGATTGGTGTCCTTGGGCGACACCGCAGTCCTTTTAAAACCTTAAAAGAAAAATCCACTCCTTTTTGTCAACAGGCATAATTTCCCTATTCTCATTTAATAAGAGGCCCAAATCCTTGAAGATGTGCAACAAAGATACAGGCGTTAAAGTGTACAGGGGAAACTCCCACACCGACTAAGTCATGCTTTACATATAACGAATATTCTTACTGAACTTCAGCCCCCTTTGGGATGGCTGAGGGAGAACTCTCCCATGTAAAATGTGGTTCTGGCCTTATTTCCCGTTGCCATGGGGCTCTGATGCCACTGTCTTTAGCTGACAAGGCAGACTGAGGAGGTCAGTGCTCTGTGGTGATCCTCCAGCTTCTGTTACTAATTTGAGAGAGGTTTTCCATCATAGAATGTGTCACGAAGAAGCTCTGGGCATTGTAGATATTGAAGGGACCAATGCTTTGGTGTGGTTTGGCTTTGATTTTTCTCTGGCTCTCCTGCCCACCTTCCCAGGGTCAGCAACATGTCCCTCCTTAGGGGACCTGTCTCTCTGCACTGCATGGGAGTCTGGAGAAGAGGCCAATCTGTGAGCTTCCTCTGGCTAAAATGCTTGGTTTCAAACACTGGGCATATGTACAATGAAAGCCAGCCAGTTTGCGCTCTTCCCTGAGGCCCAACTTCTGAATCCTAGGAGACCAAAATTGGCAAGACTTAGCCCTGTAACTGTCTCTTCCACTCCCTCTCCAACCTCTCACTTTACCACCAGGAGGATGAAAGGAATGAAAATATGAAATCTCTGATATACAGTGAAGAGAAATCATGAGGACATTGTCTGGCAGGACATTTATATGAAGTGACAGGTCTCCTCTGCTTAACCACTCTGGAAATTGTTTCTGTCGCCTATAAACAAGAATCCCTACTAATTCAGGGAGGCATATAGGCTCTAGAATCAGATTCAGCATATTGTGGTGGGACCTGACATCCAGTGGGTAGATCACCAGCTGCCTGGCTGTGGACAAGCAGCTTAATTTACCTATTCTACCCATCTATAAGATTGGGACGATGCTGGAATCCACATCCATGGATAAGTTTATAATCAAATCAGATGGTACATGTACAACATCTCATTAACAGATTTCAAAATTTATATCCATCCTCTCTTCTGAAATGCCAGTAATTCTTTATAAGTTATCGAAGAATTCATATATACGTCCAGAATTCTTAATAGCATGAAGCTATTTTTGCTACATGATATACCAACAAATACACATCCTTGTGGATAATGAGCTTAAGTGTGCCTCATATACAAAATTCACCTTCTTCTTCTTCTTCTTCTTCTTCTTCTTCTTCTTCTTCTTCTTCTTCTTCTTCTTCTTCTTCTTCTTCTTCTTTTTAAAGACAGTCACTCTATGGGCCTTGGCTGGTCTCCATAATCCTGATCAGACTGGCCTAGAACTCACAAAGATCCACCCGTCTCTGCCTCCCTCTGAGATTAAAGGCATGAGCCACTATGTCCAGTTACAACTTACAATTTTACAGACAACTTAGAGAGTTGGTTTTTTTTTTTTTTTAAATTTGCATGGGTGTATACACGCCATGGCATATGAAAGGTTGTCAGTCAGTTCTCTTTTTCCACCATGTGGGTCCTGGGGGTTGAACTCGGATTGTCAGGCTTGTCAGCAAGCAATTTACCTGCTGAGCCATCTTGTTGGTCCAGAAAGTTGGTCTACAGTCTTTTTTTTTTTTTTTTTTTTACTTTTTTTACATTTATTTATTGGGAGGGTATGCCTTAGTGTGTGGGTCTGTACTTCCCATTAGGTAAAAACCTAACACGTTAACTAAGAACACCTTCTGTTCTGGGTGAACTGGTTTATTATTTCTATCTAAAGAATGAAACCAAACTCAAAAAGGGATCACCTTTTTTACATAGCATGTCAAAGCACATTTGAAAACAAGTATCAGACCTGTCATTTTACCACACCATCAGTCCCTTCCCAGAATACCACGTGCAGTTCTGAGAAAGGGAGCATGTCTTGAATTTCTGCCTCATTGACTAATGCAGTCCTGGAATTTTAAAGGCCGGGGGCAAGGGTTGGGAAGGCAGTATCCGAGACAACAAATCTGAGTTTCTATATACTTCACTGGAAGAAAGATTGGACAGAGCAGAGAGCTGCTCTCCAAGCCACACAGAGGCCATCACCCTTCAACCAGTAGCATCAAGGAGCACAAGACATGGAGAAAAAGCTCAGTGGCTATGAACACTTGTTCTTGCAGAGGACCCAGGTTCGTTCCCAGTACAGATAGACAGGGCAAGTTACAACTGTGTTTAACTCCACTTGCAGGGATCTGACAGCCTCTTCTGAATTCCTCGGACACCAGGCACACATGTGGTGCACAGACATGCATGTAGACGAAACACTCATATACATAAAACAATCTAAAAAAGTTAAACCAAAATGATTTGACCCAGTAATTCCACTTTGGGATATATACACACAAGATAAATGGAAGTAGGGACTTAACACATTCATATACCCATATTCTTGTAAAATTTCTAATAATTAGAGAGAACAACCCAACTGGAGAAGCAAAAGTTTTACAATGGAATGTTGTTCATCCATGAACAGAGAACTCTGACATATGCTACAACATGGGTGACCCTGAAGACATTATGGTAAGTGAAAAAATACTGTCACTACAAAGCTTAAGAACTCACGATCTTACTTGTGTGGGGGACAAGAAGCCAAACCCACAGAAACAGAAAGCAGAATAGTGTTGCCTGGTATTTGTTTATATTTTTGGCTGTGAGCCTAGCCATCTCTCCAGCCCGTAAGGATCAGGTGGGGGGGGGATAGAGGGAGAGAATGCTGGGGTTGGGGGTTCAGCTGGAAGTGGGGGGCATTTGGAGTCAGTGTGGAAACCTATACAGTAGAAACTTCCTGGAATCTATGAGGATAACCCTAGTGAGGACTCCTAGTAATGGAGAATATGAATGGAGTCTGAACTGGCCATCTTTTATAGCCAGGCAAAGCTTCCGGTGGTTGAGCTGTTGGCCAAGGAGATCCCGAAGCAATGCAGGCTGATGCTAGGACAGTTGGTCACTCTCTGAAAACTGACGACAGGGCCTCATTGCTGAGGATAACATCCATACAGGCCATTGAATGTAGAGAAGTCTAGCTGGTGCTTGCATAGAGCCTTCACCTGTGTCCCAGTCTCTCGGGTGGGGAAATGTACTCTGTAGGCATCGGAAACCTGGACACCAAACCAGCCACAAAACCCTTGACCTACAATCTGTCCTACCTGCAAGATGTGCTGGGGCAATGGAAGCACAGAACTTATGGAGTGGCCTATACCATGAGAAGGAGCCCATGTCCTACTCTACTTGGATGGCCAGAAACTGCAGACTGGATAGCCCAGAGACCTAAGATAGAACCAAACGTGACTGGCCAAAAAGAAAAAAAAAATCAATGAAATAATTCCTAATGATATTCTGCTATATTCATAGACAGGGGTGCCTCGTCCAGTCAACATCAGAGAGGCTTCCTCCAACAGCAGATGGGGGCAGGTGCAGAGACGCACGGTCTGACATTATACAGAGACTAAAGCAGCATGCACAGAGCCTGCACGGGTCTGCAGCAGGCCCTCTCCACATGCCTCATGGTTGTTAGCTTGGTGTTTCTCTGGGACTCCCAATAGTGGGAGCAGGTGTGTCACTGCCTCTTTTGTGCCCTTGGGACTCTCTTCCTCCTATTGGGTTGTCTTGTCCAGCCTCCACATGAGGGCTTTTGTCTTATCTTAACTGTATCCTTTCTTGTCATGTCTGGTTGTTGTCTCTTGGAGGCCTGCTCCTTTATGAAGGGAAATGGAGGGGAAGAGGATGTGGGGGAGAGGATGTGGAGAGCTGGGAGGAGTGGAGGGAAACTGATCAGGATGTATTGTATGACAGAAGAATCTATTTTCAACTAAAAAATTAAGAAAAAAGAAAAAAGTTGTCATTTAATGGGTCCATAGTTTCAGTTTAATAAGGCAAAAACTGTTCTGGAGGTGCATGGACATGATGGTCACATACAGTATGACTGTATTAAGTGACTGAACTGTACACTTAAATGGCTAAAACCATAACTCCTATGCTATGTATACTTAGCAAGAGTAAAATAGATCAGACCAGGTGTGGTGGTGAGAGACTAGGAGTTAGACAGACTCCCTGGTAGATAGACAGACAGACAGACAGACAGGCAGGCAGGCAGGCAGGCAGGCAGGCAGGCAGGCAGGCAGGCAGACAGAGAGGGAGGGAGGGAGATGGGCCATGGTTAGGTAATAAAGGTGGCGAACTTCCAAGATGGCTGGCTTCTTCCTCACTCTCCTGACTTGAGACAAAAGCCTGGCAGCTTAAAACAAAGACCTTGTAGGCTTCTGTCTCCCACCAGCAGGTCTCTGCTGATGGACTGACTGGCTCAGCAAGTTCAAGGCCTGCTAAGGATCTGTCAATCATCCTAGCTTTCTTCAAACTGATCAATCTTAAATTACAGGAGGAAAACCCTTCAGAGGCTTCAGAACCCCTAGGTCTTGAGAGGAGACTGGATTTTATCGAGTCCCCTGGGGGGGGGCTCTCAGAGGGTCTTTCTCTTGTGTGTCTGCTGCTCCCCAATAAATGCCTTCCTTCAATGGCTAATTCTGTCCGAGGGGCTTGAGATTTCTCTGCTGCCTTTGCTAGGCTCCAGATTTTTCCTGCTTTAATTATTTAACTGGTGGAGCAAATGAACCTGATCAAGACCCCTAAGCTGTATCATCATTTTAGCCAAATATTACAATGATTCTAATATAGAAATTAGATCAAAATCACTCTTCTATCTTAAAACTGCTCAGAAGACCTGACTTTGCCTTTTCTTCCGTCCCCTGCTCTCCCTGCACACTTCTTTCCTGCTACAGGAGCCTTCTCTGGGAGGCCACCCTGGCACACCTTGTACAGTCAGTATTGTCCCAGAAGTCTGTACGGCATTCGAGGGAAACTTCCTGAGGGTGCAGGACAGCGAGGTCCACGAAGTATGGAGCTAAGCAGGAATCCCCAGGCTGTAGTCTTTAGTGTCTGCTGCCTGGGAGCGGGAATCACAGGGCCAGGTGTGGCAGCCTGGGCTTTGTAAGAGACTGCACTCAAGTCTGCAGAAGGTGACGGGTCTGCCTACCTCGTGCAGGGTGCTCAGGAGCCCTTCCCAGGTGGATTCAGGGAGTTCAAGGCCAGCCTCATAGCAGCCCAGGGCTCCCTCCCCAGAGACAGCTTCAGTGGAGTCTCAGCTACTTCTGCCTCATTTATTGCTCTAGCCAAGCAGTGGCGCATGCACAGCCCCCTCACAGGCTTTTGTTCAGGAATTTTAGGGCAAGGCCCTGGGGACTCAGGGAAGAGAGAAGAAACAAATACCAGCAGCCCTCAAATGAGGTCCTATTGTGAAGGGCCACTGGGGTGGTTCTCTCAGTTTGCTGGTGGCGCACTGGGAACACCAAAGGGGTGAGTCCAACTTCCAAACCCTCATTTAAAGCAGATTTAGGCTTTTCGGTCCAAGCCATTGAAATCTTTTCTGAAGAAGCATCTGGAAAAATGGAGGGAAAAAGCTGCCCAGCTATTTAGTGAAAAACAAAACTCAAACTTTCCTTCCTGCCCTCCTGCCAATGTCCCTTTTCAACTATGTGATCCCCAGGGAGGACTGTTGGGGCTGGGGCCCAGGGAGCTGGCACTGAGCATCGTCATCCCCAGAGGAGTCAGCCCTACCATCAGCAGCCACAGACACTGGTTATAAGGCTGAGTACCTTCCCCTCCCCAAACTTTGGGACAGGATCTGAGGAGCCAGCTTTGTCTTGACCAACCTCTAGATGAATGAGAGACTCCTAAAAGCAGACTATTTCTCAGGATGCTACAAAAGCAGCATGAAGACTTTGAAAGGCAAGAGCTCTGCCGCTCACTCCTAGACTGTCCTGGCTCAAAGGCGCAAACTTAAGAGGCAGCTTGCAAAAGGTTTGGTTTCTGTCTTCCTATTCTGGTCTTAGAGACCCATAAGAAAGTAAGTGCCACCAATAGATGGAAGCCACACTTCCTACCCTGGGTTGAGGATCCTGCAGACAGGGGTGGCTTCAGTACAGGTGACGGCTTGGGTCACCCTTCTCAGAGAGGTCGGGGTGCAGGAGTCCTGGAGTCCTAACAGGCGCATGAAAACAAATGTACGTCTAGGGGTGGCTCTGTAGTACAAAAACTCAGCCTGGGTAGGGCCCTAGGTTTTAGTCCCAGTATCACAAATGACAAGAAACAAATACCTATGATAGTTACCTCCAGTCTGAGGAGCTGAGAAGAGGAACAAGGGTCGGGGATCAGTTTATTCAGTGCTGGGGAATGAATGTAAACCGGCAGGGGGAAATAGTTTAAGGAAGAAGGATGCCTGAGGAGTGCCTGGTGGAGGGACACTGGTGACACCTGAGAAGGTGGCTTAGTTTATACTTTCTGTTACTAAACATACTGCTTCATGGCTGGGGGTGTAGCATGAATGAAGCCCTACATTCATTCTCCAGCACTGAATAAACCGGGAGTGATGGTGCATGCCTGTGATCTCAGCATACAGGAGGTGGATACAGGAAGATCGGGAGTTCAAAATCATGGTCCACAACAGCAAGTCTGAAGGCAGCCTGTGCCAAAGGACAAACTTATTGCCATACCCCAGAGAGCCACTTTAGCTTAAGCAGTTTAGAACCCCACCATCTTACCCTTTGGCTCCTCAAAGAACCCTAGACCCTAAAAAGATTAACAACATCCCAGCACCCCAGCAACGGCTTCCCCAATAGCCACATCCTCAGGGAGATGCCTACCACAACATGAGGGATGCTTGCTAAAGAAGCTAAGGAACGCTTGGAAGGAATGAATGGGCATACTATTTCAGAGCCATTTCTGTCACTGGAGCATAGCACTGGGCCTAGGCCAGGGTCCCATTTCCAAGGCAGGTGTTCACTCCTTTTTTTCTGGACACAGAAAAACCCTCAGTTCCTTTAGACCTAAATTTACTGCCCCTGCAGGGTCTGCCTCCTTCCCTGGATAAAATGCAAGCCACTCTTGGAGGCGATGATGGAGACGAAATTCTCAGTTTCATTGGGTTCCCTGAAGAGAGCACTCAGTGAAAAGGAACAACTGTGACCATAAATAACACCCAATCCTGCTCTGCCGAGACCCCCTAACACCCACAATGGGGCTATTCATACTTTACTTACATTTGCCTCCCTATGTCATACATCAGATTTCTCCTCCTAATACTGCCCTTCTGAAACATGTCCACCTGATACTGTTTGTATTGGGTAGATAGATGCTCTAGGACAAGCAAAACTAGTGGAACTAAGGGCACTACCGAGAGATTCCTGTGTTAGTTACTTTTCTGTTTGTTTTGATAAAACGCTACGAACAGAAGCTACTCATGAATGCAGAGCTCATTTTGGCATATGGTTCCAGAGGTTTAGAGTCCATAATGGCAGGGATAGCATGGCAACAGGCAGCCAGAGCAAGAAGCAGAGAGAGCACATCTCCAACAGCAAACAAGAAGCAGAAGCCAAACTGTATGCAGGGTGAGGCATTAAACTGGCACAGCCAACCTCCTAGTGATGAAGTTCCTCCAGCAAGGCTGCATCTCCCCACAATCTCTCCAAAGAGGACCACTAGCAGGGACCAAGTGTTCAAATGCATGAGCATATGGACAGTGTCTCATTTAAGCCACCGCAGGACCCCTCTCTGCATGTCATTCTGCCCGTTTACTCTCTTGAAATGGCCCCATTCTCTCCTCTCTCCCAGTCTTCAGCCTGTGCTCCCCTCTCTATAGCAATCACATCTTTAAAGACAGTGTGCACTGATCACATTGCAGACTGCTTATAATCAGGCCCGGCCTAGAAAGTCCAAAGCAACGAATCACCATGACATCACCTTCCATCTTTCTCTGCCTACAGCAAGCACAGGACCATATTTTCCATTAAAAAAAAAAAACAGGGAATATTATTTGTTGAGAGATTTATGGGCTGCCTCCAGGTGCAAAAAGGAGTTAGAGTTGCAAATATTTCAACATCAAAATACTGGAACCAAGGATATTTGGATGATTTTATTGGAAACACAAGGGTTATTTAAAAAAAAAAAAAAACAAACCAGGAATAGTTAGTGACCATCTGAGATGACCACACTTACGCCAGCCCTACAGGTTATGCTTTTGTTTATTCCAGGTATCCTGGACACAACTCAGTACAAGACTGAGTTATTTAGGAGGGGCGGGGGGGGCTCCAGGCATTGCACCTATTTCAAAGCTCTCCCAATGCCCAGCAGGGCCATTAAATCCTGGGTAGACTAGGTTGACTGATGCCTCAACTCTCTGATCTTTGAATCCTGGCTTAGGTGTCACTGCAAAAATACCTGTGTCGATTTCCTAAACCAGGTGACACTGCCGTACTCTCATTGGCCCAGTGTTTCTCCTTCAGTAGCCTCTCTGTGGCATATAATTCATGCAAGTGCACAGCTAACAAACCTTGCCTATTTCAGAGCACAGGACTGTGATCACCCGTGGAGAGAACTGAAAAGGTACTGCCCATCAAGAAGCTGGTGAGCTAGGTTTGGTGGCTTATAACCATGATTCCAATACTCAGAGACTCAGGGTGTGGGGTGGGGGGAGGGGAACTGAGCTACATACAGAGTGAGACCATCTCTGGTGGGGGGGGGAGGATGAGAGGAGGTGGGGAAGAGTAAAAGAGAGAAATTCCCAGTTCCCAATACTATTTCAAGCACAGAAGGCAAGAAGTCATTTTTTTTTTTTTTTTTAAAGAGAAAGGGGAGTGGAAGCAGAGAAACGAGAGATAGATATGATCACATTTTATTGCATGCATGTATGACTTTCTCCAACGTAAAGAAAAGAAATGGAGAGACTGGGGCCATTTGGTCTCTCCTTATGTTGTCCAAGCTGCTCTTAAAGCCATGGGCTCAAGAAATCCTCCTCTTCAGTCTCCTGCACTTAGGAATACAGGCATATGCCACTGTACCCAACTATCCATACACATTTTAAATTAAAGGCATGTTTTCTCTGACTCTTTACTTATGCTTTAATTGCTTTGTTGATTAATTTGATTTGTTGATAATTATGGATGTATTTATTACCACTAGGTATTATGCAAATGAAGATTATAAGGTTGTTTATAGGATTACAGTTGGCACACTATTAAGAGCAAAAATGTGGCTGTCAGAATCAAAGTTCTTTTTTTGTTTAAGTATTTTATTTTTTAATGATAATTTTTTTTATTTAAATTTGAAACAAGCTTGTTTTCAATCCCAGTTCCCTCTCCCTCCTCTCCTCTCCTGTCTCTCCCCCAACCCCCATCCCATCCCCTTTCTGCTCCCTAGGAAGAGTGAGGCCTTCCATAGGGGATCTTCAAAATCTGTCATATCATTTGGAGCAGAACTAGGCCCTCCCCCATGTGTCTAGGCTGAGAGAGTATCCCTCTATGTGGGATGGGCTCCCAAAGTCCATTCGTATACTAGGGATAAATATTGATCCACTACCAGGGGCTCCATAGACTACCCAGGCCTCCTAACTGACACCCACATTCAAGGGGTCTGGGTCAGTACTATGCTGGTTTCCCAGCTATGAGACTGGGGTCCATGAGCTCCCCCTTTGTTCAGGTCAGCTGTTCTGTGGGTTTCTCCAGCCTGGTCCTGATCCCTTTGCTCATCATTCCTCCCCCTCTGTAACTGTATTCCAGGAGTTCAGCTCAGTGTTTAGCTGTTGGTGTCTGTTTCTGCTGCCATCATCTACTGGCTGAAGGCTCTAGGATGGCATATAAGGTAGTCATCAATCTCAATATTGGGGAAGGGCATTTAAGGTAGCCTCTCCACTATTGCTTAGACTGTTAGTTGAGTTCATCCTTGTAGATCTCTGGACATTTCCCTAGTGCCAGATTTCTCTTTAACGAGAATCAAAGTTCTAAAAAGACAGAAGCCCAGAGACGAAATTAATGGAGTACCCATGGACCAGACATAATTTGTATGTGAAAAGGACTGAGTTCTAAACATCATTAAATCTTAATCTGCACCAACAGAACTCAGTGCCCAAGAAAAAGGCAGGAGGCTCTTGTGATAGCATGCTTCTGGGTGCACATGCCATGTGCTTGCAAAGCACAGACGAGGGGCTCCCCATATGAAAGGGGATGAAAACGTGCAGCATGCAGTCAGTACCTTGCCTGTGCTCAACAGAAACTGAACGAATATAGAGCAGCTGCTGAAAGCAGGTACTCTTAGCCAGGAATAAAACCCAATGGAGGATACCATAGTGTCAACTATATGACAAGGTCTGGTATGGAAGTCTACACACAGCACAGTGCAAGAGAACAGAAGCATGGATTCACATATAGGAAAGCAGATGATGGCTCCAACAGGGCAGAACAATGCCTGAGCAAACATGCTGACCAATTGCAAGATGGCAGATCGCACCCTCAGAGAATTCCTATCAAGCTGGTGACACAAGAAGCTATCACAGTCCCTGAAATGTCTTATGACCCAAATTTTAACGTTCCAAGAAGGTAAGAGAGCTGAACACATAAAGGTGAGAGGGACCATGAAGGAAACAATCCACTGAGACTACTGCACCGCACACACGGAGCTTGACATGCTCTGTCCCTTGAAGGCTTCCATGAACAACCACAAACTCTGTCCAGCACTTGAACAGGAGGCTGTTTGTCTATTCGACTGGTTCCTCTATGTCTCAGATCCCTTTCTCTCCGGTTTTAGAGGAATCTATTTTTCTACAGAAGCATTTACTTCTTCTAAGACTATGTTGTCAGAGGTGGACTTGAAAACCTCATGTCTACCAGTTCCAGGTCAGTGGTGTGAGTCCCGCTTCTCATTTCCTTTGACTGGTCTCTCTGGGTTTGCCTATTCTCTGTTCCTACGACCAGTAAAGTAATAACTAGTGCTTATTAAAGTATGGAAAATTAAACTCCTAAACCTTGCTGGGATGAAGACAATCACTTGAACTTCATTTTTCTTTTCTATGAAATTAACAGAATGATTACAAGGTTTTCTTAAATGTCTATCAACAGATTTGCTGAGACTCAATGGTTCTATTTGTGAGATTTCCCTTGGATAATTCCCAGTGACTGTGATAATGGATGCTGCTTATTTTCATTTAATTAAAAGATCAAATATTTATTAGGAAATCTGTCAGCTGGGTGTGGTGGCACACACCTGTAATTCCAGCACCAGGGAGCTAAGGCAGTAGGACTGTGAATTCACACCCAGCCTGAGCTACTTAATGAACACCCAACTCAAAAATGAAAACAAATAAAAGTAGTCTAAATGTGTTAAAAACATAGTACATTGAAAATAATATGGAACATCAAAAAAATATTCCACTATCAAAAATTATCTTGGGGCTGGATAAATGGCTCAGCAGTTAAGAGCACTGGACACTCTTTCAGAAGAACCAGGTTCAATTCCCAGAACCCATAGGGTGGCTCATAACTGTCTGAACTGCCAGTCTCAGAGGATTTGACACCTTCTTCTGGCATTAGAGGGCACTATATTCATGTGCTATACAGGCAAAACCTTCCTTTTCTACACAAAAATAAATAAATAAAAATAAAGGGATTTTTTTTAATGTCATGAAGAAAATATCCTTTAAGTAGCAACTAAAAATACAGCTTTAGTCATTTCATATCTATAATTCAACTTTTATTAAAAATGCTGTTGGGCTGAAAAGGCTGCTCAGCAGTTAAGAGCACAGGCTGCTCTTGCAGAGATCCAGGTTGAGTTCCCAGCACCCACATGGTGACTCACAAGCATCTGTAACTCCAGTTAGAGGGTATCCAATGCCTTCTTCTGGCCTCCAAGGTCACCAACCAGACACCTGGTAGACAGATATAGATGCAGGCAAAACACCCATGTGCATAAAATAACAATGAGAATAAAATAAAATGCTGTCATTTCTGGGTGGATTGGTTTTTTTCTATAAATTCTATACTTAAAAAATCTAAAATAAATATTTTACTTTTATAAATGTTTGCCAACAAAATTTAAAAATGTAACTTACTGCAAGTCAAATTATGCACACTGAGGAAAACATTTTTAGAGAGTAAATTAAAACAGAGATTTGTGGTGACTCCATGTCTCCTCAGAAAGACAGACAAGGGAGCAGTACATTGTGCTTGTCATTAGGAAATTCAGCTGAGATGGGCATGCCTGGTGACCAGCTGAACTACACTAAATGAGCTTCAGCGTGGCAGCTCCTCAAAGCCCCAGCAGAAGGGCCTCTGTAGAGAGGTGTGTGGCTTCAGAAGGGACAATGTTAAGTGCTGGGCTTTGGCCATGTCCACGTTCTCTAGCTGGTACCCAGCAAGACAGCTGAGGACTTAACAGAATGCTCTAATCCATCCACCAGATGAGCCCAACACCTGCTCAGAGTCTACCTGTAGTTAACTGGACCTGCATGAGCTCAAGGAGAGATTAACTCCAACTCCTGTGAGAGGATCATGGCCTAGATCCTCTTGGGTTCTGAGTTAGAGCCTGAAGTTGAGCAGAGCCACCATGCAGTCCCAGCCCAAGCTACCAGGCCCCTTGGCAGAGCCCTAGCTGAGCTCTGTCGGCCAAGCGAGACAGCTCTGGGGCATGGAGAGCAGAGGGAGGCTGGACGCCAGCCTCCCCAGCTGTTTCCAATAAGGCTTCACTTCTGCGGTTGCTGGCAGATCCCTGGAAAGAGCCGCACCAACCTCACAGAATGTTTTCCATCAAACCCACAATTAAGTAATATTCCCTTAGCTCATGAACTGCACAAGAAACATTTTTCCTGTCACTTCTCAGTTCTCCTCAGAAACCTCCTGAGCAGCAGGTCAGGCTGGGGTTATAGGCTGTGGCAGGTCAGGAGGGAACGCAGCACAGGCCTCTATGGGCAGGGGCTGGCCTTCCTCCTGCCATGCCAAGATGGAGGGCTGGGAGGTCCTATGAAAGTCACACCGCACATAGCATTTCTCTTCCTCCTCACCAGCCCTGTCAGTCAGTGATAATTTTACAGGTAAAGAAAATGGCTAGAGCACTTTGAGAGAAGTCAAGCAATTTGCACCAGGAACCCCAATTAGGGCTTATTCCACCACAGCCCACCACCATTTAGGGGAGTCAAAGAGAGCTACAGGCAAGAAAGCGCCAAGGGTCAGCAAGCAAGGCCAACACTTCCTGGTGTTTTGGCAAGGTCTGTCACCAGTACTCGCCAGGATCTATGCTTTGAGATCCTATTGTTAGACACCATACCTTACTTAGTAATTGAATGAATTAACAACTCCTAGAAAGGCATAGGATGGATGCCACCTTCTCTGCGATCTCTTCCCAGTGCTTCTCCTCCCTAACTTTTATTTTACATTTTATCATATTTTACACCCTGACCAAAGAACACCAGGTCTGGTTCACTGACTAATGTTTTCCCATTCAGTAAACAAAGGCTCACGGGCCTACTCAGCACTGGTCCCTTCTACTGTGCTACACACTGGCCACAGAGGAAGAGATGATCCAGGACTGGTCTTCTCTCCCCAGGAATGTCAGCTCTAATAAGGGACAGGGGAAGAAGATTCAGAGTGGTAAATCCTAGAAAGCAAGTTCAGATTCAGCGAAGGCCTGGCCAGGCACAAGCTGCATCAATACAAGCAAGGATGGCTGCTTAGGACTTCACAGCCCTTAGGACATCTTTCAGCCTAGCTTTTAGTCCACGGAGAGGACTGAGTCCAAGAGGCTCTGGGAAAACAAACTGTAGAGGTTCCAGTTCTTTTAAGAAAAATACTTTATAGCATAAAGGGCGCTGGAGATGTATATAGCCCAGGGGCATTATTCATTCATTCATTCATTTATATTTGTCTATCTATTTACTTATTTAATGTATGTGTGCCTACATGCATGCAGGAACCCTCAGAGGTTAGAAGATGGTGCCAGACCAACCCCTTGGAAATTGGAGTTCCCAGCAGTTGTGAGTTGCCATGTGAGTGGTGGGGAACCAACCCTGGGTTCTCCACAAGAGCAGTATGTGCTCTAAACTGCTGACCTATATCTACAGTCTCAGTGGCAGAATTCTTGCTTAGTATGTGTGAGGTCCCTGGGTTCAATCCTCCAGCACTGTAAAAATTCTAAGTAAAACAAACAAATAAAATGTCAGGAAAGCATCTGTAGCGTATGTATAAAATCTGAGACAACATGAATGCTATGTAAATAGTCATTACACAATTGTTTAGAGAATAAGGACAGGAAAAACAGCCCAGAGGCTGAAGAGACAAGCAATTAAGAGTGTGCACTGCTCTTGCAGAGGACCAGACTTCAGGTCCCAGTACCCTCTGCAGGTGGCTCATAACCACCCCTAACTCCAGCTCCAGAGGATCCATGACGTCTCTGGCCTCCGCAGGCACCTGCAGTCATGTGTGCGTACTACTCCAATACACATAATTAAAATTTCTAAAATAAATCTTTTAAAAAAGAAAAACAGTTTGTACAAACCCATGCCGTTTTCTTCCAAATATTTTCAACTTGCAGCTGGTTGAATCCACTGATGTAACTCAGAGATACAGAGGACCAACTACACTTGTCACATACCCCCCAGACAACACAGCTATTCTTGCCTTGGGAAACTTCCCCATTGCTCTGTGTGTGTGTGTGGGGGGGGGTGCACACTGTGAGTGAGAGCTCCTACTATGGGGTCCAAAGAGGGAAACTCTCTCTCTCTCTCTCTCTCTCTCTCTCTCTCTCTCTCTCTCTCTCTCTCTCTCTCTCTCTCTCTCTCTCTCTCTCACACACACACACACACACACACACACACACATACACACACATTTTGAGTAGGGAGATGATTGCAATGGGAAGGTTTAAGTCAACAAAATGTGGATCAGGGCCATGTTGTATGGGAAAGGAAGGAGAAAAAGAACGACTTGACCCTGGGCTCAGGTGGTAAAAATGCTTACCGTCAAAGCCTGACAACCTGAGTTCAAGCCCCAGAACCTACATGATGGAAGGAGAAAACCAACAAGCTTTAGTTGTTGCAACATGGCCTTTGCCTCTCATAAACAAACAAATGTAATTTTTAAAAAGGAAGTCTATCCAGCAGGGCAAAGTCAATGTGCTTTTAGAGGAATACTCTGCTCTCTTAGTGTATCTTGCACCATCATTCGCCTCTGACCCCCAGCCTGGAGTTTTCATTTTGTATCATGTATCATGTCTCATGTAGGCCCTTTAGTGCCCCCACTCTGGGTTATATGGAGCTGTCTAGACATGAAGGAAGAGATCGCCTGTAGTGCGCAGTGCCTCTCCATCCCCTGCCACCATTAGAGACCTCGCTCTGGGGGTCGCTGCCTCCAACTGCTGGGAAGCAGGCTCCACCAGACCCTGTCTCTGGCACAGTGGTGAACTAAGATGGAGGGGAGGTACACAATGAGGTCTAGAGGATTCCAACTCAGAAACAGCTTGGCAGAAACAGAGAAGCAACAGCCTATGGATGGAGACTGAGAGAGGCTTGTGAGACAGATGCTTGATTGAACTTACAAGCCAAGGATGAAACTGGTACAATGTTTCATCCCGTTCTGATGGTAACATAAACTGAAGAGTAGCCCTTAGGAAAGTACTTAACGATGAAAACTTTTTGTCCTCTCTACTGCCAACTAATCAATCCCTTGGAAATTATATTAAATAGGAAATTAAAAGCTTCATATATAAAGATGTACATGTGAATTCAATTTAAAAGAAGAAATATAGAAACCACCTAAATAACTATGGCTGGGAGGAATGACTCACCAAACAGTGGTGTATCGTATCTAACAGACCGTTAGCCATTAATGTCACAAGACAGCCGCAAGGACATTTCATCCACACAGCGCCAGCACAGAGGCAGCGTCACTTCCTCTTTATAGACAGGAAACCGACTTCAAGAATAATCAGGCAAATTACCCAAGGTCACATTTGGTGGAAGATAGGGTTGAAGTAAAAATGAGTCTGACTCCCAGCCACAACCACCTGAAGTAGACCTGGCTCAGAGAAGAAATAGAGGGCAGGACTATCGAGCAAACAGCACAGCGATGGTGACTGCACGGCCCGCAGACCCAGAGGCAGACTCAGCCTTCCTTTCACTCTCCTCAGCCAGCAGCATTTCTATTCTAACACTTTTTTGAAGAGAGACTATCAGAGGAGTTCCGTGGCCTGTCCAGAGATCAACTCCTGTTTCCACAGGAGTTCCCAAATTATGTAAGGCTTCTCTTGTCATGTTTTTAGATACTTGTGGCCAGTGGTTATCCAAAACATGGTAAACAGAAAAGTCTAGAGATAAACAAGCCACAAATTTAGAGTTTTGTTGTATAGGATTATCATGATCCTGCTGTTGTATCACCAGTTTATTGTTGTGGATCTTCCACTGTGTCTAGTTTACAAATTAAACTCTGTCATATATATGTAGGAGGAGACAAACAGTATCTAGAGGGTTTGGTACAATTTGTGGTTTCAGGTGGTTTTGGAATGTGTCTCCATATGTAGATAAAGGGTCTACTGTAGCACGACGTCTCCACAATATTAGACAACTGCTGTGCACACATCTGCTACAGTACCAACATTCTAGCCATAGAGTGAGGTCGCAGTGATTATTCCCATCATACCCATGAGGCTTAGAGAACACAAAGCAGGAGAAATCCCAGCCCAGACCTGCTGTGAAGCCTGCACCCTTTCTTCCTACCACAGAGGTACTTGGTTTCCTGCCTTAGTGTTTCATGGCAAGTTTTTGGAAAGTACTTGGTTATAAATACACAGTAGACCTCTCCAGTGCTTCAGGGATGAGGGTAAAAATTAGGACTCTGCCATAGCAGGGTGTGGTTTGGAAACTCTGGATAGTTAAATTTATCTTGACCTCTTAACTGGTTCTTCTCTGAACTCGCCGTTTTTATAGTTCTTATTGTTTCCTGGACCCTTGGTCTTCCATTCTCTGCTCCAACAACCTAGACTTTCTACACCAGCCACTGTCAAAGAGGTACATCTCACAAGGGAATGGAAGCCCACCATGTTTGCAAATGATATGGTTGATGACTATGAGCCATGGGGTAAGCAGGGGACAGACTGCCCTCTCTGAGAGGGAGCTGGGGCACCTCCCTAGGAATTCAGCCTGAACCCACACTCTTCCTGGCACATGGCTGGCCCCTCGATTGTCATGTCCCTGCCCCAGGGTACCTTACTCAGTGCTTCTCTTAAAGACTTCCTTCTGTCACCCTCTCCTGCCCATATTCTCCAGACAGCCAGGCCTCTTTTTGGACCATACATCTTTGTCCTTCTGCCTAGTCATCATCTCCCCAGGAGATGTCAAACACACACTGCATATCCCCACGTTCAGTTCACCAACTACAGGCAGTAATGTCCCTATAGGGATAAAAATTAGTTCTAAGTGGGTCAAAACAAATCCTTACACATTCTCTCTCTCTCTCTCTCTCTCTCTCTCTCTCTCTCTCTCTCTCTCTATATATATATATATATACACATATGTGTGTATATATATATGTATTACATATACATGCATATATATGTAAACTATGGTACATAAAAATAGTGACTATCTGTGGCATTAAATTCCTATTGTGGAGCTCTGAGGGGGATGACAATGAAGGAATGGGGGGTTGAGAATTACTAGTCTATGAGTTGACCATGCACAGCTATCCCTGAACCCCTTCCCATACATTACCATCAGACATATCATTCTCAAAGGTAAAGTTGGACAAGACATTGAAGTTCAGCCACCTACTCTAAGTCACCCATTTGCTACATGAACCCCTGTGGGTGGCTGACACCTACAGTGTGATGCTGACTTCCAGGCCTGAGTGGCTCACGAAGTCACCTGTGCTCACATGTTCTTTCCTCTGTGCTCACATGGTCTCTCCTCTGTGCTCACATGGTCTCTCCTCTGTGCTCACATGGTCTCTCCTTGGCTGGTCTGAAAAGCTCAGTGGGTTCTGAAAGACCCCACTTTGAGAAACATCTCTAAAATCTCTCCAGAGTAATGACTCACATGTTAAGGTCTCCAGAATTCATTTCAAACTCCAGATGAAGAGCTGGGTCTTTATTACAAAAGGGCTCTGCCTCATGCAATTCATTATGTTCAAGGGTTTCTATGCATAACAGGGGCAAGTGTCCTTACCCTCCAGCCCCAAAGCAATCCACTTGTCAAGCGTTTTCTGTCACTGAGAAACCTGGTTGTGGCGATCAGAGCTGGGCTCCACTTCCCCTCCCTGCTGGTGGATAATGCAAGCCCTGTGTGACAGGCTGTGGAAAGTATGTCCAGGTGCCTGGCTCCCCTCAACCTAATGCCTTTTAAATCGGGATCCAGATTTGATTTTATTTTCCTTGCCTTCCTGGCTCCAACTCTTCCACGCTCATATTTTACCCCTCTGTCAGACTTCCCGGGACTTTTGGTGGCCAAGTGTTTCACACTTCACAGGCATGCCTTCTTCCTAGGATGGGGATGCTGTGCCGGCCATGTGACTCCATCCCTTTGCAGGTCCCACCCTGCCTTAACAGCCTGAACTGCAGCTGAGGTCTTACTAGAGTTTTGTAAGGACTGGAACTTGCATTTTATAGAAGAGTTGCCTGGGGGCTTAGCATGCTACTGAATGAAAGAAGAAAATGTGGATCAATTCCTATCCTCACCATCACAGCCTGTTGTCAGGGCACAGGTAGCTATTTTCTATCATGTCCCCCAGCTATCTTTGATCTCAAAGGGTTCTTTAGCAGAGGCGGGGAACAGAGCTTACCCGATGAACCACCAGAGCTAGCACCTTCTCAGACAGCATCCTAGAGTGTGAGTGTGTGTGTGTGTATCCATGTGCACATGTGCGCGCGTGCACACATACACACACACACACACACACACACACACACACACACACACACACACACACAGGCGAAGTTTGGAATGCATATGGGTGGCTGTTCCTTGCATGCAAGGACAGCACTGTGAGTCTGGCATTTTTTTTATTCCAGGTGTAGCAAATATCATCCTATAGCTAGTGTTTACCGAAATAAAGCCACTTAAAATGACCCATGCCAGCCAGCCTCCTGTGTGCAACAACTGACATGAAGTACTGTGGAAGGAAATGGGGGCAACTGGACAGCATGTTAAGAGAACCAGTAGGTCTTGACTCCAATATCTGGTTCATGCTTTATTCTTTTGTTTTTTAATTGTGTGTGCATTGGTGTTTTGCCATGGGTGTCGGATCCCCTGGAACTGGAGTTATAGACAGTTGTGAGCTGCAATGTGGGTCCTCTGGAAGAACAGTCAATGCTCTTAACCACTGAGCCATCATTCCAACCTCCCTCATATTTCATTTTTATGACGTTATGGAATATTAATACAGGAAGGGGCATGGGGGCCATCTGGTTTGACCTCCTCATTTTATAGAGAAAGAAACTAATGCCTGGAAGTCAGAGCATGCAGAAACCAAATCCTAAGCACCTGGCCACCAGCACAGCCCTCCTTCCAGGTTCTGCCCATGGTCTAAGTGAAGCAATCCTTATGATAACCAACAAGCTGCTGGGCTAAGTCATTGAAAAGATAGCATTTGTGCATCTCAGACTGACAAAGTGTCCTAATACATTTAAGCTCAATCTCGCTTAGGAATAGCCTAACCAAAGCTCTCTGGTTATCTTCTGATGCCAGGTATGGTGGTACATGTCTGTAATATCAGCACTTAGAAGTCCAAGGCCAGCCCTGGCTACATGAGACCCTGTCTAAAAACAAAACAACAACAACAACACACACACACACACACACACACACACACACACACACACACACACGTACAAATAATTAAGCCTACTGTTAGGGTTTGACTCTGAAATGATTCCTGGGTTCTTAACTTGGAGTGCTTTTGTGAGGGCTGTGGAGCCTTCAGGCAGTGAGGCATGGCTTACAGAAGTAAGTTACTAGGGACAGATGGTGCACATTATGCCCTCCCCTGGTCCCCGCCTGTTTTCTTCACTTCCTGGTCTGCTGCCACCCACCCTGCCACCATGGCTAAGCTGCTCCATCCATCCTGCCTTCCTCACAGTGATGGATCGACACTTCTGTACTGACAAACCTTTCCTCCCTTAAGGTTTTCGGTTTGGTCACAATAACCTAAGTAACCTAAAAGTGGTAAGAATTTAAAACAGTTGGTCACATCACGTGCACAGTCAGCAGAATAAAAAAATGAATGCTTGTTTGCTTGCTCTCAGCTTGATTACTACACTCATACAGTTCAGGACACCACACCTACCCCCACCACACCTACCCCCACCACACACACACACACACACACACACAGCATAGGGAAAGGTGTTATCCACAGTAGTCTGGGTCTTCCAATTAACTTGAGACAGCCCTACAGAGACCACAGGCCAAACCAATGTAGACTTTCTTCTCAGGTGACTGTAGGTTGTGTCAGGTTGATAATTAAATTATCTCAGATGGCCATAGCCTTTGGGGCTGGGGGGAAACATTTAATTCCAAGGTTATGGGGCTATTTTGAAGGTTGTAAAGCTTTTAGAGGTATAGATTACTGGGGTCAAGTCTCTAAAGATTATAAGTATCTCTGGTTCTGGCCTGGCATTGTTCTTGTTCTCCATGCTTTGGTCAGCTGTTGCATGTTCCCACTGCCAGGGAATGGGTCACTCTGTTCTGCCTCCTCTGGTATCATAGACCAGACCTCAAAAAAAAAAAAAAAAAAAAAAAATCTTCTCCTAAAATGGTCTCCCAGGTATTTTGGTCATAGCAATACAAAGGTAGTACAGACCAACCATGATTAGTAATCCATCTTAGAGGCTGTGTGTGGAGAACCCAATGATGAATAAAGACTAGCTCACATGCTGGGCGTTGGTGGCACAGGCCTTTAATCCCAGCACTGGGAAGGCAGAGGCAGGTGGATAGATCTCTGTGAGTTCCACAACAGGCTCCAAAGCTACAGAGAAACCCTGTCTCAAAAAACAAGCAAGCAAGCAAACAAACAAAAAGACTAGCTCACAAGGGTGTCTCATTCTAGTGACAAGTTCCCAAATAAGCAGAACTTGAAACCAAAAATGTTCTATATCAGAAAACCCCAGGACAGTTCCACAGCTACATGGACAAGAATAATAGGACAATTGGGAGAGATAGGATTTAGAAGAGGCTAGGCAGCACAGACTTGAAAGGCAGAATCCAAGCAAAAAAGGGTAAGAGAAGTCTGAGAGGCAAAGCCTAGGAAATGACCAGAAAGTGTGAATTATGGCATGGGCCTATTGACAGGACACTGAGAAGAGGGATGGTTCAGTATTACAAATGGTTGAGGGTTCGTTTCCTTAGGTAAGAATTGAAAATATGTATCATCCTTTAATGGCGGCAGCTTAAGCCCTAATGCATTGGGGCTGGGCTTATAGACCCAGGAACTGATATGATAGCTGTAGGCTCTGCTAACTGAAGTCTTATACCTCTAAACTAGACACATGTAGTTCTGGGTACTCAGGCCACAGTATTGCTCTGGTTTTGAATGCAGGCAGCCCAGCAGTTAGTGTTACAGCTCCTGAGCTTATGGTGTTGGGAGTCCCATAGCTCTTAGCATTTTGGAACTCTCTTTGGAACTCTTACAGTGACCAGAATAGTCTCAGCTCTCCAAAGTGCTCCACTGTTGATTTTCTATAGTCTTCTACTCCATAGTCTCAGCTCTCCACCATCGCTTCCCCTCTCAGTGCTTCCACAGCCCCTATCAGCTCAGATCTCAGTTTCTCCTCCGGGCTGCTCTCTTAAACACCCCTGCCACCTTCCTGCTGTTGCCATGAGTGGCTATCATATGAAGTGAACATACTTAAATGTGGGCAAAGCACTGGTATACAAAATAAATAAAGAGATATCTAAATGTCATTAACATTCTTAACAATACCTAAGAGAGCTTAATCCTCAGTCAAACACCATTAGGAAGGGTTGAGTCCATGTGATCTGTCTCACAGGGAATGATCCTGCATAGTTCACAGCTCCTGGGGAGCGGGAGGTGGTGATGCAGAGTAGGGTGGTGGTGACACACGCCTTTAATCCCAGCACCTGGGAGGCAGAGGCAGAGGCAGGCTGATCTCTGTGAGTTCCAGACTAGCCTGGTCTACAAAGGTAAACAGAGAAACCCTGTACCAAAAAACAAACAAGTAGAAGAAGCAGGAGGAGGAGGTGGAGGAGGAAGAGGAGGAGGAGGAGGAGGAGGAGGAGGAGGAGGAGGAGGAGGAGGAGGAGGTACAATGATTTCTCAAAAGTTAGAGGGCAACTCCACAGCAGGCAGAAGCTAATTAAGTTCCAAATTGCCTCAGATGGAAAAGAAAGAATACAATGGTATGGTAGAGCTGGAAAAGGTTTCAGAGAAGAAAAAGTTATTTTGTTACTAAAACTGAACAACATGTTGATTTCTTGTTGTTTCCCTCCCTTTGGAAACTCAACTTATGTGTCTTGCTTTTGTTTGTCTTTACAAAAGTAGTATCTCTGTAGTTAACTTTGAGGTTGGAAGATTTTACACATGATCAAGAGAACCTCCACACAGAGTTCTAAGAAATGAGTCAAATGAACGAGGCACTAGCCCAGGCCCTCTGGGTAGCAACGGCCGTCCTCCACACCTTGACCTTGTGGCCATCTGCAGTATAGTAGCTGTAAGACCACCTCAGTCTGGACTCTTCCACTCCAACTGCTCATTCTGCCACTCCACTCTGTTTATATTTAGAGGCAAAGAGACAAGCTAATTGAAAACAGTTGAGTCAACAGGCACCTAAGAGCCTCCCTAGCACAGCCATGTTCATTTTAATTGTGCCAGTTCTATCTTCTCTGATTGAGAAGCTAGCTCTCACTGAGCAATTTTAAAAACATAACAACAGGAGAATGTCCAACAACAACAAATCCCACTTACAATGCTCCAAAGTTGTTACTAATTGCATGTAATAAGCATATTGGTGCTTCTATGAGACTGAGGTCAGCCTATGCAATCACATCCTCGTTTCTATTTTCTCTCCATTTCTCACACATTACCATGTATGGATGTAGCGCTCCAAAATGCCAAGTGGTGACACATTATGTAATAGATGCCATACCAGTGCATTTAATGATCTTTCTTTGGGTACAGGCTGGTTCCATTTTTGATATTATAGTGTTCTAAGCATCTCCAACCTGGCTATTTTCCCTGCTTCTCCATTAAGAGTTAAGTTACAGTGTCAAAATGGAATTCTTGGTAGAGTGGATCAATGGTTTTATTGCTCTTATAACATTCTTCCAGTCTGAATCCCAGAAGGCTGAGCCAATCCTCAGTGCTTCCAGCAAAGGAAGCACCCACCTCCTTACTGCTCCTAAGCAGTAAGGTTTTGAGAGCTTCATTTTGCTAGCTTTTTAGGTACACAACACTTGAAAGTTTAGATTTCTGTATGTTTAATTGACAGCAGTATTGTGTAATGCATTTTGATGCAGCTACAAGTTTTTCCATGTCCAAATGCTGTATGTGATATTTTCAGTGTAAACTTTGGATTTGTCTTTGATCGTTTATCTGACAGGATCTGGACACTGAACTCAGATTGCTGTAACAAATATTTTTACAAGCATTTTATTATGCTTTAAAATTTTACAGACATAATTTTATCTACTGTGAACAGAAACCCCAGCAATGAAAACATAGGAAAAGTAAAAGGTAAATGTTGACAATATAAATGACAAAAAGATGTTTTTCTCCTCTCAATCTTTCCCCTTTCTGCAAAAGATTCACTTCCCAAGTAGAACCTTCAAGTCATCTTTCTATTCCTTTATCATTAACTTTATCATCAAAACTAATATTCTCTGGATATGATGACTAGTGTTATCATTAGCTAAATGGAATCTAAAATCATCCGACACAGGCTTCTGGGAGCTACTGTGGGGGATGGAAAGTTCTGCCTATTGTTGGGGCAGACACCATTCTCTGGGGAGGGTTCTGGATTACACTTGTGGGAAAACAGAACTGAGCAGCAACATTCCCTGCTGTCTGCTCCCTGATTGTGGATATGATGAGACCACCTGCTTTCAGTCCCTGCCACTTGATTTCCTGGCCATGATGGACTATACACTTGTACTGTGTGTCAGGATAAACCTTCTTTTCCCTTAATTTCCTTTTGTCAGAGTATTTTAGCACAGAAAAGAAACTAAGGCACTGATCAGTTTCCTTATATTTTAACAGATACATAAAGTTATAAAAAGTACATGCATTGGATTTACATGGTCAGAACTGGATTGAACCGATTGAAACCGGATGGAACCATACTTAACTGATCTGAACAAAACTGGAATGGTCAGAACTGGAATGGAGCAGTCAGAACCAGATTGAAGCAGATTGAGCTAGATTGAACTAGTTGGAACCGGTCTGAACCATATTGAACCAGTTGAAACAGGGATGAACCGACTGGATCAGTCGAAATCAGATTGAACTGGTCACAATTGGATTGAACCAGTCAAAACCAGACTGAACTGGTCTGAACCAGATTGAACTGGTTGAAACCGCATGTAACCAGTCAGAACCCATCTGAACCAGTCAAAACCAGATTGAGCCTGTAGAAACAGGATTTACACTGTCCTTTTAACCAGATGGTGAATCAGTGAGTCAGCAGCAGCAGAATGGGCAGTCAAAGCCAAAGAATTAATTCACAATGCTACTATGTGTTCTATATTTCCACATTTGTTCCCATCTACTTTGAGCTAGTATGTCCTTGATGTTTCCAAGAGCAGCAAAATCAATTTATTCAAATATTCAACTCTATGCTAAACTGAAAGCAACCAGCCCCAAAATACTAATAAAGATTTTTATGTAAAGCTAAAAAAAAAAAAAAATTGGTTAACTCTCTTTGGTAGACAAGAAAATGAAAATAGATATTTTCAAACTTAAAGAAAACACATCGTAAATCATATATGGTAAAAGTCTTATATGCTGGATATAAAATCTTCAAAATTCAGAAGTAATAAAACTGACACTCTAACACAGACATCTCACCAAAGTACATAGACAGATGACCAATTTACTGGAAACATAGCCATTGGTCATTAAAGCACAATGAGACTGTATAAGTTGTAAATGACTGATGAAAGTGTTGTCAAGGCTGGGGAGCAACTTCAGGGATAAGAAATAATAAAACTATTATGTAAAATAATTCAGTAGTTTCTTAATAAATTAATATAGTATTCCATTTTTATCCAACTATCTTATTTCTACTTGTTCAAAGTAACAGAAGCTTACATCCATAAAAACATATATATATACTAGTGTTCATGGCAGTTTTATATGTAATAGCCCAAACCCAGAAACAAGCACATTGTTCTCCAAAGTGAGCAGCTCACCAATTTGTGGCATGTCTCTATAAAAGTGGACGTTTATTCTCCATTGATGCACCCAGCATCGTGGATAGAACTGGAAAGAATTTTTACAGAGTAAAAGGAACCAGATTGAAAATAGAAAAAAAATTACATGCATTAATGTGATACTATATAATGTTTCAATACATGCAAACATTAACTACTGTTTATACAGGTTACATAACTACAGTTATATCAATGTTAAAGAGAAATGAATCGTTTCTTTGTGGAGATAATTTTTTAAATTCCTTTAGCATTGTGGAGTTCACAGTACACTAATGATACTCATGGTAATCTTACCATGCAATAGTACTCCAAAGCCTCTTGAACCCAACAGCTGTACTTTAAAACCCGCCAGTTAACCTAGCCTCATCTCTCCAGCCCTCCCTACTCTCCCCAGCCTCCGCACCCACCATGCTACTCTCCACTTCCATGGGCCCACTCAGGCAGCAGTACTTAGAGGATTTTCACTATAAAACGTGAAATCTTTCTCTGACTCATGCTGCCTCCCTCTTGTCACTCCTGTTTGCATTTTTAGATATTTTATTGGGCATTTAGGGCATGGTCACAACTTCAAATGCCTACTGAGTCTGGGCAGAAAACCCAGCCACAAACAGGGGGATAGAGAAGACCCATCTCAGTACTGTTCCTGTCCATTCTTCTGCTTCCCTAATATGAATTTAGACAAGTGGGAGGGGGAATGTCAAAGTCATAATTGGCTACAGACACTGGCCTTGGTGTTGGGAGAAAACTGCAAATGGTACAGATGAGAGCAACCTGGAAAAGACATACTTAGACAGAGCAAGCAGCTCCTGCTGAGCTGGTGTGCCCATGTAGAAATGTTACCAGATCCTTTTCTGTTAAGAAAAGCCCCTTGGGTTCTTAGCACCCACACTGGGCAGCGCACACCATCCATGAGTCCAGCTCCAGGATATCTAACACCTTCATCTGGCTTCCTCAGAAACCATACACACACACACACACACACACACACACACACACACACACACACACACACACACACATACACACACAGAACACTCAGAAGCCATACATACACACACACACACACACACACACACACACACACACACACACCATACACACACAGCATACAGAACACAACATGTATACACAAATACATTTTTACAAAGAAAGAAAAGAAGGCCCCTTGAATAGACTTGTAGGCTTGTAGGTGTAAGTTTTCTACTTGTAAATTGTAGCTCAAATTTCCTGGAAATACCACTAGCAAAATGTGCCAGATGTGGCTCTTGAATGGACTTTATTTATCTGTATCATTATCAGTTTGCTTGTTTGTGGGATTGTAGCTACCCAAGTGCTGAAATTATAGATATGTGTCACCTCATTCACCTGTCATTATGGTTTTTGAGTCACATAATTAAACTTTGGTTATCTGACCCCATCCATTCCAAAGAATATTTATTGCTTAACTTCCTATTCTGTCCCTATACTTTCAGAATTTACTTTCTGTAACTATAAGTGACTCTTCTGAGCTGTGTCTATGGGTTGATAATAATATCATATACATTTTCCTCAAATAGCCTGTGGCCATCCATTATCTAATTCAGACTAAAGAGCTAGTTTCCAAATGTAGGTACCTGTAATGACCCTTCCAAAGGCAAACACAGGCCAATCCTCTTGAATGGGGGATAGCTCCAAGATGCATGTAGGGCTCCTGACAAAGTTCACTTAAGAAATTCTGCCATGCAGCAAGCAGAAAGTACACCCAACTCTCCTCACTGTGCCAAATGAAACAGAGCTTTCCTCCCTGGGAACTGGCTAAAAGCTACACAAGAGCTCTAGTTCTCTCCACAGACGAGTTAGGAAATTATCTTTCCTTTAATTATCAGATCCATGGCCTCAACTATGAAGCTCTGTCTTCTGTGGCATCTTCATCTAGGTCTGCTCCTGGGAACAGTGGTGGATCCTTCAGGGACACCCGGGGATCCTCAAAACCATCGATGCCCTTTGCTTCATACTCCACACAGCTCTGTGCTCACCCTCGTTTGGACCTCCCTAAGTTCATTTCCATGGTATGTGCAGAAGGGAAGGAATTACCGAGTTTGTTCAGTCTACCATGTCAACCCTAATGTGGCCACCAACTGCTGACAGCTACAGTTTTAAGCAATATCTACTCTGTCATTCCATTCTATTACTTCACGGACTGTGTGGCATGCAGGCAGTGTCTGCTAGCCACTGGAGCAGATATCTGCAGGAATCTAGGGGGTAAACTCATGCTGGCTCAGATAAGGCTAGCATTCCTCCTACAGAAAGAGGAGGACATTCTCTCTTCAAAAGGTGACATTATCCTTTGTACACATCTTAATACCTTCAATAAATTATCAAGAATTCATGTTTACATTTCTAATGTGAATATTTCATTTTTAAAATACTTATTCAGCTTATGCATATGTTTATGTGCCTGAGTTTGTGTGTTTGCATCATGTATATGCAACAGAGGTCAGAAGGAGGATTTAGATCCCCTGGAACTGAAGTTACAGGCAATTTAAGAACTGCCTTGTGGACACTGGAAACCAAATTCCAGTGCTTTGCAATGTAGCAAATGCTCTTAACTGCTGAGCCACCTCTTCAGCCCAGAACAGCTATTTTTAATGTGTCTTTTAGCTGGGAATCACCAATACCTAAGAGCTGAATTAATAAGAATGGATCGGACATGCCCAAAAGGCTTGCTGTGGTGGCAGAAATACTTAATAATCTGTGCTGTTTGACACAGTAACTATTAGCCTCACATAACCACTGAGCATTTAAAATATGTGTATGGCCTAGAAAGTGTATTTCCCTAGGATGGCCAGGGAAATTAATTTCCAATTTTATTTAATTTTAATTAACATTGATGTAAATTAAACAGTCACATGTGGTTAGCAGTTATCATATTCAACAGTGTAGATCTAGACCTTGAAGAACTCGGTCTCATTAAAGAATCAAAAGGTAATAAACACTGACATGAGTGGAAATGGCTAGAGCATAACTAAATTGATGCTTTAGTATTAGGGAAATTTAGAGTGAGAAAGCCAATGAGTACATCCATGAGGTGTATCCATGTACTAATGTGCAAAACAAATGGGAGACAGGACTAAGGGAGAACAGCAGGTGCCAGATCAGCAAACACACACACTGTGTACAGAAGGATATTCAGACGGATGTTGTATTTGCATGGACCATTTCTGAGTGTTTATATAAACTGTTGATGGTCATAGCCTCTGAAAAGCAGAAATTAAAAGTTGAGGCAGAGAACTTTCAAATTTCCTTTAAATTTTTATTTTATTATATACATTCATTTTATTTGGGGGGCCTCAGGGGTGTATTTGACAGGTCCTCTCTTTCCATCATGTGTGTCCTGGAGATTGAAATCAGATAGTTCAGCCTGGCAACAACAGTTTAGCATTGAAACCATTTTCTTCATTTTAACACAGTCATAGCGACAATTCCTGAATGACACATTTTAAAGATTAAAGTGGTCAAGGCTTTTCTATGGTTATTATTCATGACTGATCTTATGTGATCATGAGGGACATTCCACATCCTACAACCATGGCTCTTCCATGCTCTAATAAACTACCTAAACATAATACTTCAGAAAAGTGATCTAAATAAAGTAGAACCTCAATCTATAAACTGGGAAGGAAAAGGAAGTGTATCTTTATCCAGGCACAGACTGGGGAAGAGCAGGGTCTTAGGACAGGGACAGGAAGGAGAGTGGGAGAGATGCTAGGGCTTGGTTTAGAATGAGCTCAGGGCCACTGTGACTGGAAGCTCAGGCACAACCCACCCTGGAGTCCTCAATGAGGAAAAAATGTACTGAACATATAACCGTGAAGCTGGCACTGTGTTACTCTTGAGGCCCAATGACTGACAAGAAACAGCATCTGAGTTCAAGAATGAGAATGGCCTCTGTAAGGAAACCCAGTCTCAGATGGTGCAGGGAACACAAGGTTTAGGTGAGAAAGCTCTGGCATAGTAATGCCTAGTGTCACCCTGGTGGGGGATAAAAAGTCCCCATCAGCCATGACAATGCTATTTCCCTTCTGCCCACCCATCCCCACCCACAGTAGTAAACTGCTGATAGACTTTCTGCAACCCTCTGGTTACACACAGTTACAGCTGCTGTTTATGTATGCACACCTTTCTATACCACAACACTTAGGACTCCTGGGGACTGGTGGAGGCCAGGCATAAATTCCTCATGTCTGACTACAATGGCTACTTCTTAGTTGGGTGGAAACTGGGAAGAAGGCCTCAGGGGAAATGATACTACTATTGGTTAAAGAACAAACAGTAGCCATTATTTCCCCCTTTGAGGTAGGTTTTCTCATGCTCCCTCTCTGTTCTTCACAGATGAAGCAGCATCTGCCCTGAGGAGGCCAAAGCAGTACTCTACAGGAGGCCCACCTCAGTGAGTCCACAGGCCTGGGGAAACCTTATTCTGGGTGCACTTCTGGGGTGTGGGGAGCTAAATCATTAACTCCTCAGGTCTGTAGAACAGAAGGGCTGGGACCTTGGTTTCATTTGTTTGTTGATAATGGTAAGTCCTTGGGCAAAGGGGAAGAAATCTCCACTGATTTTCAAATTTTACCCCAGCATTGCTCCTTTCCTAACTGACCCTGTGGCTGGCAGGCAGCCCACCCAAGCTGCAGCTCCCCACATGGGCCACAGGACAGCCAAAGCCACTTCGGTTGGCCAAACAAGTGGGGCCCTGGCTACATTCACAAGGAAGCCCAGCAAAGACTGCCAGGCAGCAGGGCTGCCCTGGACATTAGTCCCCACCCTCTTACATCATGCAGTGGGTGCCTGTGGTGAGGAGATCCTCCTCAGCACCTCTCTAGCCCGGCAACAACAGTCTTGGGAAGAGGTTCTCATAGGACTTGGAAGTGTGTTCAGGACCATGTGGTGAAAACTAATGGGTCCTAAGTGCCATATGGAGGAGAGGGTAGAGATGGATGGAAGAACGGGGCTTTCTGATGCAAGCTCAGGGCATGACGTGGAGTGGAAACTTTTGTGAATTTCTGGAAACAATCTCTCAAGCTTTAGGTGTACAGAACCGCACCCACACATGCACACTTATTGGACAGAAGTGACACACCTGCTCACTTATCTCCAAGTGTAAAACTTTCTTCTGAATGGCCACAGCCAGGAAGGAAGGGATTCTGGGATGTTTCAGTTTCAGGGCCATATTCAAATCAGAATAAGGTAGCCTGCCATCGCTAGTGAATTTGGAAAGGGACCAAAAGAGTTTCTACCTTCCCTGTGCAGTCCATCATTTAAGGGAAACTATCTCTACATATACACCACAGTGTAGTCCATCATTTAAGGGACACAATCTCTACATGCACATTGTTGTTCTTTTGTTATAATTATTGTCTAAGAAACACAAACATGAGACTCAGTGCCCACGTGGAGTTTATTGAGAGAGGGGAGAGAAAGGGGGGTAGCTGGTGGCCAACCGAAAGCGGGGAGGGGAAGGAGAGAGAGAGAGAGAGAGAGAGAGAGAGAGAGAGAGAGAGAGAGAGAGAGAGAGAGAGAGAGAGAGAGAGGGGTAGAGAAGGAGCCAAAGAGAGAGATGGGGTCAGAGAAAGAGAGAAGGGGCGCCAGAGAGATAGAGATAGATAGATAGATAGAGAGAGAGAGAGAGAGAGAGAGAGAGAGAGAGAGAGAGAGAGAGAGAGGCGTGCTTGGCGAGCTTGCTTTAAAAGGGGGACTTGCACATGTGTAACTGAGTCCCCTGCACAGGCAGGTAAAGCTTGAGCAGCCAGGTAAAGCCTGAGGTAGGGATGACATGGCCATGAGTGTCCCGCCCATCATCGGGACGGGGTCAGCAGACTGACACATCATTAGACTTATATCAGTTATTAGACCTGTATCAGAAGATATTTTTGTAAAATACAGCTAAAGATCTTATCTTGCAGAGTCTTGAACCTTAGGATTGTCTCTTGGTTGCTAGCCCTTCTCTGCCATTCTCCTGCCTCCAACCAATCCTCAGTGTGCCAACTTACTGTCTCATGGTTTCAAAATAGCTGCCTGAGCACCAGCATCACATCTGTAGTCAAGGCAGGAAGAAGGTAAGGTAGAAATAAAAGCATCCAAGATGTCTTTTTCCTTTTTAACTAATCATGAAAACAACAGCTTTCCTTGAAGCCACCTAGATGACTTCAGCCCAGACGTGTCATTGGGCCACTCTGAACTACAACAGAAGCCTCTGTAGTTATTCCAGGCATTGAAAGAGTCAGCTAAGGGAATGAGTATAGGTTATGTGTTTGCTACTCAAAAGCATTTGTCACAGAGTGGAAAAGTGCTAGAGGATGCAAGACCTAACCCCATGGGAAATGTGAAGTGCCCCAGAATGCCTGAGCCTGAGGGGTCCTGCAGCAGCCGTCTAAAGTCACCTGTGTCGCTGATAAGAAGAGGGATGTTATCAGGAGGGGTTCGTTCAGTTCTTTAAGTAAGCACAGTAGGAAAAAGGGGTTGAGTGGGCAGTGGCTCTTTTAGCTTTCAAGGATAACAACAACAAGTCCAAGTTTCAACCAACTGCTCATCACTGCCCTGGAGGTGGTGCCCTGGAAAACATTCTTCATAATTTGCTCACATCTGAGGCATCCATTGAGTTTCCGTGAGGGCACAGCCCCTGGATTCTCTAGAAGAAGCCAGACCCTCCACTTAGGGTGACAACTCTCAAGAATGACAGAAGTCAGCCAAGGGTCCTGGGGCATCAGTAAGAAGAAGCCCAACAGGAACTCCCAGGCAGAACTGAATGATGAGGCATGACCTCAGAGAGGTACCCTGGATAGAGATCCTTTGAGAGCCCAGTCACCAAGGCTTCTGTCCTATAGTGGCTGTGAGGCAGACATAGGTACAGAAGCCACTGAGTAGGCTGTCTGTCTAATGAGAGGAGGGCACTGCAGGCAGGAAGCAGAAGTCCAGAGGTGGCTTTGGGGGCAGCTGGCACATTTGGCCAAGCATATGGGAGCCAGCAGGCAAAGCTCAACTTTTCCTAAGAGCAACTCATGCTCAAAGCCATGAGATGCCGCCATTTTTTTTTTTTAACTTCTGTGAGTGCACAAGGACATGATGTCCCTGGCTCAGCTTCAACTTTCATATCAATCCAATCAGCTTCCCTATCATGGGGTCAGTAGTGGTGGCCCTTCTCTGATGTGAATGTCTTCATGTGTTTGTGGCCACAGAGCACGTGTGCCAATAGGGAGCTTTCTGCCCCAGCTCCTTTTGCTGTAAGTAAGCCAGAGACTACCTGAGTATCCCTCTCTAACAGCCTTCTGTACGTACTACACCCCGTAAGCTACACAAAAGTCAGGGGGCAAGCGGCAAGGGGGCTGATTCATAAGGAACACACAGACCAGAAGGAATATTTAGAGTCAACTATTGGGTCATCATAAGTTAAATGAAACACTAATAAGACAACGCAGTTTTAAGAATTCTGCCATTAACACTGCTGCAATTTGGATTTGCAATTTGGTTTGTCCCCAAGAGGCCCATGTGATGAAACTGGTCCTCAGGGTGGCCCTATTGGGAGATGGTAAACCCTTTAGCCTGTCAGGGAAAGGAAATTAGGTCACTAAGGGTGTGCCTTTGAGGGGGCTGTTAGGACCCTGACCCCTTCTGTTTCTTTGTTTCTGTGTCACACTGAGAGTAGCTCTTCTACTACATACCCTCTTATGATGCTGTCCCTCTACCACAGCCGAAAGCTCAGAAACTGTGAGTCAAAAGAAACCACCATTTAAAGGTTGATTTAACTCCGTAATTTTTGTTACAGTAACAATTAACACAACTTGGGAAATGTACGAAATGATATTGACTTGCTCAAAATGGTAAAATTTGTAATATGTGAATGCCAACTCAGCCAGAGGAGTATTGCATTATGACGCTCATGACGCACTTTAATGACTTATTGGCTCTCCTGGGCTGGGACAGCCAGCATTTGTGGGGTTTTTTTTGTTTTGTTTTGTTTTGTTTTGTTTTGTTTTGTTTTGTTTTGTTTTCCTCAAATAAGGAAACCCTTGCCTCATGAAAGGTACACCACAATAGGTATGTTAGGTGACTGCTTGTTTTGTGAAGGTCCCGAGCTCTCAACTCAAAGACATAGCTCCTTTGTGACAATGGCAGTGACAGGAGCTGGGTTTCACTATGCTGTGAGGAAGCCAAGCCAAGGAAGGGGCTGTCTCTCAAAGCAGTGTGGTAAGAGGGTGGGGAATGGCAAGAACCAGTACTTCCTCCCTTTCTGTGATCACGCAAGTCATTCCTGAACACTCATGGTTTCTTCCTGGTGTGGAGATGAGAGGAGGTGGGATAAATTCAGGGCAACAGAAGAGAGTCTCACGCTGGTGGAGCCCACAGGCATCCCCAACATTGCCCCTGTGGTCTGCTTTAAACACAATATGCTAAATAGAGATGTTAGGGCAGACCCATTAACACAGCTCCTAACTGGACAGATCAGTACCTCACATACAATTCAGGGCACCTTTGGCCTTTTTCCAACACAGAAGCACCAGCACACAGCAAGGCCTATGGCATCCAAGAAACATCCCCTGGACCTCTTTCTTCCACTAGCTTCCAGGAGCTCATGTTACAGTCATGGGGGAACTCCTCACTCTCACAGAGTGCTAACACCAACACTTGAAGCTTCCAGGGATGGGACGGGACCCCTGTGCTTGATCTCCAAATAAGCACATCCATAACCTCCCTCATGTCCGTGTCACCTCCATGTAAAGTTGATGTAATGTCTAACAGCTTACTAAAAGGCGTTTCCACTGGGTATAGCATCAGCTCTTCTTACAGAGTCTCTTCTATGCCCTCATTTTCATCTACTAAACAGGAGACAGGCAAGTGACTGTCATTCATACTTTCAGAAGAAGAAATGGAAGCCCCAGGAGGGCAAGAGATCAAGATTCATTGGCAAAAGGTGACAAAATGATATCAGGATCCTATCTGTCATCCCACTACTTTGGGTGGATCAGAAGGGCAGCCGATAAAACATTCCTTCCAGAAAAGTAGTAGGAGAAAAATCAGTCCATTTTTAGGAGCCTAGATTTTGAAGCACATATTTAAACCCAAGGTGCATTCCTCCTGACACAAGGCCATGTTTCCAGAACATATCCAGCAGCAAAATATCTCAGGGGTATTGTATGCCCCCTCTATTGCTGAGTCCACCAACATAGACCAGAGCTCAACATAAACCAAGAAATAGATCAAGATGGTACACATTCAATTAATATGAAGGTCCAAAGGAAGACTAGGCCATTTGTCATGTCAGGCTTGCTGAGGACAAGTCTAATAACATTCACCCTTTCCCCCATTCCATCTCCCAATCAACCACACTTCTTACCCTTCCTTCGAACTTGGCGGTGGCTCCTTCTTTGATGCAGAGATTCCGAGGGGGCAGAATGAAAGCAGGGGCCTCCATGAGGGGCATGGAGCTGACTCTTGAGGGATCCACACTGTGTGAGGTTTTGGCCATGTGTGATGAGGCAACCAGTTTCACGTCCCCCATGGTCTACAAAAGGAAGAGGAGCACGTTAGGTCTTAGAACACGCATCATGTTGTCTCCCTTGCAGACACCACTTGCCCAGCTCTGTAGTCTGAGCCATGAGGAGAAGGAGCCCAGTAGGGTCAGAGTGCTTCTCTGTGGCTTCTCCACAGAAGGCACCAGGCAAGACAGAGCAAGTCCTTGACCCCAGCTCCCCAGGCCATTTCTGCCATTTCAGTACCACTAAGAGCTTCCATCTGTCTTCTGAGAGAACATGGCTTGGACAAGACCACGGAAACTGGACGGCTCATAGGTTTCACATTAGGTCCCTGAGGCTTGTGTTCAACAACAGCTACATGAAGTACTAAGGTAGGAAGTCCCAGCTGCTCCTGCCTGCTCATGGGCTAGGGAAAAAATTGGCATCAAGACTCCAAGAAAGGCAGGAGATTGGAGTTAATGTCACAGGGCCCTGTGTGAGAAGGTAAGGGTAGGTAGCTGAATGAAGCAGGGTAGTCAATCTTGGGATTACATTATAGAGGTTCAAAGATCAAAACATCAAGGAAAGGAAGGAGGCACCAGGAGGTCATCCAGGCTCCAAAGAGGCTAAACCATGTATCAAAGGAGGTAGAACAAAACCATGCCATCATTGCTAAGAACACCTTGAACCTGGGATCCTGTCCAAGGCAGATAGGGCACTAGACAAGATGTGTCTGCAGACTGGCAAGATTAGCTAGGACTAAAGGGCTGATGTGAACAGGAACGATGGCTATCCCCCTGAAGCAATCAACAGTCAACTCGTTTGAGTTGTTTCTTCTCAACTTTAAATGTACTTCAAAGTAAAAATTAGAAAACACCAATGTGAAAATACAATAAATTATCACTTACTGGTGGGCTGGCAAGATGGCTCAGTGGGAAAAAGGCACTTGCCACCTATGCATGATGGCCTGAATTTGATCCCCAGGTCCCACATGGGAGAAGGAAAGACACGACTCCTATACATTGTCCTCTGACCTCCAGATGCATACCATGGGATACAAGCACATACACACACAATAAATAACATTTTAAACCATCATTTAGTCAACACTCTGTTTCAAACACTTATGTGGAGGGCCTTTGTCTGTGATCCCATTTTTAAAAACATTTCTATCATTTTGGTTGACATGTAACTGCATAAACTTATACACTTATGGGATATAATGTGATGTCTTGGTACATGGCATCATGTGCTCTAAGTCTGGACAATCAACATATCTATCTTCTTTGTGGTGATGACACCTGGAACTTTTATCCAGCTGTTCTGAAATGTACATTATAGTTAACTACAGACTTCCCCCAGATGTCGCTCCTTCCATCTAACCTAATCCTAACACCCCATGGAGTGAAATCATCTTTATACAGGAGGAGCCTGGGCTCAGACAGACACAAGGGAGTGGTGAAAGTGAGGGTGGGGTCATGCTACATAGGCCAAAAGAGAAAACTGAAAATATCCACACTTGTATCACACAAGCTGGTGCTCTCTGTGACTATAGAAAAGTTGACATTTCTATAATTAAAAATAAAGTAAACCATATAGAAGTGTCTTCTAATTTCTCCTCCTAAATTTTCTTAAAATTAAATGGATAAGTAGCTTTTAAGAAACCTGGTTTAGTCGGGTGGTTTAGTGGCACATGCGTTTAATCCCAGCCCTTAAGAGCTAGAGGCAGGTAGATCTCTGAGTTTGAGGCCAAGTTGATCTACTACAAAGACAGGCAGAGAGGAGGGGGAAGAAGAGGAGGAGGAAGAAGAAATAAACAATCTGATTTAAAGGCTAGAGACATAGGGTAGCAGGTAAAAAGCACTTGCTACACAAACATGAGGAGCTGAATTAGAATCCACAAACAGCTGCACATGGCCAATGTAACCCCACTGCTGTTGTGGGTAGAGTCAGGAGGATTGCTGGAGTTGACCACCAGTCTAGCTCCAGGTCCAGTGAGAGATACTGCCTCAAAGGAATAAAGAGAATGACAGAGTAGGACATCTGATGTCCTCCCATGATTTCTGCACACGCACACACAGGTGTACATATATACCCATGTGTACATGGCCTATCTTTATCCCTCTCTTATTCATTCCCTCCATTACACACAGAGAGAAATATGCCTGAAACAACTTAAAATAAGAGTGTCTGATTAGCCCCCTATCACTGAGTACTTGCCAGTTTCTACATGGCACACATTCAGCAATCATATCTGTGTGAGTCCTCTGCCTGACACACTTGCCTTCCTCTCACTGATAAGCCATTAGCTTTGCAAACAAAATTCCTTTCCCAATGATATGAATCCCAGGCTGGCTGCAGGAGGTCACAAGAAAAGCAAGTACCTGAGTCACATTTCCTGTGTGTCAGGAACACACTAAACACTATAAACAAACGTTTCATTTGCCCCTCACAGCACTAGGCAATAGCTAACCTCACCATCCCATTTTAAGAGTTAGAAACCTGTCCAAGGATTAGAAAATTGTTCAAAATCAACACAAGGGAGGGGGCAGAGCTGGCATTTGAGCCCAGTGTGCTCACCCTGTGCACTGTGCCTGCTGTAGTAATCAGAGTTGAAGTAATGGTAAAGACTGAAAGTTGCTCAACTGACAGGCACTTTAAGATTTCCCTGTAAAGCCGGGTGTGGTGGCACACACCTTTAATTCCAGCACTTTCGGGAGCCAAAGGCAGATAGATGTCTGTGAGTTCGAGGCCAGCCTGGTCTACAGAGTGAGTTCCAGGACAGCTAGGGCTACACAGAGAAACCCTATCTTGAAAAACAAGTGAACAAACAGATTTCCCTGTAAGATTAATATTTTTTTGGTACATTAAGAAATGCAATTTACAATAAAAGACCAATGATAATAGGAGACAACGTTTGCAATGAAAACATAGGACCAGAATATTTTCACAGAATAAGAAATCATTCCAAGACATAAATGAGGAGAGAATATGTGTTGCAGAGTACACAGATGAACATCGTCTGGCCCCAGGAACACCCAGTAGTACAAGTCAATCACAGCCTGTGTTTTTGAAAACTAGATGAAGCACATCAAAAGAAAAAGGACACAAACACTGCTGGCGAGACCACAAGCTCTCTGAACACAATTCTGCTGGAAAGCAATGCAGCAAAAGGACTCTGAAGAAAAGGTGTCCACTAATTTTTCTAGTAATTCTACATGTAGAAATTCAACATTGAGAAAGAACCCGAGACAGCCAACATGTGTATGTAAAAATAATGCTGGCATTACTTAAAGCAAAAGTTGGACATATATTTAAAAAAATCCAACAATGAGAATCAACTATATGCAGAGGTACATCAGGAATAAAGAGACTATGATTTTAATGATACATAACTGTTAGATTATTGAAAAAATGTTTAAATTATTAAAAAAATTTAAGAATACAGAAAAAAATAACAAAACCAGTGCCCCAAACACCCCCCAGTGAGCCTCAACAGTTAGTACCCTCCACACTAATACAACTCTGTTTTGTGTGTGTGTGCAGAGCCATTTCCAAACCATCAGGATATGACATTTTTTGGCTGACACAATGATAATTAATTATGTTCATGATCAAATACAATGACGACAGGTCCATCTCTTCAGACATCTGGCAGTTCTTCATTAACACATAATACGTTGTTGAAACCAGAGGTACCTCACTGTGCTAAAGAGCCAGGGACTAACTGTGTTTTGGTGCCTGCTGTGGTTTAGACTTGGATTATCCACCAAAGAAAGGCTCATATGTGGAAGCTGGCTCACTAGTCTGCAGTCCTGGGAGGTATTAGAACACTCAGTGCTTAGTGGATAGGTGTGAGACCATTGTGGATACACTCATAAAGGGGACACTGAGACCCCAGCTCCTCCTTTGTCCCTCTTTGCTTCCTGGTAGTCCTACAGCTTCCTCCACTGTGCCATGATACTCTCTGCTTTGCTACAGGCCCAAAGCAATCGCATTAACTGGTTATGAATTGAAACCTATGAAACTGTTAGCAAAAATAAACTTTTCGTCCTTTAAGTTGATTTTTCTCTCAGGCATTTAAATCATCACAGTAAAAGCTGGTAACAAACACTGATTAACCAGCTTCCTTCTCTACTCTCTACATCTACCTTTTCTAATTTTCACAACTTTACTTTCTATTTCTATGAAATATTTTTTTAACTTTCTAAATATGGATTAAAGCACTTCCTTTATTCTGTACCTAGTTTATTTAACTTATCATAATGTCCTCCAGTTATCTTGTTGCAAATAATAGGATTTCTTTTTTTTTAAATGAGTGAATAATATTCCACTATGTGCAGATATATATGCTATATTGTCTTTATCCATTCATTCACTGTTGGCTACTTGAATTGATTCCATGCCTTGATTATTGTGAACATTATTATAAAAATTACAAGAGCTCAATTATATTCTACCTGGTATAATTTTTAAAATTTTTTCCTTTAAATTTGAAACATGCTTACTTTACATGTCAATCCCAGTTCCCACACGCTTCTGTCCTCCCCTGTTCCACCTACCAACCTCCATTCCATCCCCTTTCTGCTCCCTAGGGAGGGTGAGGCCTTCCATGGGGAGTCTTCAAAGTCTGTCATATCATTTGGAGCAGGGCCCAAGCCCTCCCCCATGTGTCTAGGCTGAGAGAATATCCCTCTATGTGGAATGGGCTCCCAAAATCCATTTGTATACTAGGAATAAATACTGATCTACTGCCAGAGGTCCCATAGACTGCCTAGTCCTCCCAACTAACACCACATTCAGGGAATCTGGGTCAGTCCTATGCTTTCCTGGTTATCAGACTGGAGTTCATGAACTCTCCTTAAAAATTTTTATTTAAGTAAGTGTGTGTGTGTGTGTGTGTGTGTGTGTGTGTGTATGCTACATGCGTACAAGTGTTGGGAGAGGGCAGCAGATCCCCTAGAGCTGGACTTAGAGCCAATTGTGAACCATGGGTGTTGGGAACCAAACTTGGGCCTTCTGGAAGTTGAGCAAGTGATCTTCATTGTTGAGCCATCTCTCCAAGTCCCCAATATAATTTTAATGGCAAGAATAAAGAGATGTTTATTCACTCAAAATATATTAACTGAGTATCAACTATGTACCAAACTGGCCACTATACATAAAATAATGAACAGTTACATGTGTGGGAGGTGTGATGAATTTATATGGTACATGGGTGTGTGGTAGTAGGGAGGAAACAAACAGGGTTCTTATACCCTGTGTGGCTACCTAGAACCACAAGCTGGAATGAGCACTGCCATCCACTGCCATTGAGGTAAGTGACAGACATTCTGTACAGCCAACTCTAGAACTAGGGTGGAGGTGATCCATGTAACCAGAAGCTCAAACTGACTTAACTTCACCATAAATTTGGGGACACAGCTCCTTTCCAGCTATGGTTTGGTCAAGAGACCTCCATTCTCTTTATCTGAGTTTTCCTTTATGTCAAGTAGGAACAAAATGAACCCTGCAGGGTGGAGAGAGGACACAAATGGGAATGTAATATATAAGCCAGAAGTATAATGCAAAAGACATTCACTGAGTAGATTCTGTCCCAGCATCTCTCACCCTAAAGGAAGCTGTGTCCCACCCTGAACACTCAGAACCTGTCATCAAAGACACCAAGAATTCTAGGCAGGCCTAACTATCCTCAGACAATTCTGTGGGGAGGAGGGCTGAGCCTGCTGACAGCTTCCAGTGGCAGTACCTGGTGAGTGAGGTGGGTGTTGACTGTATCTTGTGGTCACATGATCCTATCAACCCTACAGTTCTCAGGGTCCCCTTCATAAAGGAGGACAAGGAAGCCCTTTAAACCAGCTACACTTGCTCAAGGGCCCCGAGCTTAGCAGAGAAAACCAGACAGGAGCACAGGGCTGTCATACTCTACTGGCTTTCTAGAGGTTCAGATAAAGTTGGTCCTGCTGTCGTCAGTAACTGGAGGTACAACAGGCAGGAGCCTGAGAATTGCCACAGAAAGAAGAGCAGAAGAGGTGGTTCCCCGTTGTGGCTTGGAGTACCTCTCCACAGCCTACTCATTCAAGGTTTGAACAAGTAGGTCCAAAGATGTTGAATCTATTCAGTACATGTTGGGTCTAATCACTAGATGTTGGGTCTGATCACTAGATGCTGGATCTGATCACTAAGCAGTGACTGGTTCATCACTGGATTCATATATTCATGAGTTCACACCAATGGGCTACTACAGGGTGGGGCCTGTTTGTAGGAAGTAGATCATAGGAAAGGGGTCTGCCTTCGAAGAGCATCTTCCTGTCCCTGCACTCTGCTTCCTGGCCACTGTGAGACAGCTGCTCTGTGCAGCACATCCTTCCACAAGATGTTCAGCCTCACTATAGTCTCAGAACCAAAATAAATCCCTCCTGCTTCTGAACCTATTTCTCTGAAGTATCTGTCACAAGGATGAAAAGCTAACTAGCATTCCCCTTTCTGCTCTAGAGGACAAAAGACTCTCTAGTCTTTCAGGGCAGTGGGAAACTGAGAGACCTGAAACCAGGCCCCAGAGTCGCTCTCCAAATCTTCGTGACTCCAAACATGCTGAAAAGCAATCCAGATACTCTCATCAATAGAAACACACCTGGCCTAGGAGACAGCTCATAGGATAAAGGTACTTGCTCTGCAAGTGTGAGATGAGCTTGACTCCCCAGAATTCAGAAACACCAGGCACAGAGTAGATATGGGAAAATCCCAGGAAGCTCAGGGCCCGCCTAGCCAGGCACACACAGCAGAGAAACAACAGCAACCTTGGCTCAAGCAAGGTAGAAAGTGAGGGCCTCCACTCGATGTTGCCCTCTTGTCTCAACACTCACACTGGGGCACCCATGAACCCACATTCATGTAGATGTATGTTCACACATACATTAAAATTTTTAATTTTAAATTTAATTTAAAAAGAGACAAACTTGGCCAAAAGAACAAATGACAAAAAGAAGTCTGGCTTCAGGTTGAAAAGATACAGACAAGTCAATACTACCAGGAACCACCTAGTCCCCTGCAAGGAAGTTCCAGGGATGAGGATGACTCCTCTGTCACAGGGGCAAAACCAGATCCAAGTCCCAAGCTGTGTAGTCATTCCAAACAGCTGCGCTCACCCTCAGCCCATTGCCCCGTAGCTGCAGTCAGATTCCGGCCATGCTGTCAACTGATGGTTACTGCATACTTGGGGGGAGAAATTAATAATAGATGGAGCCAAACCCTTCATGTTCCTCTCTAACCTGCCACCAAGTCTGGTGACCACATTCCAATGGAGAATACCAGAGACATTGGATGACGTACACAGCAATATCTATCAGCAGGGCAATATTCAGCAGCTGCAATCAAACACCCCCAGCCAGGGGATTCATTCAATATTCAGCCGAATGCAGACCAATAGACAAAGGAGAAACAGAAAAGCACAAGGGAGGGGTCAAAAGAGCAGTGGCCTACTGATGTCTGGGCCAAAGCCAGCTCCGTGTAAAGTTTCTACAAGGAACACAATTTATTAATCACCCAAAGCAGCTCTGAGTAGATTGGACTTTAATTTGATCAAAAGCGCTATAAATCGTCTCTTGAACCCAGAAAGAAATTACAGCCAAGACAGAGTGCTGCTCTGAGACACAGAGACTCAGAACAAAAAGTCATTAGCCAGCAGAGTTTGGAAGAGCACACTGCCCCTCCACTATTCCGAGTACACACACATGAGATCACCGTATTGGAACCTCAGAGGCACAGGATATCTTGGAAATACCTCAACTTGCCCACGTGGAGATGCTCCCTAGCAGGTGTGGCATCCCGTATGTAAGGCCCCCAACAGCTCATATCAGAGGTGGCAAAACCACTCAGGTACAAACACCCCAGGCGCTGATGGCTCTCTCTGCCCTCCTTAATCCTCTCTGCAATGCAGTCAAATCCTGACAAATACCCTAATCTCTTCTAATCCAGCACTGAGCTGCTCCTCAGCTGTGCCAGGCTGCCTCACCATGACCCACCCGAGCAAAGTGGAGCAGGGCTACACATGGCTACCCCCCCCCACACACACACACCTGATGGCAGCCTCCTCCCCAGGGAGTTTCCACAGAAGGCAGGTCAGAGGCCATCTTCACTGCAGATGAGATTCTGGTCCAAGGTCTAGCAATATCGGAGAGAAAAGGGAGAGCCGAGCTCACAGGCTGGGCCAGACGGAGAAAGTAAGGGGCTTTGTTCTAACTCTCCTAGCAGATGTTGCAACTTGCCTTCTGCAGGGCAGCCAACTTTTGCCGGAGATCTGTTGTTCTAATCCGCCCAGCTGGGGTGACCTTTGAAACCTCTGGCTGCCACTGCAGAGACACTCAGTGAAGTCCTGGGGAGCCAGGGGTGGAAGCTCACAAGTTTTCACTTGTTCAAAGATGCAGACTCCAATCTGAGTGTAAAGCAACTGAAAAGACCCCGTCAAGCAGAGAATTGAGCCCCAGATGGGCTGGGCATTTCCCCAACTCCACATCTGGCTTGGACTGCCACTCTAACCCTTGGTGCATTTGGCTTGGAATTACCACCAGCTCATGAGACATGTGCCTCCTGAGACCCAGTCCTTTCTTCCTTAGGCCAATGGAGCCCCACTTAGGATGCCTAGCACAGAAAGAACACTCAGGTGGAGGCTGAGAATGGCTGTGCTGAGACTGTAGGCAGGAACGCAGTTGACAGTGGAGCTGAGATCTCAGCAGCATTATTTACGGTGTGTCCAGCACCGCACAGCGCTATTCCATCCCAGTGAGCCTTAGGAACTGGGCTCAAGCACGTAATACCTCCATTCCCTATGTGGATGCCAAGGCAGTCCCCTAGTTCCCAAGGAACAGACTGAACATCCTGAGATTAAACCCTGCTGGGTGGGGGTGGATTCATGAGGAGCTGCAATGCCCAAACACCTGGGACATCCCTGATCTCTCAGCTCAGTGGTTGAAGCCTCTGTGGTCTCAAAAATGCCTTTATGTTCTTTAAAGTTATTAAGGACCCAAAGGCTTTTGTTTATGCTATCAAGGTGTGGTGTATTTGGTATTAAATAGTAATTCACAAAAATATCAGCAAGAAGCCTACATGTTGATAGGATTTTTTTTTTTTTTTTTTTTTTTTTGTATGTGTCAGGGCTTCACTGTGTTGCCCAAGCTGGCTTCAAATTCCTGAGCTCAAGAAATCCTCTGGCTATGAAAAGTAGCTCACCGCTTAAGAGTACTCCCTGCTCTTCTGGAAGACCTGGGTTCAATTCACAGCACCCATATCTGGCAGCTCCTAACAGCCTGTAACTCCAGTTCCAGAGGATCTGATGCCCTCTTCCACATCCTAAGGTACCAGAACACACATGGCATATATTCATACAAATACACACAAGTAAAAGTAAAATAGAGTGAGAGAAAGACAGACATACAGACAGACAGACACACACACACACACAGAAACAGAGAGAGAGAGAGAGAGAGAGAGAGAGAGAGAGAGAGAGAGAGAGAGAGAGAGAGAGAGCTCTTTTCCTCCCAAGAAGCAGGAACTGATTACAGTTACACCTCTGTGGCTAGCAATATAAATATTTTTGAAAGAAAATACATTTTCTAAAAATAAAGTTCAGGAAGAAGTTCAATTCTGTTATGTGTGTGTGGTTATGTATGGTCCTGGGGATGGAAATCAGGGCCTCTCACAAGGTAGGCAAGTGCTATATCACTGAGCAATATCCCAATCTTGAAAATGTCTTCTTTTGAACTTTTATTTGTTATTGCTCCTGTATATATAATGTATGAGGGTGCGTGTGATGGTTGTGGTTGCAATGTGGAGGTCAGTACTGTAGTGGGTTCTCTCCATTTACCTTGATGTAGATTCCACAGATGGAACTGAGGTTGTCAGGCTTCCTGGGCAAGTGCTTTACCCACTGAGATATCTTGACAGCTCACAAATGTCTTTAACATCTAGCCTAATGATGGACAATTAGATCTTTTCATCTGTTTCTGCTTCTTGTCTACTGTGACATCACAGTATCTATAGCTGCTAGGAAATACCACCATATGAAGAGATAAGAGAAGTAGAAAAACAAACGTCATCCTACACAAAAATAATCTGGGCCCCTAAAGAAGCTCAGGGCCTTCCCTGATCATGCTGTAAGTCCCCAGATCATACTTTAGAATCTTATTCCAGCTAATCTCCAAAGCCCTCTCTGTCACCATCTGTTCTCACTTCTGGTCCTCTTCAAACACCCAGGAGAAAAGGGGGAAGTGGCTGTCTCTGAGGACAAGTGTAAATCAACATCTAACTTCATTCCCTCTCTTCTTCAAGACCACAGGATTAATCAGTGTGACCAGAAGAATAAGAAGCCTGAGACTGGCACTGTGACAACAGCTTTCGCTCTCTTAGGTAGTTGGCCAAGATCTGGAACATCTTACATATGGAGATAACCCAAAACCTTTTTGCAGCAGCAGGAGCAATTTATAAAAACCAAAGCTGCTCACAGAGAATGGAGAGAGTCCATCCCATGCCTTCTCAAATAGGACTTCTGGTTGTGAACCATGTGATTGGGAAGTTGTTTTAAATTGGACAAAACCAGAGACAAAGTCTTGGCTAAAAGTATGGAAGACATATCTACAGCCTGAGGTTTCCTCAAGCACATGGAACGGTGCACAGCTTGAATGTTCACTATAGCCCTAAAATATTAGCACCATGGTCAGGATGTGGGAAAAGCAGTCTTTAGCTGGGCAGTGGCGGCTCACGCCTTTAATACCAGCACTCATGAGGCAGAGGCAGAGGCAGGTGAATCTCTGAGTTTGAGCCCAGCCTGATCTACAGAGCTAGTTTCAGGAAAGACTCCAATGCTACAAAGAGAAACCCTGTCTCAAAAAAAAAAAAAACAAAAAACAAAAAAAAAAAAAAAGCAGTCTTTAAATTCCTATACTTGAGTTTTAAAAACCCAGGAACAAATACCTGACCAGACACACTGTATAGACTTCTGGCCCCACAGAGACAAGTCAGTGCCCTGTGATATGCACACTTATCAAATTCTTGACATTGTCTTTATCCCATACATCGCAGCTGGCAGACATGTAGAGTAGTGACAATTTAATTAACACCATCTGTGTGCCTAGTGGAAAGTAAGCCACACCAGGATCAAGGGCATGCATGCTTTCTTTATTCAATGGTGCATTGCCAATGTCTATTACACTGACAAGCACAAAAAAAGTCTTCTAAACAAATACATGTGTATTCTATAAATGAATAGAAATTTTTATTATAAAAGTTTACAAGTCACTGTTGTGCTGGTTAGTTTTATGTCAACTTGACACAAGCCAGAGTCATTTGGGAAGTGGAACTCCAATTGAGAAAATAACCCCATCAAATTTGCCTGTAGGCAAATCTGTAGTACATTTTCTTTATTGATGACTAATAAGGAAGGGCACAACTCATTTGTGGGCAGGACCACCCCTGGTGGTGTCCATAAGCAACTTGGACCCAGGTCCACATGTTCCTGTCCCTCACCACTGAGTTCTCCTCCAACCCACCAGACAGCTCCCTCCCTACAGCTTCCTAGGCCTTCTTCCTGGAACACACATGAAAGACAGGCAGCTGCCCACAGTCAAACCATATCAGCAGGGCAGAAGGCCACATTTGCAGGACAAGCCATGCACCCACATCTTTGGCAGAGAGCTACTTGGGGGTTGTCTTAAAGGGTGATGCAATATACACTCTCTCACACACACACAGTCACACACACTGATCTAACAGATACTCATATCCACCTACACACTCACAGTGACAGTGTCATGGCCTGGTCTCCTAGAGTCACTATCCTACTGAAACTCCCACCTAACTGAGGGTTTAACAAGAAAAGGTTGAGAAAAGCTTTCTGCAATCGAAGTCATAGCTAATAAAACTAAAGCCTGAACCAGAAACCCTGATTGTAATCAGATTTTTCCAATACACATTCTAGCGACAATTCTCATGTTCATACATTCCCTTAACACACATCACCTTGCAGAACGAAGTGTGGGGTGTCAAGTGGATTTGTTGAGCTCCCATCATACCATGCCCTCCTCAATCCCCATGTGCTTCCTCCCTCTAGTCTATATCCCGAATTCTCATCGAACCCTAAGGGCTGAGTGAGCAAAGCACACGTTCAGGTAAGGCTATCATACAACCTTCAGAACTGGGAGGGCAGGAAACAAACCAACACATGTGGGGAGCTGGGGAAGCCTTGAATGAATGTTTAAAGAATAGATGAAGTAGCTGCTGAGTGAAAGTATATCGCTAACATGGGCACAGCCATGTGGGATACCTAATGCCTCAGACCCATGGGAATGGCAAAGCCTTCCTCTGATTCTGTCTGATTGTTAATGTGTGTCTACAAATGGCTGGCCAATGTGTGCAGAAACTAGCAACTGCACTTTCTTTTTTAGGATGTCAACAGACCTAGACTGTCATCTACAGAGTCCTCCTAATGAGACTAGCTAACCTCTACCTGCGTTGTACATAACAAATACTTATGTCTTGGTGCCATTCCATCAGAGTGTACACAGCCAACCTGGTCCAGCTATTCTGTATGTGTGTCACCCTTTCTTCATTCCGTGAACTGCCCCTAGTCAGGTCAAATCCAAAGTCTTGAACATACATGGTTCTGAATGGCCAGCTAAGGAAGAACAGACACTTCCTCTGCTATAGGACTAAGCACCCACATCAAGTGAAAAATCTCAAAACTCTTTTATTTATGCATCAGTAGAATAAGGCTACCATGCACCCCTGAAGGGCTCTTGTTATTGACCTGAAGGGCTGTTGCTATTGGCAAGGATCAGCCGCAGGCATTATACACAGAAGCAAGAAGGGTAAGCATAGTTTGGTTTAGGAGGAATTGCCCCACAGGGGCAATCAGGGGCCAGAATGTGAAAGTAAGAGCATAGGAGAGTCAGCCACCTTCCAGTTATCATAACTCCAACCTAGACAGCTGTGCCACTTGTCCCATACTTCCTACCCTACTGCACCTGTGTTTCTAGGATGGGCCATCTCTCCACAGGAGACATTAACAGCAGGACAGGGCCCAGTGTAAGGAGCCAACCCGCAGTAAGACATATTATGGAGGAATCAGAAGAGCAGGCAGAGCCTGGCCACCAGACTTCTGCTTGGGCCACCTTACAGGGTTCACAAGTCAGGATGCCAACTAATGTGGGTACTCAAGAAACCTGAGGCACGCCTGTGAGACACCAGCACAGGTCATGGAGACTAAAGACTGGGCCAGGGCAGGGATAATCACCCTTGCAGTTATCCTGTGTTCTCAGCCCTTAGCCAACTTCCAGGAGAGTATGACCCTGTGAGGCCTCCCTAGAGAAGAAAAGTGGGTGCATAAAGGGGAGAAAGAGAACTCATAGTAATCGTTTTGTATGGAGAAGTTTCTGTGAGCAAAGCCTCAAACTACGCACTTACAGTTGACTCTGTTCATTTCACCTACTACTCAGGGTAGCGACCAGAGTAGCCTTGAATGAAGACAGGCATTGGGGCATATCATTTGCTTGCAAAGTAAATGGGATACATCCCTTTTCCTTAAAGTATTCCTTTCTTTATTCTTGTTTTAATAACTGACTGCCAGAGGCAGAAGTGCTGATGATTAAAAAAAAAAAAAATAAGAGAATCCAGGATTTCAGGGAGGAGCAACTCACTAGAGACTACGGACAGAAGCATGCGGGAGGCACTAGACAGAGATCCCTACCTCCCTACACCCCAAGACAAAAGGATTATCATGCCCCTAATTTAACTGATTGTTACTGATTAGACAACAAGCATTACTCTCATTTTCTAACTCTGGGTGTGCTCTTAGCCCACTTGAACACATCTAGGTTGCACAATTTGCAGCAACGAGGGAACCTACATCATTTAGTCCATTGCTGATTTTACAGACAAGGAAATGTGGGCCAAGAGTGGAAGGAGGTAAAGGTTGGAGTAAGGATGGATGGCATCTAGAAGTCCTAGAGAACAGGGCATTGCAATCCAAGTAGGCAAGTCTTATAGAACTAATCTGGGGGTCGGTATCTGTAAGAGAGGAAACTCATCTGGTAAAGGATAGGCAAAAGGAGTTTTGAAAACACAATCATCAAGTGAACAGATTCTAGATGTAGATTGAGACAAGGTGTGGAGGGTTCCAGGGAGAATAGTGCTCTTTGCTAGTACTACCAAAAGAGTTTTTACTCAAGGCTACTTAAAACTACTGTTTTAATGACTTATGAAATGCTTTCCTAACCAAGTCTCAGTTCATATTGTTGGCACTCATATTCCGTGAATGACAGTGTTCATCACTCTGGAACACCTGAAATGAGTGTTTCAATGCACTTGTCACAAAGCTGCCTCATATCTGCTCTTAGAGTCTTGAGGTGAATAACACTAGCTCATTGAACAAATGCCACTTTTAGAGAAACAGACTTACACTTTAAGTTCACAACATACTAAAATATTTTATCTTCATTTTGTTGATGAGAAATATGAGCCCCAAGGTCATGCCATGGTTTGAGTGTGTTCCCAAAATTTCTTATATTGGGAGCTTCAAGGTCTTGGGTGGTCATACTAAAAGATAGTAGGACCTTGAAAAGACAGAGTCTAGGTCATTGAGGAAGCTGCCCAAAGAAGGGATTAAGGGGGTCCTTCTGGGACCCCTTGGGTCTCACAAGTACAAGTCCTTACAAGATTGAGCAAGACTCCCAAATCACACTAGCTTTCTGTCCACCTTGCAACAACACCCACTGTTGGTTTCAACATCACAGGAGGTTGAAGCAAGTTCCAGAACTGAGAGAGGAATAAGCTTCTTTATGAAGTCAGCCTGCCTCAGCTATTTCATTTTAGTAATACTGATATAGGTGATATACTCAATAAACACTGATATTGGCCATATAGTAATAAAAAAAAAAACCCTGAAATCCAGGCTTTCTAAACTCCAAATCATGGTTCAATTTGGTAACTTATTTAGAAGAACTTAAGAGATATATTAAATCTTTTTTTCTTTCAGTTTTATAAAATCCCTCCCACTTTAGCCCAGGCTAGCCTTGAATGTGTCTTGCCTCACACGTACTGGGATTACAGGCATGAGCCACCATGCTTGACTTGAACTCTGAGTATACACATGCCAGCAGGAAACTTTCAGTATTTGTTGATATTCCATTAGACTTTATTGTCATGATATCTAGTGAGTACAAATTTGATTAACACCCCTTGTCCAGGTAAATGTCCCCAACATTTGTCCTAAACAAGTAAGTGAGGTCATTTCACCTTTCATCCCTGAAATACACCCAGTGTCCAGTCCCCAGAAGTCTATGCAGGGCTGACCTTATTACCATCATGTGCAGCCCCTCTACATACACAGACATGTTCTCAGACCACAGGTATGGAAATCTTTATCTCTCCCCAAACTTTGCTATGCTGTTCCTGGCCCTTCTTTGCTCTTTCTACTGCTGGCACAAGCCTGGGAATGACCTTGACCTCCACTGTTTCTTCAAAGCTGCCGGAACATGCTATGGCATTGTGTCCAGCCCTACATTTCCACAAGCTGCTCCCCCTTTACTGTCTCTACCACAGCCTCCAGTGAGGATGAGAAACAATAGCTTAGTGTCTGCTGGAATCTACCTAGGGTGGTAAGGGCTGCCAACCCAAGCCAGCCAGCCCTATTGGCCCAAAGGCAGAAAATCAGGCTCAGACACAGCCCTGCTCCTCCTCTGGCTGTGTGTGCTCTCTACTTCCTCCTCCTGTTGGTTCTGCTTCAGTCTAGATCCAGCCTACCTGGGGCAGGGACATAGGGAGCTGGCTTCTCTGTGGTGCTTTAAGGATTCTTTAGTACCATCCGCAAACCTCTGTTGGCAAATACTGCCCTAGGAACCAGGAGTGACACAGGAAGGAGAAACCTTCCAAGCTACCCAACCTCATTTCTGTCTGTAGGACCACAGAAGGACTACTTAAAGCCACCCCATTCTAGAACATTCACCATACTCAAAGGTTTGGGGGTTATTTTTATACTAAAATCAGCTTATTCTATAGAATACCCTTTGTGAATGAATCTGACACTTCATCAATGATGTTTCTATCTCAATTCTAAGATTTGTGCCTACTATTTGAGGCTACAACTCAAGTCCTATCCCAAAGCACCTTCTCTTCCATTGTTGCCCCTAAGGATGACAGCATTAGAGAAGCCTTGAACCAAGCCAACCTTTCTGCTTTGTAGAAAAGAAACACGAGGTCCAGACCAGTTAAGCCAGAGTATGAATTGCTGTGATAAAAAAATAATCCATTTATTGAATCCTTACTGGGAGCTCACACTCTATTGAGGGCTTTTAGCCTAAGTTCACTTCCATTTTCAAAGTAATTCCTTCAGATTTCAATACAGGCCAAATCTCAAAGCCAGTTAAGTACCAGCCAAATCCGAACTCAAGTCTCCTGGTTCTAAGGTTCAAACCCTTGGTGGCAATGTCACATTGCCAGAGGTGAGGCGATGAACTAGGGAGCTGACTAAGCGCAAACATACTACTGTCTTGACCTAGCTTTACCACTAGACTACATACAGCCATAGGACTCGAAGGCTCTTGCCTCACATTCTCAGTCTTGATAGGAAAACAAAGCCTAAAGAGAAAGACTGGCTTAGGGCCAGACTCCCAAGTTTTGGCAACAGGATGTGGATAAGTGTCCTTATACAAGTCTGGATCTCTAATGCGCCCCCAGGGATGTAGGAGCATAGGATCCTAGGAGTGTGTCCTCCTGGCTGGAACTTGAGCTCCAGGATCTTTGCTCTGTAGGGGGCGCTCACACTCTCCTCATCCTCTCATCACACAGCAGCATGAAGGGTTAACAGGGTGACTGTACCAGACACTGAGCTTCACAAACTGCTTGTCAGTCTGCTAATGACCATATTCATCTGGCACACCAGGGAGGAACACATGTGAAGAGCAGCCACACACAAGCATGCTTGCATTCAACACAAAAATTCTGGAACTTCATTGATTGCTGTCATTTGTCCTTAAGGGACTCTTCCTTCAGATCCAACTTCTTAGGCTATTGGTGTTATCTAGAGTCCTAGAGAAGGGCTAGCTAAGATTGGCTATCTCCCATACACTTAAGAGCTGTCCCGCACTGCTCGCTCAGGCCAACAGAGCCAAGCCTATCAGGTCTGGGCTCTCAGCATAGCTGGGAGAACAAGGGTCTAAGGCAACACATTTTGTCCACACAGACTCATTATGTTTTCACCGAGTACCTCCAAGGCCCTGATCAGGCACAAACAAGGTGAGAGGGCAACGAGAGCATGGCAGACACTCCTCCCTCTCCATAGTGACGTGAGTGTGTCAGGAGAAGTCAGAACAGTCCCTTACCACCCACCTTATCTTGTCCAGTTTTCCTTCCTTCCCATGGTCTTCCCCAACCCTGACAGCCGCCCCACCCTGTCCCTTGAAGTAGTCATGCTCTGGATGAAGGGTTCAATCCAAAGCTCCCTGCGGGACAAACAGGTAGGTTTGGTATTAGTCTCAGCTGGTATTAACTGATGCTGGGTCACTGTGGGCCTCCATCTAAGTTGGCCCAGTACCATGGTGTATAGCTTTTCTGTTCATTTGGTCATGCATATCCATGATCCCCCAAAAGTTCATATGTTATATACAAAACCCCAATATTCAAGTGTGAATAGTATTTGTAGTACTTTGAAAAACTAAGTAGGATTAGGTGAGGTCATGAGGGAAGGTGCAGCCCTTATGGTGGCATTAGAGTGGCCTTAGAAGAAGAGGATGAGAGATATGATGCCCCTGCCACACCGCTTCATTATGATGAAGCAAGAAGACCAACACAAATTTTGACTAGAAGCCAGCACCATGTTCTTTGATGGGTCTCTGGGTACATAAGCTAAATAAACCACTATTCATTATAAACTATCTAATCTGTAGTTTTAAAAAATGACCCAATTATGACCATACAAATCAGTTCAAGACAATCTCTCTTAAGTTTGTCTGTATGATGATTTCAAAGATGTCTTCTCTGGCTGCCTTTGCCCTCTTCTAGCTATGCTTAGTACCTGTAGCACAGGTATACTAGGTTATGTTTGCATATATTCTTATATTTATGCTTGTTCCTTCCCTAGGTAGCTAATTGTCTTGTTTGGAAACTCTGCATAGACTTTGAAGTCATGCCAATCTGCACCATTCTCTCCTGTTACTACTGATAAGCAAATAAGTATTTGCTATAGTCTGATTGTAAATAGAATGACATCTTTTTTAAATAGCATAAAGTCTCTTCCTTGTCCATGCACACGGGTGTGTAAGTGTGTGTGTGTGTGTGTGTGTATGTGTGTGTTATTTCATTTCTATTATTGAGATAAAACACTGGCTATAAGAGCAGAGATTGTAAAGCAACACTGCTTACTGGCTTGTTCTCCATGGCTTTCTCAGTGTGCTATCTTATACAACAACCAACCCAGGACAACCTGACCAGGGATGTCACTGCCAGCAGTGGTATGGGCCCTGCCACATACATCATTACAAGGCAATGGTCTACAGACTTTCATACAAGCCAGGCTGAAGGAAGCATTTTCTCAATTGATGTTCCCTTTGTCCAGATGACCACAGCTGTGTCAAGCTAACAAAAACCTACCCAGTAGACTGTATATATGCTATTATCTTCCATATTTTAAGAACAAAATAGTACATACACATGGATATAACCTCCTTTTCAACAAACTCAACAATTTATTCCTGGATACAAAGCATTCTTCATAAATCTTATTTTCAATATTCCATCAAATGTAATTCCCCCAATCATGCTCCTTTTGTTTAACATTAAGGATACTTGTAATTTCACAAAAACAACACTTCAATTAACCGTTTCATACATAAAATTTTTCTTTTGGATTATTTATCAGGACATGTTTCAAAATCTTTAACAACTGATTTAAAGTGCTTGATATTTTGACAGTACTTATCCATGACCCAGTGCCAGGGCACAGATTAAGAACCAGGTCTGGGGATTTCCACTGGTGTGAGGTGATGTGCATATAAGATACCCAACCAAGTTAGGTAAGACGTGGGGAATGAGTCAAGCATTGAGCAAGATAGGAAAGGATCCAAACTCAAGGGATCACAAGGTTCAAAACAACTGTTGTTATCAAGCAAAACATCAAGCCTTTGCCTTCTTATGGAATCCTGCCAGGGACATAATTCCAAGAGGCTTCCCAGAGGCCACTCCAGTGACTCCAATTCTACCTCAAGATACATCTCTTCACTAAGGTTATCCAGAAAGATCCATAAGCTGCTAAAACCTTATCTAAGGCCAGGGTCCCCAAACCCCCACTGTGAGGAAGCTCCCACCCAGCTAGTCAAGTGAGAGAAAAGACAGAGGGGATCATAAGCACACACCATTTGAAGGCTGTCCTTTAGTCCCCTTTGTATCACTGTGACAATGTCAGTGGCTTTGTTTCAAGTTTGCTGGTTCATCGCATGTGTTTGCAAAGCCCACATTTTACAGTATCCAGTCCCCAGAGATACAACAGTAGACAAAAGGACAAGGCAACCCCTACTTAGGCAAACTCTGGTGCTGACAACAAGTGTTTTGGGTCCCTGGCTGCAGGCTAAGGACAGTTATGGGGTCTGTACATCTCTGAACTTTTCCCTCAATACACACTGATGGTGACAAAGTTTTTTGGAGAGACAAACACTCACTGGAGGCTGGGGTAACACTGTTGGCAAAGCAGTGTGTCATGTATATTTATGGCACATGCCTGTGTATGTATGGTAGTGATAGAATCAAGACAGTGAAATTAACTTTGATACCACACTACCTAGTTTCTAATCCTAGCCCTGCTGTGAGAACTTCGGCAAATTCTTTAATCACCCTTGGCCTTTGCCCTCAATTGAAAGACACGGAAAATGTTGTAGTCAGTTCTCCATAATTATGACAGAATACTTCATGCTGGGTAGTTACAAAGTAATGAAGTTTCTTAGCTCACACTTTGAGGCTGAACATCCAAAGAACATGATGTTGGCTCTAGTAAGGACATAATGGCAGATAGATGGCATCATAACAATAAGAGTGCACAAAACAGGAAGTGATGTCATCACAAGATCAGAAGCCAGGGAGTGAGAAGGGACCAGTCCTGGAATCCTACCACTGGACCCCACCTCTTCATGGCTCCACAACATTTAAATGTTGTCACACTGGAAAACAGGACAGGAAATATTGGAGGACACTGATATGTCTAAACCATATCATAACATCATTTGTTTCAGATGGCTGTGAGAAGTAAATCCTTCAGCACTATGCCTGGAACAATTGAAAGCCCTTCCTTAAACATGGTCTAGCTGCAGTGACAAACATTTATCTGCTGGATCTTAAATAAACCAGCTGTTTGGTGACTGACATTAAACCAGATAGAAAGTTCCAGAGCCAGAGACCGAAACTGAAACTGAAGGTGCATTTGACTGCCCAGAAAAAGGTGAGGATATAATCTAGAAAGGATGGGGGGAAAAAAAACTAGAAAGCCTTTCTCTTCCTTTTCCATGGCATCCAATAATGGAAATATGGCAAAAGAATCCTGCCAAGTCTAGATGGTTCCAATGACGAGCATGTGCCAGAACTCAGACACAAATGGTCAAGCTGAATTGGGGAAACAGGACTAGGCGACAGGCACAGCAAGCTCCAGGACTCTCCTTAAGGATGGACATTCCAGACAGAAAATTCCCGGTGCTGTTGGGTGCTATGGAATTTCAGAAGTCTAAGGGAGGGCGGGGCAGGGTAGAAACTGAACATTGGCCACAACTAGCAGAAGGACAAAGGCCCGAGTTTGCAGAAGTCGTACTTAGGACTGTGATGTAAATGGAATGCTGTCCAGATTTAATATCAGTGGCGCAGATAAAAACAATGTCAGCAGACTGGATAATTAGAGCTTTTTGGCTCATGCCTTCTCTCTCTCACTTTCTTGAGGGATGTTGAAAGAGACGGAGATGGGTCCAAAACCCCAAGAATTCCTCAGAGCTGCAGTGTATTTTTAGCTCCTCCTGGCATCTGGGAGAGCAGAGACATGACTTCAGGTTCAGCTCTTGGCTGTGCCCTTTACACCAGTCTGAGCAGCTCTTTTTAAACCCCTTTGATAAAGATGGATGCGTTTTAAAGAAACGCATGAGCTAATTAAGACCACATTTGGGGAGCCGTTCCCTTGCAGCAGAGGACTGTGCTGGCCAAGTGGAACAGATAGGAAGTCAGCTGCCACTGGTCCTTTTCCTCACAGCTCCCCAAACTCCTCTCTCAACCACTCCAGGGTCTAGTGCCAGCCTTTCAGCTAGACTTGCTCAGCTCAGGACTACAGCCACGCCAAAGCAGTGGGTTTCCAGGGGCATATGCAGGTCAGCGCAGACAGGCTGGGCCCCACCACCTGTTACTGCTGGCCTTAAGTTCAGGCCATTTGAAAAAGAAAGAGTGAATCACAAAACCTCAGATACAGTTAACAGACCTAACGTAGCCTCCCACCCAGCAAAGGAATCCTGTTTTTCCTAACTGGGCAACAGTGGTCTGGGGTGTGCATTAAGAATACAGCTGGCAGAAGGGATGGGCCCAACCTCAGCAAGGGTCAAAGTAGGACTTGGTTCATATTCTGTGGATCCCCTGAGAACAACTTGAGAGTGCCAGGAGCCTCCGCACCAAGGACCTAGCTGACACTAGCTCCTGTAGACCATGTAACAAGGATTGGACACCCCAGAAATGAGATACAAAGGAACCCTGTCTGTCCATAAGGAACATAACAGATAGCCAGGGAAAGAGTCCATGCCATATAGCAGGAGCAACTCTCTTAGGAAAAGTCTAGAACACATACATCATTTAGACCCCTTTCATCACCTAGCTCCTCTAGAGAAGAGAAACAAAGGTGTTTATTATTGGGATCTTGATGGAACCCAACAAGGCCATCCATACATGGTTGAATGACCAAGAAAACCTTCATAAATGAAGTTCTTTCCCCACAGGTCCTTCCTTTCCATACCATGTCAGGAGACAGTCTGTTACTTACTGAACCATGATGTCTCCCCTCTCTGGATCAAGGTCTCCTGCAGCCACAAAGAAATAAATGCTACTCTTCTAGAAGACAGGCCTACAACTATTTGAAGACAGTTCTCGTTTATCCTCAACCTTCTTAGACTAAGCACAGTCCCCTTAATGATTCCTATTTGGCACTGTTTTCCTTCCACACCATTTGCACACACACCATGACCCTGAGGACTAAAGAAAGAACACGATGGCACACCCTGGAATCCCAGCTCTGTTACTCACTGAGTTTCAGTTTCCTCTGCTTGATAATCTTAGTTGGGAGAATTAAACAATCAACTCATGGAGAACTCTTAGAACTGTACCTGTCCCTTGATCAGCATCTAATTCAGTGTTTGCTACTCCCTACTCCAATGCTTTGCAGCCGGGTACTTCACTGCCTCTTCTCTCTGGCTCCTCATCAATAACACAGCAGTGCCATGGAGATTGCTTAAGATCTTTGATGACACAAAGGATGAGACGTTCCCTGTCAGTACTGCTTAGATAGCAAGGACGCATAAACACTCACATCCTCTCCTTTTCTATTGCTGATACATTTGGAAGCCCCTTCTCCCTGGGTTTCACAATTCTGCACATCTTACCTACAGAGACACTCAGGGCCTTTGTTCCAGGCTTCTTGATTTTCAAGAATACTTGTACACTCGACTGCTCAGAAAGGAAGAGAGACATACTCCAGTTAGACAACCCCCCACACACTACACACACACCCTGGCCCCTGTGAAACTGTACCTACTGGCCCCCAGAAAAATCCAAATTTCTTAGGGTCCCCCACCCCTGGCCCCATCCAACTGTGGTGTAGCTATACTCTTTTGCCTTCTTTGCAACAACCTATGGGGGTGGGAGCCCAAAGAATGAGTGTAAGAAAATGCTGATACTCTAGTTGTTTTTGTTGTGAATCATGAAGTGCTTTATCTCTAATCCACAAGTCTCCTCTCCTGCCAGAAACCATTAACTTGGCAGATTAAATCCTTAGGTTGCAAAAAGGTGAACTCTCCTCTTTATAGTTATTGAAAATAGCCTATAGAAGAGATAGTAGCAAAATAAACTTCCTTTCTCCTGTCTTTATCTTAGAAAATCACCAACCCCATCACATCCTGTTCATGTTTAGCTTATTAAAAGAAAAAAAATAACCAAAGGACTTTAAAATCCTTATTTATTCATGTTGATTCTCATCTCAATTTAATCCAAATTTCCATTCAAGGTTTTTGTGAGGCTTTTTTTTAAAAAAAATAAAGATTAATCTTTTTTATTTGAAGGTCCCCTGTTAAATTCTCTTGCTGGAGATGTCTGTCCTCCTAGTTCACTCATTCCTTCCACCAGACAGGCAGAACATCCCTCTAAGTCTAGATTCTCACTCAGACAACCCAGCAACCCCCAACCACAAAAAAGGAGGGTATATGTCCCGATGGTATAACATGGCTGAGACCATAGCTACAGTAGTCAAGCAGAAGAATTAAGAACAGGCACATACATCCAGAAAATCTAACTGAGACGCACTACCATCCAGATGTGGGAGGACAGCTTAAGGTGAAGTAGACCTTGTCTGACTCGCATCCAGCACCAGGAACAGGCAGGTAGGGCAGAGTCACCGGCAATGCTATGAAATTCCCAAAGCATTTTCACACACTCTGGATAACTTGGCAGGAGGAGACTGAAGGATGCAGAAGTTGTCAGTGACTCCCCACCCCCTCAGACATGGGACATGAGCATCTCCTCTGCTTCCTGCCTTCACCACCACTGTCACATTTAGGGCAGAGGTCTCATGGAGATGCTAAGCTTTGACTTACAGGTGAATACAGACACTCAGCTAAGTTACTGGAGAGTTGCACAGTTTTCCCAACCAGGTAGGTATGTTCTTGATATTAAATTATAACTTACAAATCTTGTTCAAAAATAAAAGAAAATAACCCAGTGAAACTCATGACGTAAATGCTTTGTTATTATTCATCCTTTCAATGTTTTAGCTTTATTTTTAGATTTTACTGTTTCAAGATTTCTTACAATATTTTTAAGCATGGCTTAAAAACCCTGAGACTTCAACATCTGGTCATGAGTTACTTGCAGAACTTTAGCATAGTTTTCTTTCTTTTGAAAAATAATTAATCTGTGATGGCTTTAATGGATGGCAAATAAATAAAAGCAGCTTTAATGTTGACATAGTTTTAGCAGTAAGATTGGACTTTATCAGGCCCCACGATCAGGGGTCGTCTGGAAAAGTTTATAATCTGGTTCCATGGAAAACTCCAGGGGATGGACCCTGGGCCTGGAAGCTTATTTCAGTTTGAGCTCTGAGGGGGCTCTCATCCCACACCAATGGTCTTCTTTGTTTATAGAGGGTTTTCAGCTGGTGGCCCTCCCCATGTCAAGATGACCTCCCATTTCTTCAAAGCACTCATAAACATTTCAATCAGAGGCTACTGCTGTCCTTTCCCAAGGTGCTAAGAGTTCTCTAGTCTCACCACATCCATGAAAGAGAGAAAGGATTACACCCAAATTAGATCCCAGTCTCCTCAATGTCAGGAAACCCTATTTAAATTAGCTCCCAGTTTGCCCAGTTCTGTTCCCCCCAGGGCTTACTTTAGAAACTGAGTCCCACCTTCAGTGTTGAGACAGAAGAGCTTTTGGAGGTGATTGGGTCTTGAGGCATCTGTCACATATGAGTAGGCTCCTATTTTGGAAACAGGTTTGCCATAAAGGTGAGTTAAATGTCGGGTCTCAAGATCTCTTGCCCATCTGTCTTTCATCATGGGATGATGCAGCAAGGGGGTCCTCACAAGACTCAGCCCCTTGACCTTTGACACCCAACCTCCAGGACTGTAAGAGATGAACTCTGTTCTCTGTAAGTCACTCCAGTTTGTGGTCTTCTGTTAAATCAGCTCCAAACTGCAGGTGTCCCGAAGGCTGTTCTACTACAGTTCTGCCTCTAATCAGAAATGGCCAGCTCCTCAGGCCCATGTCACCCCCTGAATACACACTAATGATCAAAGGAGGAAGTCACAGCTGACCCAAAGTACTTCCATAGAATTCCTTCCTGGACCCAGATCCCATTGGGCTATGCTCTTGGTGAGTTTTGAGAGAAGTACCTCCAAGGGAAGTGAGACAGGGTCCCTCTATGCTTCTTCAGCCACATTCGAGATCACACGAAATGCATAGAAAGTGGGAAAGCCCAGGGTGTATCAACTGGGCATTCAAAATGCCCCCTGTGATTCTTCTATGTCCCCTATCCTCAGGTTGGAGCCCTACAATGGCATTAGAGATGGATGGTTTCTTAATTGGGAGTCTGATACCTGTGTGCTCTTTCTGTTCCTTCTCTGCTGTCAGCCCCAGCCCCTCCCATAAATCTACTCCCCCAAGTAAATAGAGCAAGTAAGTGTTACTTTGGGTATCAGGCAACAGAGCTGCGATGTAATCAAGCTAAAACAGACAAGGGGGGTCCACCTCTCCTGGTGGCGTTACGTAGGGGCTATCATTGGTTTCAAAAAATCGCTTAAGATTAACGTTTTTAAATTCTTACTGTGTTGGTGATGCTCATTTTCCTACAAATAAAGACTTTCCTATAAGCAAAGACTCTGGGGATCCCAAATTGAGGAATCCTAATACCTAGGCCTCTCAGAAGCTTTAGAGCCACCTGCTTACTGCCAGGGGCTAATGAATCACAACTTCCCAGTCTCATACAAAAACTACTCACCCATGGAGTTAAAGGGCCCTGCTGTCTGAAGCCTGCATGAGCATAAGGACACCTGCTGCCGCCTCCACACCCTGCTACTGAATGCCAAAGAGTAGAAAAATTACTAAGAACAGACACTTGAAAAGCTTCTCCTCACCTACCTACAACTTCCACCGGGCAGAGCAGACTCCAGTCACCTGCCTTTTAACAAAGTTACAACAGTGAGTGAGTGGCTCCAGGCACAGAAAGAAGAGTGGATCAGCCCTGGCCTCAGTGAGTTTCTAGTCTAACGGAGATGAGGGAGCCTGATAACACCTGGGGTCCCCATTACTGGTTTCTACAGAGTTAGGATGCATATTAGTGCACTGCCACAGCTATCACTCTTTATTATTATTATTATTATTATTATTATTATTATTATTATTATTATTATTACCTTTATTATTGTCAATTATTTGATAACCTTTCTGCCCTTGTTTTCTAGGATGCTGCACTCTCCCCCTCTCCTCCTCCTTCCTCTTCCTATCCCCTACGTGGCTCATTTCCAGTATTGTTGACTTACAATAAGCAAGAGTTCCCCATACTCACTTCCTAACCTCCCCACCGATCTCCAGAATGTCACAACCAGAGACCTGCAGGACACCACTAATTTATCCAAGAGAACACAGCAGAATCTCCCATCTCTCCAAATAGATGTTTCTCCAGCAGCAACTTCCACCCAGGCAAAGGCCTCATCCTCAGCCCTGTGGTCAAATCCAGGATCTTTTTCACGCTGCCTCTTACCTAGTATTCATCATCTTAACTAGTTCTTAGTTTGATCACTTTTTAAGGCCACCACCTACCAACATCATGCTTACAGACTACTGCAGAGCCTGCCACCTGCTTCTCTTTCCACTTTCCTCCCCCAGTAGTTGACTCCAGGAAGCAGCCAGATACCAACACACCCCACAAAGCACCCTCCAGGGGCTGTTTACTATATACCATTGCCTACAGGTCCTAGGTTCAATTGCTATCTGAGTAGGAGGAAGAGCAGAAGGAAAGAACACCAAATCATACACATGAGCCCAAAGAGCTAAGGGGTTGGAGAGAGGACCACAGTCTCTTAAGCATAGAGGAAACGGTAAACATCCCAAAGTTAACAATGCCCTGCCCACTGTCAAAATTTACTTTCTGTTAAGCTCTGTTTTACCCCTCTAGTGTTAGCTGGCCAACTTGATGCTCCTCCAACCACACCTAATTGATTCCAGCACTATGGTCTTTGCAATTGCCAAGTTCTTTGCTTGAATAGAGTTCTCACGCCAGATATCCTAAGACCCATGCTTTTACTTCATTCTCCTTTTTGCTTCTATGTACCCTCCACAGAAATGTTGTTCTACCTGGCTATCCAACATTCTCATTCTCTCTCTCTCTCTCTCTCTCTCTCTCTCTCTCTCTCTCTCTCTCTCTCTCTGTCTTTCTCTGTCTCTCTCCTGCTCTGTCTCTACTGTAAAGCTGCTGCCTATTTCTCCCATATAAATGAAAATTATATTGGAATAGGAATTTGACCCTCATCACTCAAGAAAGATTTGTTGAATAAATGACTAAGTGTCAAGTGTAAGGTCATGTCATTTTATACTTAAAAAAAAAAAAAACAGGACTCAATTTCTCATAGAGATGGTTACAACATTGATAAAGGTCCTAAGAAGACTTCTGAGACATAGCCCCAAGAGAAAGTCATTTACTACTAGGGCCATCCACAGACAAATAATCCACAGCATGCAGGACACATCAACACTTTACAAAAGAGCTCAAAGAAAATGCTTACCTTGTAGAGAGAGATGATTAAACTCCACAATTGAATACAAGTTAGCAAGAAACAAAGTCCTAGAAAATATGTGTGATTTCATAAGGAAAAGAATTGACAATGGAGCATATCAGCTGTGAGTTGATGTGCTGTTGTTAGGTGTTTGGTATCCGAGATCACTGAAGGACACTGATTGATGAACCCCTCCCTCACAATCAGCAGTTTGTAAACCAGGAACTGAAACTGTGGGTCTCTAAAGGAATGGATGGCATCTGGGTCATTTCTGGCCCTAGATGAAGACATTACTTTCTAAACTGCCCAAGAACCATGATTGCTCACCAGGACAAGGGAGAGAGTGTAGTCAGTAAAGGGTTTGCTATGTAAACTTGAGGACCTGAGTTCAATCCCCAGCACCCATATCAAATCAAGGCCCGTGGTGTGCAGGGCAATCCCAGCTTTGGGAAAGCAGAGATAGGAGGACCCATGGGACTTGCTGGCTAGCAAGTCCAGCCAAATGTGGAGCTCCCGGTTCAGTAAGAGATCCTGTCTCAAAAATAAGGTGGCCCCTAAGGTGAAGGGTGAAGGAAGCAGAGGTAATTATTATTAATGTTATTTCCCTCACAAGTGAAAGTAACAGAAAGTAACGTATGTACATGATACAGGTTATGCCCACAAAATGCCAAAGGGTGACCCACATTTTGGAAACCTGAGAATATTTACTATTGTACAATTGCCCACAAAAGGCACCATCTGCGTTCAACAGGCTTTCTCTGTGTGTCAGTTAGAAGTCTTCTTCCTATACAGAAGGTAAGCATGTTTGCAAAGTCATGCCTGTGGGAGCTCTCAGGCAATACCTGGAGCAGCTCGTGCCCACAGAACCAGCTGTGGTTATGGGCTCAGCCCAAGGAGGTCTGTCCCCTACAGAAGCAAATGAGAACTCAAAAGCAGGCTGAGTTCATCAGAGGGGCACCCTCCAGAGGCAGGAAGGGGGACTTTCAGGACTCAAGCATGAATAGTCTCTAGCAGAAGCTAGAAGCCTTGCTCCCTGTCCCACCTCACCCTGCCCCTGCAGGCCTTTAAACTTTTTCCTGGCTGGTCCCAATGACAGTTCCCATTGACTAACCAGGTCTAACATTCTACCAGCTAAAGCCAAGGCCAACAGGTAATTCTAAAGCATCACTTCACCCTCACCTGCCCAGGTATCTGGCCAGGCATCCTCTCTCATGAAGGATCTCCTGGGGAACAAGGGAGACACACAGCCCCCCTCTGCAGCTCTCCTGGTACCTGAAGCAGAATGGTCAACAGCAGAACTTAAGCCCGAAGGACTCACCAGCATCTTCCCTGTGTTCTGTTGTGGCAACTGGGCTGGAGGGGCAGGAAGGGCCTGGAGAACTGCTTCCTGCCCTGTGAGCCCTACAGGATGTCCTGAACTGCAGCACAGGCAGACAACTCAGAAGCCACCTGGGTGGGAAAGAGAAGAGGAAGAGAAAAGAAAAACAAACAGAGACAGACACGTCCAAGTGTGACAGCAGCTAGTAGTACATTGTTCTCAGGAAAGTCTCACAGTGGCAATAAGTGGGGCATGACAAATCCGGAGTTCAGAAACAACAATCCCAAGAAGAGCCAGAACGAGATGCTTTCTTCACCAAAGAAGACTGATGAGCAGTGTTCTGGCCAGGTAGAAAAATCTGGGAAGATGCTCTGGCAGGGGTGAGGGAAAAGGGCTTGGGGAGGTGCCTTCACATAGGCTAGGGGCAGTGAAGGTAGATGGATGACAGTGCCTTCTGGACAAATTGCCTGGGTAATCGGGGGCCAGGCATAGGTGACATTGCTGTGGAAAGAAGGGCTAACGGGGCTAAAAGAAAATACACTGTGAGGGGGAAAATGGCCTAGAGACAAGTGTCCCTCAGCCAGGCTGGGCCTGAGTCCTTTGTTTCTCTAGAATTCACATTAAACCAGTCCACCAAGTCCACCCACTCTACCATGTCCAGGCCATTAATGGTCTCCTCTCTCCTTTCTTCAGAGACTTTTGCTCCCTCTGGAGGCAAGTTTTACATTTAAGGAAAGGAATAGCTTTGGGAGAGCCTCTCTTCCAAAGTCTTAGGTTTTGTCATTTGTAGTTTGTTTCTATTTTTCCTTAAGGAAGATGGGCCTTCATCATGGCATACCAGCCAGAAGGCTGCAGAATGAAAGATCCTTATGAGGTCCCTTAATAGAGCACACGGGAGGCCCAGAGGGTTCCTTCACTAGTAGTTTCCTTCCCACACTGAGATGCTCTATAAGGAGAAAAGTGGAGTAACCAGGCTCTTAGAGGAATGTGATGGGTGGGCTTCCAGGCCTATGTCAGTCTCCTGGCCAGATGCTCTGCCCATGTGACCAACCTAGTTCTGTTTGGCCAAAGAACCAAATGTAGCTGAATCAGGTTGGGTATTACTGCTTCTCTCATGGGGCAAGTCAGACAGACCTTGACCGTAAAGAGACAAAGGTGGAGCCTGACTCATCTGGTGTTTAAGAATTCTTAGTTCCCTGATCTTAGATCCTCTTCCAGGATGTGTGGAGCTGATAACTCATCCTCACTAGTCACTTTCTGTGATCTGCCAGCTGGAGATGCCTCTCAGCTCACCATTTCCCCCTGCTATCCTCAGGACCAGCACCCTAAACAGGCTCCTGGATGCGCCATCATTCCCATGTCATCCCATAGTCACATTATAATTTCCGTTTCATGGACACTTCAGATTTCTATTTCCAAAGGACTGGAAGTCACAAGAAAACATGAAAAAAAGCTACAGATTATTTGAGGATAAGTGTAGAAAAGCTCATCCTAAGCTAATTTCTTAACTCTACCAAGAATTCCATCTATCCTGATACATGGGCGAAGAAAAAATGGGGGGATCACATAATTATCTTGGTACAAGGAGGATGAGAGGAAATGGAGAGGAAAAGCCCTCCAGAGTGAACTCCTAAAGTGAACTCTCTACGGAATGAGAATGAACTTCAATGGACTGAAAACCACTGGACTTTCAGGAACTAATACTTACCAGGTGGTTTCTTTTAATATCAGCATCTGTTTTAAGAAAGCATCAAATACTAAAGCATGTGTTGTCAAAGGCCATTGCTTCAGTACTGGGACAGAGGTCTGGAAGCTAATACATATCTCATGGTTTTCAACAGAAAACGGTACGGCCATCACCCATCCTGGGGGAGGAAAGGGCGGAGAGGGTGGTGATCAAGAGGTCAGAGGGCACTGGCTGTGTGGGGAGATGATTGTCTTAATGAGTTAAGGACAACGAGAAGGAGATCCAATTACCCACATTAAACAGAACAATCATTATAAAAAATACTTTCCTAAGATGCTAATAGCATCCCTACAAAGAAGCCCTGGAAAAGGAATCAGTAATTAGTGAACCTCTTCTAACACCCCTCTTAAGTACCAATTAAACCTGCGAGTTGACAGCAGTGACCACAAGAATGTCTGCTTCAGGGTGTACTGGAGGAACAGGGTGCCAGGTTTCTGCTGTGTCTGTCTGCTGGTGGTAAAGTACATATTGTCTATCGGAGGAGGAGGGATCCCATCAGGCACCACTGGCTGGACAGAAAGCTGAACAACGGTGAACTACAGACATGCCCAAGGAAAGAAAACATGCCTATCCTGACTTTGATTTCTACAAATGTCAAAACGAGGGTGCAGCTGGGACACCAAAACTCTACTCCAGCATACAGAGGAGAAACTAGTTCTGCCTAGTTAGGTTCTCACAGTGTGGTCAGTTCCCAGTTAGCATTACCCGGGTGGGAGCTTGTTAGACTTGAAGATTGTTGGGTTCACTTCAGACCTGCTGAACTGAAATTTTTATGGCAGAGCCAGGGTATCAGCAAGCTCTCTATGACTCTGATGCACTGAAAACTACCCGTCTAGAAAGTTTGGGGCTAAATATGGCAGCGAGCCACAGGAGACATTTTACAAACGCAGCTTTGCCTCTCTTCAAAGTCTCTGTTGTACTCTGAGAGGAGTTTACACATGCCTATTGCAGGCAAATGACCAAAAGCACCTTGGAAAGGGTTCTGAAGACCCAGGAGTGAGGAAACAAAGGAAAGGGGTAAGTTTTAAGGAAGTAATTCAAGTCTCAACTTGATTAACCAGAGAGAAGTCTTCTGCCTTCGGGTAATGATGCACTGCTCTTTGGATAGCCAATGCAGACACAGCTCAAGACTGAAGACACTAAAAGATACAGGACCATGCCTGCTCCCAGGTGGCTAACAAAGTGCCTTCTAGAGTCAGCCGTATCATGGGACTCTTGTGGAAACACGGTAAAGAAAGACACATATTTTTGCCCCACTTTTCTTGCATGCAAATGACAGCATACTAGTCACTGTTTTACACATTGCTTTTTCCACTTACTACAGGTTGGTGGCTGTGCTATACCAGAAACATCCAGAACCACCTAGAAAGGCTGAGTTTCTGAAAGCATACAACAATATGGGGTGTGGGAGAGCTCCCTGCAGAGAAGGAACAGCTGGTAGGCTACCACATGATTTTTCAGTGGACATCCAGCACATCCTAAATTCTACACTTGCAGAATATTCTGCAAGCCCTATTGTGTGTTGTTTTACAACACAACAGTAATAAGAAACCCTCACCTGGGCCATTAAATAAATACAAAGTAGCATTACTGGAATGCACTAGAGCCTGGTGACTCAGGTTCCCTAGGACAAAAGTAGAAAGGAACTTAACCACTAGAGAAAATTCAAAGCAATGACATGACTTGGAAGTCCAATAACTATAAATCACACTTTATCTGTAAGAATTAAAACCTGGAAACAGAAGCAGACCTACAGCTAACCACTGAGCCGAACTAGAATCCAGATGCAGAGGGGGAGGACAAGACCAAGCTACAGAAACCCACAGAGACAGCTGACCTGAACAAGGAGGAGCTAATGGGCCCCCAGACTGATAGCTGGGAAACCAGCATTGGACCTACTCAGACTTCCTGAACATGGATCTCAGTTAGAAGGCCTGGGCAGTCTAAGGGACCTCTGACAGTGGAACCAGGATGTATCCCTGGTGTACAAAAGGACTTTGGGAGCATGTTCCCCATGGAGGGAGGGCCTAGTCCCTACTCCAAATGACTTGACAGATTTAGATGAGCCCTCCAGGAAGGCATCACCCTACTTATGGAGGGGGATGGGGGGTGTCGGGGGCATGGGAAAGTGGAAGAGAGGGAGGGAGGGACGAAGAGGGAACTGGGATCAATATGTGCAATAAGAAAAATAGATAGATAGATAGATAGATAGATATAGATAGATAGATAGATAGATAGAATTAAAATCCAATTAATGATAAGGACACAAACTGACTAAGAACAACTTACTACTTTTTCCAACACTTATTATCAGGTATATGACACAAAATTTAAAAAAAAATGTAATCTAATCTTGCACCAACCTCCATTGTAGTAACATTTCCTTCAAAATTATTTCTGTTCATACTTCTCTAGCACCATTAGGAAGATATCTTTCCCCTCTGATATCTATTGAGTTTTTTTTTTAACTTTCACTTTTTATGAAGTAGCATCAAAATGTAAAGCATTAAAGCTTTAGTAAATAAGCAAATAATATACAAACAACCTTATTGGAAAAAGTTCACATGTCATATGATTTATACTAATCAGTAGGGTTTTTCTGCTATAGTGGCAGAGTTGTGAAACCATCACCTGGATAAATTCCAGAACTCCCTCATTACGGAGAAAGAAATTCTATACCTGCCATTGCTCTCCACCTTCCCAAACCCCCAAACCCAGCAACCAGCAGTCCAAATTTCATTTTCAGCTGACCAACCAGCACATGCAACACAAGTAAGGAACAAAATCAATGGCTTTGTAGATAAGTCCACATAAAATGCCCTTCACTGAAGAGCAAAGAAACAAAAGAATGAGATACAAAACAAAACAAAAAACATTTAAAGGCTACAGCATAGTACCAGATGTTCTAAAGCAAACCACCATTCTAAATAAGTGTAAGTAACAGAACAATGATGGTGATATAGTAAAACAAAAAAACCCTTTCAATTAATATTGCATTAGGTAGAAAAAAATATAAAAGCAAAGAAAGATTAAACAAATAAAAACAGCTGACATATTTTGTTCCAACCATATTAATAATTATATCAAATAAAAATAATCTAACATTAATTAAAATGGGATAAAAAGACCCAATTATATACTATCTACAATAAACCTTCTTTGAGGGTTACAAATGCAGGTACTAATTAAATAAAACAGAAATGGTTACACTGGCACCAGACAATGGAGTTCAGAAGAAAGAACACTGCCAGGAATAACGACAATCACTTGACAATAAATCAGTTCACTAGAGAAAGAATAACCCTCAAAAACATGAAAACATTTAACACAGACTTCCAAAACAATGTATTCAAAAATTCTTAAAACTAAAAGGAGAGCTAGGAAAATCCACTGCTGTAATTGATGGCTCCAATACTCCTGCTCAGTAGTGATGAACCAAGTATAAAGAAAACAGGAAGATCAGATGATCTGCACACTAGTGACTAGATCCCCCATCACAACACCAAATACACGTTCTTCTCAAGTACACATGTAACATTCATCAATTAACCCAGATTCAGGGCCACTGAACAAACTGAATCAAACTTAAAAAAAAAAAAAAAAAAAAAGAGGTACAACATACTAATGTCCTCTGGGAAAAAAAAATGAAATTGAAGCAGCAGAGTCAACAGGAGCTATCTAAAAAGTTACTAAAATGGTTAGAAAACAGTGTACTTCCAAAGAATCCCTGGTTCAAAAGAAGGCACAAGGAATCTTATAACATTTTAGACTGGCTAAGCATGGTGGTGTATATCTGTACCCTACCACTCAGGAAGCTGAAGCAGGATTATGAATATGAGGCCAGCCTGGGCTATATGATGAGACCTGTCTCCAAAAAGAAATTCAAAGTGAATGAACATGAAAACACATGATGTTGTCAGAGCCTAAAAAAAAATCTTTAAATTAAATTTAGTATTAAATATCTGTATCAATGGAAAAAAATCTCAAATCAGTGGTCTAACCTTTCACTTTAGAAAACTAGGAAAAAAAGGCAAACTAAATCCAAATCCATCAGGAGGAAGGAAATAATGATGGCAGAAATCAATAAAATTGAAAAGAGAAATGAAGAAAATTTCCTAAGTTTGACTTATGCAAAGATCAATAAAGTTGATGAGTGTGTAGCCAAGCTGGTCAGAAAAAAAAAAAAAAAAAAAAACAGAGGTAAAAGAAACTATAAAACTCAGGAATGAAAGAAGAGACACTATTACAGATCCTACAGACATTGAAAAGGTAGAGTATTCTTTCCTTATTCACACCAAGTGGATGCCAAATAGTAACAGATTTTGTAAATACTTCTTTTCCTATATTTGCATTTCTATAATAAAGCTTAATTTACTGATTAGGCAAAATAAGAGATTAATAATTACAAATAATACAACAGAACAAATATAATCATGTAGTACAATAAAAGTTCACATTTTAGGATCATCCTTAACTAAATTATAGGTTGTCTGAACACAAACACCCCAATATATCTGTATATACATGATATGTACATGACAATTGAAATGCTCACTAAATGACTGGTAGGCAGACAGGACTGAGCATAGGTATTCTGGACAAAAGGACAGAGCTAGACAGTATGAAACTCCATCATGCTACTTAGAAGAGTATACCATTCAAACACTGTAACTTAGTCAGAATTTCTCATTTAGCATTGTTTGACTCACTGTGGACATTGAGCAACTGTAGCCATGAGCAGGGTCGGGTATCTGCTATATTATGAATGACTCTAGGCCCACAATTTGGCAACATATAAAATAGGCAAATTTATTTAAAAATACTGTCAAAAAGTCATACAACAATGCAGGGCATTGGTGGAACATGCATTTAATACCAGCCCTCAGGAGGCAGAGGCAGGCAGATCTCTGTGAGGTCAAAGCCAGCCTGGTCTACAGAGCTAGTCCCAGGACAGGCTCCAAAGCCACAGAGAAACCCTGTCTCAAACACACACACACACACACACACACACACACACACACACACACACACACACACACACATACACACAAAGTCATACAACATTAAATATATAGTCTGAACTAAAGAAATGTCATGAGACCAACATTACTTGAGATGATAAGAAAAGGAATGAGGTGGCTTCATGGGTTATGGGGCTATTGCTGAGTCTAATAACCCAAGTTTGATCCCAGAACTCACAAGGTGGAAGGAGAGAACAGTTTCCTAAAACTTGTCCTCTGACTTTCACAGGAGTGCCATGGCACACACATGCACACAAACACACACTTAAATAAATGTTTAAAAGTATAAAAAAGAAAACTACAGACTAATAACCTTTGTAGATATAAAAATTAAACTATAAACACCCTCTCAAAATATTACTAAATTAAACTCAGCAGAAATATTCCATTATCATGTGAGATTTAGCATAAAAACATAAGCCTGGCCCAACATTTAGAAATCAATATAAAAAAACTAAAGTTGCTTCTTGACTTATCCCATCACATGCTGGAAATATTAAACATCAACACTAAAAAATTAGGTATGATTTGAATGAAACATGAATTCCTTTTACATAATAGTAATTTCAAAAGTTCCTAAGTCAAATCACTTACAACCATTTGCACATAATAGATTCATTAGACAAACCTCTCCCAAAAATCTAACACAATTCAGTTTCTATTCATGGTTAAATTGCTGTAGTTGGGATACACAAAAAACAACAAAAATAACAAGAAAACCTGTGAAAATTTGTCTGAACCAGACCCATGGTGCTTGAAGGGTCCATAGTCCTCCAACATAAGGATAAGTGATAGGGACGTCACGCCTGTGATAGAACTGAAATGAAGTACTGATTAGAGGTAAGCGAGAACCGCTCACATGCAGGCAGATTTCACCTGAATAAAATGTTATCAGATCTCTGGACCAGTGTAGCTGGTGGATCCACTTAGGATGGTGGATTCTTAAAAAGAATTCAAAAGATCCTTGGCAGAATATGTCAGAGACACTACAGGGCATCTTCTTTAAATGGCATGGCCTGTTGGCATTGGAAGGTCTTAATGATAAGAAGAGCAGGAAAAGAAAATCCAGTTGGTTTAATTAATGTTTACTAAATGGGAAGAAAGGGGATGTGAAATTAATTTACATTTAAAAAGCATGATACTTGCTGTCCTTACACTAGCAATCTAGCAGAGATGTGTGCATATTTACATATTTCTAAGATATATCACACACAAACATTCTGCATCTCTCCTTCTATTTACTCAAAAGAAGTAAATGTCAGCCTTTTGTATCTTCAAACATTTCTATTCTGCTGCCCACCCCCACCCGCTCTCTTCCTCCTGACTGGGCTCTTAAAGACCCACAGTTATACCTACTGCTCTGTCCACCCTATTTCTAACCTTCCTTTCTATTCACATCCTTTCAGTGAGTCAGCACCACCTCCTGCCACAATTTCCTTTCCACCTACACACTCCCTCTTTAGCCTGCAACCACCTCCATCCTGTTATATACCACCTAGAATGCTAGGTCAGGGAGGCTGAAGCATCCTCAGGAGGATATAATATTGCTTCTCAGAAGCTCATAAGGTAAAAAGTAGCATAAGTCATTGTGTTTAGTTACTTTTCTGTTGCTGTGATCAAAATTTCCTGATCAAAAACAAATTTGGGGAGAAGTTTATTTTAGCTTACAATTCCAGATTATAACCCAACATTTTGGGAAAGTCAAAGCAGGAACTCAAACGACTAGTCACATTACTTCCACAGTCAAGAACAAAACCAAAGAAACGCATCCATTCTGTATGCATGCTGCCTAGCAAGATTTCTTCACTCTTACACAGTACAGGGCCCAGCCCTGAGAATGATGCTGCCCACAATGGCCTGGGTCAATAAATAATCAAAGCAAAAGGCATGCCTGCAGACCAACCTGATCCACACAATTGCTCAGCTGAGACTCTTTTAGTTATTCTAGGCTGTGTTAAGAGTTAAACCTTGTAGATAATTTAAATACCTATTAGGCAGTGACGGGAGAACTGAAAGTATTTTGTTACCTTCTGGTACAAGGCTATGATAGATTGTTTCCCATGATGATCATCAGCAACCCTTCCATCTTCACACACACACTAGATCAAAAATCACAACAACAGACCACATTTATCAGTTAAAAGATAAATTATATATATATATGCATGTTTTATTTATAGTATATATAATATCTAGTTATACAGTCCACAAAATGAAGCTAAAACACACAAGACATTTAAAAGAAATTACAGGAAAAATATGTAGGGCTAAATTGATATTAGACAAAATGGACTTTAATACATGAAAGAGGCTACCTACATGATGATAATCAGACTGAGATAAAAATTTAGATGATAGCACTGGCGTTGATTTTAGGAACAGTATCTCAGTAACTGTAGCCCCAAAACAATATAGATCAGAATCTGCCTAGTTCTGCTCAGTTTACTCAATCTCGTAATTATTTAGGTGAAAACACAAGTTTCTTACTATGAGCAGAAAAGCTTGATCTAACAGACATTTCTAGAACCCTGTGCTTGATGATTAAAATACATACATTACTGTTTTCAAACAGAAAATGTTTTCAAAGATAAGGCTGCAAAGGCAACAACGGAAGTGTCAACAAATGCCAAAGAATCAACCAATTTCAACTTCCCCTGTTGGTTTCCTCTACCAATATTTCACCTTTCAGAAACTCCTCTATTCAATGTACTTCTCCCCATTTGGACTTATAAGCAGATAATGTATATGTTCATTCACTTACTGGAAACATTTTTATTAGATATTTAAACACCAGTCATTGTGGTAAGCACAGGGGATTCTTTAACTAACAATGCAGAGGACAAATGACCCTCCTAGGAGGAGTTTATATTCTAGAGCTACTCTCTCACTGGATTGCAAGTGTCTTAAGACAAGATCACGTCTAATACAGATTTAGCTAGCTCCCAGAATGCAGCTGGCTCTTGTCTGGCAGATGATACACACTTAGAGCATGCTGTGAAGTTCTATGAGACATGACCTGTCAGAAGGTATCTAGGTCCAACAGCAACGACAAAACACAAATATGCTGCATCACCCTGCTACAGGCAACTCAGTGTTTCAAGTCTTAGTAGTTCTTGAATTAAAGCAGGTCAAGGTCCAGAAGTCAGACTGTTAAACAGGCCACACCAATGCTGATGGTACCTAAAGCAATGAAGTCAGACTGAAAGGAGCAACTGTCTCTTATCATTGATCGTCTTTGAAACTTGAGGACTGTTTAAAGAAGCCAGGTGACCCAAGTGACCAGGTCCCACAGGTTAACTTCCTCCATGAAGGAGGAAGGCCAGCCATGTCCAAGTTAGTATGGGCCAGGAAACAGGGCAAGGGAAGTGCTTACTCCAAGAGATGATGTGGCTCACTGCAAACAGGTTCATGTTCTGACTGGAATGGGGACAAGATGGCTGTCTTTGGAGAGTCCACTAAGTTCCAGAAAGCCAAGAAAGAGAAGAACCTGACAAGGATGACTCTCTAAATATTGATTAGCTCAGGGAGGTATCCATTTTAAGAGGCCACTTCAGTCCAGGAAGAAAGAAAGAAAGAAAGAAAGAAAGAAAGAAAGAAAGAAAGAAAGAAAGAAAGAAAGAAAGAAAGAAAGAAAGAAAGAAAGGAAGGAAGAAAGGAAGGGAGGAAGAAAGGAAGGGAGGAAGAAGAAAGGAAAAAACCACACACACACACAAAGCAATGGCCCCATGGCTAAAGAGAGGAAGGGAGCTATTGAAAACACTTGCCCTCTGCCGGGTAGACTACAATAGTGGAGACCTCTGTGGAGCAACTATGGCTTCAACAGAATCACTCTCAGACCTGGTGCTTTTTGGGTTTTGAGCCTGTTCTAGTACTGTTACTATGGCAACAAGGCTGGGATGCTCAGCTCTACATGAGGGGTTTATCCCACCAAATATGCCTCTCAAGTAAGCAACAAAGGGATTCGGTGAACCTCAACTAATCTCATATTCTCCTGGGAGACCTCTCTTAGAAGGCACTTCCCCTCCTTACTCCCACAAACTTCCTAGGTTACACTGTGTTCAGCCCACAACCACATCTAGGCGTTACTTTCACACACCAACCACATTTGGGTCAAGCCTGAAGTGCCCTGTCAGACACAGGCACCTCTCTCCCACCTGCTCTGCAGTGACAGAGCATGGACTGTTTCAGAATTCTCTTAAGATCCACATAGTTGCTAATAGTTAGGCTTCTCTATTCACATCTTCAAATTCAGTCATCTAATGGATCAAAACAGCCCCCAAAATTGAGTTTCTCTGAACATGCATGCCTTTTCTTCCCGTTATTATTCCTTAAACAACACAGTGTTAAATCTAGAAACTATTTAAAGAAGGACTGGGGAAATGTAGCCCCAAAGGTAAAGTGCTCTAGGAGCACAAATACCATTCACATACACGCATGACTTGAGTTGGCATCCCCAGGACCTACTTGTCTTACTTCCATTCCTATTGCTAAGCAACATGGGATGGAAAGGGTTATTTCAGCTCACAGTTCCAGGTTACAGTCCTACACAGAAAGTACAGTGGGAGGAGCTTGAAGGAGTTGGCCATGTTACATCCATAATCCAGAACAAAGAGGAATGAACGCACAAATACTTACTAGTAGTGCTCAGCTCACTTTCTTCACCATTATCCAGAATTCCCACCCCAAGGAATGGTGTCACCTGCAATGAGCATGCCTCTCCATCTCAACCAATATAATCAAGATCATCTCCACAGGCATGCACGCACACAGGCCAACCGGATCTAGCCAGCCCCTCAATGAGACTCTTCTCAGGTGACTCTAGACCGTGCTAAGCTGACAATTCAAACATCATCTCATGAAAAGCCAGGCACAGTAGCGCACATCTCCAATTCACTGCTTCTGTGGGTAGATGGGAAACAAAAACAGGAGAATCTCCAGCTCTCGGATCAGCTAGTCTGGCATACATACATAGCAACAAATAACAAAAGAGAGACCCTGACTTGAAGGTAGAAGGTTTGGCCCAACACCAGAGGTTGCTCTCTGACCTCTGCACTCAAACCATGGCACACACACCTGCACTTGCACAAGTATGTGCACAATCAGAATACAAACCCAAACAATTTGTTTTTAAAAAGAGATTATTTGTAATCAATCTCATTATTGGGAAAGGGCATGTAAGGCAGCTTCTCCACTATTGCTTAGATTGTTAGTTGGGGCCATCCTTTTAGATCTCTGGACATTTCCCTAGTGCTATATTTCTCTTAAAACCTATAATGGCTCCCTCTATTATGGTATCTAGTAGCTGATGGAAGCAGAAACAGACACCCACAACTAAACACTGAGCCTAACTCTTAGAATCCAGTTGCAGAAAAGGAGGCATGAAGAACAAAGGGGCGAAGACCAGGGTAGAGAAACCCATAGAAACTGCTAACCTGAACAAGGGGAGCTCATGGACTCCAGTCTGATAGCTGGGAAACCAGCATAGGACCAACCCAGACTCTCTGAATGTGGTATTAGTTGGGAGGACTGGGCAGTCTATGGGGCCTCTGATAGTGGATCGGTATTTATCCCTAGTATATAAATGGACTTTGGGAGCCCACTCCACATAGAGGGATACTTTCTCAGCCTAGACATATGGGGGAGGGCCTGGGCCCTTCTCCAAATGATATGACAGTCTTTGAAGACTCCCTATGGAAGGCCTCACTCTCCCTGGGGAGCAGAAAGGGGATGGGAGCGGAGTTGGTGGGGGGAACAGAGGAGGATGGGAACTGGGATCGATATGTAAAACAAGCTTGTTTTGAATTTAAATTAAAAAATTATATTTAAAAGATATTATTTAACAGATTGCATGCATATATGGTGCCATTTTATAGAAAGGACTTGGAATATCTTTGAATTTTGGTGTCTTTAGGGGGATCCTGAAGTCAATGTCCCATGGATACTAAGAGAGAGAACTATACTGCATATATGAGGCTTGTTATAGCCAATTACACTTTTTTCTTGATTTTCTTTTGAACACTAGAGATATAGTTTGGAATAGATGCAATTTTCAAAATATAAATTAAAAGAACCCAATCCTTCTCTCCAAAATGAAATTATTTCAAAAGAAGGAGGGATAATTTGTGACTGTCAAGTATTAACACCTGCATAAGAAAAGCACCCTTACCTCCATAAAGCCTGCAGCCTCAAATGTAACCAACGTGAACAGTCTCCAAATGCCCTAGACATGTGGGTCCTAATCAGATTTTACCCCAGTTGCTGAGCAAGTCAACTAGGACATGGAATTCTGGCAAGAATGTAAGATTAATATAATTCATTGATTCCAGTATAAACATTTCAGGTAGAAACCATGGGGTGGAAAGTGGAAAGAGGAAAGAATGAACACTGCAAAGTTCTGGACCTCAAAACCACAAGTCCATTCTTCCCAGAGCAGAACATAGCACACCTGAGCCTGGGCAGCTCTGGTGTTTGAGCCATTATCCTAGCTCTGTTCTAAGATAAATAAAGTGACACAACTTATATTTGGAACTGATAAAGTAGAGCTTACAACATATAGGTCACTCTCCTTCCCTTTTCTGGGAAAGGGGATCTTCTTTGCCTTTAAACACTAAAGTGAGAAAGCTTACTTCCATCCAAAACACACTGCTCTGTGACACACATTGCTGTCACACAAGAGTGTGCTGGAACCGTCTTGGCAGTTCGCCTGACTCAATGAGGATGTCAACCTCAGCCCCAAGCACATGACGGGTGGGTGAGCTCCTTTGTAGGTGTGCTCATTCTGTCTCTGCCTTTGCAGTTTTGCATTTAGTTTCACAGCCTGTGACAGCTAACCTTGGCTGCCAACATAATGTGACTTAGATTCACCATGGAAGGAAACCAATAGGTATGAAGATGTGGTAGTTCTAGGCTGTGTCAAGTAAGACTGCAAGCTTAACACCAGCATCCATTGCTCTCTCCTTGACTGCAAATGCCATGTGACCTGCTGCCTCAAGCTCCTGCTGCTGTGACTTCTCCACCATGACAAGTGGCATCACCTCTGACCGTGAACCCAAATAAGTCCTTCCTTCCTTAAGCTGATTTTGTCAGCTATCTTGTCACAGTCAACAAGGAAAATGATTAAAATACTACCTATTGAAATACCTACTTACTGTCATACGTGCATGTCATTATACATTGTTCTAATCCATCTCTCTCCCATTGTCCCCATACTTTAGGCATGCAGGGTAGGCCAGCTTATTCTCAATTTCCAATAAAGGAAATTGACTCAGAAACGTTCAGTCACTTCCATGGTCTATATAGAGAAGAGCTTGGGTTCGGCTATGACCACAAATTCTAGAGTGTAGGTTTGTTTGTCTTTCTATTCTTGCAATCCAAGAATACTTGTTTGGGGTATTTAAAATGTGTGTCCTAGGTTATGGCTGTGACCACATTGTCAAAGTTTTCTATCCAGGGACAAGTCCAACCTAGTGGTATATGCCGAGCCTGCCCTCTACCTCATATACATCCCTTTCCCCCTCCAGTTTACCTCTCACATCTGTGTCTGGGACTAAGGCCTTGAGACATTCAACTATGGGTATAAGGTAAACTAAGGGACTAGAGACTCTTGAGCACTCTCTTGATGTTGACTTCTGGGCTCTTTCAGGGCCTATGACTTGGGAGCTGCAGTTGCTGCTGCTAAAAAATAAGCTGTTTTTCAAGCTTATTTTTATCATTTGCAACAGTGCCCAGATCCTGTGGTATTGACCTTGGCCCTGAAGATGGTATAGTAAGCAGGAAAATGTAGAGTACAACTTGGGAGAACTGAGCTCTTCAGAGTAGGAGAAGCCTCAAAGTACTAAGGAAATAAAAATTGGAGCTAATTTCTCCTGAAATGTGAGCAGGCCCTTATCTTTCCCCCACTGACTTTATTATCTCTTACATAATTCTCTGGCAGTCTGAGCTAGCCATAGGCCTCATTTCAGGCCCAGGATTCCTCTCCACCATATTGAAAACCTTTTCCAGCCCAGCTGGCTTCAGATACTTTCCTTGAATGCTTTTACACACATGGCCTCACTGGTCCTAGGACACAAGCTGGACAGGGGAGAGCCTCCCATTTGGATAAGACTCAGAGATGGAAATGTCAGCTCTTTAGCAGGAGAATCAGAGTAAACCACTGTCTTTCTGGCCTGAGTCCAGTGTTCCTGATGCTCAAACAAAAGTGTCATTGTGGGGAACCTTGTTCTCATCTCTACAACACTTACTTCTAGTGGGTTTTAATCAGGGCTCATATTCAGTTGAATTATTCCAAGAATCTAATTAGCACCCCTGCCATCATCTTAATCCACTAGTACTCTGTCTCTAAGTCATTCATTATTTTAATACAGGATCTTAGTTAAAGAAAATCTGGTCATGTTACTAACTTATGTGAAGTCATGGTTTTCAATGTTCTCCCCGATTAAGTTCAAAGCCCCCAAAATGGTGTGACATGGCTTTTATTCAATTCACCAGCCTCATCTAAGGCCACACCCTCACACGGGCTGTGGCCCATAAACCTCTTTGAAGGAGGAAGTCCTTCTGTATATATGTTTCTTTTATTGGTTGATGAATAAAACACTGTTGGTCAATAAGGCAGGAAGATAGGCGAGACTAGGAGATGAGGAGAATTCTGGGAAAGGTAGTCAGAAACAGACACCATGTGAGTCAGGGAAGAAAGGATGCACCAGGAGTTCTCCTGTAAGCCAAGACCATGTGGAAATACATAGATTAATAGAAATGGGTTAATAATTAAGACAGAGCTAGCCCAGAAGAAGCCCAAGCTCCTGGCCAACAGTTTTATAGCTAATATAGTGTCTGTGTGTTCCTTTGAGGCTGAAGGGCAGTGAGACCAGCCAGGACAAAGAACCACGTGTTACATCTCTCTGTACCTGCCACTGATCTACTTGAAACAGCTTATTCCCACCTGATCTCCTAAAATGTCTTCACCTGCACCTGTGTGACTTGTCTTAAATGTGGTCCTCCTGGAGTACCCTCATCCCTCTTGTTTATAATTGTTACAGCTTTATTCCACCCATATTTATGAGCTTGTAGGGCTGGGTGTTATTAATCTGGATCTCCAGAATGTGAAATCAGTTCTAGGCCATACAAAAGTAGATTAATGAATGATACCTGACTGAAGTTGAGGTTCCTGCCCTGACTAATAACTGTTTCATTCACAAATATGTAAGTTCAGGCTGGCCTATCTCCAGACCTTCGGGTACTGGATACAGATATTCAGACCTGACAATACAATCTTAACTCACCCCTTTATGATAGACTTTTGTGGAGATATATTATTTATGTTTTTTTTAAGCTTGCCTGGGGGTACAGAAAGCAAAGCCAGCCATACTAGTTAGCTACAGTAACCAGGCAGTGGTGCTACATACCTTTAATCCCACCACTTGGGAGGTAGAAGTAAGATGGATCTCTGTTAGTTCAAGGCCACTCTGAGCTACATGAAAATGATCCAGTCCTAAAGAGAAACAGCTCACACAAAGATGATCTCAGCACTTGAGATCACATGCCTTTAATCCTAGTGCTAGGGAGGTATAAAAAGGCAAAGAGTCTCATGTGAAGATTGATTCTCCAGCCACACTAAGTAGAGACAGCAGTCTGAAGCTTGGTAAGAGCCTGTGGAAACAGGACCAGCCCTTTCAGCCTGAGGTAGAGGTAAGAGCTAGTGGCCAGCTGCTTTGCTTCTCTGATCTCCAGCTTGAATCTTGAACCCAAATGTCTGTCTCTGGGTCTTTTATTTGCTGACATGATAATCAGAAATTCTGTCTGAAGAGTCAGAATTAGAGTAAGTCACTATGCACTGGCCACTGCTGTATGCCAAGAACCCCCGCTGAACAGTTCCCTCATGCTGAACAGACACTTTCAGAAATAAGGTGCAGAAAGCACTTTAGTCAGCAAAAATAGTAAAATAGTGCTGACCTCTCACAACCTAATCCCGCAAAAATCTCTATACCTAATTATCCATGTGGACATACAGATGCTTTTTGTTTTTGTTTTGTTTTGGTTTGATTTGTTTTTTTGTTTTTTTGTTTTTTTAGTTAAGTTCTCATGTAGTCCAGGCTACCCTAGAACTTACTATCTTATGTAGCCAAGAAGGACTTTGAACTCCTTATCTTTTTGCCTCCACCAGTCAAGTGCTGGAATTACAGGAATGCAGCCTGTAATCACATGTTACAACACATCATACCAATGCTATATCTGCCTTTTCAGGCGGTTTCGGGGACTATTTATACTGTGGTTTAGAGTTGGTTCACTGCATTTATGTGACTGGTTTCAAATCCTAGTCTTGTTGTTTGCTGGCTGTGTGTTTTCTCATCTGTATAATGCAGATAATACCTATACCTCACTGGGTTGAATTAACCCAGTTGAAGTAACCCAGGGAAAGCACTTAGGGCACATGGCACACTTGTCACCCAATAAATCTTAGCCAGAGAAAAAGCCCACTGTTATTTTCTTATTTGGAGTAATTTGTTTTCTTTGATATATATTACACACACACACACACACACACACACACACACACACACACACACACATATATATACATATATATTTGTATATATCTACATATTTATCAAAGATTATGTTATATATAATTGCTTTTATATATTGAAATATATAATGGCAAAATATATATTTCCACATTAGTGTCCTCAGCTAAGTTTAAACAGCCATCTGAAAGTGGTTTGACACAATACACAATTTATGAGTTTCTCTATTAGTGACTTTTACATTACTGTGACCAAACACATTAGAGAACTTATCTTGGCTCACGGTTTCAGAGGTTTCAGTCCATGACAGTGGGCAAGACACAGAGGAAGAGTTCAGTTCTTTGAGCAGGAGTGTGTGGTGCAGGCTGCTCCCATCACAGCAGACCAGGAAGCAAAGAAGGCAGGACAGGGATGAAGGGGTGGATATAACTTCAAAGTTGGCCCCATCTCCCAAAATTCTAAAATTTCTCAGAACATCACTAACTGAAAACCAAGCATTTAAACATAACGGTGAAATGAAAATCCAGTAACAGGTTGAACAAGCAGCATCACATGAGTTAAGTTCTCTGAAGACAACTACTTGAGAGAATTCAGTGATCTGGCCCGGGGCTAATGTAATGTACCCCCTGTAGTAGAGCAATATGCATGTCTTGAAAGCCTGGCACAGGGCTCCAGATGAGGGGCGTGGCAAAAGCCATGCTGCCAAGAAGCCAATATTGCTCTTTCCCTTGACTTGCTGTTCTCTCTCTATTTGTGCACAAGCCCCGAGTTGCACTAGGAGGGAAATTCCCCCTCTCATAGTATTTGATTGGGACATTGCTTCTCTTTCTGGTGCTTCGGGCTTGCTGGCATTTGATCCCCTATGACACCCAGAACTGACAATGAAATACTCAGTTTCTTGTATTCTTGAGCCAAGGACATAGTGTTCTATCTATACATTAAAATGCAGATTTCCCAATAAAAGGCAAACTGCTTGACTGAGGAAGACTGACTAGGCTGGAAAATAATTCCAGCTGGTTAAATTTTGGCCAGAGCATGCATGCGCATGCGCACACACGCAGCCTGTCTTAAGATATTTCTTGCATCTAAGTCCAAAATGCTGTGTTGCCTTGCCATGAGTCATTGAATCATAGTGAGTTTTCATCCACACATTCGTGGCCTGAAATGGTACAAACTGGGCAGTAAGCACAACAGTCTAGTGTTGATGTCTCCTCTTCTATAATAAGACTTTCAGCAGAACTAGGGCCAGGATATGACACGGAGGGGGCTGCATTTCATGAAAACATTCTGGGGCACTGATTGTACATTACGATCATGAAGGAAATGGCATTAATCCTCCTTCCTGGCTTACATTTGAAAGAAGAGTTCCTTCCAAGGTAGCTCTGGAGTAACTGTATGTTTTTCCCAACTGTAACAGGAAGTGCCTGTGGCAGCCTCCTGGTGTCTTCTGTCCCTCCAATTCCCCATCTGATACATGGGGTACTAACAAGAGTCATCAGTGTGTGAGTGTTTTAGTTATGTTTTCTGTTGCTGTGCTTGGCAAGTTGGGGAAGAAGCTGACAAAAGCAACTTAATAGTGTGTTTTTGGCTCAAAGTTTGAGGTCACACTCAATCCCAGTAACAATAACATGAGCTCTGGACAACTGGTTATACCGCACAGCCAAGAAGCAGAGAGTGCTCAGTTCACTGTCTCCTTTGTATAGAGGTCCAGACCTCAAAGTGGTGCCATCCACAACAGTCAGATATTCCAACATCAATTGGCCTAATCAAAGCAATCCTCCATAGGCAAGCCAAAGGCCCGTCTCCAAGGTAATTCTAGATAGCACCGAGTTATCAACTGATATCAGCCATCATAATAAGCTTTCTATTTCTATAACAAACACCTGGGGAAAACTATTATCATCAAAAATCAATCAAAATAATTGGCCCATAGTTTTAGGGGGTATAGCCCTTGATCATCTGGCCCAAAACTTTGGGCCTGTGAGAGAACATCACAGCAGGGATCCATGATGGTTAAAACTCAATTCATGGTCAAGAAGTGAAAAAGAGAAAAAAAGGGGCTAGAATCCTACTGTCCCCTTCCAAGTTACATGCCCAGTGACCAAAGGACCACCCAATAGGCCCTACCTTTTAAAGGTCCACTACCTGTCCATCTGGGACAATTGGGGATGGTTGTCAAGTTGGCAAGTTCTGGACTCCCCCAGGAGACAAGTTTCCAGGCACACCCTTGGAGATTATCTAGAAATGATTGGCTTCTGGGCACACCTGGTAGGAACTGCCTTGACTGAGGTGGGAAGGTCCATCCAAAATAGAACTGCACCATTCTCAGGCCTTGAGTCCTTGGGTTTCACAGAAAGGTGGAAGCTGGCTGAGAGAAGGCCTTTGAAAGCCTCCTGACTCTATAAGGTCAGCAGCTTCACACTCTGCCACGCCTTCCCCATTCAGACTGAGTCAAAAGAAACCTTTTCTCCATGAAGTTGCTGTTGTTAGGGTATTTTGTTACAGCAAGGAACAAGACACCAGCCAAACTGGAGACCATATCCTTAATACGTATCTTTTGAAAGACACAAGATTTAGACTCTAACAGCATCATCTCATAGGATCAGCACAAGGGGCAACTGAGCTCATTTAATTTAATAAATGTTGCCATCATGGTAGACATTCAAATGCCACATATTACAATAGATGACAGAAACTAGTGAAAACCAGTGATGTTGAGGAGCCTGAAATGCCAGCCGCTGGTTGTGAAGGCCATGTAGAGACATTTAATCACATGCTTTCTCCAAGCTGTACTTAGTCATGTCATGTGTTTGATCATATACATCTGACACTTACCACACACCTCTCTGTGACAGTGTTATGAGGCATCCATGAGAACATCGACTCCTTGGTTTCATCAGTTGTTGAGTATTCACCACGTGTCAGATAACTGGAAGGGTCTTCATGTTAGATAAACACGGCAGATCCTGTCCTAAAGAAGCTTAGCTAGTGAAGATGGAGGTAGCGAAAAATATTCCTGTTAGGAAGGTGTCATGAAGGGGAAAGAAGGGCTTTGTCTCCTGTCCTCTGAATGTGAGCATGCTTATAACTGTGCTAACCAATGGCGTACAGCAGCAGTGGCAACATCTGACCTCTGAGGCCAGGTAGCAACACAACACAAAGCTCACATGGGTTCTCACTGAAATGCCAGCTCTCTAACTGTCCTTGTGGGAGCTCCTTCTCCGGACACTCAGCCACCATGCTGTGAGGAAATCCAGGTCACTTAGGTGATGCTCTGAGTGCCTCCATGCTGAACCCAGCTCTCAAGACCAGCCCCCAGTGGGTAGTAATGAAGCTTTCACATGATTCTTGCCTGTAGCCATCTGAGACATCCCAGCCACCTCTGCCCTGTTTTTTTCAAATTACTGACTCTAAAAAATACCTGGGCACAATACAACAATTGCTATTTTATGTCACTATGTGTGAGGTAGTTTATCACCAGTAATGGAGAGCCAAAACAATCTCTAACAGATTTATGGCAAGCCTTGGTAGCCCAGGCTAGGGACCTAAGTGTCAGCAGAGTAATACCCTTCAAAGACGATAACTGCTTTGGACCTTGTAAGTTTTTACCTCTCTTACCAAATTTCAGCTCACACAGGCCGTGTGCCAGTGCTGTACAAACAACACGATTTTAATATTGTATATAGACCTTTCCCTCGATGGTCAAAGTACAGAGAACTAGTGTCTTGGTGGAGTGCCCAATCATAAATGGGACATCTGTATTGCATATCCTTCCCCATACGCCTCAGGAAATATCCCAGAAGAGAAGACAGAAAAACTGTATGAGCTGGAGGTTGGGGGGGGGAGTTCCTGGGGCAAAGCAGTGTCTTCTGGACATGACAGGACTGCTGCATGAACTCATGAACGCACAGTACCAGTTGTGGCTATCTGTACAATACCTGCACAGGATCAAGCTAGACAACATTCCAGCATGGATGGGATAGGGGCTAATGAGCTACTGAGGGCTGATGGCTGCTAGGGGAGGAATAGTCATTTTCCTTTGGGGATGTGGCCCCTGGTAGGTTGTCTATGCTCCAGTGGACAGCCCTATACCTAGGTGTATATGAGCAGCACAAATTGGACTTGGTGGGTTATTTAAAAACAATAACAAAGTTGGAAAGGGGAATGAGGGTGTCTGGGAGGTTAAACTGGGGGAGTGAGGGGTAAATAAACTAATGTGTGTGTGTGCATGTATGAATAAATAAAATAAATTAGAATAAAATATTATAATTTTAAAATATCTTTGCCTTGGGCCAGAAATATGGCTCTTGCTACCAAGCCTAAAGACCTGAGTTCAAGCTCGAGGACCCACATGGTGGAGGGAGAGAACCAACCACAAGTTGTGCTCTGACCTCTACACGCACACTACAGCAAGCAGGTGCCCACACTCACATCCCTACATGAACAAAATAAGCAAATATATCAAAGTAATCTTTAAGTTTTTTTTTTTAATTCACCTCAAGGATTTCACTATATAGTAGGAAAAAAGAGACCCCCCAAAAGAGTGGTTAATGAAATAAATCCATGCTGGACAGGAGCTGAGAGCAAGAAGAATATGTCAGTGAGAAGAACATGAAAATCAGAGTAGGCTGGCATGGTGGAGAGTGTGGCCAGGAACAGCTCTGGGAGAAGCTAGCAGAGTAAAAGTCTTGCTAGAAAGGCCCAAGGCAGGAAACTCCAGGCCTGAGCTGGCTGTCTTCTCTTCAGTGCCTTCCCCGACATTGGCTCACACCTGGCACCCAGACATAATTTAAGACTATCCTTAGGGACAGGAGCTTGAGCCTCCCCAAAGCATTCAGCAACAGCGGCTTACTGGGAGCCATCCCACAACAGAGCTGTTTGGCAACATAGAACAAAAGCACAAAGGAGGGCCGTGCCTTTTCACCTAGCTACCCTCTTCTTGGAATGCAATCCAAGGAAAGGATACAACAGAGAAACCAAACCATAAAGATAAGTGTTGTTCATAATAGTGGAATACAAACAGTAAGCTTTAATTATAGAACAACTTAAGAAGAGCATCATAATAATACCTAAGGTTTTACAAGCCGGTTGTGGTGGCACATGCTGGTAGGATTTTCTGAAGGAGGTGGAGGCAGGAGGATCACAAGTTCGAGGCCAGCCTAAGGTTTTACAGCCACTTGTTCTATGCCACATATATTGGAAGCAGGTTATGCACACTGTTGAATTCTTGTAACCCAGATGAGCATAAACCAGATGAGCTAGTGGCATTACCCTGTTTCTTTATAGATAAGGAAACTTCTTCAAGATTGCACAGCAAAGAGATAACAAAGGGCCACGACTTTACACCCTCTATTCAGTTTGAGTCGTTTGTTCTTAAAATTAACTCCCTAGGTCTCAGACAACCATCTATAAAACGGGAAAGCAACATGAGAGGCCTCAGGCAGGCGTGTCCTTAACTCACTGACTGCAGGAGAGACAAGGTCTGCATCCCCAGACAGCTGTGCCCAGGCAACTGACCTTGGCAGAAAGCTGAGATCCTGACAGCAGTCATTCTCCCATCACTGGGATGCATGAGAATGATTAAGTATATGGCCAGATCCAGGAGTCCTGGCACCACCAAATTTCATCAGTAATAAAATCGGTTCCACCAATTTGAACCTGGCATCCCCAGGTTCCCATTCTAGAGAACTTGACTGAATAACACAAATAAGGAAATCCAAAGCGACACCTGCTTACAGAGAAACACCCAAGGAGAAGAAAAGCAGCCATCTTGTCTTTCTACATTCTATTTGTGTGAGGGAAAATAACCATCTTGTATTTCCATTTCACAATTGCATTAGTCGATTTGCTTCATGATAACAAACACAATCAACTATATAATTGTGACTCACAGTTTTGGAGCTTCCAGTCTGTGACTGGTTGGTCCCGTTCTTTCTGGCCTTTGACAAGGTAACTAACTATTCACCTTGTAACCAGAAACAAGAAAGAGGTGAGGCATGGGTCCAAACTCTAGCAATCACTGTCCTGATGGCTTTCCCTCTTGGGTTTCCAGTTTGTTTGTGGATCTCTGTAGAATCTTGTCTACCATTCCCTGCCCCTTCCCCAGCCCAGGTCAGAGGTTAAGGTAACCCTGATAACAAAGCTGGGAAGTTGTCGGCCTCTTTCTTTTATAGATGACTGAACTGGAATTCAAAGTTGTTAAATTATATGCCCAGGGTCACTCACCCAGTAAGTTGCTGAACTGGATTTAGTAGCCTTAGTCCTTTCTTTTAAAAAGGGATCTAAGCGCGTGTGTGTGTGTGTGTGTGTGTGTGTGTGTGTGTGTGTGTGTGTGTGTGTATCTATGTGTATGTGTATCTATGTGTGTGTGTGTGTATCTATGTGTGTGTGTGAGTCTTTGTGCGAGACTGTGTCTGTGTCTGTGTGTGTATGTGTGTGTGTGACTCTGTGTGTGAGTGATTGTGTGTATGACTGTGTCTGTGTGTGTATGTGTGTATGGTGTGTATGATTGCATGTGTGAGTCTATGTGTGTGTGTGTTGCTATTGTGTGACTATGTGTGTGTAGCTGTGTGTATGTGTATCTCTGTGTGTATCTGTGTGTGTGTGTGACTCTGTGTGTGTGTGACTGTGTGTGTGTAGTTGTGTGTGTATCTGTGTGTCTGTATAAGACTGTGTTTGTGTATGGCTGTGTGTGTGTGTGTGTGTGACTGTGTGTGTGTAGCTCTGTGTGTGTGTGTGTGTGCTCTGTGTGTGTGTGTGTGTGTAGCTCTGTGTGTGTGTGTGTGTGTAGCTCTGTGTGTGTGTGTGTGTGTATGTGTGTGTGTGTGTGTGTGTGTGTGTGTGTGTGTGTGTGTGTGTGGTGTTGGCCTCCACACATGTATGGAAGTCAGAGGACAAGTGTGAGGCACACACTATGGGTTCCAGGGATCAAGCTCAGGCCATCAACTTTGAGCAGCAAGTGCCCTTACCTGCTGAACCATCTCACTCACAGCCCAACACTCGTTCTATCAAACCACATCCACCCTTCCCAACCAATGAGACAGATCTGCATAAGCATGAGAGTCATTCAGAAGCCGAACAGGCCTAGCTCCCATGCTTGGTCTTCTCACACAGTGCACAGCCTTGTGTTAAAAAGGACTTCAGCCCTGGAAAGGGTCCAATCAAGTCCTCTCAGAAAGCCAATATGGGGCCGGTACTGGGAGGACCATGTTCATGGTGCTAACCACACCCTTCAGTGAAAGAGGAACATAATTAGAGGGCAGAATCTTCAGACACAACTTGAGTGTTTTATTTAAAAACACTCAGAATTGGAAAGCTCTGCCTGGAACTTCAGAGTCCAACCCTTTCACATAACCCCCTTCTCCTGTAGGTCCCTAAGGGGACCCATGCAAACACTTGGAAGCAAAGATACCACACATGGGCATGGCAGTGCCCTCCAGGCACAAGTGATCAGCTGATGGCAGACACAAGGTGGCACTGCTGTGGCTGTGAGAAGCTCACAGCAAGGTGGTCACACAAGCTAAGAAAAAGACTAGAATGTTCTGAACCAAGTGATGTTTATCTCCAGAATGAGTTTTCCTGGCTCAACAGATGAAAATAACAAAATTAACTATACTGGCATGTTTTATAGCAGATGAAGGCAAATTGGAGCCCACAGGCAAAATCTTACTGAAAATCCTGTTGTCTTTTCCTAAAACTTAAACTTTATTAAAACGCATCCCTGTTCATCATGTATATATTCTCATGGTTGCTCTCACACTACAGTAGTAGAAGGGGAAAAAGTAATCTACAAAGCTGAAAATATTTATCATCCTTATCAAAAAGTTCACTCACTCCAAAGTTCACTCCAAAGTATCAAGAGAGAATCCTTCATCACCAAAACTTCAGCAACTCCAGCTTCCTCTTCTGTGTTCCACAGACCATGGTGGGAGCAATGAGTACAAGGAAGAAGGAAGAACAGCCACTGTTACTCTTAAAGAAAGCAGTCTTCCTTCCTCTGACCTCACCCCAGGCAAAGGCTTCACAGAGCATCCCTGCCAGAAGCTGGGTGGACATCACTAGAACTTTCATTAGACATGCTTACAGGTAGAAAAATAATTCTACACCTGCATGGGCCCCTTCCTAACTCTACTGACACAGAAATGAAAACCCTACACATCATTAGAAAAGGTGTCAGTTCAGTGGGCTTAGCATGGTAGAAAAGAACGAGCAACTACCTCCAAGGCAGAAGAAATAACAGAAGAAACCAAGGAGTCAAACAGAAGGTAACAGGGGAAAAAAATCAATAAAACCAACATTGAGTCTGTAAAGGACCAATAGAATTAACAGTTTTGAGCCAGATTAATGAAGACAGAAGAGAAAACACAAGCAACACAAACATCTACCCTTATGAAAGATAAACAAATTATTCAAAGGCACAAACTGCTGAAAACCACTGACTAGTCCTTTATTTGGTCTTAAATATTGTGAGAACCACCCCCACCAAAGTTTAAAAACAATTTTAAGCGACAATTTATAAAGTTGTTAACTTCCAAACTCTTCCAGGAAAGGGAGGAAACAAGCCTCAACCTACCACACCCTGCCACTAAAATCAGACAGGGACATTGAAAGCCAGATCAATACACTCCACAAGTATATACACAGAAAGCCCTCAACCAAATGTCAGCAAGCTGAATACAGCACCTAAAACTATGAACACATCATGATCAAGTGAAGTTCCTTTCTGAAATATAAGTCTGGCTTAACACTGACAAATCAACTAATGTGATTACGCATATCAACAGACAAGAGTGGGAATCAGAAACCATGACTGGGCAAAGGGTGATGCAAATCTAACAAGAAGCCTGCTTTTAAGTAAAGATCACTGAAACACAAATCTACCCACTTGTTTATTTACTAACTCTGAGTGTTTTCCTCACAATAATGGCTGAATTGAGTCACTGAATAATTGGGACCTTACAGGCCACAAAGTCTAAAGTTTTTACTCTGTGGTTACTATGATCTGTTTTCCTGTCCCCACAACATTACTGCACCAAAGGGGGGGGGGGACTTCTCTCATGTCATTCGAGTCTCTGAGACTGGGGACACTAGCTGGGAGTCCTGCACTCCAGTTCAGAACTGATACTGTTTACCTATGGTTGCCTCACATCTCACAGATTAAGGGTTCGTTCTCCATTCCGGACACCAGGCCCAAGTCCTGGACCTGCAGTAGTTCTGACTGGTCAGCTATTAAAAAGGAAAACAAAATATTCTTCCTCCTCTGGTTCATTAATTTGCTACAACAGCTCTAAGAATTCAGGAACATTCTTTACTGACATTTGCATGTGTATTATAAAGGATACAATGCAGGAATGGCCAAATAGATTAGAGACACAGCACAGCTAGGAGATTGCATGCTCTCTGGGCATACCACCAATATCTACCAATCCATAAGTTGTTCAAACCCCATGATTTAGAAGCTTATATGGAGGTTACATTACAACAAAATGATTGATTAAATATCCTTTAGCTTGGCAATTAACTAAACTAACTGGTATCTTTCCCTCTTCTCTGTTGGTGGGGGAACAACCTTTTAATTACATGATTGGTTCAGCTGATCACCTGCTCCCAGCCTGAATCTACGCACAGTGTGGAAGTACAGTTGGAACCTCTTTTGAATAACTACTAAAGGCTGTGCTCTCACCTCCAGCACTCGGGAAATTTGTAAGTTTTAGAAGTTCCATGCTAGGAACTGGAGACAAAGGCAAAATGCATATTTCTTAAATATCACAATATCACACCGGTCCTTTACAGAAAGCTGTACCAACTCATAGAAAAAAAGAAAAGCAATGTATGACATTCTCAACAGACCCAAAAAAATACTTGGAAAATTTTAAATTTATTTATGAATTAAAAAAAGAATCTTAGCAGTACAAGGATAGACTCAAACTTCCTCAACCTTGTATAGGGCATGTACAAAAGCCCCATCGCTAACATAATATATAATCATATATGACTAAGTGCCTGGCCCCTATGGTAAAAAATAAGGCAGTGAGGCACATCTCCATCTCTCCTGTTTAGCATTATACTGCAAAATTAAGACATAAACCAAGAGCAATAATGAAAGTCAAACAACTGGATTAGAAGAAATAAAAGTCTTTATCAAAGATGACATTATTCTCGTTGGTGAAAATATCTAAGAATCTAAAAATAAAGTACTAGCAATAAACTTAAGAAATCTCTCATAGGACAAGATTAATTTAAAAAATCAACTCAAAAAAGGATGTCCAGGGAAAGAGTTTAGAGGCCAAAGTAGGTAAGGGCTTAAGCTTGATTTTATACCTCAGACTCCAAGACTATCTATGCAAATTAAACACTTTTATTTGTCAGTTAACTCTAACTAGGTATCACTTACATTAGATCCCTGCATACTATAGGTATACCTGCCAAACTTTAAATTTTAAAATATCTGTTGAAATAAATTATTGTAATTATATACATAATAGTAATAATCAATCTGATAATAAGGTTTTACTGAAAATAGTATTTAAGTTCGTACTGACAACATACAATGCATAAGCCTAGAACCTAACAAAGTATGTTCAACATTTATATGCCAGAAAGTATAAAATGCTAAAGAAGAAATCAAGCAATAAACAAATCAATGTGCTGAACTACACAAACATACAACACACACACACACACACACACACACACACACACACACCAGGATGCAAGTTCTCCTTAATATGAAAACACTATAGATCCAAAGCCCAGCAAACTTCCCAGGTGTGTGAGGAGATGCACGCCTGTAACAGCAGAGCCAGGAGGACTGTTGCACAGTGAACTGCAGGCTGGCCCAGGTCATGCAGTAAACAACCTTAGTCAACTTTTCTGTTACTATAGTAACCACCCTGACAAAAGCAGCTTAAAGGAGGAAGGGGTTGGCTCTCAATGTCAGGTGCCAGTCACTGTGGGGAAGTAAAGGCAGCAGGAAACTGAAGCAGCTGGTCATAGCACAAAATGCATGCCAGCACCTACCTTGCTATCTCCATTTTATACAGTTCAGGAACTACTGCCAAAGAAATGAATGATCTTACCCACAGTAAGAAGACCGATCTTCCATATCAATGAACATACTCAAGACCGTCTCTGGGCTAGACAGACTGCCCATTAGTTAGGAGCACTTGCTGCTCCAGAGAGGACTAACTTCAGTTTCCTGAATGCGGCTCACAATATGTAACTCCAGCTCCAAGGGATCCAATGCCTTTTTCTGGCTACCCCAGGTACTGATGGATACACACGTACCCACACACACACACACACACACACACACACACACACACACACACACACACACACGGGGGCGAGACAGAACGACAGACAGAAACACACACACAAATACATAAAAATAAAATAAATTCAAGACTAACCTTAATCGAGACAATGCCTCAGAGGTGTGCCCAAACACCTGCCTGTTTACAAGAGTAACCACCAGATCTTGTCTCAAAAAGATGAAAACGAACAAAGAAACAAAAAACCCAACCAAACAAGCAATCACAACAAAACTTCCAGCAGGATTTTAAGGTAGACATCAACAGGTTCTAAAATTGATCTAAATAGCAAAAGCTCTAAATGCAAAGGAAGTAAGGTAAACTAACTTCTTGATTTTAAAAGGCCTGGTAAAGATACACAAGTTTAGATACTGTGCTACTACTAAGATAAACACAAGAAGCAATGGGGGACACACAGCTACACCACACACACACACACACACACACACACACAGAGCTACCCCCCACACACACACACACGCATACACACATACACTCATGCTCAATTGATTTTCAACAAAGGTACAACATGGAGGGGCAGTTTTTCACTACACTGAACAACTAGACATTTCTATTCAGAAAAGAACTTCTGCATCTTGAAACAAAAACAAACCATTATCAAACGTAAATGTAAAAACTGCAACTATAAAAATCTTAAGAAGATCCTAAGGAACTCACATCATGTAAAATTGGATGTCCTGGCTTCAGAACCAAGAGTGTATACTATTCATAAGATTAATGAGACTTGGTCAAGAATTAAAATCTGCTCTGCAAGACAGGCACTGCTAAAGGATGTTAAAAGACATTGGTTCTAGACTAGCCAGGTAAAGCTGAATACTCACAACCTGCCAAGATGGAAGGCCAGCCTCACCTCACTTCACTGCAGCTACAGCTCCAAGCTCACAAGAACTCTGCCAAACTCTCTCGACCATGATGGACTCCTTTCCTAACCATGAGTCAAAATAAATCCTTCCTTAAGATTCTTTTTTTTTTCCAGGTATTTTATCACAAAAGAAAATAACATAAGTATTGGAGACTTGGTTTCCAAAGTCTCTGGAAAATTCTCAGGATGTAGACTTTTAGCAATATTATTTATTTATAGAAAAAACCAAAGCTATAAGTTGAACCTAAAAGAAATGTAGGGAACTGTATTAGGCTTTCTTTCGGGCCATCAATCAGCTCCCAAATCATGAGACGGAGACTTATTATTAGTTATGAATACTTGTGTGGCCTTACTTTATGTTCGTTCCACTAGCTCTTACAACTTAAATTTATCTGTTTCTCTTGATCTATGTTTTGCCTTGGTGCTTTTTACCTCTTTCTTTCATTCTGTATGTCCTACTTTCACTGCTTGCTCTGTGGCTGGCTGGCCGGCCCTGGTATCTCCCTCTCTTCCTCCCTTATTCTCTCCTCTCTTCTTTCCCAGCCTAGATCCTCCTCCTACCTATTCTCTCTGCCTCCAGACCCACCTATCCCTTCTCTACATTGCTATTTGCTGTTCAGCTTTTCATTAGACCAATCAGGTGTCTTAGGCAGACAAGGTGAAACAGAAACACATCTTTACATAGTTAAATAGCAGCATAAACAAATGTAACACATCCTTGCCTAGTTAAAGTAATATTCTATACCAGGGAAATTCTGGTAGATTTCAGTATCTCTGAGAGTGGTTCTGTACATCCCAAAGATGTAAAGGTGTTAAAAAATGGAGACTCAAACACAACTGGGCAAAGAAAACAAAGACAACAGTTTTATCTCACATGAGACATAGATGCGAAAATCCCAGATAAAACACCAGACAATCAAATCCAACAAGACATATAAAAACAAACAACAAAAAATATACATCTTAATAAGTTTTTGTCTTGGAACAAGGATTGGTCAACATTCAAAACTTATAAACACTGATTATAAACAAGCAGCATTTCATCTTGAAATCCTGTGTAACCCTACAAACACTGTTCAGAAGGATCTTTCTATCATATTTGTACTAATGATAAAGAAATGTAACTGTATAAACAAGGGAATGTGTCATCTGGACAGTATTTGAAATGTGTAAATCAGAGGAAATCTTTGTTTCTTGTGAAACCACAAAACGGTACTGCATAGCTCTTTATCCCTCCCTCCCTCCTTTTCTTTATCTAGTCAGAGTTGCTTTGCTAATTCTGAAGAATAATTGCTAATGTACAAGTCAAAGAAATGATGACACTATAAAAAAAAAAAAGAAACCACTAGACAGCCGGGTGTTAGTGGCACACGCCTTTAGTCCCAGCACTCCGGAGGCAAAGGCGGTGGATCTCTGTGAGTTCGAGGCCAGCCTGGTCTACAGAGCTAATTCTAGGACAGGCTCCAAAGCAACACAGAGAAACCCTGTCTCGGGGAGGGGGGTTAGGTAACCCCACTAGGATTGAGCCCCAACTTTGGCTCATAATCATCCACGGAGCTTTGTTAAAACAAAACAAACAAGAGAATCCCTGAACCTACTGAGCTGTTGGACTAGGAGGGAAGTGTTTATCAGACAGACAGCCCTGGAACCCTGCTGAGAGGAAATCTACCACACCCTTTCCTGGAAGGTTTTTTATGACAATGCACACCTTTAATCCCAGCACTCAGGAGGCAGAGGCAGAGGCAGGCGAGTCTCAGAATTTGAGGCCAGGAAACCCAGGGCTGTTACACAGAGAAACCCTGTCTCGAAAAAACAAATTAAATAAATAAATAAATAAATGAATAAATAAATAAATAATTTTTTTACCATAAAAAGTAAAATAAAATAAAAGATTAAAGCATTCCACAATAATACATGATTTGCCGCCTTAAAAAGAATTTTGCAAGAACAAACTGCTACAGATGTTGAGGCTGAGGTCAAAGACAGCCTCCATTGGGGTCAATAATTAAAAATTCAACTCATTTCTTGAACAAACAAACAAGGATAGAAGAATTTAACAGGTCAAGAGACTCGTAGAGAATGTTCCAGAAGAGAAAGAGCTGGAGATACTGGGAAGTACTCACTAGGTAAAGGCTGCTGTGGGACAGAGCGGTGAGTGTGTGGACTTGTAGTGAGGGTGGGGGAGGGGATGGAGATGTGTGTGTGGGGGGTAATCTGAATTTCTAGGTGAATTTATTCCAAGAGAACAGAACTAGCAGAGATTTCTGAAGGTGATGGGGGATGTCCTTCTGTATGCTGTGAATATGTTTCTCTTATTGGTTGATAAATAAAGCTATGGACATGCAGGATTTAGCCAGGAGGGAAATCCAAATAGGGATAGAGAAAGGTAGTAGATGGAGTCAGGGAGATGCCATGTAGCTACAGGGTAGGTAGGACTCCTGGGCATTTTCCGGTAAGCCAAGACCACATGGAGATACACAGATTAATAGGAATGAGTTAATAATTAAGACAGATCTCACCAATAAGAAGCCTGAGCCATCGGCCAAACATTTTATAATCAATATAAGCCTCTGTGGGTTCATTTGGGACTAATCAGCTGCGGAATTGGGTGGGACAACACGAAGGTGAGGTGGCATGGTCAGTCTGAGCTTTAAGATTAACAAAGCAGGGGCTGAAGAGAAGGCTCAGACACTAACAGCACTGGCTACTCTTCCAGAGGACCTGATTTCAATCCCAGCGCTCACATAGTGGCTAACATCTGTTAACTCCAGTTCTGCAAATCTGATGCCCTCTTCTGGCCTCCATGGGCATTGCATGAATGTGATATATAGACACACTTGCAAACAAAACACCCATACCCATAAAAGTAAGTAACAATTTTGAATAAATAAAGAGGGTGACTCTTAAGGACTCCACAAAGCCAACTGGAATAGATAAGGGAGTCAGTCTGCACCCATTGCTCTGACTTAGAAAAGGAAACTGACCCTCCCACTCTGTCACCACCACTGTCAGCAGGAATGGGGTAAATGGTGTGGTGCTTCAGCTCTATCCCTGTCACTTATGCCTGCTCAGTCATGCAAAGGTCAGGCGGGTATGTCTCCATTAATCCAATGCCCTGCAATCCTAGAACTAGGAAAATAGCAACAACAAATGAAGACTAAGACGAAAGCCCTAGAAACCCAGACGTCTTCTACAGCGTTGGGCCTTTACTGTAGACAGAGGTTTGCTGCCTCCTGTTATTTTTGATTCAGCATAAAATTGAATTCATTCCTGGAATATTCTAGGCAGAAAGAAAACAAGTCCAGAAATGAAAATCATTCACAAAATAAGTCTCAGGAGAAGCAGACAGACATGCATGGCTGGGAGAACACCACAGGGTCAAAGGTGTCACACCAGATTCAAGCTGAGAAGGGTCTGAGAACCTTCAGACACGGAGCCAAGTGTCCCTGCCCCCTCTCCTGGCACACAGAGGCACTATTCTCTTCCTTATGTTTGAGGCCTTCCCTAACACTGCAGCACCTGAATTTACACTTTGAAATGCTGTATTGTCCCTGTTTTCTGTTGACTTCATCCATGTCAACTGTTTCCTCACACAGACCCAAGTCTCAGAGGCATAAGGCCCTTTGCTTTATTATCATCCACACAACTAGGTGGAGAATAGATAACTACTGTGTGTGTGAGTGAACATGTGTGTGAGCACACATGCATATATGTGCACGTGGAAGCCAGAAGTCAACCCTAGGTTTCTTTTCTCAGGAGCTACCTTCCTTGTATTTTGAGATATGTTCTTTCATATGTCTGAAGATGGCCTAGTAGGTGGCTGGCTACTAAGCTGGCTGGCCATGAGCCCTAGAGATCTCTGGGTCTTTGCCTTCCCAGTGCTGAGATTATGAGCCGTGCCACTCTGGCTGCCTTTTAACATTTAACATGGCTTCTGGGAATGAAACACAGGTTTTCACACTAGGAAAGCAAACACTTCCCTGACTGAATTATCACAGCCCTAGTCACTTAATTTTTAAAGCTGCTCTTCCGTGGTCAGATAAAGACACTAAAGGGGGCTCACAGAGGTTAAAGACTGAGCCCAAGAACACCGAGCCAGTAAGCAAACAAGACAGATCTGAATGTACGCTTAAACTTCATAATCCACCTGCCACCCTGCTGCCACCTCCTGCCAGTTTTCTGAAGAACTACCTGCATTTTAAGAAAGAAAAAAAAAATTACTGGTGTCCCCTGAGGATTATGGGAAGTGATTTATAAGGTCCTGGATTAACAAATTAACATTAGGTCTGAGGGCCCAGAGCCAGGGGGAAAATCAAGCCGCAGATCTGAAAGAAAGGGAAATCCTCTCCTCATCCCCTTTCCTTTGTCCTAGGGGCTTTGGGTCTCCAGAGGGCTCTGCACTCAAGACCCAGGAGGGAGGAGCAGAGCTGGGGTGGGCAGAAAGGGAGGGTACAGAAGCACCAGGAGTGGGGGATGGGACAACACTAGGGAGTTTGAGAAGCTGAATCTACACAAAAATTCCCACAGCTCTCTAGTGGGTTTCCTATTGTGAGCATTCGCCCTCAGACACCCAGGGACAGTGCACAGGAGCTCACTGAAAATAAGATCCCAGAGAGCATACTAAAGCCAGGGTTCCCTGGTCCCTGAGCTTCAAGGGACAATTCCTGCTGGCCCTGCCTGTGTCCCAGCCCCACTAGGCTGGCACAGTGCACAAGTGCTACATCCCTGGCATCTGAGGTGCAGGTACCACTGGCCTGTGGTGACAAAGTGAGGTCCCACAGTCCTGAGCATGTAAGAACTGCACTTTAAACCCAATAGCTTTACCTGGAGGAAAAGGTTGGCAGCCAAAATTCAAGACACAATAATGGGAAGGCACCTGCAAAACAGGACAAGTGGAGAGAAGTGACTGACAAGCAAGCAGCTGCCTGGCACCTCACTACTCCTGTGGGACAGGAGGCTGGGAGAGCAAAGGAAAAGGAAGAAGTCACATGGCACTAGGGCTCACTGCAATGGCAATGCTCTGTCCACACTCTGAATGATTGCTTGATGACACCTTGGTTCTGAGCCCCCATGACAACCAATAGACTGTACTGGGACCCATGCATATGGGTATGTGGGAGTGTTCACAGGGAGGAAAGGGAAAGGGCAAATGCTGTAATTATAACCTCAAAAACATTTAATTGCACACTAAATGTGGCAAGATCAATGTCCCCTGTTGGAAAAGTCACTTGATGCAGGGTGTTCTCTAAGTTTCACTAGCTTTGCAGAAAGGGCAGAATGGAAGGTTTTTATTGTTGTTTTGTTTATCTATTGTTGTTGTTGTTGTTGTTAACGAGGTCTCTCTATATAGTTCTGGCTGTCCTAGAACTACTACATAGACCAGGCTGGCCTCAAACTCACAGGGATCCTCCTGCTTCTGCCTCCTAAGTGCTAGGATTAAAAGCAGATGCTATTATGCCTGTTCAATAGGAGGCTTGTGTATTTTTTTATGTTTGTTTGTATTTTGATTTTTTTTCGAGACAGAGCTTCTCTGTGTAGCCTTGGCTGTCCTGGAACTCACACTGTAAGCTAGACTGGACTTGAACTCAAAGATCTGCCTGCCTCTGCCTCCCAAGTGCTGGGATTAAAGTTGTGTGCCGCCACCACCCCACTAGGAGGCTTTTAAGAATAAGTAATCTCCTGTGCATATTGCAAAACATTTTTCTCAGGAAAGAAAATGAGACCCCCTGCATTGACAAGGATGTTTCGTTCTCAAATTCCCACTGTGTGAATCTCTTTAACAAAGAAATGACAAACCAACTAGATGCATTTCACAGAAAAATGGGACTAAATGAAGTTGTGTAGTGACGCATCTTATGCTTTGAAGGAAAAATCAAGGGGTAGAGTGAGAATAAGTCCATGGTGCTTATAGAGTGAGTCCATGGTGCTCCCAGAGAATGCAATGAAGAGAGACCTTACCAGTCAGAACCAACACTCTCCCTCCACCAGACATGCCTTCCTTGTAGACTCCTCCCTGCTATATAGTGACTGCAGTTATCTGTCTACTGTGTTCCACGACTACCTACCAAATCTTACCAGTTAGGTCAGGAATATCCCTAATGCCTGATTTCATAAATGGTCTGAGATCTACCTCTAGGGAAACAGTCTCCTGATGAAGGGGTCAATAAATCTCACACACACAAACCATTCTGGGGACCTGAGCTCTGTCATGTCCACTGCCCAGGTGTATGCACCCTAACCCAGCTACCCTCCTCCTATGGCCAATTATAGTGTCCCCAACACTTCCATCTCTTACATATGTTTACACATGAGCATGCACGCACACACATACACAAACAACAAGAAACGGTAGCTAGCACAAATGCATCACAGTAGGATGGTTCTCCAAGCTCATGCCCAGTGATGGCTGGTCCCCTTATCAGGACCTGGGGCTGATCTGCCCATCTTGATACAAAGTCTCCTGAGCATATCCCCAGAATAAAATCAGTCCCCACTCAGAACCAAATATTTAGGAAGGTTCCTTCTAACCCTGGCTCAGTCCCTTGGACCCTGAGAGTGGGACCTTAGGAGAAGCTCACTCTAGATGAAGGCTAAACCATTTGAGTAGCTTAGGGCACAGAAGTGAAGGCATTGCCCGCCACAGTTCTTTCTGGGGCAGAGAAGTAGGCTGAGACATAGGAAGAGGTTGTGAAGGAGGTCAAGAATGTGACAAACAAGAAAAGCATAGTTGATGTGGAAGAAAGAGAAGGAGAGAGAAACAAAACAACTCTAACACCCCCGAAGGCCTTTTAGGAACACAGACTACAGCAACACCACACTTCTCCGGGAGACCGGTGTGTGAACGAACACCCAAAGCTCAGGAGTGGAGTTGTGCAGGACAGGGAAGGGCACAACCTCACAGGAGCAGCTCTCAAGCCAGCTCTGGAGGGCTGAGGTAGGAGGGGTGTCAGGACAAGAGGAAATTCATCCACCCCATTCTCTGCACTTGAGCAGAGGAATGGTGAGCGGCTCCCTAAGCCCTAGCACCATGTCCACTGGCCCGGTGCAACTCCGCCCCCATCCAATTCCCTGAAACCACAATATCTAATGATTCCCTTCAGACCCCAAAGGAGCAGAGTCTTTCTCTTCATAATTCAGCAAATATTCCTTAATTTTACTTAAAAACAAACAAACAAAAACAAAATCTCAAACACTCTCCCCAACAGAATCTTTCCATCTGCCATGCCAATCTTGGAAACTCAGTCCTTTGGGTTTTGAAGAGTTTCAGATCCCTAACATCCAGAGAGGGGCATGATCTAAGGCACCCCTGGGGGTCAGTCGACTCCAAACTTCCCAACAGTGGTCATCTCTAACAAAGTCCCTCAGGAAGGCGCCCCAGCCAACGTGAGGGACGCGAAGAGCGGCGGGCTCGGTGCGGTGCAAGAGAGCAAACCGAGTCCCAACCCGCGAGACCCATCCACGTCCGAGCATCACACTCGTGGGTGCGGGGACCAGGATGTCATCAAGCTGTCTGCAAAGGCCTGGGCGGGGTGGGGGATGTAGGGGGAGCCACCCTTTTGGGGCTCGCGTCCCCTCACACCCCAACTCTCGCCGCTCCCACCGGGAGCCGGGTGACGGCGGCAGGACAAAAGCGCGGGCAGGCTCACTCACCCGCGCTGCGACGACCGGTGCGAGCCGGCTCGGGCGCTCGAGGGCGGCCGTGCAGCCGCTGGCGTCGCGTTCCGCGCCCGGTCGGACCGGCGCCTCAGGGGCTGGACGGGCAGCGAGCGCCGAGGTGACGACCCTCCCTGTGCGGCGACAGCGAGCGGCGGGCAGGAGCGGACCGAGCCTGAGGACGGCAGCGCGGCTCTCCCGACCGCGAAAGCTCGGGACCAGCAACTTCCACGCGCTTATTTGCATGTCATTTGCATGGGGCTCCAGGAATGGACCTGACACCCTGCCGCCACGCCCACTCCCCCACTGTTCCTGGGACACCGGCGTCAGACTCGGTCCAGACCGCGGCTACCCGGCACCGCCCCAAGTCCTTCCCAGAGTGCCACATAGCTGCGGTGTCCCGGCTTTTTAATTTTACTTTTGCATCTCATGGAAGAACTCTCAACACAGGACGAAAAGAGTATCACACACTGGAAAATTAATTTTCTGTCAGACACACACAGAGACGTTTTCTACCTAGTATCCTGACTGAACTTTCTTTCAAAATTACTTCCATGCAATTTCCTTCAATTAATGACGACAAATTACGTAGAAAGGATAGCATGTCACTTTAAAATGTGAATTCTGGACTTGACTCTACCTCCTTCTAGCTACAAACCTTTGAACAAGTTACTTAACATTTACTAATTGGATTTTCTCACAACAGGTAATTCCAACAGTGGCGAACATTCAGTTACTAGTAGTAGATCTGAAATGTGCAATTTTGAACTGAAATCACTTATTGAGAGGCATCTAGACCCACCGGAGAACAAAAAAAAAAAAAAAAAAAAAAAAAAAAAAAAAGCAGAGATGGGAGAAGACATAGAAAGGGGAGGACACAGAGCCTAGGATGTCTCACCCAATCCTCCATCCTAGAAAATTTCTGGACCTGCTTTCTCCAAAGAAAAAACCATGGTGTTCTTTGAAGCATCCTCTTGGTGGGTTCTGTCATGAGAAAGTACTAAATGAGGTGAACTGAGTTTTAGATCTGTTTCTGATAGAGCTGACCGACCCTGTGGGCTGATGAGGTCCTGGCTGACTCTGGTCTTCGATTTTCTAACTTGTATAATGATGATGTCTGTGGACTGATGAGCTGAAGTTTCATAGCTGGGAGGTTATCTTTTGGATGGTTTTCCAGGCATCTCTCCATTCTGAATATTTAGTTCACGGTTTCTCTGTCATATTCCCTTTATGGTGTGTGAAGATTCTCGGTTTGGTAGTTTAAATGTCCTTTTTAAAAAGCTGGTTTGGGCCTGACAGTGGTGGTGTGCATGTTTAATCCCAGCACTCAAGCAGTAGAGACAAGCAGATCTCCGTGGGTTTGAGACCAATCTGGTCTATGGAGACAGTTCCTGGACAGCCAGGGCTACACAGGAGAACCCTGCATTGCAAAATAAAACAAACAAACAAACACAAATAGAAGTTGGCTTGGGGGGGGGCTTGCCTTTTCATTTTGCTTGAACTTCATAGGAAATGTTTCTTGTTTCCTGATCCCTTCATCTAAATTTGTTTAGTTTTAGTTTGATTTGGTTCTTTTGCTTGTAGAAAACACCAAAGACAAACACAAAGACTGAGTTATTATGAAGGGAACATCTTGTAGTCATGACTTAGATCAAGAAATACAGCTCTGTATAGCTGTAAGGGCATACACCTTTGTTATCCTGGCCCCTGGATGGCTGAGATAGAACCCAGGGCTACACAGTGAGACAGAAATCCTATGGCTCTGGAATTGCCACATCTGGAGCTGCCTGATGTGGCTGCTGGGGACCAAACTCCTATCCCCTGCAAAGGCACCATGCACTCTTCACCACTGAGCCATCTCTCTAGCCCTTGCTTGTCTTTTAACCAGTTGTATCTTCCAAGGGTGCATCTTGCTGGTGTTTTTAACTTGACCTGTCTCTGGAGTCTTTTCCTTACAATTACTCTGTTGAAGAACTTGAGGCCTCTAGAGTTCCCCAGTGTGGGAATGGCACATTCACCATGATCTGGGCATTGTGCTGACTACAAGCTGGCAGCTGATCAGACTTCTGGCAGACTGAGGTTTGATGCCTTTTGTAAGATTGTAGGTGGTGATGAACCTTTTCACCAAAATACACAAAATGTCTGTTTTTTTGTGCATATATGTGTGTGTGTGTGTATGTTGGTGTAGGGGGGTATGGTGTGCATGTACACCTATGTGTACAGATACATGTATATGCATACAGGCATGAATGGAAGCCAAAGGTTGACATTGGGTATATTTTTCTACAACATCCCACCATACTTTTTTGGGACAGGTAATCTCACTGAACCCAATGTTTTTGGATTCAGCTAGGCTGGCTAGCCAGCAAGCCTCGAACCCAGTAATGGCATTACAGGCATGTGCTGCCAATCCCAAGGTGCTTGGGATCCAAACTCAGGTTCTCAGGTTTGCACAGGAAATGCTTTACCATCTAAACTATCTCACTTGCCCTAGCTTTTGTTCATTTTTTAGGTTAGTAGCAGTGAACATCCAATTCCTAGATTAAATAATTGAGGATTACAACAATAATTTTGTTTTTATTTATTGGCTGGATACATTTATGAGGAAATACCTCCTGTCTACTTGGTTACCTACTGTGAGGTAAGACCATACAAAAAGACCTGAAATATTTATTACCATTCCAAAAGGGAGTAATCAAGGAATAATGAGGAAATACAGGATCAGAACAAGACTAAATCCCGGCAGGCAAACTCCAACTCTGGTAGCTCCATGTCCCACCTTGCTGCCTAGTGTATACACCTTCCTCTTGTTCAGGTTCAGGTTCCACTCCCTGCTTCTTTGCAGGTCTGGCATCTCCAACATCTTGAGGTCTCCAATGCAATCAACTGAGGCTTTGCTTTCTCAACTTGCCATAGTGGCCTCTTAGGGCCTTCATCTGGGGACTTCCCTGTCACATGTTTCTTGGCTTTATCAATCCTCTGAAACTATCAAGGAAGAATCTACCACCCCTGGATGTAGCCTTTATGCCTCTAAATTCAGCACCACAGAGATGACACTGGAGCCAGTTCGGCTGCCAGTTTGGAATATTCCCTGGCCCCTTGGATCACAGTAGCAGAAGTGCTCTCACTAAGTTGCCTTCTAGGACAAAAACACTTGAGGCTCTCTTTCATCAATTAGAAGCTTAGTTAGGTGGGGTCTTGACTCCAACCCCCAGCACCTTTCCCTTAGAGCAGGCCTCTCCTCAGAGGCCTCTCAACAATTAATGACAGCGTCTCTTCCAGAGCATGCCTTGGCTGTAACATTAAGCTTCTTCAGAATGTTTTCTCTCCTAACTGAATATTTTCTATTTCTCTCCATCCCACACTCATTGTTTCATGTAAGTACAAAATAAGCATTATCAGTGGCAATCATGCCACAGACTCAACATTACATTGTCTTCAAATTTTCTTCACCAAAGAAATTTGTCTGTTACCTTTTCATTTAGCCACAGGAGTGTCCTCCGGACAAGGGTAAAAGGCAGCCTGATTCTTTGCCAAAGTATTACAGGAATTGCCTCTAACTCAGGTGCTGTTAAAGTGCGTGCTTCCCTCTGAATCCTTTGACCTGTTCTCTACAGTTCACATTGCTGTCATTTACAATGCCTTCTAGGTTCTTATTAGAACTATGCTTCAAGTTCAGCCAACAACATTCAACTGCTTTGCTTTGCTTTCTTTCTCTTTTTTTCTTCCTTTCTTAATTTCTTTTGGTATTGGTTTCTTTGGGGGGTTTCCTATTTTTATTGGGGGCAAAAGGGAAAAGGATTTCTTCCATCAGCAGGAGTATTCACAGGTTCTTCAGTCATTCCAGGCTTGGGACCTGAGGGTCCCGGGGGTCGCTGGGAATGTCCCATTATCTCACACAGGCACTGGGAAGTTGTAGGGAGTGACTTGGTTGTTCATGGTGGCATATTTGGTGTAAGGGCTGACTGTGGGCATAATTATATTGAGGCCCCAGACAGAGAAGGACACCACCAACACTGGCTCCTTTGCCCAGGCATTCTTGAGGAAGACAGAGAGTGTCGTGGCTATCTTTGGTCTTGGCCTCAACTGCTTTTCTAGTCCAAAGTTCCAAAGTCTTTCACACTTCTAAAAACAACAACAAATCCAACATGGACAGGCTCTTCACAGCAACAGCCCACTCTCTGGTACCAACTTCTAGCTTAGCAAACTGGTGTAGGATTAGGCTACATGCTCTTAAAGCCTAACCCAGAGACATACTTCTCATTACTTCTCTATGGCTGTGATAAAACCAAGAGCAACCTTATGGAATTGAAAACAGTGATGATGTCCCAAAGCTCCAGAGGCACGAGTCCATCATGGCAGAGAGGTGTGACAGCAAACTGCAGGCATAGCGAATGGAGCAGGGAGCTGAGAGATCACATCTCAAACACAAGTACAAAGCAGAGAAAGCAAACTGGAGATAGGATGAGGCCCCATCCTCTCAAAACCCACCTCCAGTGACATACTTCCTCCAGCAATGCTGTATCTCTTAAGCTTTCCAACTAGCATCATCAACTGGGGAACTAAGTGTCCAATGCCTATGTGGTGATATCTTGTTATACGCTAACAAATAAAGTTTGCCTCAAGATCAAAGGGCAGAGCTAGCCACTTGTTAACCATAGAGGTCTGGAGGTCTGTAAAGACAAACAGGAAGTGATGTGGCTGGGAGGAGACAGGAGCTTGGTCTCTTTTCAGTCTGAGGATTCAGTAGAGGTAAGTGCTCTAGTAGCTGGCTGCTCTGCTTCTCTGATCTTTCAGCTTTCACCCTAATATCTGACTTTGGGCTTTTATTATTAAGACCAATTAGAACTCGGTGCTACATGCCCAAGCTTGCAAGGGCATTTCTAATTCAAATCACCACATCCACGTATTGAGTTTGTATCAAAGGCCTTTCAGGAAACTTAAATCCTCTGTCTTAAATAGTCTAAACGATCAGCAACAATGGTTTAAATAGAATTTAAACTACGAATTTATGTGATGACATTCTTGTTTTACGTTGTCAGTCTTCCCCTCCCTATTTTATAGTTTTAATAACCTGTGGGTCCTCTACTCCCCTCACAAACCATTGCAAACAGCTTTCAGATGTTCACTTTCATGAAGTGTTGTTGTTTAAATAAAAAGGGCCCCAACCGCCTCATATATTTGAATGCTTAGTCATCAAAGAGTGGCACAACTTGAGAGGGATTAGGAGGTGTGGCCTTGCTGGAGTAGGTGTGTCCTTGTTGGAGGAAGAGTGTCACTGGGGGTGGCCTTTGAGGTTTCAAAGGTCAGGCCTAGGGGCTCTCTCTTCCTTCTGTCTGCAGAACTGGTTGTAGAACTCGCAGGTACTTCTCTGGCACACATCTGCCTGTGTGCAGCTGTGCTCCCCGCCATGATGATAATGGACTAAACATTTGAAACTGTAAGCGAAGCAGATTAAATGCTTTCTTTTATAAGAGTTGCTCTAGTGAGCTAGTTGGAGAGTATTGGAGCAAAGGGATCTGTGCCATCATACAAAGCACTTCTGGATATCTTCTATGTTAAATCTGATCTACTAAATCTTGTAAGCATAATTTTTACGCAGTGAGAATCCATTACCAAATGATATCATCTAGAACAAAAGAAAGAAAAAAACCTTTCTTGGACAAAGAAAGGGAGAGGAAGAAGGTAAACTAACACTGACACCTATCCAGCTGTCAGGTCAGAGGGCAGCTGGGGATCTCATCCCCTTGCTCATCAGTTGCCTGTTGAATGGCAAATTCCTCTCCTTTCTCAGCACTAACACTTGCCTTAGCTGCCCCACAGATGATGCCAGCCTTCCAACTGTCTGTGTGCCATTAATCTCATCACTCTAATCTATTATCCACACTACCTGATTAAAGAGGAATGGATCTCTGTGATGAAATCAGGTTTACTAAACAGGTGCAAAGTATAAAGTACACTCAATACAGAATGAGGCTGCAATGCTGCTGCCTCTTCTCCTTCCCAAGGGAAATGGGGGAGGTCCAGGGAAGGTCACCAAGGCACTGCCACCAGTGAACCCTCCACAGTTCAAGAGAGCTTGAGTTTCACCCACCCTGTGAGGGTCTTTGGGTCACATACCACCAGAGAAGACCATGCCCATTGGGCCAAGCCACCCCAATACAATTGGTTGTCAGATTGAATTCCCAAAATACTTGACAGAAATGTACATCTGTTAAAGTCTGTAAACATCTGCAGCAGACCAAATACCTGATCTGCAGCTGCTCTCACCACCACCTGCAGCTAAAAGTTCCTCCTCATTGGCTCACCATATACCAATAGTCAAGACTCATTAACCTTAGGGGATGCTAAAACTCCTATCTGAAACCTGACCATATCCCATCCACTGTCTGATTTTAACATGTCTGTTTTGTTTCCAGTAACAACTGTAAAGAATACAGGCTGGTGTGTGTGTGTGTGTGTGTGTGTGTGTGTGTGTGTGTGTGCCTGCCTGTGTGTCTGTGTGTCTGTGTCTGTGTGTGCCTGTGTGCCTGTGTGTCTGTGTGTGTATGTGTGCCTGTGTGTCTGTGTCTGTGTGTGTCTGTGTGACTGTGTGTGTCTATGTATGTCGGTGTATATGTCTTCCCCAAGACTGGCTTCAAGACTTTGACAAGGACTGGGTCTGTTGTTTCTGTCCTAGTAATGAAAAAGCAAGACCGAGAGTGAATGAATCAATACATTCATTGTATTACTTATTTGTGACAATACATTTTTAATAAGCATTGGTTGCTGTTAAACTGTTTTTAGTTGTCAACTGACTGGATTAAAAAACAAAAACTAGAGGGATGACAAGGTTAAGGCATTTGTCACCAAGTCTGACTCTACAAAGTTGTCCTTCAACATCTACTGGTGTGCTATGGCATATATATAACCCATGCTATACATCATATACACGTGCATATACTAATACTGATGAAAAGATAACTGGAGAATTGATACAGGCACATACAATCTGAGGCAGGCCATGCACCACACATGCCACAGGTGGCCACCAATGCATCCCAGTACAAAATCATAAACATAAAATATTGAATTTTTTTGTGAGGGGTGGGGAGACTTGGTTGCATGGTACTTGCTGACAAAATATGCAGACAGCGGTGTTCTGTCATGATGCCAAAAGCCTGGAGAAGTCTATTGCAGCACTTCCTGGGGTGTCTGTGAAGATCTTTCCAAGGGAGATTGCTGCATGACTCTGGGCTGAAATAAAGGCTCACTCTCACTGGGGACAGGACCATCCAATCAAAAGAACAAAAAGCGAAAGAATGTGTCTTCTTCCTGGTGTTGGGAAGAACTCATCTTGTCCCTGGAGTTGAGAAGTTCAGGCTCTCTGGCTTTGGGACTTGAGGGCTTAGAGCAGTGGTTCTCCACATCCCCAGACCGGGGTGGGGTGGGGGGGTGGGGGGCTTTGTGCTGTGGTTCCACGGCCTGCACACCACTTACACCCCAGTGTCTCCAGCCCATACTCAGCCTGTCATGGGACTTCTTAGTCTCTGTGATTGTATGAGCCAATTATCCTAATAGATCCTCTCACAACTCTGTTTCTATATCCTGTTGGTTCTGTCCCTCTAGAGAAACATAATATTATGAGAAAATATCCCCCCAACCAAATAATCCCCTAACAAAATATATTTTAAAAAATTATTTTATGTGTATGGGTGTTTTACTTATATGTGCATCATGTGTGTCTGGTATCCATGGAGGTTAAAAGAGGGTATCTGAACCCCTGGAACTGGTGTTACAATTGTGAGCTGCCATGTAAGGGCTGGGGATTGAACCCAGGGCCTTTGGAAGTTAAATCCATTGGGGGAAACTTCTGCTCTGGATTAGCCCTGCCCATTTTAGAATGGTTCCCTCCATGTCCATGTACCCATCAGAAAAAAGCAACTAATTAGGTCAAGAGCCTGAACAGAGTCTGACATTAAGGGTTAGCTACAATCCAGAGTCTAGGGCTCTGTAGATCTTCCAATGCTCATCTCTCAGCATGAACACACTTAAATAGATTTAGAAAGGAGCACATCCAGATTTCTCTTCTAGAAAATGAGAAGCAGCTTTTAATCTATACATTCCTATACATTCCAGTGACTGATGTCCTATCTGGGAAGTTTTCTCATATGCTTAAAGTCATTCATGATGCTAATAGAAACCTACTCAGAGTATGATAGTGATGGAAATTTTAAATGCTTGTGAATATATTTAGACAAATGATCCAAGATCTACATTGTTAAAGATGGACAAAAGTATTAAAAGATACATAATGGGGTTTGAATAAACTGAAAGTCATATCCTTTTCCTAGAAGGAAAGACTTCATGTTAAATTTAATTCTAGAAGTTTTAATAAACACTTTTATTGCCATTGCAATTAGAACTCTAATAGCTTTTCCTTGGAAGTAGATAAAATTATTCTGGATGTAAAATAAAGAATATTAAAGAACAGCTATAAAACTATTGAAAACTGTAAGAAAGGAGTTGAGAGTCCTTATCACACAAGCATGACTACCTCAAGTAGGATCCCCAATCTCCACTTACATGCCTGGTTGGCATGGCAACATGCCTGCCATCCCACAGTGACATAGACAGACACAGAGCAAGCAAACTAGCTACACTAGCTCCATCCATCTGCACACACACATATGCCCGCTCATATGAGAACACAATGCAGAGAACATAAATAGTTCACTAATAGTATCAAAGGATCCACAAATGTGAACTTGCTGAAACTCAGTAGAAGCCAGAGAAATAAAAAAGAAAAGTAAGAAAAGCATCACTTGGTGTCTGTCACACCAGTAAACATTAGCAGCCAGAGGTTCCACAGATCTAATGGATGGTCTGAGAATCACATGGTTATAAAAATCACAAATGTAATGAGTCAAAACACATCAAATAAGTTTAACTCATTACTTCATAGTCATACCAAAAAGAAAGGGTTAATAGAATCACTTTGAATTTCTAGGTTAACTTGAAGAGTAGCCATCGTTATCTATTGAGACCTATAATCCATTAATACTGTATGTTTCATGCTTTTATCCTATAAGATCTTGTTAATTTTTTAATGGGATTTACTGAGTCTCTGGTGACAAAATGACCACTAGCTTAGGCAGACAACGACATGGAATGGTAGAGCACACATCAGTGTCTAAACAATGAGATACTTGGTCAAGTGTGTACTTATCGACTTGCCTCAATTTCCTGTCTCAACCACCCCATTTCCCTACTCCAAGACAGCAAGTGCAACCCACATGAGAGTGAGGGGAAAGGAGAAAAAGATAAGAGTGGGGGTGGAAGGGGGAGGAAAAGAGGAGAGAGAGGAGGGGAGGAGAGGGAGTACAGGGGCAGAGAGAAGAAGGGGAGCCAAGCCAAAGTGCTACCTTCTAAGAGGGTCTGTTCTGCTTGATGTGTAGCAGCTGGCTTTAAGGTCTTTGCTTTTCATCTGTCTCCTCTCTCTGGACATGAAGTTCACAGCCAAGTGAAGATTCCAGAAAGGATGGTGGGGTGAAAATACATACTTGGCTGTGTGCACCTTCCTGAACAGCTGACCACATTCTTCATTAAGATGGGAACAAATATATGTCCCCTACTTCAAAGGGGACCAAGTTCTGGATAGCCTGTGATACTGCTTGTCTCCTTGGAATCTCTACGAGATGAAGGTACAAAGATGGTAGGACTCACACTGAATGCCAGTGACAATGGGAGACAACACATTAACTTTTAATAATGTCTTGTGATAAAACTGTCCAAGTGACAGGCAGGAATCCTGTTTTATTAGTCATATGTTAGACAAAGATTTTAAGAACAGTGTGTCTTCATAAAGCAAAGGAGAACTTTAGGAGCTTGGCACAGTACACACACACACACGAGCGACCAGAGGCAGCCAGCACTCATCAGGATCGTGTTGAGTCAAGAGCAATTCCATGTTATCTTATTTAACACACACAACGAATCCCAGAGGGGATTCTTGAGTATTATATCATGGTTCTCAAGACCCCTGGGGGGCCCCATGTGTTCAAGCAGGTATGACAGTCAGTTGTCATCAGGAAAAAAACCTAAGTAACTAGACTGAAAATTATTCTACCTGGTTTAATGTGTTCCGTGGCATTAAATTAATATTTGGGTATTTTAATCCCATATTTTGGTTTTCTTATTTCTAGTTATTGTGACATCAAAGAGAGTGAAGTACTTTGGCTTTGCAGTAAATGTGAGCTTTTCTGTAAGGGCAACTGACTACTTATTTGGTCAGCACCATAGGCCTTGGGGAAATGTCCATCATAACATAACATGATGCTACTTTAGCTCACGATGTGATCATAGTCATTCCTGGAAACTGCAATCCCAATATGATTTTAGGACCACTGTAACAAGGTTATAGGAAACATGCGTTTCATTTGATCAGGTCACATCCACTCATCAATGCTGGATCTTTATTTTAAGGAACTCATCGACAAACTGGCCGACACCAGAACAAAGGCAAGCAGCATTGTAAACAAGTCACAGATTACACTGTGTCCAGTTTTCAAAAGCTTTGCCTCCATTTATCCTTCACATGAACAGTCAGGAAGGCTGGTGGACAAGTTCTCTGCTCTGGTGACATGATCAAGTTTCTGTCCTATTTCCTCTTGTAAATATTTATAAGATCTATACTTTCTCAACCCATGCATAGCAGTGTGCAAGTGTTTACTAGCAAAGTCAATTCTGCCTCAGAAAATAATAGGAATAAGAAGAATAAGACTTCTGAACAGCAGGCTAAGGCTAGCAACTTAGGTGTAATAAAGCAATGAATAAACTGTTATGGGTGTTTAACACCAAGTAAAAAACATCCAGGGACACCTAGAGCCCGCCTGCCAGGGATTTAGTGAAGCCTGAGAGTAGTCACTAACACCTACTGTATGACAGTTACCAAGTGCCACGGGAAATGAAAACAGTAAATCCTCGCTAGTCCTTGCCCTCAAGATCATGCAGGGTAGAGAAGCCTGAATGTGAAACGGCAAGTTATCATTGAGGCAGACACAAGCAGTATGGTGGGTTTGAGCAGGAACTTGTCACTGGGCAAAGTAGATACTGGATGTGCTTGGAGTCTCTCCAGCATTGTGACTATAGAAAGGACCCCCTCTAGTCATGAAGATGGCCTTTAAAGGGCTTCAAAACTCAACCTGTAAGCTCTTCACAGGTTTCCAAGATGTTACCATCTTTATAGTTCTTTGAGAGGCCCAGCTCAGATTAACTGCTTTAGATAAATTTATGCCCAATTCCCCCCAAGTTGAATTTTAAAACATGGGGAGAAAAAACATGAGGCTTCATATGTAAAGTGAGCTCTGTTCTCAGAACTCTTAATCAAGTCTGAATAGAAACCAGAGGGCTTGAATGACTAAGAGAAAGTCTGTGCCAATAGACTCCAATTCTAACTGGTTACCTGCTTAGATTCCGAAAGCCCTGTGTTTATAAGTTTGGAAATGGGCCCCTTACTTCTGTGAAAACTCAAGCTAATTCCCCCCCCCACACAGGCATCCCATGGGATCACCCTGTGGCGAGCCTTGTTACATACTTGGTTGTTTTAGGTAGGCTACATGCTTTTCTACCAAAGTTGGGTTTGGAACTTTGCCCTGCTTCCCATGTGATTGAAGCAGACCTTTAGAACCTCTAAGACACTCATCACCAATAAAATGTCATTATTAGAAATAAATATAGATTTCTGGAAAAGGAACTTAAAGCAAGGGGTAAAGACCACTGAGTGTTGCCTTAGTTGTTTTTTGGCCTTGTTTCTCCTCCACCCCCGGACCAGAAATGGAATTTTCCCCACAGGCATCACAGAATGAAAAATCTTCCCCCTCTATTGAATTCTCACCTACTTTCCCTGATAGTAGATCATAAGACTCGTTTCAGTCCATCATACACAGGAGAAAGAATGCTGTACAGAAGCCAAGAATTTAAACAGGCCTGCTGGGCTTTCCTCACTTAGTCTATTAGCATTAGATGTTTTTTTTGTTCAATCATTTATCTGCATCAGTGTTTCTCAACCTGTGGGTCCTGATCCCTTCACGGTCAAATGTCCCTTTCATAGGAGTCACCCAAGACCATTGGGAAACATATTTACATCACAATTCATAACTGGAAAAATTACAGTTATGAAGTAGCAACAAGAGTAATTTTATGATTGGGGTAATCACAGCATGAACTGTGTTGAAGGGTCACAATAGGAAGGTTGAGAACCACTATGTAGTTGTCTATGCTCCAATTGTGATCCTGCAAAGACCTCTCAGTGAAACACAGGGTAGGGAGAGTTTTTAGGCTGCTGGATTATGTGGCTTATAAGAAGCCGAATAAGAACAAATCCATACACCTAGAGGACAGATTATCCCAAGTTGACGGGGACAGAAGCTGCAGGTAGCATCCTTCCAGACATTGTCCTATCTACCTCTTCTGGCTGTTTATATCCTTTACAATAAACCTGTAAATGTGTTTTCTTGAGTTTTGTGAGCTGCACTAGCAAACTTAGTTACTTTTCCACTGGGATAAAACACCATGACCAAAAGCAACTTGGGAGGAAAAGGTTTATCTTACAACTCTTAGGTCACATTCCATAACTGAGGAAGTTGGGTCAGGAAGTCAAGCCAGGAACCTGGAGGCAGAAACTGAAGGTCATGGAGGAATACTGCTTACTGGCTTGCTCCCTATGGCATTTGATCAGTCCTCCTCCTCCTCCTTTCTTCTTCTTCTCTCCCTCCTCTTCTTCTTCTCCTCCCCCTCCTCCTCTTCTTCCTCTTCCCCGTCCTCCTCCTTCTTCTTCCTTCTTCTTTTTGGTTTTTCAAGACAGGGTTTCTCTGTGTAACAGCCTTGACTGTCCTGAACCTGTTTTATTGATAGGCTGGCCTGAAACTCAGAGATCTGACTGCCCTCTGTCTCCCAAGTGCTGAAATTAAAGATGTGTGCCACCACTACTATGACCTGATCAGCCTTTCTTATGCAACCATAGATCACTTGCCCAGGGATAGTACTGCCCCCAGTAAGCTGGGCCCTCCCACATCAATCAAGACAATGTTATAGAATATTATTTTAACTGAGTGAAGGTGTGTTACACTTGTGTATGCTACAGAACATTACTTTAACTGTGTAAAGGTGCGTTACATTCGTTTATGCTGCATTTCTTTAACAATGTAAAGATGTGTTACATTTGTTTCGCCTAGCCTACCTAAAGCACCTGATTGGTCTATTAAAGAGCTGAATGGCCAATAGCTAGGCAGAGAAAGGATAGGCCAGGTTGGCAGACAGAATAAATAGGAGAAGAAATCTAGGATCAAGGGAACAAGAGGAGAGAACATGGGAGAGAGGAACACACCTGGGGCCAGAAATCAAGCAGCCGTCAGCCGATCCAGACATAGAGACATCAGGAAAGCAAGATATACAGAAAGAATGAAAGGTAAAAAGCCCCGAGGCAAAAGGTAGAAAAAAAGAAACAGATTAATTTCAATTAAGAAAGTTGGCCAGAAAGGAGTCTAAGCTAGGCTGAGCATTCATAACTAAAAAGAAGTCTCTGTGTCATGATTTGGGAATTGGTTGGTGGCCCAAAAGAAAAAGCCTGGCACAAAATAATAAGCAAGTCTACAGACTTGCTTACAGGCCAATCTTATGAGGGCATTTTCTCAGTTAAGATTCCCCCTTCCTGACAGGTCTAGGTTTATGTCAGATTGACAAAAGCCAGCACACTAATTAAGTCTATTAAGGGGTTCATAGGAACCCTGAAGGACAGCTAGTTGGCCAATTGTGGACTTGTGACTAGCATGTGAAGCAGGTGTCAGTCTGTTGGCATTGAGACCACAACCTGTTTGACTACCTCCAGGTCGTGTCTGAACTGGATTGGTGTTTCTGTTGGAATCAAGCTGGTGAGGTGAAATCCCTATGCAATCTGAGATCACAGAAATGAAGTGTTGCCAGCAATAGTAACAGAAGATTTCTTCCTTTATCTTCAGAATTACCATATAAAATATCTTAAGGATTTACTTTAAATTTTTTCTTCTTATTAGTCTACACGTTTAAGTGTGTGGACATCAGTTTACCATGGGCACAAATGGGAGTTAGAGGACAACTCTAGGGTCATCTCTCTCCTTCCACCTTCCCATGGTTCAGGGATTGAACTCAGGTTGTCAGGCTCTGTGCTACTAGCACCTTTACCTGCCAAGCCATCGAACTGGCCCTGAACTTACTTGTGTTTATGAGTAACAGTTGATATTTGAGAACACAAAGATGACCCAATTTTCATTATATTATTTTGTGTTTCTGAACTTAGATGGTGAAGAGCTGTGACCTGTTACTCCAAATAAGTAAACAAATTAACTTATGAATACTGGAAGTAAGCATATTTAAAATATTAATAAGCAAGATTATAAAAATATTTTACAACTCATTTTAATACATTCATATCTAAAACTACTCTCTGAAGTCTGGATATATTAAATAGCATGGTCCTCCTGAGGTTGTAGAATTATGAAAATAGAGCAGGAGGAAATCTTGGAACCAGCAGAATGCTTGAATGCCGGAGGCTGCAGGAGTAACAAATTATACTACACCTGACAGGTGACTTGTACCAAGAGTTACTGACAGCACAAGACTTAGCTTCTAAGAGTTAAAATGTTTACGCAAAAAGAGCTGACAGCTGGCAGTTAGTAAGTACTGGTGCATGCATTGTACACCTGTAAAGTAATTACAGCACCAGAAGGCTGAGGCAGGAAGATCTAAAGTTTGAGGTCATCTTGGGCTACAAGGCAAGACAGGGCAAAGGGCTGGTAGAACAATGTTCTCAGCTAAATTCTGGGGAAAAATTGGGCCACAAAGGCAGAATTATCACTAGTGCCAAGATTTGCAATCTCTATCATTTTTCAAAGACAGCAAGAAAAATCCAAATTATTCTTACTAAAAAACAAAATTATTAAGGTAAAACTTGGTTGTTAGCATTACCTTATCAGTCTGATTTTATTTTTGAAAGGATTCAAAATTTACATTCAGGACAAATATAAATAAAATGCCCAAGATTTATATTTCCTTGGACCAACCAATTGTATGAGGTAGGTACACTGGTACCTTGCTCTCTGACATGTTAATGCATGCCATCCACAGCACAGCCTGTAACGTACAAGCACACTAAGATATAAACAACAGATATTCCAAAGCAGAGAGGAAACTTTAATTAGTGACTCCATTCCCATTATCCTTCAGGCGGCCAGAATCCTCGGTCCCTGCAGCACTGACCCAGCAGTTACATGATGAAGATTCTCTCTGTGAAGCACCACCACATTTGCTCAGTTAGCTACAACTTTCTTCTCTTAGCAATCATTAATTTCTTAAGAAAATTTGTTTGTATAAACTTCAGGTGTTAAAATATTCTAACCGTAAATTTATTCCATTTATTATTTCATACATAATTAATAGTATAAAATGTTCTCTCTAAGGAAACCTAAAATATACTATGAATATAGCCAAGTTCTACTCTTAACAAAAAGCATTCAATCAGTTTTTTTCCAAATTCACTTCTCCAGGAGGTCAGTCCTTAAGGACTTCTGGAGTCGAGCAATGTTGGCGTCCAATGCTGCCAGGCCATTTCTGAAGTCTTGTTCATCATGAGAGGTGAACGTTGAAAAAGAGTAGATGCTCCAGTCTGATGTCAAGTCTGAATTCAGAAAGCTGACATCACTGACGATGTTGTCTATCACTGGAACACCAGGGCTGCGGCAAGCTGATAGCCCATGATGTGTGGCCTGTTCTTTTGGGTGCTCAGTACCAGTACCAGTACCAGTACCAGTACCAGTACCAGTACCAGTACCAGTACCAGCAGCAGCAGCAGCAGCAGCGCAGCAGGGATTTTACCAATTGCTTCCTTTATTCTCCTGAGGAGCTGCATGTCCTCTGTGTCAGATGTTCTGGAAAGATTCCCAGGAGCATCTTCTGTTCCATTTCGTGAAGAACAAACTAGTGGTGCACACGGTTTATGTTCTCTTTTAGAGGCAAGTGTGCTGCCGCCGCCTAGCTGTGTTGTAGCAGCACTTCTCATTGGCTGGGGAGACAGCCTCTCAGAAAGTGGTGAATGCTTTTTAGAAGTGCTTCTTGCAAAAGGAATGTAAAGAGTACTGTCCACGTTACAGTCATCTTCTATTAAAGCGATAGTTTCACATTCTGTATCAGAATCCTCCACTAAAGCAGCAGAAGCCATTCCAGGTGCAGACCCCCCACCCACTGCCCTAGTGTCCCTGTGTGGAGGGCCCTGTGAGGGCAGCGCCTTTTCACACAGTCTGTGTGGCTCTGTGGCTTCCTCATTTGTGAGGAGCTCTGAATGTGCGAAGCTGTGATTTGTCTCCAGTTTATCTAGGTAGCTCATTACCGAAGTATGAGGAGGGGCTGGGTCCTGTTGAAGCTGCTGATCATAAATACTCAGAAGTGACTTGGTGAGGTTACTCCCCATCCTGCAGCGGGCAGTGTCCACACTGAGATCTGAGAGCAGCTGCGCCATACTATTCTGTAAAGTTCTGCCAAGAAGAATGTAGTACAGTAATTACTACTTGTCTTACCCAAGTCTTTAACTCATTTCTAATACCTCTATCCTTTAAAAGAAGAATTTAAGGCAGGTATGAAAATTAGTGTTGGAAGGTTTTGACAACAGAAAATTAAAATAACCAATGACAATGATCTGCATTAATATCAGTCTACTACCAAACATAAAAGTAAAAGCTCATCATGTTTTCTAAAGGTATAGAAACATTGAGCAACATTGCAAACTGAACCTTTGAGTTAAAATCAGCCTAGTAAGTGGTATGCTAAAGTAAAGCAGAATTATTACATTAAGTATATTCATAATACTAAGCACATTATATATAACACATAACTTATATATAATGAACATCTGTTTCTCAAAAAGTTTGTACTTAAAAACGAATCATTTGAAAAGATGAGCTTCCAGAATCATTAAAGGAATAGTTTACTGGATTTTAGGCTTATAATTACTGACTACCCTGAAATGTTTAAAAGTATTTGAAAAACCTAAAGATTACCAAATGTCTCAAAAGAAAACTGACTTTTGTAAGGTTTCTGTAAAAGTATAAAAATGAAGATATATTTGTTTATTTGGGAAGAGGCTGAGTAAAGAACGAAGACATTTTAGGGCCTGTGACTAAATCCCCCACTTTACTGATGAAATAAAAAAACAGAAAGTCAAGAGGGTGAAGCGACCCACACATTATTACATGGCAGGGAACTCAGCACTTTAGACGCACATCATGAGTTATTCTGTGTCCCCTGACAGCTCTATTCATGACAAATTTATAACTGAGTCTTAGAAGGTTAAATAATGTGCACAGGATTACTCAGCTAATATGTAGCACAGACGAGGGTCCATTCAGGTCTCTTTGGTGTCAGAGCCAGGGAGCTTAACTACTTCACTATGCAGTGTCCAGTTCGTCAGAGCCAATTGCTTACCCATAATCCACAACCCCATGGTTTAAAAAAGCCTTTAAATAGGTCTGGAATCTCTAATGTGAAATAGAACAAAGCATTAGAAATTAAAAGGAAAGGGGGAAAAAGGCAACATAAGAGGGGGTGAGGAGGAAGAAAGGAGATCTGTGTGGTTCTGGAGTTTATAAAGACATCTAATAAAAGGCTTGGGTTACCCACAGGAAGCGAGTTTACCTGCTTAGTTCTCTAAGCTGAGCAACCTCAGCATCACGCTGGCGTAGTGTTATTCCCAGTATCTGATTTTCCTTTTCTGCAGTCTCTAGTTTAAACTGAGAGTCCTTCACATTGGCCAAGGCTTCCTCCAGTTCTAAAGCAAACAACAACAAAAGCCCTTTCAGCTTCCTTACCACTTTAGAAACAAAGACTACATCTACAGTTCAAATACACACCAATTTTTACCCTTGTCATCTCACAGTCAAACTGCTGTTTATTCTGAAGAAGAGCTTTCTCTTTGTCTTTAAACACAGTCGTTAACCTTTTGTTTTCATCTCTCTGGTTTTCTATCACTTTTAAGAGCTCTTCATTTTTACTCTGTAGTAACTCCTGACTCTTCAGTGACTCTTGTAGTTGATTTTGCAGCGACATATTCAACGACTGAAGGGAAAACACTGTAAGATAAACATCACAGTTATTTCCCAATTTTTAAAACATATATAAAAAATACTTGTTTTTAGAAAAAGAAAAGCTCCTAAGTTCACTGATTTCCCTCAAAAGTAACAATGTACAAACAATGCTATATAAATACTATAAATGCTATATAAATATATTTTAAAAAATTAAATGGCAGGAGTGATATTTTTTTTCCAATTGATATTTTAGTCATAGGTTGTTTTTACCCTTAAAAACAAATAAATACATGTGCAAAGTATCTCAAAGTTCACAAAATGCCAAAGATGCTACCAAACAATTCTCAATTATGGCAGATGATTTTTTTCATAAGTAGTCTGTGTTGATAATGCTATTCTTCAGAACCTGAAATTTCTCTTTCCAGCCCCTCCTGGCATTTGATGTTTCCATTGACAAATGTTCTGTTATTCTGATAGGCCTGTGTTTGTATATGATTTGGTGTTCCTTCCTTGCTGATTTCAGTTTGCTCTGTTCTCACACTCTTTCTTTCTCTATGAAGCTCTGTGATCCATTAAGATAATTGATATTCACCTTGTAGTTTCAGCAACTGAGGAAGGAGGGAGGATCAACTGAGCCTAGAGCCTGAGCAACACAGTAAGACCCCCATTTAGAAGAAAACAACAGAAAAAATAAAGGTCATTTGACAGTATCTGTCAAAACAGCAGCTATATATACATTTTGGTGTACTAATTCTACTAGAAATCTACCTTGCAAAACACATATGTATGTGTACAGACATTGGAAAAAATACTTTCATTTTTCATTTCACTGTTGTTCACATTGTAGGAAAGGCTGAAAATACCCAAATATCTTTCAGAAGACCTTAAATATAGTAAAGGCAACAAGCAGAGTACTTAAGTGCTTATTTAAGTTATATGCATAGTTATTAACTTGTTTTCTCTAGATAGGCTTTTACTGCATACACTTCTGGCTGAGGTAGACTTCATGTTTCCCAGGCTGGCCTCAAACTTGTAGCAATCCTCCTGACTCACAAATACTGGGATTTCAAGAATACCCAATAGCTATTTAAAACTGTAATATGTTACTCCTAATTTTAAAGTAGATAAAACCCCACTTGGACAAAGGAGCTGAGAGCACAAGCCTTGGTTCAATCCTTAAAGTTCTTTTACGCACAGTCAAGGTTACCAGGTGCCTTTGCAGTTTTCTCTTCTTCTCTGAGGTGCTGATTCAAAATTCTCAGTTGCCTAAAGAAAATAATGAAGAGCTATAAGAATCCTAAGCCCATTTTACAGTATATTATCCTGGAATACTTACCTATATAAAGATGTGTGACATTTTTTTTCTGCTGCCTTTGTTATCAATGTAAAGATATATCTGTTTCATCTTGCCTACCTAAGACACCTGACTTGTCTAACAAAAAGCTGGAAGGCCAACAGCTAGAAAGGAGAGGGCTGGTGGGCAGACAGAATGAGGAGGAGGAGAAATTTAGGCAGGAGAGAAGAAGAGAACCAAGGGAGAAAGAGAGGGGACACACCTGGGGCCAAAACCCAAGTAGCTGCCAGCCAGCCAGCCAGCCATGGAGACAGCAGGAAAGTAAGATATACAGAAAGAAAGATAAGTAAAAAGCCCAGAGGCAAAACATACATAAAGAGAAGCATTAAAATAAGAGCTGAGCGTTTATAACTAATAAGTCTCCTTGTCATGATTTGAGAACAGGTTGGTGGCCCAAAAGAAAGTCTGCTACAATAGTCATTTGATAGGCTATCAAAAATAAATAAATCTATCAAAAAAGACAAACAATATCATTACCAGTCCATCTCAAACCCCAAACCAAACACAAAATCTAAATGAAAAACAACAAAACCATACTATTCAGGGCCCATTTTTGGGGCGGCGGGTTCAAGACAGGATTTCTCTGTATTGCTTTGGAGCCTGTCCTGGAACTAGCTCTGTAGACCAGGCTGGCCTCAAACTCACAGAGATCCACCTGCCTTGCCTCCCCAGTGCTGAGACTAAAGGCATGTGCCACCAACACCTGGACAGTGTCCATTTTTAAACAAGCATCCACTGCCCAAACAATTACCTTTATATCCATATATATATATGCATACATATATATAAATATATACACATATATATGTATACATGCATATGTGTATGTATATATTCACTCTCAATCAAAGTTCCAAGACTAGCCTTGAACCTGTAATCTTCCTGCTTCAGTATCTTGAGTAGTTGGGACTACAGGTCTTCACCACCAGACCCAGGATAGACAGTTGCAGAATTATCCAGGATGTCACAAACCCTGTCCCACAGTTTTGAAAACTGACCTGGAACTCAGTATTGTAGCTCATGGTGGCCTGAACTTAAATACTCCCACCTCAGCCTTTGAAGTGCTGGGACAATACTCATGTACCACCATGTCCAGCTGGTTCCTTTGTTTTCCTTATCTTTACCTTCATATCTCTTCTTTCAAAATAATGCACATGTGTATATGTGCACATATACAGTATCTTTACTATGTAGATTACCTTTTAAAATAACTCATTGCTGACAACTAGAATACCTTCAGGTGCCAACTACCAGACATATTTCTGCTTCATGTCTGTGATATATTAACAAAGTTGGAATACATAAATCTATGCTTCTAGTAATTTCATTATTAGATGTTGGTATCAACTGTCTTCATGATATACACCTGCTTCACAAACAAGAATATGTAAGTAGGTACTGATCAGGACAAAGCAAAAACTTTCTGGTATTGAGTATCTTTCAAAATTGGAAACTTTCTGAAGTATTTGATTTAGTTTCTGAATCTAAAATGATAGTACCCTTGCCAAAAACCATTCATAGTATTAATTCTGGCTAGAATTAAAGAGTAGAACACAAAATATACCAATAACACAAAATCCACCAACACAAATTTTATAATGAAATATAAAATAATCTTTAACTAAGGAAGGCATCTCTAATCAAGATTTAAAATCCAACAACCATCAAGTAAAGAATATAGAGTTAAACACATAACAATTTAAAGCTTGTTTTAAAACTGAAGTCCTGGACAAAGAATAAGCAATTTATTCTTATTTATTTTTAAGAAAGCTAAATGATTCATAAGCATTTAAAAAATGCTTAACTTGGAGACGGGGGGATGGCTTACCACAGAAATAAAGGACCTGGATTTGGATTTCTGGTGCCCACATGGGAAGCTGGGAATAGTGGCATGACATTCACCACTGGCCTCAACATGTACACATATACATGAATGTACAGAATACACAATAAAAAAACATACAAAAATTAAAATAAAAGGAAATAGCTCCTCATTAGTGACAGTTTAGAGAAATTTTCTCAGTCTGTGGGAATTATTTTAACCATTTAGATGATAGCTTGGCAACATCCAAGCTACAAAACATGTCATTTTTGACAGTTTTTTAAAATTAATTTCATTTTATTGCATGGGTGTTTTGCCTGCATGTCTGTGTACCACCTGGTACCAGTGAGGCAAAGGGATGATGTCAGACACTCTGGAACTGGAGTTACAGATGGTTATCACTGTCATATGGGTGCTGGGTAGCCAACCTGGGTCTTCAGCAAGAGCAGTAAACACCCTTAACCACTAAGCCCTCTCTCCATCTCCTGTACAAGCTAGTTTTACCTATAGGTTATTACTCTGACAAACGTATATATATCCATCCAAATCATGTAAAACATAGATGTATACAAGATGTATATTGTAATATTTGACAGGAAAATTGTAGGCGGCTGCCCGCAGGACGCCATTACAAGATAGCGAACTTCCTCTTTCTTGTTTACCTTATTCGGGCATACGCCAGCTTGGTGGCTGCACTCCAGTGCGCCTGCTCGTTCCCTAGCCAATCCTGTGGCTCCAACACTGAGGCGAGGTCTTTTGAGCCTATGAGACCGTGACCCGTTGCCTAGTAGGATATATAAGCAGCTGTCCCTTCCTGCCCGGGGCCCCTCACCTTCAGCTCTCCCTTCAACCAAGAAGCGCTCCAATAAAGTGTGATCTGAGAAGAATCCTCGTGTGGTTGCCGTCTTTCCTGCGGGTCGGGCTTGGCGCGCCACAGAAAATGAAAACTAAAGACATGATATAAGTTGTGGTTCATCCATATGATTATGTACCTGTTGGGCCCTGCATAGACCCCCCGAGGTACCTTGAGCATGCCTGAAGCTGTTGGCTGGAATATATTGCCCCAGAGTTGTTACTGGAACTCTTTCTGATTTGCTAACATACATCTGCTGGGGAGGAACTAAGCCGGAGAACTTGCATGCTTGACCCTTGATTGTTTTCCACTGTGCCGTGAGTCAATATATAAACCTGCTCCTTCCTCTCAATAAACGGCATTCGGGCATTCCTGTTGCACAAATGACCCCATGTCATTTATTTAAATCTCTAGGCCTTTGGCTGATTAATATAGCGTGGGCACTACATGTACCGACATAGAGAGGTCACCAAAAAGAACTTGGGGACAGCTCAGTAATATGGCACTTGTGAGGCATGTGCAAGGTCTTGTGTTCAATATGCACTACTGGAAAAAAAAACAAAACAAAACAAACCTCCAAGACATGGTAGAAAGTAAAAAAAGCAATGAGAGGTAGACAAAACACTGATTTTTTTTTTTTCCCCTAAAGGGTTCCCTTCAATAACAAAACATGCAGATCTGGAAAAGGCAGCACAGAGTGATGACCAAGAATATAAAATAGAATGCCTCTTCTGGTGTCTTCCAGAAAACCAGCAGGTACTGTATATGGGAAAAGAATTTTTGTTGGTTTTGAATGCTGCTGTTAAGGTTCTTCTCTTTTGAAACGTTAGCCAAGGTGAACTTTCTATCACTCATTACAAGCCTCCCATGCCCACACTTGTCCTCTAAGTATGATACATTCCCATTTGCCCTAAAAAACACAGTGTGAAGGGCCTGGGGGTGGCTCAGTGAATGAGAACTGTTGTCTAAGTATGTGGTGCTGAGTTTGAACCCCACCATAAAAAAAGCTGGATATGGCTGTGTATGACCTTAACCCCAGCACCTGGAGGTGGAGACAGGAGCTCACTAGCCAGCCAGCCTAGCAAGAACACAAAAACAAAAAACCCCAGCAGTCTTCTGGTTCAGCTCCAGGTCCCATCTAAGATGGAGAGCCACAGGAAGGCACTCAACGTCTTTGTCTATTCTACATGAATGTGCCTGTGCAGAGCATCGTAACCCCCTCCCCCCGCCCCGCCACTCTCTCTCTCTGAGCCAAGTATGGTACACTGTTCAAGACTCACTGCATTGAGGGGGGTGATTTTTGTCTTAAGTCTACTATAAAGCCTGGTGTTGGTGGCTCACACCTTTAGTTCCAGGACTTGGGAGGCAGAGGCAGGTGGATCTCTGTGAGTTTAAGGCCAGCCTGGTCTACAGAGCGAGTTCCAGGACAGCCAGGGCTGTTACACAGAGAAACCCTGTCTTCAAAAAACAAAACATACACACAGTCTATTTTAGACCTATCTTTGTCCTTGCTGATCCCTGTTCTGATTATTACATAATTCTCTCCTATCATCTTTTCTGCCTATGGCTTGTATCTTAGTTTCCTTGTTACTTCCTTATTGCTTCTCCCTAGGGTTGTTCATGGCTGCTTCTCTTTTGTTCTTTCCTTGTAAAGCGGTAATTCCCCACAATTACTCTTGTGCTCATGGTCTATACCTGGCTTGGTGAATTCATCAGTTAGATTCTGAAAACAAGACTTGCATTTAGCCTCCATCTTCTCCAGAGCCTACAAGGACAGACCCACAGTCAAAGCTCTGTAAAAGTGATCAAATTCCAAAATCTACATTTGTGGCTTGGAACTTGTTATGTTCTCACTTACTCGGTTCTCTATACAACAGAGTAAATCTAAATTTTAACTCACTAGCTCTCCCACCACCTCTCCTAACTAAAAAATAATGTGTGGGAGGGGACAATCAGACAAATGCACTCTTCTCTAGGAGGTCCCATCTGGAGGTACTATTCTACCATCTGTCAAGAAGACAAGCCAAGCCAGGAGGTGGTGGTGCATGGCTTTAGTCCCAACACTTGGGAAGCAGGGCCTCTCCATGAGTTTGAGGCCAGCCTGGTCTACAGGGCAAGTTCCAAGACAGCCAGGGCTACACAGAGAAACCCTGTATTGAGAAGAAGGAGAAAAAAAAAAAAAAAAAAAAAAAAAAAAGACAAGACAAACATCTTAATAGCATCCTCAGCTCTGCCCATTTGCTCTCAAACTGTGTGCTCTGTCTGGACTCTAATGAGCTTATACTTGAGTCTGCATTCAGGAAGTCATCTTATAAATATTAAGGTACTCTTTAGACTGGTGGTTTTTTTATTCTACTCTGAACCTCCATCCAGGATCTTTTGAAATGTATTGGGGGCTTCTATAGTTAAATTCAACAAAGCATTACAGATTACAGATAATTTGTGGTTTGGGAACAGGAAGAATAAATGGAGACAACTATGTTTCAAATATCCTGTAAGATCTGGACACTTTAACATGCCCATAATAGCATACAAGCAAGACACCTAGCAGTTTTTCTATTTGCCACAAGGTGGCAATATACTTCAAGTTGTGTGGGGGTTGGGGGAGGGAGGGAAATGATCAATTTTCTAGTTAAAAACATGTAGTTTACAAATGTCTACAAAGATAAAAATGAAAATCACTTCTAAATAAGCCTACCAATTCTAGTTTTTATTTATAATGAGATTTATGAATGATTTTTTCCAAATAAAGATTACAAAATAGCATATTCACACAAGGCTACTGGAAGTCTTAGTCTAACAAATTTTTCATTTTTCAGTAATTTTATCTTGTAAAAGGTCAAGTAAATAACAGTGGCAAGAGAACGTTATACGGTCTTTTTGCCCTTAAGGATAGACATCTAAAAAGCTCTACTGTCAAATCCAAAGAAGTGGGTATCAGTTAATTTTTCTAAGTTACTCTTATAGAAATGAAAAACAACTAGTGACAGATTAAAGAATAAGCCTCCTTCTTATGAGAGGTTTATAACTGAACTCCTACAGCAATTCTAAAATGCTCTGAGGAATGGAAAGGAAATCCAATGATATTTCCATGCTAAATGCTAAAATGCTAATCTTCCCAGACTAGATTCTGGTATGCTTAAGAACTCGATTATTTGACTATCACTCTTTTAAATAATAGGTGTTTATTATTATTATTATTCTTTTGCTTTGTGAAATATAAGCCCACTGCTAAGATCTGGTGTTCTAAAATCATATCACCTTGGAGTTTAAGTTTTGATTCCCTCAATTCCTAAATATACAACTTTGAGCAAATGACAACTTTTCTGTGCCTTGGTTTTCTCCCCTCTAATTGAAAATGGCCCAATACTTTATAGAGCTATTAGCACATATAAAAAGCAATAGCCCAGCACATGACAAATGTTCAATAAATGTTTGGAGTGGCTACTATCTATTCCATATTACTTATTCTTGATTTTAATTTTGAAATATTAACACTGTTACAGGGATCCCTCAGATCAGGACTGATGACAGCATGACAGTATTATTAAATGCTGTAACTATCCACAAATGATCTCTTGACTATCCTAAACAAGTAAGTCTCATTAGATACCATCTCTGTAGGAGACAGACCCATGACTTTAAACTACTCTCCAACTAGGAATTCTTTACAGCTTTCAAGTTTCTTGTAGGTTCCTGCAAGTCCCATCTAACCTCCTGATGAAAAGCATCTGAAAACGAACTCCAGTGCAAAGTATACCAACAGATCCTGGACTATAAGCTTTAGTAGTCATCCCAGAAATATTCAAAGTTAAAACAATACAGATAATATAAGGGGATTTTCCTCTACATTTCAAGATTACCTCACTGGTTTTGATCTTTCTTAAACAAATTAAGAATATAAGTCCATTAAGTTAATATGGCTGAAAAGAAAAAGCACATAGAAATTCAAGTAAACGTTGTCCTATGTCTCAGTGTGGCAGGGCTACTAGCACTCAGCTTCCCGTCAGGTTCTCTTCCCTGACCACATGCTCTAAACATTTGTATTAGGAGGTAGCGTTTGACTGGTTTTAGGTTTTGAACTACAAAATGTTAAGGACAGTGAGATGATTACGTCTGGTCCAAGACATGTAAGATTATTATATTCACAATCCCTGTCCCCATCAGTCCCCTGTAAAACATACTGAGACAGTGGCTTCATAAAGTAAAAGGAATCCCAGATTCTAAATCAGGATGAAAAAGAGCCTTCAGTGACCCATGATGATCTTGGAAAAAGAATAACTTTTTCTGTGATTTAAATATTTGTTAATGTAAACTAACTTAGATTAACACAGAAACTACATGAAGCAGCTACCTCTTCCTAGGTACATGCTGACAAGTGACATCAAGGATAAAATAGGTGGGAGAAATGTTATCTTAGTGGGCAGAAGTAATAGAAAGTTGGAGACTGTAGGAACGCTTGGAAGATGAGAAAGGAAAGGCATAAATATCGGAAGACTGTAATCTGCTTTCCTTGTGGAGTCCTAGCTATCTCACTTGGCATCTGTGCTCTGGCCGTGGGACACCTTTACCTCTAGACAACAATATTCAAAGAGCATGTCTTACCTTCGCAACTGAGCGTTCTCACTTCTCAGTGGCTGCAGGGCCAGTGCTATTTCAACTTCTATATTTGGGTGGCCACTCACTGCTGAAAATCCAGATATGCATGCCTCTATTTCTGTTACCAATCTCTCAACTTCTGAATCCTCTGTAAAAGACAGTTTAGTTAAATCAGTATTTTAAATTGACAAGATAATTAGCATGTTATTAAAAATCTTTATAAATATATACTCATTATACATTTCAACTTCATTACTCATGAGTATTATACAAGTTCTATTTGCCTTTATCCTATTGTCTGTATTTGTTTACTCAGAACAATTCTACAAAAGTTACATTGAGTAAGAAAAGATTAAGCTTAAATCACAGTATTATTATATTTAGTGATTTTTTTTCAGTTAAGTGAAATGGGAAACAGATGCATGATTTATTGTATATAACATGTTTTAAATTGTATATGTATAGTTATAAAAGCTAAATTCAGTTAATAGACATGCATTGCCTCATATTAATTTTTTGTGGTGAGAAGGCTGGCAACCTAATCCCTTAGGAATTGAAGATTACATTGTTATGTATTATATCATTATATCAGTCACCATACTTCATATTAGATCTCTTGATTTTTAAGTCCTTCCTCCTCTCTAATTGAGATTTTTTTTTTTATTTATTATACTTTGGCCAACATTTCAATTACTTCACTCTTGAAGCCTAAGCTTCTTCATAGCTAAAGAGAGCTAAAAATCAATCTGTCATTGGGTTAGTGAGATTAGAATGAGATACTATTATCCAAAACTCAATTTCCTTCGCTAAAGTGGAGTCCATTTATTATTAGACTGCTGTGAGACTCGGGTGAGGTCACCCATGTGAAATACAGCAAATTGCTGGGCCATGGTGAGTACTAAAAACTTCTACCACTGGTACTATTGCCACCACTCTTACTATCATGATTAAACGTCTGGTTAAAAGAGAAAGAGCAAGTGTGGTGGTGCACGCTTAATCCCAGTACTTGAGAGACAGAGGCAAGTGGAGTTCTGTAAATTCAAGTCCAGTCTGGGTCTCCACAGCGAGTCGCTATGTCAAATAAACAAACAAACCAAAAAAAAAAAAAATGAAAAAAATGAAAAAACAATCCTGCCTAATCTGAAGCTCTGGAAACAACAAATTTAGTACACTTACCCTAGCTTTTAATTGCTGTCTTTCCAAGGACTTTGGGTTCGTATGTCAGCCTGTGTAAATGGCAGCTATTCTGTTCTACAGTCAATTACTGTACTTTCTACTCAAGGCTCTGAGTATCTGCAATTCATGCCAAGCAAAAGCCACTACTTCAGAAAAATGCATACACGATCTAAACATAAATGTGGCTCACAGATATTTTATTGGTATAAGAGAAAAATACTAAACATAAACTAAAAGGCCAGTAAGTGGCATGGGTTACTATGCAAAGTGAAATCTGCTGAACAATTTAGCAGTTAGTTCTTAAATAATGGAAGAAAATTTGCATCTTTGTTAAACAGAAAAGCTGTCATCTAACTATTACAATTTTCTTTCTATAGATTCTCTGTACTGGATCTTTTCAAGTCTGTCTGCATTAAATACAACTTGCAAGTGCTTGCTATTCCTCTATACATGTCAAGTCCACAGGAAAGAAGGGTTCCAGGCCTGGAACCCTAGCACACTGGCAGTGGAGGAAGACCAGGCGTGCAACATCATCATCAGCTACTGAGCAAGCTGGAAGCCATCTTAAGACTACATGAGGCCCTGTCTCAAGAAACAACACACAGAACTCTTTTCCTTACTGGGTCAAGAAACGGTTCTTTGAAAAACTCCAGACACTCTATATCAACCACTGTCATTTGAACAATAGCTAGAAAACATAACACTGCTATTAATTACTATACTACATTACATTAAAGTTTGAAACGCTCATCTACCTTGTTCTGCGACCAGGGCCTTGAGCTCTCCCAACAAGCACTTGGCAATTCTGACTTTTTCAGCAGTGTGGCTCACATTTTCTGCCTGCTGCACATTCTTGGCTATTTTTGCATCTTGCACATGCATGCTTAAATACTTTACTTCACTTGTGGCCTCTCCAATTTGTTCTCTGACACATTTTTCTTCATTAGTGGCCAAGAAGGCTGGCTGTAACTGAGTGGGGCTTTGGTGTGCCTGACTGTCCGAGACAGCATCTTTTCCATGAGCTGGAAACAGAGACATATGTGTTTGGAAACACTTTAGTAGGTCTGCTTCCTTAGGAGCTCTTTGTTGTGGCAGAATCCAATTAGCAAGACTCAACTGCTGAGGCGTTAGAACAGCTGCTTTGTCAATGTGGGGAAGGCTACCCAGAATTCCAGGATGAACACTAACTGAATTCCTGGGAACATCATGGCAGTTCACAGAGCTTGTTTGATCTTGTGATCCAAGATGGTTATCACCATCAGTCTGAACTTCCTAAGCAAGAAGGAAAAAAAAACTTTCAAAAGTAAGAACAGTCATTTATAAACTACAAAAACAGAAATCAATAATATTAGAAAATAATTTCCTACCATTAAAAACGAATTTTTAGGCTTACAAGCCTAAATTTAGGTTTACAAGCAAGTTGGATTTCTCCACTGCACAAAAAATATTAGTTTTTCAGAGCTTAAGTAGCTCACTTTGCAACCTGGGGACATTACAAGGTCATGATGAAAATAGATTGTTTATAAATACCATACATGCTTTAAAGGCATAAAAAAATTAGCCCACATTTGGACTGAAACAAATATTTTCATTTTGAGAAACACTGTAAGAAGCAAGTTAAGAGGCTGGAAAGACAGCTCATGTGTTAAGAGTTCTTGCTACTCTTGCAGAGTTCCAGAATCCATGACAGCTCACAACCTTCTTTAACACCAATGCAATCATGCAGGTGCTGCAGACAAATGTGCAGGTAAAATCTCCACAAAAAAGAAAACTAAGTATTTCATTTTAAAATCAATGTACAGAATTTTAAAAAAAGATACTCAGTTAGGGATGTAGCTCAGTGGTAGTGTGCTTGTCTAGCATGTGTAAAGTGCTGGGTTCAATTTTTAGTACCACAGAAATGAAAAAGGATGTGTGTATAGAATGTAAATGAACATGCTATAGTAAAAAAATTAGCTGTTATTTCAATATCAAATCAAAGACTAGTGATTTTTATTATACAACTTAGCTCAAAGACATTTGTCTTAAAAGAAAAATATCCACAAAACCCAGCTTTAATATACAAAAGGCATGTGTTTAATTGAGCAAACATAGTTAGCCAGGCATGGTGGTGGCACACACCTTTAATCCCAGAATTTAGGAGGCAGAAGCAGGCAGATCTCTGTGAATTCAAGGCCAGCCTGGTCTACAAAGCAAGTTCCAGAACAGCCAAGGCTATTACTCAGAGAAACCCTATCTCAAAATATAAACAAACAAACAAGCAAAAAAAGAAAACAGTCATACTAATGTATTAAGTGGCAAAAACAAAGCAAACAAACAAAAAAACCTCCAGCATATAACTATATAAAAGTATAGCTCTCATTTTAAAAAGAAAATCACTTTAAAAAACAGCAAATAGCATACAGAATTAAGTGAATAATTTTAGGGTACTGGCTGGGCTTCATTTCTTCTTTCTCAATAATTGCTTCTCAATGATTGCTTCTCAATAACACCTATTGTTCTTAATAGGTAAAACTTTTCTAATGCAAAAAAATATATAAAATTGGTTTTACATCCCGGTACATTTGATCAGTCAAGTCAATATTCCACTGCTAAAATGACAATTTCTATACGCAAGCTATTTTACTTGTTCAGTATACAAACTATACCCACAGAGTGAACCATTAGAGGGCAGGACGGCTGCTGAGGTGACCAGAGTGAAGGTGAAGCATAACAGCCACAACCAGAATGTGGTGTTGCCTGAGATTCTAAAAAGAAGTAAAAACCAAAAAGCATATGTATCATTCACATTTTATAGAGTTTACATGATTAAGAATCATAGCTTACATTCAATAATCAAGTGGCATACTAACCTAAACCAGATACAGTATGACACGCAGTAGGCATTCCATTGGGGGCATTTTTTGAAGACAAGGTATTCATCAGTGACATTTGAGTCTGCACATGCTCACAGAGGGCTTGGTATATAATCGGTGAATACATTCTATAATGATCTTCTAATGACCAATGCTGTGCTATGTCTGATGTGTCTCTGTCACTTCCAGTAGAAGCTTCATTAGACATCCATTTCTTATTTTCTGAAGATACTAATGTGGAAAAAGGAAGTAAGTTCTTAAATATGAGTCTTCACCAACATTTACCCTAATACCTTAGGGGCAAAAAAAAAAAAAAAAAAAAAAAGACTCTCAGATGTAGTACAACTCATTATAGAAGTGATTTACTGTAACTCACTGAAGAAGTTATCCCAAGTTCTTCTGAAAGTATTTAATGAATTAAATTTCCTTTCTCCTGTCAAAATTCAGATGAATTTTCTTAAAATCTCTGCTACTTGGAAAAAAAAAATCTCTTTTTAGTTAAAACACCTGTTATAGGTGTTATCATGGATGTTCAATAAGCCTCTCACATCCCCTTGTCCAGTTCTTCTCAGTGGGAAATAGAATAGCAAAGACAGGATACTTTGTAACTTTCTGTTTTCAAAGGAAGAAGATAGAAGGAGGCAGGAGGAGAAAGCTTTTTTCTAAACTGATGAGTCTAGCCACTGACTACTCATCACCATCCCAGAACACACAACTTTACTTAAATTACATACCATACGTATATTGGACTGTGTTACTTTTTTGTTTGTTTGTTTTGTCTTTGCCCTCTGTAACTCTAGCTTCTCTAGGCAGGGCTGTTTCTTACACTTCATTATTAAAACCCTCACTAGTGCATATGCAAAGTGTAAGCCTGGTATTAAGCTAAAGAATGGAAAAGTTTCTGATACAGCACTGTTCTATAACTAGTATAAACAAAAAATATAGATTCTATTTTCCTGTCTAATAAGACCCCGCCTTCCCAAATGTTTGTTAAATTGCATTAATAGAAATTGTATGGTAGATCATAAGTTATCAGGATACACAATAGACTTTGAAAAATAGCTTGGAGTAACACCTACAAAAGACACATACAAGCTATGACATATACGAGCACTTATGACTTCTAAAGGACATACACTAAAATGTTCACTTACTAGCTGAGCAACCTGGAGGATTTGCCTAACCTTTCTTTACCTCCTCTTTCTTATTAGAAAAATGGTTAAAAGAATGGTTTTAAAAAATGATTAAAATACAGCTTTTTCAGCAGAATGGATTTAGTTAGAGTTAGCTGGAGACGTTGAGGACTGACTCGTAGTCTGACATAATAGTGTTACTTCTGCAGGAAGCATGGATGAGGTGACAAGTCTTTATGGAGATGAATTCAGACATCCCAGTCTTCCAGAGAAAATGTACCTGCTGCATCTGCATGGACATGCATCTAACAGACTCAGGACCACAGAAGACAGGTGCAGCTTTTGCAGGCCCTGTCCCCATCTTTCCTGGAAAGAAGTCCAAACTCTTGTTTGTTGCCTGCTATGCAGGAGACTATCACAACAGTGAGTCTTCAAAACCAGCAATCTTGTGAAAAATGTATGTACTGCTAGTAAAGACCGTCACATGCAACGCCTGAACATGAAAGAACACCAACTCTCAGGAGCACAAGGCTCACAGACACTGTCCCACTGAAATGGCTATGGGAAGCTCCTACACCAAATGGGATCTTAAGGGACAACATCCAAGGAAACTAGAGAGATCTAATGAGGGGACCAGAAAAATCAACTGATGGATTTGGAGAGTCCCTTCAATAATTAAACAATCACACTAGGCTGTTTAACGATGTGAGAAGTCTGATGTTTAGAAAACAAATCTTTAAATTCTGACAGGCATTACTGGGAGTATGGAGAGCCCAAGGCTTCATTTTTGGGAAACCCTACTAGAAGGTGAATGTGAATTCAGGACTACACTCTAGAAGCTGGGGGTGGTGGTAGTAGGATAATCATTAGTCTCCTCCTCCTCCCTAACGTTTCATTCCTGGGTGGAAACCTCCAGAAAAGGCTGGTGTATTCTGTAATTTTGAGAATGGAAGAGTGAGTTTGCTTAATGTTGCCAACCACCACCTCACATCCAGGTTCCCTGCTTATTGCTCCAATTTCCTTGTCATTCTTTAATTCCATCCCCAGCACTGTCACACATTATAAAAACCTTACTGTTTCCTTGGGAACTCCTTGATCTGATGGAGCCCTCTCAGTTAAAGTGAATCAATAACACTATACTTGTCTTTTTCTACTTTAATGTAATCTCATTATTACAAAGAGAGTAAAATGCAAATAAAAATCACCAACCTCAAGATTCTTGAGCTGTAAATAACACTTGGCAACTTCTTAGAACAACTTGGTACATAGTAAAAACTCAACATGTTATACCATCAAATAGTTTCAAATTGGTCAGATAAGTAAATATTTCATATTAATAAATCTTGTTATCTAAACATGATCCCTCTGAGATAATGAAAACCCAGAGCAATAAAGGATCTTCTCTACCAGATGAGCTACAACAAAACTAGCTAAAAATTTCCCATAAAGTATCAGTTTTTATTGAAAGTACAATTTTATAATAAAATAGAAAAATATCCTCTAAAAATAATTTAACTTTGAAGTCTAGGGTGAAACAGAGTATGGTCTATAACCACAGTGCACACAACCTTGTCCTCTCTCTGACTCCTAGGCCTCTCTTTTTAGACTTCCTTTGGTTCCATAAGAACTATCTAACCTGAGAAATTCTAATTTCATGTTCATGGGCTCAAGTTCTCCAGTCATTAGGCCTCCTCCTCCTCCTTTCTGCAGTCTCTTATCTAGCTGAGCTACACATGCTCTGTCTCTGCCAGCAGATGTCACCATCCAACACAAATTAGTAAACTCCAAACAAGTATGCCAAACCCCCACCCCAAAACAAAAACCCAAACCTCCAAACAAGCTTCTTTCAATCTTAAAAGGCCAGAGTCCACATTAAAGGCCTACTGAGCTAAATGGTCTCCATCACAGCTACTCAGTACCACCCCCGCAGCATAAAAGCAGCCATGGAAAATACACGAACAGTAAGTTCTAACAAAACTTTAGTTACAAAATAAATCAAATATTATTTCTAAAACCACAACTGGCTATATGGTACTGATCTAGTTAAGACTGATACTGTCCAACAGAAACATAATGTAAGCAATATATGTAATTTAAAATTTTAAGTAGTCACACTAATAAGTTAAAAGAATGACTTTTATGTTTTACTTTTCATGTTTTACTTAAGTGTAGCCACAGTTGGGGCTGCAGTTAAATAGTATATTTCTTACCTACTATGTAAAAGGCCTTGTGTTTGATTCCCAACACCACAAAAATAAATAAGTAAATGTAGCCAGAATACTAACATTTCAGTGTGTAATGTCCTGAACAAAACACTTTTTGTACTAAATCTTCAAAATCCAGCATATATTTTACATAAAGTACCTTTACACCAGATGCTAAACAGTTATCAGAAATATTTCATCTCTATTTAGGCTGACTATAATTTATAGTTGAAAGAGTGGATTTATACATGCAAATCATTCCAAAATTCTTAAAGTTTTATAATTTCATCAATATCAATTTTCAAATTCATTAAAATTTCAGCCTAGGGGTTAGAAAGATTGCTTAGTCAGTAAAATGCCTGCTATTCAAACACAAGAACCTGCATCTAGATCCGAGACTTAAGGGCTGATGACAGCACAGTCCTTAACCCAAGCCTTGGGGAGGCAGGGACAGAGAGATCCATGAAGCTCACTGCCAGCTAACCGAGTCAGATCCACAACCTTCAGGTTCAGGGAGAGAAAACGCCTCAAAATAAAGGTAGGGAGTGAATAAGGAAGACAGATACAATGTGTTTGCAATGGGTACACGACCACACTAATGAGTGCGCACATGCACACACATGCGCGCACGCGCGCACAAACACACACACAGAGAAAACCTTTCAGAAAATATTGGGAAAATGCTTACATTTTTCTTTTCGGACCACTGAAGAAGTATGTTTTCCAGGTCCTTTCTTTCTAGCTCTTAAGTTTTTGGCTTCTAAAGGTCTGGCATTGCATCTATTTTCCAAATATACTATTTCTGAGTCTATAATAATAAAAACAAACATTGTAAACATTAAAAAGAACTAGTTCATTGATAAAAGGTGATCAGCAAAGAACTTTAAAAATAGAACCTGGATCTTCATTTTTCAAAATGTCCCGCAGCAAAGAAGCACAGCCATCAAGTCCCTGCACAGCCTCTGTCTAGAAGAAGAAGTCTGTTAGAGGTAAGATACACCACGCTCCTTCAAATGCATTTCTCTTCTGTTTTCTCTTTTGGTCTTTCAAGACAGGGTTTCTCTGTGTAGCCCTGGCTGTCCTGGAACTCACCCTATAGACCAGGCTGGTCTTAAACTCAGAGATATGTCTGCTATTGCCTCCCAAATGCTGGGATTAAAGATGTGTACCACCATTGCCTGCTTAAATACATTTCTTTAAAAGCAATTTATTATTGGTAGAAAACATGTCTTAAAGCAACAGTCTACGTACTTCCTTGGTGCAAACCATATTTTACTTTTGGACTGTAGTCCCACTTCTTAGCTTTAAGCTGAGGACTGATTAAAATAGTATATTGTATCTATTCACTTAACTTATTGTATCCATTACCTGACTTTCCGAATCAGAATAAACAGGACAGGTAGAATCTGCATTCAAATGTGCTATTTTTCTTGGGTGGGTCCTAGAAAACAAAGATGATACCCTTTAAAAACATTGCAAGTATCTTTTTCTCAAAATATGTAAATAATCTTTTCTTTTCCAGTAAAAACTGGAGAATAAAGCTCATCTAACCACATGTGAAGTGAATTGAAGATTGTGAAGACTACTAGAGACTAAAATCACTCACCCAGGCTGGCATGGCAAGAGATTGAAACTTTTGCTGGACCTCACAGTCAAAGTGAATAGTATACCTTGAGGTCATGTCAGACTAAGATTGCTGTCCTACTGTGTGTTCAGCCTGTATGCTTAACCTGCCTTTAAGAAAGCAATGTAACACTGAACCTAATAAACAGCCTTGGATTTCCTGTGTAATCAACTTTTACAACCTAAGCCAATGCACAGCTGTAATCTTATGTCCTCTTCCATGCCCCTAACCCATGCCTGTGTAACATTATAAGGCAGCCAACACAGAAGTTAAAAGCAGCTTCCTAAAATCTACCACTTAAAGGTTGGAAGCAACCATTATGGATACTGGCTGACAAGTAATGTTATCTGGGTGAGTGGGAGTTACATAATCCCTTATAAAACTCTGTTACAAAGATTTCCATAAAGTATCCCATTCTTTCCCCATGTGATGCTTTGTGTGTGGTCCAAGAAATTCAGAGCAAAGGCCTCTGTATTTATACACAGATACAGACAACAGACAGACACATACAGACACAAGGACATGTTCACAAGAGAGACTCAGGCAAGCAAAGATTCAGATTCATAAAACAGACAGAGGAAGGAGACACAGGGAGCATGATGGAGAGAATCCAAATCTGGACTCACTCTTGGTTAAAGGACTCCAAGGGAAGTGCTCTTCTTTCCTCAGTGTGACCCTGATGTATTATCAGTGAGTTGCATTTATCACTAATGATAATCTATGTAACACCCAACTACTTGTGGAGGCAGAGCCCACTATTATCTTGAGGTAGGCAAACACCTGAAAATTTATCTAAGAGTTCCTGAACTTAAATCTTTGAGAAGTACTCACCCTTTCTTTCCATGTGTTAACTTAGATCCCGGGCACCTTCCTGCAGATATCACCTATGACATAATATATTATATTACAATAGGTACATAATTATTGTTCTACTAAGTTGCCATTCAGACATTCCTGAAATATCATTTTTTTTCTTCACATAGCCAAACAGAAACATAGTTTTCACCCCCTGGCAATCACTTTTCTACTCTAAAAATTTGACTTTAGAAACCACTTGGACATGAAATATATGCCCTTCTGTGACTAACAGAGTATCTTTAACCTTCATCCATACTGTAGCATAAACCAACTTCCTTTCTTTTATGAGGTTGACTATATTCCCTTCTATGTAGGTAGCATACCGCTTACTCTTTACAACGGGAAGTATCTTAAAAATCCACAATTTAGCTTTTATACAATAAATTTGTTCTACATGCAATGTGAGGAAAGCAGGACACACATTTGTTTCTTCAGTTTATCTCTTATGTCTGTAAAGAAAACTTGTACTATTTTTAAGTCAAAAGGATCTATTACCATTATATAAGGCTACACTCAATCCTTGAGTATGTTCTAAATTCTCGATCCAGGACAAAGAGGTGGGGAAGGCACTTCAGTGGAAAAGTGCTTGTCCAGCATACACAAAGCCAGGCAGACAGCTCAGAGGGTAAACTGACTACAGCTCAAGCATAAGAACTGAGTTCAGCACCCCAGCATCCACACAAAAGCCAGACTTGGGGGCCCTGTCTAGAGCCCTAGAAACGGAGACTCCTGGATCCTGACGGGGATCACTGGTTAGCCAGTCTAGTCAAAACAGTAGAGAGCTTCAGGTTCAGTTTGAGGTCCTTTCTCAAAAAGTAGGGTGGAGAGTATTTAGAGAAAGAAAATTGATCCCTGACCTCTACACACAGATGCAGAGGTGATCAGACCCATCCACATGCACTAATAAGTACAAACTTTCTCCATGCTTTGGTTAGATCTTCTAACTTCTTAGATGGCTCAACAAAACTAGCACATTAAAAACTGCCTTGCTAGACGGTGGCAGCTCACGCCTTTAATCCCAACATGTAGGAGGCAGAGACAGGCACAACTTTGAGTTCAAGGCCAGCCTGATCTACAGACAACCAAGGCCACACACAGACACACTGTCTAGAAAGACAACAACCAAACAAAACAAAACAAAAAGAAAACCCCACTTTTTTTCTACATCTCATTTTCTCATTCTTTTTAAACTCAAATAACATCTTAAGCCTGCATTTTAAACCTCATATAGGTGGGATAGCTTTTCTGTAGGAAAGCTGTTCATTTGCTTTTACATGCATTCAGCATCCTGGAAGCTGTGCAAGAAAGCTGTCTTCAGGCAGGAAAATTGGGTATCTGGAGAAGCAGATAAGAGAGACTTCCAGAGCACACAATAGGGAAACTTTTCTTATCATATACACTTATTTCTTAATAACTTTGTATCTGAAAAATAAAATTTCAAGACATCAAAGCCCATAATCCTCCCCTCATCCCACGATTAGATCCACTCAATGTTGGCATTCATTCAAGTCTTTGCACGTTTACATTTCTCTATTTGGACACACACACACACACACACACACACACACACACACACACACACACACACGTTTGCTTTTTTGCCCCTTCTAATAATGTTATTGAGAATATATTTTTAAAAATCTGGATTGGTAAGAGTTACATTTTTTGAGATCCCTTGGGATCTGATGGAGTGTCATGAATCTACAACATCATACAAAAACAAAGTGTTCTACATGACACCTGACACAAACATGTCTCAAAACAGAGACGATTATTTTTTGTCTGCCCATTTCAAAAAACAGTCGTAATATTCCTAATTGTTTAAGAACAAAATTCCCTAATATAGCATAAAGATTCAAAACTTTGAGATTAGAAGATAGACCTGATTCATATTATACTCATTCCAATTTGTCCTTTATAGAATAAATAAAGACAAAAGAGTAGTCCATATCCAGTCCAGGATCACACATTGCACTAAATTGCTATAGTTCTTGAATCTCCTTAAATCCAAATTCCTTGGGCTGTCATTATCTTCATAGCTTTGACATACTTAAAAAGTAAAGGGTAGTAATTTTGCATAAAGGCTCCCTGAACATTTAGATTGACTGTTTCCTCTGAATCAGACTCTGGTTATGCATTTCCAGCAGAAGTACAAGAGATGTGTCACTTTCAACATTAGTAAGCAAACGACATTAGTTTGTCCTGTTACTGGTAATATAAATGGATTTATGATGGTGTCTGCCAGGATTTTTTGCTTTTCTAATTGTTTTGTAGGATACCCTGACATGATGTGGCTATCTTCAAACTTTCACTTAGTAGTCTGAACATCCATTTATGACTCCTGTTTAGGCCAATGGTTTATCAAAAGTTGATTTATTTATTTGCTATACAATTTGCTCTACATTTATTTAGCAATCTCAATTAATAAATTATAGGACTAGGGCAGGACCTTTCTTTCTTCCTTGTTAATTGGTTAGTGTAAAGACATTGATTCCTATTCTAGTCAACCAACCATATATGATCTATTATAAGTACTGATGCCCATATGTAAACAAATATTCAAGTGGATACAATATAAAGAGTGAAAAAGAAATCAAGAAAGAATAAACTGAATCCAGATAATGGACATAGCAATGAAAGAGGATTTAAAAGTAATTGCTTTTCTAGTTCCTTGCCATGGCTTTTTCATTTTTTGGTGATGGAAAAGTACATTAAATGTATTTAATAGTTAAAGTATAAAATCCAATGTGAAGCTTCACAGCTTCAGAATGGTTATTTAAACTGTTCAGAAGTACACTGAGTTGTACAGACTTTGAGTCTGGATAATTATCATTTGTGATTCTTTTTATTAGCAAGTTTTAAATAATAAAGTTTATAAAACATGTTCTTCAAAAAAACTGGTAGTCAAGTTGTTCCAGAGTCAGTCAGAGGAAGCTCCACCAAGTTGGATACTTTGTCATTTTTAACAAACCCCAGAATTTTTTGCGCTGTTTCTTATTTTTTATGAAGACTGTCATAAAAATATTTAATACTTTATCTACCTTAACAAAATAAAATATTAACTGAATAGAAAAATATCATCTCAGGAACCCCAAAACCAAGTCTCAAGACAAAGGAGATTTATTTTCCCCAGAGGAGACGAAGACAGGAGAAGGAGAGGGGACAAGGGAAAGGGTATTTGTCCCAAGAGGACAAAGGACTGCCTCTGAATAGACACCGACATGGGACACAGGAAAATAACAGTTTATAATGATACAGGGGAACCCCATTAGGATGTGTGTGTAACTTTAACTGGGCATGCTAATTGGAGCAGCCAATGGGGGCTTTTGATTACTGCACTTCAACACTTTGACAGGTGGACCTTGGTAGTCAGCCTCAGGAGGAGAAAGTGTACAAATATGGGGATAGACCTTGGTGGCTACCTTTAGGAATGTAATTTAACACTTTTTAGCAAGGCAGAGGGAATAAGAGAGAAGGCCAAGACCTGTCAGAGGCACATGCTTGACTAGGCTACTGTCCCTTCATAACTATAGGCACAACAGTACACAGCTCTAGATTTCATGATACATTTAAAACTTAATACCTACTGAATAGTAACCCCATGTTCTCCCCAGCCTGGTCTCTGCAGCCACCATTCTACTCTGCTTCTGAACTGGACTACTTGAGGTCCCACCTATAAGTCCAGCCATACAGTATCTGTCCTTCTAGGGCTAGCTTATTTCCATTGAGAACTTCTCAAACTTCACACATGCTATTGCACATGGCAGAATTTCTTTAAGGTGGAATAATATTCCATTAGTGGTATATAACCCTTCATTTCTTTATCCATTCACTTGTAGACATTTAAGTTGTTTCTATGTCTTGACTATTGTGAATACTTCAACATTAAAAGAAAATGCAAACAGCTCTTCAAAATCCTGATTTCAATTCTTTTGAGTAAATACCTAGTAATGGAGCAGACAGGGTCATTATCAGCTGTACTTTAAATAGTTTTATTGAAGCAAGATTTCACTGTTATTCAACCTGGCCTCAAACTTGCCATCTTCCTGCCTCAGGTCCCCAAGTACTAGGACTACAGTTGTGTATGGCTATGCTTGGCTTATTTTCTGAGGAAACGTCATCCAATTTTTCACAGTTGCTATACTATTTATATTCCCATCAGGACTGTATACAAGGGTATCAACTTCTCAACCCTCTCACTCATACTAATTTTGTGTTAGAAAATATCTCATGGTTTTAATTTTCAATTCTTTAATGACTATGGAATATATTCATCTACATACTGGCAATATGCATCCATTCAAAAAAGAAGCCTCAAGCCAGGTCATGAAAAAAGAGTGCAAAATTCACATTAGGAAAGACAATATTACAAGTGTATTGATAAATGATGGGAAACAAAATCAAACCCTAAACGATCATATAGGCAAGTGTTTTCTAAATCTCCAAGACAGGGATGGAATATTCTATGAGTAGTAGATTAGTACCATGTCCAACTTGAAGCGATTTGATTACTTACAAGATACGGAAGGTGGCCTGAAGCACACCCAACTAATGGAAATCTGAGGGCCATAGACACAGATTCTAGAGACAGTTCTAGCGCTGAGGGATAGATAGAAAGTGGAATTATCAGGAATTATTATAATGTGAAAAGACATGGAGATATGATAAGTACCCAGGACTAAGACTAGTTTAGCTGTGTTGGACCTAGTTGGGTTGAGAGCCGGGCTGAAGAGGATCTAAAATAGTTCCGCTCCAAGTCAAAGAATATTTGCCTTGAAATAGGTTCCCCTGATGTAGTTTGGTCAGTTACTAGATTACATCAAGGTTACATTTAAGAACGGTAGGGCTGGTATGGGAGACTTCAACAACAGAGAGAGATCGGAAAACAGAAGCACTGGGGGGGGGGGCAAGGATTAACTAAAGCTAAGAGAAGTTACTGCATCGGTGATAAGGGCTGGGGTTCGAACCTGGGACCTGACACCAAACTCAGCGCTGTGTTTAGACGCCTGAAACAAAGCATTCACCTAGCGACGTCCTCACCGCTCTGAGAGCCGCTGCAGTCTTTGGTTTTATTTTTTCTAGCACCTTCCTAAGTGCCCTTAGTCCCTCGCCACCCCACCGTGGACTCATTGGGTCCACAGCCCTCACCTGGCCCGGTCGAGATCCGGACCTGACCATTTCTCTCAGCTTCAGAACCGCCCAGACGTAGGGAAACGAAGCTGTAAGAAAAAAAGAATTAACCGCCAAGGCGTCCCGACCGCCCTCGTCCCGCCCCCCAAGCTTCCGCTTCCGGTAAGGCGCCCGCCGAACGCCGCGCCTCTTGGCCTCCTTGGCGCTAAGGTCTTTCCTTTGGGTCCGGACCTGGCGACCTGGGCGTGCGCAACAGATTCCGCGTTCTCCAACTCGTCACACTCGGGCGGAGAGTCCGGAAAGACAACAGACTGCACGCGGGGCGGGGCGGACATGTGTGGGGATGGTGGAGCCTGGCTGGAGAGGCAGGCGGGGCCTGGCGGGAGGGGCGGGGCAGACACGTGGGTTGCTCGGGGCGGGGCCTGCGGGAGGGGCGGGGCAGACACGTGGGCGTGATCGGGGCGGGGCCTGAAGGGAGGGGAGGGGCGAATACATGGTGGTGGGAATGGAGCTCGGGATGGGGCCTGACGGGAGGGGCGGAGCGGGTCTGACAGGAGGGGCGGGGCGAGGTGCCGAGGCTCTGCTCTAGGTGGGCCCACATGCAACATCCAAAGGAACTCACTAACCTACAGGACCTGTTTCAACTGGTTGAGGTGGGAACCAGCCAGCACCAGAGGAAGAGTCTGGCATAGAGGACTACCGCTGGATTTCAGAAATGACTTGAAGCCTTTTGTGCTGTTTTGAATGTATTTGTTCTTGATACTGAAAAAATCAAACCTCGGTATCAATTGCTTGTGATTCTGATGGCAGTTTCAGAATTATTCTCTGTGGCCTCTCTATCCAGTGTTCAATAGTTAGGATTTTGGGTTTCTTCTGTGCATGGCTGGGTTGTCTGCTCTTCTATTGAGATAACTGCTGTTGACAAGAGAATGGTAATATTTTACTACTGATAGCTGTGCCTAATAGAGAATGGTGTTGAAAACGCTCCATCTGGGATTGTTTTAAGTTGGAGAGAAATTAACTCAGTTGATTCTTCTTTCTATGGTTAAATAGCTGCCTTTGTAAGAAGTGTACTAATTTTTAAAACATCGGGGACTGTAGAGATGGTTTCCTGCTCTTGCAGAGGACCCAGGTAGGGTACCCACATCCATGGATTACAACCACCTGACTCCAGTTTGAGAAGGTCTAGTGCCCTCTTCTGCCTCCTCAGGCACCAGGCATACAAGTGGTGCACATACATAATGAGGTACTCATTATGCTCTTGCAGAGCATCTGGGTTCAAGGGTTCAATTCCTTGCACCAACATGGCAGCTCACAACTGTCTGTAACTTCAGTTCCAGGGAACCCAATGCCCCCACCAGACACCACACAGCACATAGTACATAAACACACAAGGAAAACACCTATACACCTAAAAATATATTAACAAGTGAAAAATAAATTATATAAATATATAAAATGATATACATACATACATACATACATACATAAATATTCTACAAGTAAAATCTTTCTACTTATATACTACACACTCCTACTAGGGGGATTTTAGGAAATGAGTGTTTATTGTGTTGGCCACTAGGTGGCATGTTCCCCAGGCATGTTCCACAGGATATCCACCCCAAACAAACCTTAAACTTATTTAAAACATGATGAGCTGAAGATTTTGCTTAAAAAAAAAATCAAAAATCAAAACTATTGGGGTTCTCCAGTGTGAACTTCATTTGAAACCTAATGACTCAGTTTCAAAAGGCTGAACACACCTAAATAACCCTGAAATTCTTTCTTCATCCCTCTGATAAGTAAGTGTTCACCTAAAATTACAGATGTTTCTCTTTCTTTTTAAGTGTGTGTGTGTGTGTGTGTGTGTGTGTGTGTGTGTGTGTGTGTGTGTTAGCTATAGAACCTCCCTCACGGTCTCATGTACTTTGTAAAGGAGTCTCCGTGTACTCACACCTTTCATGGTGCACCTGGAATTGTTGCCTGGGAACCTTTTTTACCAGTTTGTACTGTTTTAAAACTGCTGACAATGAACCACCTGGCATTAGAGTCCCTGAAGTTTGGTCCGGGTCTACAGAGTCAATTTGCCCCAGGTTTTCACTCTCGTCTCCCACGTGACACCTGCAGGGACCCCCAGAACCCCCTGCAGTTGGGGTTACAGGTGACTGTGCACCTCTTGATGTCAGTGTTGGCCACTGAACTCAGGGCTTCTGAAAGAGCAGGAAGTGATCTTAATCACTGTTATCTCTCTAGCCCTACAAATGTTTTCCTTAATTTGATTTTTAAAAACATTGTTTTCTTAATTTGTACATACTTACATTTTAAATATATGTAAGAAGAGAAAAAAAGAAGAGTTACCTATAGTCCATGCCACTCTTGTGGTGCATTTCTTTCCAGGCTTTTTCTACTTGAATATTTAGCTATAAATACACTTCGGATGTTATTAACATTTTCTCTTAGTAGCACATTAGCTACTAAGAGAATTTCCTATTCCATTTCTCTATTCATATACAATTACAAAATGGCTGTGTGGGATTCCATTATTCTTTGCTGTTGCTCTTTCTATTTTGGGTTTTTTACTTGATACTGTTTTAAAAAAAAAAAAAGCAGTAGGGGAGATGTCAAAGTGAATTTGGAGAGAAGAATATTACTTTTCTTTCAGGTTTCATGTTTTGATTTAAAAATTTTTATTCCTTGAGAATTTCAAAGCTGTGTACAATATATTTTGATCATTTCTATCTGCCACTCGCCCTTTCAGCTCTCCCAGTATTTCCTCCAAACACATCCCAACTTCATGTCATTCATATATTGATATAGATATGTAGATATCCCAGAGTCCACTAGTGCTGTCTCTGTGCACACAGTAGAGACACCCATCAGAGTGCAGGCAACCTCCCAGTGGCCACACCCCAAAGAAAAAAGAGCCCCCTCCCCAGCAGCCATCAACTCTCAATTGCCCTCAGCTGGAGGGGGCCTTCATGAGCCGATCTTTTATGCACAGTGCAATTCTGACTGGTTTGGTCTTGTTCAGCTGTTGTGAGTTCCTGTCATATCCAAAATACATTCTTTATACCTTCTCTTCCATGATATTTCCTGGGCATGGAGAGTAGTGGAGAGGGGCTGATATAGATGCTGATATAGGGTATACTGTGCCCATCTCAGTGCCCATCTATGAGCACTCAAAGTCATTTATTCTAAACACCACTGCCCACTGTAGAAAGAAGCATCTCTGACCAAGGTTGAGAACATCAAAGACCCGTGGGGATAAACATAAACATTCAGAAGGATTTAACAATGTAATCATTTAGCAAAACAACAATAGTAGATCCCCGACCCTACCCCCCCCCCTGAAATCAATGAGCTTCCTGGCCATGGGCTTTTCGTCAGGTTCACAGTACCGAGTTCTAATTCCCTCCTGTGCAGCAGGCCTCACATCCAGTCAGAAAGAGGTTGGTTATACACATTACAGTCACAACACTATTGTGCCAGTCAAAAGAGAGGGGTATTCAACTCACACAGACAGTCTAATGTCGAGTGGGACTAGACAAGGCCCTGAATACTGACATGGAGTACAGAGATGTGCATAAGGCTCAGACTGTGAAGTCCTCAGAGGTTAAGGATTCGGTTTACTATTCCAAAGGCAAAGACGACATTTAAAGGTTTCTGCAGGGTACTGTGAATGGGATGCAATTCACCAAGATGGTGGGGCAGTGTCATACAGGGATCTTCAGCCTGCAGCACCCAGTAAATCCTTTCAGTTGCTGTTTGATTTGAGAGTGAGGTTGAAAGACACAATCTCAAAGATCAAAATACTGAGTGTGGAAATTCTGAAATCCCAAATGGTAATTCCAACTGGGAGAGGGGGAAAGGCTATTTTAAGAGAGGTATGCAAATTTAGGGAAATAGATGAGTCTGGGGTTGTTTGTGAGAAAATGACATCATTTCGGGTAAAATAAGTAACAAGAAACTGGCAAAGCCTCACTTTGAGTATCAGTGATGAAGTTCAGAGGTGGTGCGGAGAAGCTCAGTGTGTGGGTCTGAGTGGAGAGAGCAGGAAAGGCCCACCCTCAATGTTGTGGGCATCAACCATCGTGAAGCAGTTAAGATTGGATTTCTGATCATCTGCAGCTGCTTTCCTGCCACAGAAGATGAACTGAGTGCTGAGACACCATGTCCTTCAAAGCTTAACCGATTCCCTGCCGCAGTCTTTATGGTGTTTCCGAGGAAGGGCAAACACAGATGTGACTTCCTCCCCCACCCCCAGTTTCTGCCCCTCCTGTCTCAGGGACTGACCTGTAAGGATGCCATCACTCAGACTTGTCCTCCAGCTTCAGGCCTTGTTTAGTCCACAGGGATAACCAGCCAGAGACAGAAGAGGAGGCATTTCCCCCTCAGTACCGTCTGGCTGGTGCACTGGGTCTCCACATATACAGAACCTTCTGAACTCATGGGCTCCAGGTCTCTCCAGCTGTGAATACATACTGTCTCCCTTTGTCTCCAGTCTTAAGGGTGATGATGGTGTGTCAGTCCCTGAGATCCTCAACATTCCTTTACAGCCCCCTTGTCTATGGCTCTGTAAAGCTTCTTTTATTTAAAAAATGGGCTGTCTTCTGTTCCTATCTGATAGGAACAGACTGATAGGAAGTCTGTGTTCAATGTGAGGACATTGAGAAGGGTGGGGAAGAGGTCTAACAGGTGAGGAAGGATGAAAAGGACACATTTGAAAACACATGGAGGTAAAATGGACAGGACTCAGGGATTTGGGAAAGCAAGAAGTATGTTTCTTGCCCCTGTTTTGCATGCTTTGATGCAGGGCCAGTCAACAATGAGGGGGAAGCATATGGACTCATTTGCCCCCAGACATTTTATTATGGGGAAATGCCAAATAGAATGTCTCCGGGGGCATTCTGAATTATGGAGAGCCTTGAGTCATTTCACAGAGGACTGGCTGAGTCAGAGAACGATAGGTATTTGAATCTGGAACCTGGAATCTGAATTTGAATCTGTTACGGCAGGTTTTTCCTCCCCGCCGGCCTCCTGGTCCTGCCGCCATGGTCCTGCTGCCATGTGAGCCCCAAATAACACTCAGAGACTCTGTATTTGATACAATCCTGTTGGCCAATTACCATCATTGTTAATGGGCTAGCTCTGTCTTAATGATTAACCCATTTCTACTTATCTAAGTATTTCCACATGGCTCATCTTATCCGGGAGCTGTGGCTGGTGTCTTGCTTCCTCCATGCCCTACATCTTGACTCCTCCTTCCCATTTCCTCTTTCCTCCTTGTCTCCTAGCCCCGCCTATCTTGTTTCCTATTGGCCACGGTGCTTTATTAATTAACCAGTATGAGAAAAATATTTACAGAATAACATCTCCCATCACTTGGTGAAGAAGGTGTGGGCTGAGACACATCTTTTTCATCTGGAAGCACATCCCAGGTTAGCTCAAGGAAAGTTTTCCTTCTGTCCCCAGCCTGCTCTTTAATACTAGATTGCATGCCCCAGGCTAAGCTTCAGTTTTCATCATTATAGTCTTATGGCTAGCTCTGTGTCTGTATTCTCAAGTAGAATTGAGTATCTGTGAATGCAAACTTTGCCTTATTCAGTGCAAATCTCTGTCATCTTAGCACAATGCCTCCGCATGTGGTAGGAATTTAAGAATGATCCAAGTAAATAAATTAGCCAATTATCTTTGGGACTGCTGTGGTCAACCAGGGTTGCCAACTACTTGAATGCCCAAGATTCAAGGCCACCCAGTGCTAGTCCTGTGGGCCAGGAATGGAAGTTTTAGTTCCTCTGCTAATTTGAGTGCATGGCTCTACTTTCTCTAGTCAGTCTTTTTATAACTCAGCACATTGGACCAATGACTTTCCAGATGACTCATCTCTAAAGGGCTTAAGTCTGTTCATGTTTGACCATGTTCCAAGACAACCAAAGTTGCATGTATATGAAGGTCTGAATTTATACCACAGGTTTAAAGCCAGATGTAAGAACCAAAAGCAAGAGGCTGTGGATAATGCCACATGCTGGGTGCATAGTGAGCTCACTTGGGCTTGGAAAGACTTGAGAACTATTCTGTTGCCTTTCCCTAAGGCATTTGGAGCTTTCTGAAACTATTCCCAACCAAAAGGTTTTTGATCTTTACAACTTTGAGACTCACTAAAAGCTTTGTAAGTTTTTCCCCCATCAGGAAAAAATGCTAATGTGTACATTTCTGCAACATATCTGCATGGAATATCATCAGAGCTATTCAGGAACCACGCCAAGAATTTCAAGTGAAGATTCTTCTAACCTAATTCAAAACCAGCTGTCCAAAGTCAAGAGTCCAGCTCCTCTTGCTTAGCAAGGTGACCCTGGAGGTTGATAGCTAAACTGGTATGGTAGCAGGAGAATCCCCCAATTGAACAACATCAAGGCGACGGGCAGGGCATGAAAAACAGTGAAACAAGAATTAAACCATGTTTTTGCATTTTCCACCGAGTCTTTAAATGTATCTGCAGCTTTCACTTTAATCAAAATAGCTTAATTTAGAGGAAAAAGAGCCCACTTCTTTTTTCTTTATAAAATCTTGAGTTTATTGCTTCCTGATTTTTTTTTAAAGGGAGAAACATAGACCATCTGCTCTGAGGAGCTCTGTTTGACAGCTTAGCTGGGGTCATGCTAGGATTCAGAAATTGCTGAGTGTGAAAGAGAGGTCCGAGGTGTGGGTCTGACGAGGGTGCGGACAACCAGGATCAAGAGTCTCCTCGGAATAACAGTAATGTAAGCAGTTTGGGTACAGGGTGGGGTACCAGGCTTTTGGATGTGTGAATTTTAATACATCTCCTTGTCAGTCACACCTTGCTTTACAGCCTCCAGGGGCTTCCATCAGAACCACGGAGAAGCAGCAACAGTGATTAAATATTAAACTTCATTAAAGTCTCTGTAGATCCTGGCAGCTGCTTATTTTGAATACCTGTGACTTCCTGCCTGAGAGCAGTTTCCTACTGGGAAAGGAGCAAGTCTGGACAAACAGCATGGGAGAGTTAACCCTTCAGAAATTACAGAGAGGGGTTTGGTGAGAATGCACCTTCAACAATGGTGGGCAAAGAGCTTATTCAAACTCCAGACTGGGACAACCGCATGAGTTCTACACTGTATCCCAGAGGTCCTCAGCAGACGTGGGTCCAAGGCTAGATATTACTGGCTTTCTTTCCACAGTTTTCTTACTCTGTCTGAAAAACCTACTTGTTCTAAGAAGTCTCTTCATCTACAAAATGGGATAATGACACAGATCTCATACTGTTTGATTCAATGAAAACTCCGAGAATGTTCTTAAACATGTTTCCTATAGTCTTTTGCACGTGATAAATACTGAATTTTGGTTATGGTTTTTGTATTCAAATTTTTATGTCACTGAGACCAAATACTTGCGTAAAGCAACTTGGAAAAGGGAAGATGTATCTTGGCTGGAAGTTTGTCATGGTGGAGAGGGCGTGGCAGAGCAGGATGTCATAGAAACCAGGAAACAGATGAGAATACAAAGAACAAGAAGAGACTACAGCAAGTTGTGCCCAACATGCACAACTTTCCATCTGTGCACCATCTCCCACGTCTTACAATCTTCCAATGATGCTACGTAATGAATTTATCAAGGGATCCAATCACTTCCCAAAAGCCTGTCAACTGGTAACCAGTGCCTCAGTTGTATGAGCATTTCATAATCAATCCATACCAATCATTAATATAGCACTTAGTTGATAGGGTATGAGAGTTTGAACAAGAAAAGTGCCCCCGTGGGTTCAGATATTTGAAAGTTGGCACCCAGTTAGTGGTACTGTTTTCAGAAGCTTTGGGGGCGGGGAGGGTAGGTGTGCAACCTTGCTAGAGGGACATCAGTTGGGACCAGCTTCCTTAAGTTACTTTTGGTCATGGCATTTTTATTGCAGCATCTGAAAAGTACTAATACATATGCTATAGCACTGGAGGCCAATGCTGTTTTCCACCCTTGGGGTGAATGCTGACCATGAGTGATTTGGCAGATTTGCTGGAGGACATGATTCTGGTGAGTACTGTTGACTTAGAAAAATCAATAGCATAGAGAATAGGAGGAAAATGGTAGACACCAAATGTTATCTCAGAAACTTAGCAAGAGTGTGGGGTTAAAGGAGATGGCTCAGTGGGTAAACCATCTGCCACACATGAGTGAAGACTTGGGTATGGACTCCAGAAGCCACATACAGCTAGATCTGCCTGCCACACTTGAAAACCAGAGGACGGACAGACAGACAGACAGACAGACAGACACATCCCAAAGATTTTTTTTTAAAGAAAGAGCAATAAGGCAATAATGATGTTGCTAATTGCTTTGTCTCTACTAATGACTACAGTGCCATCAGTAACTTCATATCTGTATCCTAAGCCACACACTTCCTCCCACCCCTGAGACAGGGTTTCTATATGTAACGTGTGTAACAGTCTTGGCAGTCCTGGAACTCACTCTGTACACCAGGCTGGCCTCAAACTCACAGAGATCCACCTGCCTCTGTCTCCCGAGTGCTGGGATTAAAGTTTTGTACCACCAACACCCCACCCTGGGAACTGAATGGGTGAGTGAAATGCCTGCATGAGAATCTCAGGTCATATCCTCAGAATCTCAGCAGCGGCACAATTTGTACTCTGGTTTATTAAAGCAAGCAAACAAAGGACACAAAATTGGGAGGGGTAGGGAAATTGGAGGTGAATCTGAAAGGAACAGAGGTGAATATGATTTAAACACACTGTATGAAGTTCTCTAATAAAAATATTCTATTTTTAAAAAACAGCTGGCCAAGGTTGCTGCAATGGTGGGGAGGGGGTAGTGGAGTGGGTGAAAAGGGGATGGGGGCTGGGCAAAAACAATTATTGGAAACAGGCAAAAGCACCTTGTCCTAAGTGCCGCCATTTTGACTTCAGACTCCATTTTGCCTATAAGGTGAAACAAAGTTCAGGTTCCCAAGCCCTAGGAGAGCTGGGGACCTTCCAACAGCTGACCTACCTCCTCCTTACACTATACAAAGAGTCATTATGCATCTTTAGTTCTCTAGAAACATAATGGGTTCTCAACAACAGAAAGAACAAATGAGTCTGGTTGAACTGAAAAGCTTGCATTGTATGTCAATAGACAAAGATTAAACATTCAAGTAAAGCCCCTAATCTCTAAATCCTGATCGGTGAAAATTGTAATTATAATTTGGCAACAAATGTTTGAGATTTTTGTGCTAAAATACTTGTTTCAACTGACATTCAGGGTTGCAGTCTGTTCTGTGGCCCTGATCAATCAGCCCCTCCTCTTTCCTCCCCCCCCTTTTTTTGTGCTGCTCTACATTAAATCTTGCCTTGTTATAACTTCTTGTGTCTGTTTGGGTTGATATGGAGCCTAGGACCACAACACTAACAGATACTTGGAGCTCATTGGCCACCTAGTCTAGCCAATCAGTGAGTCTTGTGCTCCAGTGAGATCCCTTGTCTCAGAAAAAAAAAATGCCAGGTGAGGTGGGGCCCACCTTTATTGGAGCACTCGGGAAGCAGAGGCAGAAGGTTCTTCAAATTCAAGCTTGTCTGGTATACATAGTGAGTTCCAAGCCAGTCAGTAAGACAAAGTGAGACCCTGTCTAAAGGAGCAAAGTGAAACAAGAAACAAACAAACAAACAAGTGAAGAGTTGGAGAGTGATCAAGGAAGACACTATTGGACATCCTCTGGCCATCTCACACACGCACACACACACACACCCCACACCAATAATCATAGCTTATTCATTTCCTATTTCCTTCAATAAAGAAACTCCCTTAAGAGTGTGCCAGAAGGACTTGCACTCATACGGAGGATGTTCGTTGAAGGAACATATCACATACATGAATCGGTTTCACAAGGCTGTGTTGAAATGGTTCTCTTGAAATACTAATTTCTGTAACATTCTATTAGTACTTTTCAGGGTTCCTTAAAGTGACTTACATTCATATCTTACTGTTAGGCTGGAACTTCCTAAGGGAAGAACTTGGATACAGTTAGCTTTAAATACCTAGGAGCTTCCTTAGTTTTCACCTAGGATTGCCCAGACTAAATAAATCAACTAACGACCATGCAAAGTTTTGCTACTCATCTGAAATTCAACTTGAACTGGGTGTTTTGACTTTTCCTGGCAGCCTTATACCTCAATAAAAATTGACAATAAATGTATAGATGCATGAGGAGCATAGTATCAACAAATGAAGCACTGGATGCCCTGAGGTCTGTCCTGAAACCAAGCTTTGTCAGCCACCTTTACACTCTATGCCAGAGTCTTGTCCCAACAACTTTACATCCGAATTTCACACGTTCCTGGCTAATTGTTTATTAGTTGTGCCAGCTGTAAAAGAAAAATGACTTTGGGTGGTGTGTGGAGTTCAGCTATTCTGAAGTACACCTCTGTATCTTCCTTTAAAACCACCAGAATCGTGCTTTTATTCCAGACGAACCCTAGGGTTTTGAGTAAAGTCATTCACCTTGATTAAGCCATCAGGACCAATTCTGTTGGGGAAAAAACAGATATCTGGAATTAGTTATAGCAATCAATTTGAAAAGTAATGTATGTATGTATGTATGTATACATCACCCCAAATTAATTTCACTGGGGCTGCCTGTAGCACAAAATTAAAATACCCAGAGACTGATATTGGGAGTTCAAGCTTCAAGCTGAGGATTAGAAAAGCAAAGCAGCCTGTCACTAGCTCTTATTCTACTTCAGACTAAAAGGTGATACTGGATCCACCAAACCTTAGACTGAAGCCTCTGCTCAGCATGGCTGGAGAATATTGAGACTTCAGTGTCTTCCTATCCTCAATGTGGCTGGAGAATGAATGCCTGATACTGAATATACTGAATACTGAAGACCCTGCTCCTATCTGCTATACCCTCTCTAGTGCTGGGTTTAAAGGCTTGTGATTCCAGGTGCTGAGGTCATCTTTGTGTAATCTGTTTCTTTTTAGGACTGGATCTTATTATTATAATCATTACTAATTAATATTAATAATAATTAATATAATAATAATAATTTAGTTTTTACATTCCAATTCCAGCTCTCCCTTTCTTCTCTCCTCCTACTTCCCTCAATCTCTCATTTGCTCCTTGAAAGTCTACTAAGTCTGTCCCATCATCTTGTTGAGGTAGGACCAAGGTACCTCTCCACTCCCCACACTCCTGTATCTAGGCTGAGCAAGGTAACTTTCCATATAGAATGGGCTCCATTAAGTCAGTTTGTGCATTGGGACCCACTGCCGTGGTCTCATATATTGTTCCAGTCACACCATTGTCATCTATATTAAGGGAGTTAGTTCGGTCTTATGCAAGTTCCCCATTTGTCAGACCTTTATCAGTGTTCTCTCACTAGCTCGGGTCATCTGTTTCTGTGTGTTTCCCCACCTTGGTCTTGACTCCTTTGTTCATATTATCACTCCTCCCTCACTTCAATTATACTCCAGGAACTTGGCCCATTGGTTAGTTGTGGTTTTCTGCAACTTCTTCCATCTGTTTCTAGAAGAGGGTTCTAGCTTCCCTGGGGTTGTGGATTGTAGGCTGGGTATCTTTTGCTTTATGTCTGGTATCTCTTATGAATGAGTACATACTATATTTTTCTTTCTAGTTTTTGGTTACTTCACTCAGGATGGCAAACTTGTGTAGATCTGGGTGACCTTGGACATATAGCGATCTGTCTGCCTCTTACTTCTGAGTCCTAGGATTAAAGATGTGTACACCATCACCTCCTGGCTTCTGGCTGCTGGGATTAAGAGGTGTGTATCACCACGGTCTAATCTCTATAGCTTGAGGCTGGCTTTGCTTTCTGAATCCTCAAACAAGTTTTAATAAATCACAAGCAATCTAACACCACAGCTGCCCTCGAGGTTCTGATTCTTTTCTTTTCTAATTAAAATGCTATTATTGTATTGCACAATGTATGTGTGGTGGTCAGAGGACAATTTTGTGGAGTTTGTTCTCTCTACCCTTACAAGGTACTGTGGTTTGAATGAGAATGGCACCCCCTAGGCTCATATTTTTGAGTGTTTGGTATTCAGCTGGTAGGATTGTTTAGAAAGATGTAGAAGGTATGGTCTGAGGGTGGGCTTTACAGCTTCAAAAAGCTCACACCATTCCCAGTATCTTGCTCTCTCTCTCTCTCTGCCTCATGCTTATGGATCAAATGTAAACTGATGTAACTGCTCCAGCAACATGTCTGTTGTCATTGTCATTGTCATTGTATCTTGGTCATTGTATCTCTTCACAGCAATAAGAATGTCATGATGACACATGAGCTCCAAGATCAAACTCATCACCAGGCTTGCCCAGCAAGTGCCCTTACTAGCAGAGCCATCTTGCTGACACTTTTTCTTTACTCGTGATTGCTTAATCTTCTGCCTCCCCTTGCTGTTCCCTCTCCCTCTCCTCTTTCTCTTTGGCATTCTTCTCTGTCTCCTTTTGCCTCCACCTTTTCTTTCTCTTCCATTGGTCAACTTAAGTTAACCCAGAGGCATTCGACACGTTTATGAGACACAAGTTCTTAGGCATCATCCCAGCATTTCTTATTCTATAAATCCATGGTGAGCTGTGGAGTCCGCACTTCTAACATGCCCCAGGTGGGTGCTGCTTCTAACTAAGCTCCAAAGCCCTCCATGGGTCACCCTCCTGTACTGTTCCCTCCTTTTCTCTAATGCCCTTAGATCCAGTATTTCATGATCCCCAGAATGGAAAAGTGTGCCAATGTCCCTTGACTTATAATGGGGAGCAACTCTTTGACTCCTTGTCGTAAGTGGAAAATACCATGTTGAGGGGCTGAGGGGGCTGCCCAGGGGTTAAGAGTGTCACTGCTCTTGCAGAGGACCTGAGTTCAGTTTCTAGCACCCATGTTGGTTGGCTCATGACCATGTGTAACTCCAGCTTCAGGGCACCTGACATCTTTGGCCTCCAAGTGTACTCATGTGTACATTACCACCACCTCCCCATCATTACAAAATAACAAATCTTTAAATGTAAAGAATCTTTTCAAAGAAAATATTATGTCAATAATGACCTTAATACACTCAGTCTACCTGGGCCATCCCAACTCAGCCACACAGTAAACTATAGAGTATTACTTCCCTAGCAATATAAAAAGGTTGGGAACTGTGACACCATGCATCTGCCAGCATCAGGGAAGATTGCAGTACTAAAATATTATTAGCCCAGAATCATATCAAAGTTCAAAATTAGTTAGAAATTAATTAGAAATGTAGTTTCCAATGAATACAAATACTTCTTTTCCATCATTATAAAATTAAAATTTGTGGTTGAGACTACTATATGACAGGGATTGTCAGTAGCAGCTTCACCCTTAGATCCACGCCACACCCCGGCACACTTTTGCTCTCCCTTTCTGACAGTTAACTCACACTTCCTGTTCAATGTAGTTAAGCATCCTGCTAACGTGAGATGAAGAAATCTCCCCATCCACTTCAGCAATATACGTGTAGAGAAATTGGAAGGTGCTGAAAGGAATTCGGGGTGGTCCTCCATCATGGTCACAGGATAAAACTTCACACACTATCTTGAGAGTTTTGGCAATGGTCTAGAAAACCACAATACAGAAGGAGAAAATTACTCTTCCAGGCTAGATCCCTGAGAGATCAGTTTAGACTCAAGAAAGGTAAGATAGAGTGAGGATGATCCAAGATTCCAGATAGTTAAACATGTGCCTATCAATTTATTCCAAACATACTGACTTCCAGATATCATTCTTGAAGAAAATTCAGTTTATGAATTGATAAATACTTCAAGATATTTGAGTTTAATTAGAATAACCTCTTCAAAGGAGAACTGACTTTCATCCTATAAGATTAGCACTGTCTTGGGCCAATGAGATGGCTCCATGAGAAAATGTGCTGAGCATAAGCCTGACGACCTGAGTTTGATACTCAGGACTATGTTTAAAGTGTTATAGAACTGTCAATCATACCAAGGACATAGATATTAATAAAGGAAGGACTTTTAATCATAGTGCAGTAGTAGTCCTGGCTACTGTACAGAAGGGGGCCAGGCTTGAACTGAAATCCCCATCAGTTTATGCAGTTTCATGGTCCCAAGTTACATATTTAGTAATTAAGCATGGTCCAAGGTTTGGTTGTTTGGACCAATGGGGAGATTTACAGAGTAAAATATTATTGTATATATCTCAAGCCAGCCCAGGCTGCTCCTCCGAGGCAACTGTTAAGCAGGGGCATCCTGCCTGCCTGGCAGACTTGTTCTATCCCTGATAAGAGAACTGGAGTGCTCCTTTAGCTAACTTCTGTTTTGTGTAACTTAGTGTTTCCTAAGCAAGTTTAGTAGATCCTTTTTAACATCAACTTATAATTCCATAATTCCCAGTTTTTCCTAGGAGAGAACCAACTTCTGCAGGCTGGCCTCTGACCCTGTGCACAAGCATAGTAAGTAAATTAAAAAAAAAAAAAAAAAGAAAATCAGAAATATTTCCTGTTGCCTTCCTATATTTTCTCCTAAAGATTAAAGATATCCCCCACCCACCCACCCATCCACTCACTTATTTATCTACCTAATTAATTATATATAATAAATATTACACACAGACACACACACACACACACACACACACACACACACACACACACACACACATTTGCTGGCTTGCTAAAGCTGTCAATGTAAAGATACAACCTCCAGGGCTCAGTCAAGAGTCAGTCCTGAGTGGTGAGCTAAGTGAGCTGGGGAGATCAAGCAGCTTCTATATGTCCTAACATGACTGGCCACATAAGTCCCCTTCCCTGGCAACTTCGCAGATGTTTAGCCACCATCCCCTTCTGGATGCAATGTCTAGACAGTATTTCTTTTACTGTGAGGCCTAAGATGATGTGAATAAAATTGGCTCATTTTCCTAGAGACAGTTTGACCAAATGGCAGTGAGTTTTAAAGGTCCTTTGCCCTGCCTGATTAAGTACTATTCATTTTGAGTTAATATTTTAATTTTATTTCCATTTAACTAACATTGTATAAAATAGGATCTTCAGCATATAATGGTTTAAAAGTGATGAGTCACAGATGTCAAAAACCATTGAGGTTTGTAGCTTTGTAACAGGTCAGTCCCCTGCAGCCCCAGGAAATCACTCCTCTAGGAAGCCTCATTCTGGGCATTGGCATTAACATTGGGTCTGGGTCAGATGGGAAGGTATGTGTATTGTGTGTGTGAGGCTGTCAGTGGGTGCTGAGGGTCTAAGAGTAAGCAGTTTGGAGAGTATTTGCAAGCATGTGTGTGCACTGAGCTGCACAGTTCTGCTCACAGTATTTCCTACTTCTCTAAAACAATTCTGTCCCCCTACTGCATTATGCTGTCCTCTTTTGGGGGTGCCATTATAGGCTGAACTATCCTCCCCTCGAGTTCTTATGTTGAAGAATCTGAGAATTTAAGGAGTTGATGAGAACTGAATGAAATGGTGCATACCTGTAATTGCAGCACTCAGGAGGCTGAGGCACGAGGATGGGCAGTTCAAGGCCATCCTGAGCTATATATGACCTCCTATTAAAAAGCATGACACCAAACCAAAATGTCACCCACCATAAATGTTAAAAAATGAATTAAACTGCAATGAAATGATTAGGGGGGACCTTAGTTCGGCATGAGTGGGGTGTAGAGTATGACAAGAGTGACATGCAAGATATGTGGACTCAGATTGGCAGGGAAGGAAGAAATTCCTCATACACCAGCAAAGGAGGCTTCCAAAGAAGCAACCTGCCAACACCACGAACTTTGACCTGTCTGGCCACCAGACCTCGAGACAAAGCTTTCCTGTTGTATAAACCACCAAGCCTGTTTAACTTGTCGCCAACCCCTGCACACAACTAGGTGCTTTTGACCTCAACTGTTTATTGATCATCCACAGAAGCCTTTAAATCTTAATGTCCTAATACTTATGAAATATTTTACTTTCAGTTGTGTCATCTGTGTGTGAGCATGTGCACATGAGTACATGAGTTCAAGTGCCTCAAAGTCTAGGCTAGGGGGTTGGTCCACTTGGAGTTGGAGTTACAGGTGGGTGTGAATGTCCAGAAGTGGCTGCTGGGAGCTGAACTCGGGTCCTTTGTACAAGTACAAAGCGCTCCTAACCACTGAGCCATCTCTCCAGCTCCCTTAAGACTATAAAATAGTTTAAATTAAAAAAAAAAAGAAAAAATTCTACTTTAGTGTAAACAGATCTTCACATTCTCTCTCATCAGATTCATGTGTGTGTGTGTGTGTGTGTGTGTGTGTGTGTGTGTTATGCATGTGTGTATAGGGGGGAAGTGGGAGGATACTTCATAGTGACAACCTCCAGCATCATGTAAAACTTCGTTTTAAACTCAAACATGAATACACTTCTATAGATGATCTTTTCCTTTTTATGTGTAGCCTTGGTGGAACAGCAGGTGGCATTATGGCAGCCCTGTGGGGAGGAATGCTGGACAGGAAAATGACACAGGTCTGCCAGGCATAGCATGTGGAGCCATGCGTGTTAGGTCCAGAGAGCTTAAGACTGAAGTCACTGTCCCTGTTCCCTCCTGGAGTAAAAGTTCCAGCCATTAGACTCTTCTAATGGGAGAAAAACCTGCTTTCCTGGATAGTAAAAGACCACAGCTTGCTTGCAAAGAAAGGGAAAATTTCCAGTAGACTGGTCTCCAAGGACATAAGGATAGATGGGACTCAAGCCTTTCACTAAGTGGTAATGCCTTGACTCTCTCAGTCGACTGAGGCTTCTATAATGACATATCTTAATACAAATCAGAATCTGATGCTTAGAGTTCTGAAGGCCAAGAAGTTCAAGATCAAGGGCTGACGATGACCTATCCTTCGTAGGCGGTGATTTCTCACTGTAGTTTTCTATGGTGCAAGGGGCAAACAGCCACCTGCAATCCCCATTTATAGACTGTCTAGTCCCTGTTCCTAAGGGCTGTACTCTTGTGACCTCAGGCCCCATTCATAATATCAACTTCTTGGGACTTAGGATGTCAACACATGAGTTCAGGTAATACAAACTGCCTGGCTACAGAGCTGACCAGCCCCACAATTAAGCTCGAGCATGATGGAAGTAAGTGTATACATTGTTCCTGGATTCTCAGGCACCTTTGGTATAGACTATGCACTTGCAGGCTGACTATCTCTGGGTGTTCATTGATGGGAATGATGAAGGACCTGAGGCTGTTTTGGTGGAACAGAACGACAGCTTGTTAGAGGTGAAAGGACCTTGTAGAACACTTGATCCAACTTCCTTGTTTTGGAATCGATGGAGAAAGATATACCTTACCAAATGGCTTCCTCCCAGTTTGGCAGGCAGGAACATTAGAGAAAGCCTGCCAGGTACGTGATGTGCAAAACAAAATAGGAGTTGGAACGTGGCTTTGCAAAGTCACCTGCAGGCTACTGTGAGATATGGGGACATGAAGATGATGACTCAGACATCTCACACAGTGTTGAGAGGCTCGGACCAAAGCCAAGGAGCAGATGAGGACAATGTACGGTACACACTGAGGCGGGGGAGCAGCAGCACCAGGGAGACATGAGATGGGCCAGTGGGGACCGTATGACAATTTGACCAAACCAAGAGATGTAAAAGCCTAAGCTACAAGTGGCAAGGGACCAGACAGTGGCACTGCAGTGAAGACCAGAGGTCCTAAAGAGGCCACACCCCTTCAACCCAGATCAGCCCTTCCCTAAAACACTCAGTTGCTACCCTGAAGAAGAGCAAGGCAAAACTCCAAGACACAGCGGCTATTGCTGCACCTATCTAAGTGCTAAGATCAGATCAAACCTACTTAGTTCCTACTGTGTCCTTTGAAGGTGAGGTAGGTCAAGATCAGAGGTCAAGGTCAGACTTAACAGGAAGAGAGAGTCTCAGAGCATCCAGTTAATAACACGTAGCCTTATGAGACGTTAATAAAATGAGTGTATTTTAAAATAGTTTTCTTCGTGATTTCTTTCAGTCCTTGAGGCTCCCTACCCCCAACAAATGTGAGCTTAGTCCTGGTTGGCAACTCATTTGTCCTGCTGTGTTAGCCTTCTCTCTTGGCAGAATAGTCACTTATTTATTATGTAATGTCTATGAAAGACAATGAAGAAAAAAATCACAAATATTCCCTTCTGCTCTCTGGAGAAATGATTATGATGGTGGTTGCAGGGGAAACCCATGGGAAAAGTTGGATTACAATATTTCTGCTAAATTTGCACAGAAACAAAAATGCCAAGTACGTGTTCGGAGCACATTTGAAAAGAAAGATCAAGATCGTGCTTGGCTGTGCTGAGACATTCAAGTTTCCTTCTCATCTTTGATGGCCTGCACAGAGGCAATGGCTTCCTTATTGACCTTTACGTGTATCTCCGGGCTTCAGAAATTAGTAGTGACTCACTTTCAAAACAACATTTCTCATTCATTTTCGCTCATTATCAGTGACTAACAAGAGTGAGTCCACCTAGACCAGATCTCATTTTAAAGGCACTTAAAAGCTGCTTTCAGCATTTTTTTTTCTTTCAAACCAGGAAATGGCTTTTCCGATTTTCAAACTAATTTGGGAAAGTCCGGAATTGGTATGAACTTCCTCTCTCTGTGATTATGATTCTAGAAATCAAAAGCTTCTCTCTCTCTTTTTTTTTCCTGTTCATTTAAAAGAAATGTTTAAAATGCTCTTTGCTTTCTCTTTTTCAGAATCTGATGTCAGCTTGTGTTTACCAACAGTTTTCTATAAGGCTGAATATGTCTTTAAGGTCTCTACTGGTATGGCTTCTAGGTTTCTAGACCCCACAAGTAAACAAGAGCTATCATACAGCTTGAAGTTTTGAATGCGCTGAGACTGAGGGCAATGGTTGGAAGTCACAAATAACCCAAAGCCCAACTTGGCCAGCTCGCTGTAGAGCCTGATGCTAGCTGCCCCCTCCTTCCCCTACCCCTTGCTTCTGAACACCGAGCCTGGAAAGTGACCTTAGTTCAGAGAGTAGAAAAAGGCACAAAAGGCAGATTTTCTTTTTGCCCTCTCTAGAGAGAATCTAGGGCTTTACCCATAAGAAACCAATGTGCTACTCTCGAGTCATTCCAGCTCTCTACCCTATGGGATCACACACACACACACACACACACACACACACACACACACACACACACACACACACAAGGTAACTTACAACTCCAAGAGAGCTACAAGCAAGGGCTAAAAACTTCAGCCACTCAATCTCCTCTGTGAAGCGGCCCACGTTCATCACACTGTTAAACAGATCTGTTGGGAGATTCAGCACCTTCCACATCTGGGCCAGCTCATCTGCATGGATGATCAGCCTGCCAGCAACCTTTAGGACAGAGGACACACAAAATACACTTGAGGATGGCAAGCAAGATGCTCTGAGTTCTCTCAGCACTAGGAGGAGAACGGAAGCCAGAGAGGCCAGGGGATTCATTTGATGCTTAGTTAGTTGTCTTTGCGAGGCTGTAATAGTGCTTTAATATTTTAAAACTCCAGATGTCAGAATTATGCTAAAGAGATCCACTTATAGTATATTCCATCTTTTATGATACCTTTAAGGTCTCTAGTTTTGTTATTAAGTTGTCTCTGTAAGACAGACGGGACATCAGAGGCTTGCCTGAGACCTCTTAGGAGGGGAATCAAGAATGACATTCTATCTCCCAGACTGCACAGACTTCTCTGCACTGAGTCTCATGCACATCCCTCCTGTCTCCAAAGAGTGGTATGTGGTACCCTATGGCTTACCTATAGGGTTTAGAAAGGATATGTAGCATTGTTTGGTCTCAGGAACTTGAGAATTCTGCCATGTTCACTCTGCAGAAAACTTGGCAGTTAGCTAATGACGCAGCGAGAGTGCAGATGGCCCATTAAGTGTCCCAGTACTTTGCCAGGGCCTCTTAGTCCAGTGAAGCACTAAGCCTCTGGAACCCAAGCCCCAGTCACCCAAGCCTCCCTATCCTGTACCCTAATATGGGGCATCATGCTGCTCAACTACATCCTGGGAACTGGCCAAACCTTTGGGTCTCTCAAACCAGTCTCCCCCTTTCCATCCTCAGGCTAACTCCTAGGAGAATGCATGGGGGTTGGCAGGATTTGCTCTGAAGGCTGGGCTGTGTCTGCTCTTGGTTTAGTGGTGAAAGTAGAGTACACACTTCCTGTGCAGACTGTGGTAGACCTCTGGATCCATCAAGGAGATGCTGAGGAGCCCAGGGAGTTACATTCTCTAGAATAGACAACATTCATTACAAGGAACCTTTGAATATCCTTCCAGATCTAGGAGAGCTATGATGACCTCAGGAGACAGTCCGTAATTCAGTTTCCTCCATACTGGTTTCTGTTTCTCTGAAGGGAAACCCACTTTCAGGCCAGGATTTAGTACACTTTGGGGTACACTAATGGCCAGCTGCCTAATGGAAGGACCAGTGGCCCTTGCCTAACCCATTCAGTCTCCACAGCGTCCCTGAAGGCTCCGTACCCGAGAATGCAGGACCTTCAACAGCTCAGGTGTCAGCTCAGCCCAATTGGACAAAGTGACTTGCTCAGATCTCTCTCTCACTGGAGGAATCTCTCCACGGGACATGGCTCCGAAATATCTGCAAGAAAAGGGACAGGGTTCCAGGCTCCGGTGACCGACCTCTGAGTACTTTATTTACTTTTCCTTCTTTTTCCTCTTGAAGGAATTGAGAAACAGCATTTTATCATGTCTAGTTCATTTACATATGGGAAAAATCTGGAGGTGTTATTTCTACTTTAAGGAAGAAGGAGGCTTAGGGAATTAAATTTTTTTCTTTCCTCTAAGAATAATGAGGAACAACCAACAAAACTCTGGCATGCAATCACCCGAGGCATTTTCAGTCACCTTCTGATCCCTTCTTAGTGTCTTATTCATATAGACAAACATAGAGATCCTAGGACATTTTATAGGATATCTATATCTGTGTTTGGTAGGTGGGGAGATGGTGCTTGTATGAAAATAAGAGCAGAGAGAATGTTCCACGGGTGAGTGAGAAAGGGTTTCTGGTCTGAGGGGATGAGGCCTGCATGGGACTTCAGCAAGGGGGAGAAGGGCTGGAAAGGTGTGCTAAGGAAGGGACTTAACTTGATATGGTACATGTGAAGCAGCCCCCTTCTTTGCTCCCTCAGAACTTATAGTTAAATGCATCACTGTGTGCCATTGCTGTGTGGGATGGACTTGTGATGTGAAAGATAGGCCAAGTCCTGTTTCAAGATTGTCACGATATGGAAATAAGCGGCCTGCCTCAGGGGATGGATGTGAGCAGCTAATGCCAGGGACTGTCCCCATCAAGTCTTATTATCCCTGAATCACAAACTTCTGCCCCTTGCTACTCCCCTTGCTCACTACTTTATCCATAGCCAGGTAGTATAAAATACAGAGGGTGTGTCACAAAAGGCCGTTTTAGGGTCAGTATACACGATGGAGCTAACTACTGCCCATCTCTGAAACAAAAAGCAGAACTAAATACATGAATCAAAACAGTAACTTCCCACTCCTGGCTGGAGGTCCTTGGCGGGACAGGCTGTAGAAAGATGTGATACTTTTGAGCCTATCCATGAGAACTCTCTAGAGGCAAACAGACTAGTGTTTGGGTGGGAGCAGACAAAATGGGACACCCAGAGTGGGATTGCAGCCTCTGACTGAAGCCACATGAGGGAGATGTAAATGACAGGGATAGCAATACCACAGTACCCATTTTGCAGAGTGAGTGGAGTTACACTTGGCACTTTCCAAACAGCATTGGAATTGTGAGTGTACTTGGTTAGAGAACCTGGAAATGAAGCCACAGGCAGGCAGGATCTAGTCCTCTAAATCTTTGCACTCCATTTGCAAGTGAATGACTCCAGCTGTAGACTTTTAGGCTGTCACACAAGCCTGCTACAGGGTAAACTAGTGTATGCCCTGTTCATTGGGAGTGGGGCTTCTACATTGTTGGGGCATAGGGACGGAAACTCCTACATATGATGAATCAATTATTTATTTATTTATTTATTTATTTATTTATTTATTTATTTATTTATCAAGACAGGGTTTCTCTGTAGCTTTGGAGGCTGTCCTGGAACTAGCTCTTTAGATCAGGCTGGTCTCAATCTCACAGAGATTAGCCTGCCTCTGCCTCCCGAATGCTGGAATCAAAGGCGTGCTCCACCACCACCCAGCCACCACCACTGGGCTTCAAATACCTATTTTATCTTGGAGATACTTGATGGAGTTCCCTCTGCTAAAACGCTACAAGTTTGTAAGCCACAGAAAATGATCCAGTGAGAGCTTTTGATGTCTAAATGTGATGGAGAATGTTCTTAGGACAGGCTCTTTTTCATTGCAGTTGAAGTACAAACTGATCGTGAACGGATGTCTAAAAAATGTATAGCGTATCGTACAATATGGAACAAGAAGGCTACAGTGGTAAAACGTTTTCCTCCATAAATGTCAGGGACAATATCAAGAAATGTCATTTTTCTTACAATAACGCAGAAGCACAAGAACAATAAAATGGAGTTTTGAGCAATCACGTGGCATAAAACAAAATTTGTCTGACTGCCAAAAGAAATTAGTCTTCTGACATTAAAGTGTAATCTTAGAGGTAATACATACCAATTCAAAATAGAAAACGACACAGGAGTCATGGGTAGGCAAAGCAACCCCCTTTAGGCCATTTAAAAGCACCAAGGTTTTATTTCCCTTCCTTTCTAAAACAAATCCTCCTGGCTCAGCCTGGGAGCAGGAGAGCTCCTCTGCCTTCCGAAAGGGCTTCACAGTTTGTCTCCTCCACCTGCTGGATACACCCATTCACACCTCAGGCTGTCTTTCCCCAGGCCCCTCCCCTCCATAGACTGAGGTATCTTCCCACAGAGGGACCGCTAAAGAAGTGATCATCCAGCAAGAAAAATAGCTAGAAAAGGACCCGGGAGGGTCTTGTTAGCTCCCAGCCCCCTCACCCCCCCGCACCAAGGCTGCTCAGTCTCCAGCAGGCACGTGTAAGAAGCAGTTTCATAGTTGAGACTTTCTATGTGAAGCAGTGAGGTCAGTCCCTGTTGTGTAAGTTCACCCACTGAGCAACCTCCAGGGACCCTTCAAGGAGCCAGTGTGCTAGACACACACCACCGAGCCAGACTTGACCTCCTCATCCAGCTCTGACTTCTTTTCCAGAAAGATGTCCATGTGACCAAGGGCATCTTCATGCAGAGGGGAGATATCAGTTTGTTTTTTTAAATCAATATAGAAATAACAGCTCCCCACTCCCTACCCCACCCAGAGACATAAAGCAAAGAGTATTTAGTCTGGCACGGGTTTGAGTTTCCACAGCCATAAGGGAGGTGTTTCATTAATCAGCGGGAACCAGCTTGGAGAAAGCCCACCTCCTCCTCCCTGCAGTATCGCGCGCCGCTCCACTAGGTGTACTGCTGCCATCTAGCGATCAGAAGGAGAACAAGCTGAAGCGTAAATCAAGGAAGAGGTGAGTTTAGCTCCAAGCCGGATTCCCAGGCCCCTTCCAACCAGGACAAGCGGATGGGATGCAGCCATGGACTGGGTGGGCATGTCTTAAGCATGACATGGTAAGCTAACTGGTCCTCTTTGCACCAGGATACTTGGTCTACTGTCCTCTTACGCTACGACTTTAAGGAAGGCATCCCACACTGGCCTGTTGGATGCATTTACGTGTGGATTTTAAGGACCCAACTTCTCCTTAACAGTCTGCACGGCCTGACCTCTTCAGTTTCCCGCAAACCCTCTTTCCTCGTCCATGCCCCATGAGAGGAACAACTTACTCAGCCGCCCATTGGATGAGATCCGGAGGCTGGGTCCGAATGGCCGCTTTGGTAAACTGCTTCAGCAATTCGGGCAGCTCGGGTGGGATGCATACTTGCTTGTCTGTCTGAGGCATTGATCGCTTGACCTACGCGCACGACAAAACAGAACACGGGGATTTTTTTTTGATTCATCAGCAATCATGAATCGAATGATAGCAGCCTGGAACAAGAGATTCCCCCAGACCTTACATAACACTTGTTTTGGAGGGTCGGCTAGCTCACCAGATAGATGTAGTCTAGAAAGTAGAGTACTAATCTTTACATTGTGCTGTAAACAATGATGTCCTTCATAAGAAAAAATACTAATGGTTGAAAAACACAGGTCAGCAGAAGTAACCAAAAATGAACACCTTTCTATGTGCCTTCAACACTTCACTGGATGAAAACTGTAGCAAAAACTGGTTCCAGTCCTCTTCTGGGCCTTGACACTAGGTTATTTCCAAACCAAGGTCATTATTAAAAAGTCAGTTGATTCGAACCACTCTTTATATTATATGTTCATGTTTACTCTAACGTTTTTTTCCCATGTGCAAAATTCCAGGGTATATTGAAACAAAACATGAAAATCTGCAGATGGAATACACTTCTTTAAACAAATAAACAAAGGATTCAGTATCTTTGAAAGACAGACTCAAGAGATTAGAATGTTCCAGCTTCAAGACAGCGAGAAGGCTGACAGCTTTCAGCGAGAACCTTTTATGTTGCCTTGCTTGAGCTTGCAGTAAAGTGAGAGAAATCTTCAGGTGCCAAATCAAGTAAGTGACACAGAATCCAGAATGAGGAACATGTGAAGAATTTGGGCTGACCTGGAGGCAGATGTGGCTGCAATGAACTCGAATGTAGTATATGAACGGCAGCACAAGATGGACAGAGACCAGGGCTTGGCCCACCAAAAAGAAATGACTGAACTGAAGGACCCTCTCCCTTTCTGGCCCACACCCGAGATCCCACAAAGAACATTGTCTTTGGTGGGGGTGTAAGAATGCGGACTGGAAACTGTGTGTAGGGAGACACGCAGAGCTGTCTCCACAGATTTTTCTGGGGAGAGAGACAGCCCCAAGAGTGTGAGGTCACAAGGAAGATCTAAGTTTAGATCTATGCCATTAATGTCTAGTTGGGAAACCCCAACACAATAAATGACTGTGGCCTTAGGTTGGTGGCATCCCAATACTTTTCAGATATTCTTTTATTTGGAAGAGGATGATAAAGATGTTTCATTTTAGGCTTCATAAAAGCCAACTACACGTACATTTTACTAATACTTTTCACAAAGTAATATAGAAGATTATAAGTAGAATATGATATATTATATAGAACATAATAGAAGATACGTAAAAAGGAAAAACTGAGTTTAAGTACACCCATAGCTTCTTCTCACAAAAAGAAAAAAACGAAAAACAAAAAAAACCCGAAACATCTTGATCAATTCAAAGCAAGGCAAAACATGAGGTGGGGAGGAAACACGGATTGATAAGACAGTTGAAAAGAATCCAGGCTTATCTCTAACCACAATGAAAGGAAATAACCTTAAACGTGACAGTTAAATACAGAAATCTGATGAATTTTAAAGGTTTTTAAACTCTAGGGACAGTCATACCAGAAAAAGCCCACAAAGACACAGAAAGATAGAAGGCGAAAAGACACAAAGAGATAACCAATGGGATAATAGCTGGTTTGGATGTTATTATTGATAAGAGAGACTTCAAAGCAAGTCACCTAGGAGAAAGATTTCCTGTGTCAGGATAGTCTTTGGCTGCTGTGATCACAGTTCTATTTTCCCTGAGTATGGAGATATATCACCATGGGGGACTCTCATGGTACCCAGGGGTAAGCAGGACATTGTTTAGGATCTGCTGAATATTATAATGATTACTAGGAGGGATAAATGCCAATCCAGCATTGGCAGTACGTCACCATGAGGGAGTACCAGAGTGCCTAGGGGAAGGTAGGGTATTCATGTCTAGGGGTGATAAATATCAATTCAGAATTGGCAGTTTCCCTGGTTGGAGAGGGAGACAGTGTCATCAGGGAGAAACAAAAGGGGTCTTGAGATTACTAGCAATTTTCTAGGTTTAAGCCAGATTAGGTAACTGCCTAGATGTTTCATTGTCATTATACCTGTCTTAGGGTTTCTATTGCTGTGAAGAGACATCATGATCACTACAACTCTTATAAAGGAAAACATTTAATAGAGGTGGTGGCTTACAGTTTCAGAGGATCTGTCAATTACCATGATGAGGAGCATGGGGACATGCAGGCAGACATGATGCTGACACATCTTGATCAGAAGGCAGCAAGAAGTAGACTGTGCCACTGGGCAGTATCTTGACCAAAGGAGACCTCAAAGCCCACCCCTACAGTGACACACTTTCCCCAAAAGGCCACATTTACTACAACAGAGCCACACCTCCTAATGGTGTCACTCCCTATGAGCTTATATGGGGCAATTTCATCCACACTACCACATTCCTATATTTATATTACACATTTTATTTTTGTGTATAAGCTATGTTTTCCAAAGCTATTGTTACAAGCTTTTTTTTTTTTTTTTTTTTTTTTTTTTAGTTAGGGCCTCATGTAGCTCAGGCTGGCCCTGGGCACACTTGGTCATCTTGTTCCCACTCGTAGTTGCTGGGATTACAGATATTGGCCCCCAAGTGCAGCACTGTAGATTGTTTCTTGATGATCTTTCAACCTATTTTATTTAGCAAGCAACAGTGCCTTAGACTGCTCATTTATGTGTGTGTCCTGGTTTATTCTGGTAAAATATCTAACATTAGATTTACCATTTTATTCTTTTCCAGGGTACAGTGCAGTGGCATTACATAGATCCACATGGCTGTGTAGTCAGCATCACCACCCATTTCCAGAGCCATCTCACAATCACCACTGGAAACTCTGACTGAATAGAAAGCTCCATCCTCCTTTGCCTCTGCCACTGACGGCAACTCTACCTTCTCATCCCGTGAATTTTACTACCTTTAGGTGGCTTATAAAATGAGTCATACACATTTGTCCTTTGGATTTTGTTTATTTCACTTAGTCTAATGTCTTTCAGCTTCATGCATATTGTAGCATGTGCCAACATCTCCATCCTTTTTAGGCTTGCATAACATTCCACAAACACACAACTCTTTTTGGCCATTTTGCAAATGCATTCATCTTTCAGTGGGCATCTTTTGGCTACTTTAATAATCCTGCTATGGACACGTGTTCCCTGCTTTCAATTTTTGTGGTATATAACCAGAGGTAGAATTTCTGGGTCACATGGTAAGTTCAACCAAGAGGAACCAAGAGGCTGTTTTCCATAGTGGTTTCACCTTTTACTGTCTTCACACATTTTGACAGGGTCATAAGAAAAAAAGGATATGTGAGTGCATGCACACCTATGTGTGAGTGTTTGTGTGCCTGTGTGTATGTGAGTGTGAATTCAAGGGTACTTGCTCCATTGTGTGCATGTGTGGAGGCCTGAAGAAGGCACCAGGCACCCTAATCTATTACATTTTGCCTATTCCTTTGAGGCAGGACTTCCTAAAATGGGAGCTTGCATTTTCTTGACTAGACTGGAAGCTAGTAAATCCCAATGATCCTCCTGCCTCTACCCTCTCAGAGTTGAGGAATACACAAGACACCTACTTGTGAGTGCTGGGATCCAAACCCACCTATCATCTGCAGCATATTCTTCATACCCATTATCTTTTCTCAGTGCTCAGTATTTATAAAGATTTTCATTTTTCCTTTTTTAATTTTTTATTGTTTCCTTAAAGGTAATTAATTGCATCTATTAATTTATTAATATCATGGTAGCTATTATAAATGTGTTTTCACTTTTAATTCTCAAAACATCCCAGAGGTAGATATTATCTTTCTACAGAAGATGAAACTAAAAAAGGGAATTTAATTTTTGCAATGATATAAATGATAGTTGTTACTGTCAACAGAATCTAGAATTAGCTTGAAGACAGATCTCTGGGCATTTCTGTGAGAAATTATCTAGATTAGGTTGACCGATATAGAAGACCAATACTAAATGTGGGCACCACCATTTACTGACCTGGGGTCCTAAGGCTTTATAGAAAGCAAACAGTTAACTGAGCATCTGTCTCTTTCTGCTTCCTGACTGCAGATGCAACACGACTTATCAGCCACATGCCTCTGCAGCCTGCCTTCTCATGGTGATGAATACAGCATAAACTAATAAGTGACAGAGCCAGGGCTTGAACCTGAGTATGAACTTGTGCAGGAAGTAGCCTGTTAAGCCAGTCTTGCTTGTTCAATTCCTTTTGTTGACACCCTTTTGTTGGTATCATACACCATCCTTGGATCCCTACTTTCCTTAGTGCTGTTCCTGTCTCATATAACTCTTCCTTCTATCTCTTAAACAACCTCCCTTTCTTCTGTTCAAATCCTATGCAACCTCAGAGTTCATCTTGAGACTATACTGAGTTTTCCTAGAAAACCTCGATAGAAGCAAATGTTGTTGGAAGTACATATTTTGCATGAAATCCTGCTCTGCCTCTTTTGCTCACCAGAGCAGAGCTCCTTATGGTGACTGTGGAGATGGATAACAGGTGTACAGCGAGAGAGTGAAGGCTGTAAACACTTTATAGTGATACAAACTTTACAACCATTTACAAGCGTACAGTAGTTGAAATTATATTTGGATGCTGTTTGGCACAGTCAGTAAACTTCCAGATTTCAGTACTTCTTGTTTTTCTGTGCTTAAACTTTTATGCATAACACCTGCCACCAGGCACGCATAGAGGGCTTTCCTTGTCGTCCATGACAATAAAACCATCCCTGTAAGTCTGATCTTTGCTTTGACTGTGATATATTTATTACCAGTGTCACTCTTTGTGCTTATGTGCTTCAAAGTATTTTTTTTCAGTTCTCTCTTAAATTTTCACATTGTTTCTTTGCAACAAAGAATATGCTTCCATAAACCTTAATTATTTGTCTCTAATAATTTACATTTGTTCACTTATGACTAAGTCATATCTTTATTCTAGGCTTTTTGTGTTGGGAATCAAATGCAGGGTCTTGCCTGGGGCAGGCTGGGCCATCACAGCCAAGCTTCATCCCTAACCTTGGGTTCTGAGAGAAGATCTCATGGAATAGTAGGCTGGCCATGCCCTCAAGATCCTTCTGCTTCCCCAGAGCTGAGATTACAGAGCCACAACACCTCACTGTTTTGGCTTTTGATGTTAATCTCAAATCAGACATTCAACAGATTTAAAAAGAATAATGACTCTCCTATTGTTTATAGACATTACAAATGTGTCTTTCTTTCAAAATGGAAAATAATACAATCAATTCAATAAGATCTGACTTTAACATAAAAACTTCAAAATATTTTAGTTACATAGTTCTTGAAATACATACTTATATGAGATATTGCCATTTAATAATTACTTTCAGTAGTTTCTGAATTTCCCCTACTTAAATGCTCAAATTTTCAAACACTTCAGCTTGGCTTTCTTTGCTGCAGCCCAAACCACAGTCTCCATGAACACCTCACATATACTATTTTCCTGCTGTGAAAAGTAATTTTGGCTTGGGATTTCAGGAGTAGTGTGCCTGCCTAGTAGTCACAAGGCTCTGGATTAGTCTTCTGCTCCAGAAAAAAAAAGAATATTCTTAAATATTATAAACCTTATTAATTAGATCAGCATTTTTAAAGACTCACAAATCATTCAGTAATTGAAATATAATTTACTTGAGAGTATACAGAGGACTCTTTAATTTTTAGTTCTTTCTCTGTTCAATATTTGTAAGCTAATGATGCTTGGGAAAACCAGCGATAAGAATAAAACTGTGCCAGGTAAATTATGCCAAGGCCTTAATAGAAACATTCTCATAATAAAATGTCTCCTGTGAATGAAATGTGTGTTTATGGGGGGCGGGCACATGTGCCACAGGGCATCTGTAGGATCAGAGGTCAACTTGGAGGAGTTGGTTCTTGTCCTCCACCAGGTGGGTCCCAAGGATTGAACTCTGATCCTCAGGCTTGGCAACAAGGGCCTTTGCTGACTGAACCATCTTGCCAGCCCCCAAAAGACCAAGATTCTATTTTTAAAAATTATCTTTTGTGTGCAATTTTTGTTCTCTCTCCTGTAATTCCCTGTCTTCCTCCTCTCAACTGCTTGTTAATGGTTTAAGTCTATCAGCATTTGCTATTTTAGAATTCAAAACTGAGAAATTTAATTATATTTAAAGCAAATAGTTCTCTCAGATGTTATTATAAATAACATATTTTTTTATGAAAAATGGCTATGGTTTTGTGGGGGAAGCTTGAGAAGAGTGGTACTGTTTGCTTCGTCTTCCCCAAATACCTTGATGTCTGGCTTAATAAAGATAGTTAAGTTTTCATATACTGTTGGTATTCTGTCATGTTTGGAATTCCTGCTTTTAGAGAGAAGGAGGCAGAGAATGACCATGTTGTCACAAAAACAGCTTTGACCATGCAGATACCTTCCTCTTCAAAGTCAGGGCCTTTTAGAAGTCTCCAAAACCACAGTAGGAAAACCACGGCTTTAGAGAATTGCAGAAAGCATTTGAGATAACTAGACAACTGCAGTTTGCATCAGCTAAAGGTCAAATGATGAATAGTCACCTAATGACAAAATAAAGCCAAAACGTCTCCCACAGAGTTGCTATGACACCAACCTGTCTCACCATGGATGGGGCAAATGGAACAAAGGAATAGGAAGAGGCTAGCTCTGAGACAGCACTGTTGGAAGATGCAGTGAACACACCCATCGTGTAATGAATGGTGAGGTTCCTTTACAGAATGATGAATCTGTAGAGCTAACAGCGTTTGGTTAATACACTTGTAAGAATTCCCAGAGGCATGTTTGGAGGATGTCAACTATCCTGCCCCCCCCCAAAAAAAAAAAAAAAAGTATCAAAAAGAACTACACACAATGCAAGATTTGAAGTAGAGATATAACAAGCTGAGGATGACTTTCTGGATGTCATCCAAACACAAGGCAGACAGAAAACTGTGACAGAAGTTAGGACATGCTGTTTGTTCGTCGCTCACCCCAAGAAGTATGCCAATGCCTTAGCTTGTTCCCATATGAACCCTGGTCTGCCCCTTCACCTGTGGATACGAACTCCACTTTAAAAGGATGTCAATAACAAATTCCAGGCCACCATGTTCCCTTCTGTGTGTATGTGGCTGTGCATGATGAAGTCCTTTGCTGTGTACCTACCAAGCTACCAACCCTAGAAGAGTTTGCTAGCTTTGTTCTTTTTCTGGCAATTACATGACACACATCAGTGATCTTCAGAGTACAGCATTAGGGGTTTACTGGCTTCAAAAATAGTTTGGCAATTTTAATCACCAGAGTGATAAAAATCACTTACGAAAGTCACAGTTAGTGCATGAAAATACAAAACAGCTACTAACGCAGTTAAGGGCTTTCAAGGAGGATTGGGGTTAGAGGTTAGTGAGTTCAATGGAAGCATAAATAACTGATATTCCCATGCCAAGAACTAGTAAAAAGCATCTCAGGGACACTACTTGGAAAACCTTTAACTTTTTAAATTTCCATTTTAATTTGTTTTGTGCCCATGTCATGGTGCAAGAGTAGAGGTCAAAGGGCATCTTGTAGGAATCAATTCTTTCCTTCCACTGTGCAGGTCTCAGGGACCAGGTAACCCACAGCTTACCCTGGTGTGCGTTGTATTTTCTCTGAGCTGAGACTTTAAAAGAGGGGCTGTATTGGTAGAGAAATCTCTCCTAAGCCAAGCCACAAAGAATTTATGCTTAAAAATTTGTGACTTACGGTTTCTGTTGCTGTGAAGAGACACCATGACCGTGGCAATTCTTACAAAGAAAACATTTAATTGGGGTGGGGAGCTTGCTTACAGTTCCAGAGGTTTAGTCCATTATCATCGTGATAGGGAGCAGGCAGATGTGGTGCCGGAGAAGTTGCTGAGAATCCTACATCTTGCAGGCATCAGGAAGTCAACTGAGACACTGAGACATATCCTGAGTATAGGGAACCTCAAATCCCACCCCTATGGTGACACACTTCCTCCAACAAGGCCACACCCACTCCAACAAAGCCACATTTTTTAATAGTGCCACTCCCTATGAGATTATGGAAGCCAATTACATTCAGACTTCTACAACTTGCCTCAGTAGTTTAGGATACTATGTGATAAAAGATTTACTCATAATTGTTGAAATTAATGTCTGGTAAAAGCTGAGCTTTTATATAGTGTTAATAATAATATTCATGGCTGGGCATGGTGGTGCACACCTTTAATCCCAGCACTTGGGAGGCAGAGGCAGGTAGATCTCTGTGAATTCCAGGCCAGCCTGGTCAACAGAGCCAATTCCAGGACAGGCTCCGAAGCTACAGAAAAATCCTGTCTCGAAAAACCACACACACAAACACACACACACACACACACACACACACCCCAAAGCAAGCTGTAAGAATGCTGGTTTTAAGGGAACCAGTAGCTAATTTTTATAACTTAACTAGAATATTGATTAGAAGCTAGGAAGAAATGAAGAGACAGATTGAACAAACTTCTCTTGTTTGCAAAAAACAAAAAAAGTTTTCAGATGGTCACAAAGGTCACCTGGTACTCTCTGAACAAAGTGGGGGCAAAGAGGAACAATTGTGAAAAACGCAAGTGGCCCAGGACAGACACTGGGCAGCACTCAGCCTGAGGCTGTACAACTTCCAATTCGTTTAAATAGGCTGAAGTTGTTTGTCAAGGTTGATAGGGTGATGGGATCTTTCAATGCTCCTGATTATCTGTAAGATTTATATGAACACCAAAAACAAAGACATTTTGAGATAGTCATGTCATTCTAAGATTGTGCAAACTGAGTGAGTCACTACAGAGAGGTCCACTTGGTGCAAGCTTAGGTACCTGCTTCACACATTTCACATTTACTCTAGTGTTTAGGCTTGTGTCAAGCTAGGCAGTCATGTGTGACTTGACCTACTGAGGACTTCTGCTTAGTTTCTGCTCCCCAGAAACTAACCCAGTTTCTTAAATCATCCCTGTCTACTTCCCACCCAATGACTGTCCTCACTATGCAGAAGACAAGGGCCCTTCCTACCTTCAGTATGTCAGAGTGAACTCACACCCTCACCCTTTTGCTACCCTCAGTGTGTCTCCAGGTCTCCTGTTCCTTCCTCCAGCATTCAGACACTCAGTTATTGTCCTTCACAAAGCCCAGTGGACAAGACTATGACATTTATGCCTCTGCAGTCTCTGGAAAATGCCACCCATGTCACCTCCATTCGCAGCTTCCATTAAGTAAGTCACAATCTGCACTCCTTTTTAAAAATTGTTTTTTTGATCTCATTACTTCTGGAATGATCTCATTTTCTTCCCTGCCAGACTTCTCAGGCTGCCCCCAGAGATTGACTGCCCTCCCTCTGCAGAGTGCCTCCTTAGCTTCTTCTAGAACATCTCCCATCCGATGACTGCCTTGCCACTAATTTCACAGATGTAAGTGAGCAGTCTCCCTTGTTTCTAAATCTAACTGCTCTTCCTGTGACATATTTTCTTCCATGATTCTCTACTGCATCTTAAATAATGGATTGCTCCCCCAAGAAACACTTTGGTCCACTGGAAATAGTTATGCCGACTTGTTTGTCCATTCCGTGTTTAGTTTCTAAGTGCGCTTTAGTTTGTGTTGTGCCTCTTGGTCTTCTGTCACTTTAAGGATATATCTTCAAAGGCTCTACCACCCGCACCTGTGTTTCTCCTTTAGATTGCTCTGGTAGATACTCCGTGTGTATTTGTAAAGAGAGCTGAGTGTCATGTTCTGCATATATCCAGAGGATTAGTTATGCAGTTCTAATCTTTGTTATCAGATTTCCTTTTCTGTTGGCTACTGTTTGAAAAACCAAGAAAAATTTAAGCTCTCTATCTGAACTAGGTAGGGTGGAATATACCTGCGACACTAGAACTTGGGGGATGAAGGCAGGAAGGCTGAAAGTTTGGGTTATCTAGCAAAATCAAATCTCAAGAAAAAAAGAAAAAGAAAAAATGTGGGGAAGATAAAGTCTATATGGTAATTTTTCCTGTTCTTTTAGTTATGCCCATTTTTACTGGCTCAATTTTCAAGCTGTTATAGAGCACTATATATAATATATTATATAATATTATATAGTTATATATAAGTATTATATAATATTACATACATTATACTATATGTAGTTTTTATACATATTTACATATACTACATATATAGTCTTGATACTTATTTTTGAAGTCAACTTGGCTTGTCAGTTTTATTTTGTTAATTATTTTCGTGCTGCATGTATTCCAAAATGTTTTCTTTCAAAGCATAAACTTTTAAAATTCAATTTCTCAATTGAATCACTTATTTTTAAAATATATCTGTTCCTATACTTTTCAATATGCTGCTATTCTTTTATATTCATCTATTTTTGAGGTTTGAAATTGATCAAATAATTTCAGTGATTTAATTTTTCTCATTAATTAGATTTTTGAGATATTTATTTCTCTACAGGTTGCCCTGAGGATTAAGATATGCATCTTAAATTTATTAAGTCTACCCTTCATTTTACTTCTTGAACAGTGAAAATACTTGTGATAATTTAACTCAATCTTCTTTTCCTATCCCTTGTACCATCAATATTAAGCATTTTTTCCTCCATGTAATTACCCTGTGTTCTCCTCTCCTGATGGCCAGTGTTACTTTCTGGGATCATGAGGCTGGAAAATTGCTCAGTGGTCAAGAGTGCATACTGATTGTGGACCCTGGTTCACTTCCTGTGAGCACACTGGGTAGCAAATGTCACCAGGCAAGAAATAGCTTAAGCTCTTGGATATCTTTACATGGCTTTTAGAACAATTACAACTGCCTGTAATTCTCACTCCAGGGGAGCTGATGCCCTCTTCTGGCCTTCAGGAGTGTACACACACACACACACACACACACACACACACACACACACACACACACACCCCCGATATTTTGTTTTCACTTGATACTTGAACTCCTAGAGTTTAGCATATACTAGCTGGGAGAAAGATGACTCTTTGTGACTAGCTTGAACTCTATGCTAACCATTTCCTAAATAATTGTAAATTCTCCATCTATCAATTACCTTTAGAGGGTAAGAATTCTCTTACCCTCTAAAAAAAGCATCCCTAACAGACTTTTCACCCTCTCAATTGTCTGACTGCCATACATCTCAGCCATTTTAGGTTTATCTTTTTTCTTTCCATCCCCATCTCAATCCGTGTATTTAACTTTTTCCAATTGGAAGAAGTAAAAACAAGCATTTTTTCAAGTAACAGCAAAGAGGCTTAAATTCTGACATAGTTCAGACTTCAGTGTTGATGTGTAAAGGAGATACGTGATGCACACATGTTGAATCAAGACTTGCTCTATTTTCATGGACATCCACACTGTATGGTACTCTCTCCTTGATGGAGGCGATTAAACATCAAGGATTTTTTTCTTCAGGACAGCCGCAAATTTAAATAAATATTATGTTTTCCCATTCTCACAAATGAGTAAGATATCCTGGATAATCTCACTTGCATAGTGTAAAGTTTATTCTTCTCACCACAGAGTAGAACAAAAGTCCTTGGTCAGACTAGGGCCTAATTTTATGCCTAGAGCTTTGTTTGTCATTGTCTTTTTAAGCACATTCTAAGAGCTGCCACATGAAGGGATACTCAGAATAGTCCAGGCTTAATGCATTCATTGTGCATTCTTCATCTTGCTTAGTCCTTACAAGATTCAATGGGTAGGTACATTCTAATATCAAGAATTCTCCAATGCTAGGAAACTAAGGCATTTTCTTAGTTTGTCAGATGACATCCTTAACCACCCAAGACACCCTCAAAACCTTCAATGGATCTCCATTTCTTTTCTAATCTCGTGACTTTCAAGATCTCCACAAATTAAAGCCTGCTGGGATATGCCTGGAATCCCATCACTCAGGAGGCAGAGAGAGGGGGATTGCCCACCAGGGCTACAAGGTGAAGCCTGTCTAAAAAATTGTTTTAAAACTCTCCACAATTTATCTTATTGACATTAGATTTATTTCTCCAATATTATAATATTGAAGGCTGAATATTTTATCCTGGGTCAAATCCATGATCAGGCAAGGCAGCGTTTGGATACCAATAGTGATATTGCTAAGAGCAGGCTCATTTGACCTAGTCTCTTCCTTCCTTCCTTCCTTCCTTCCTTCCTTCCTTCCTTCCTTCCTTCCTTCCTTCCTTCCTTCCTTTCTCTTCCTTCCTTCTTCCCTTCCTTTCTTTCCTTCCTTCCTTTCTTTCTTTCTTTCTTTCTTTCTTTCTTTCTTTCTTTCTTTCTTCCTTTCTTTGAGTAGATTTTTTTTCTCAAGTTCCAAACTTGCATATCTATCATGCTAGTCCCACCTGTCAGAAGCCATAGGTTCCACATTATTTAATAGCTGGACAGGTACTTCTTTCAATCTATCTAAGCCTAGTCACACTTATATATTTCAAAAAGTTCATCCATGTTCTCATCCTGGTCCCCAAATGCTAGGTATACATAGTTTGTGCCTAGACTGTCACAAGCTTCCTAAAGCTGTCTAATGTGATTTCCCGATTTTGAGATCTGATGTACCTATTTGGGGTCACCTTAGCCTTACCTCTTCTAAATATATGATGGAAGTATTTTTATCTCGTGTAAGATGGAAGTATTTTTATCTATTATGAGTCAACTCTAAAAACACTTCACACTATTTCCCATTATGTGTTCTCTGTACTTCTGGTATAATTGTAGCAAGCTTGATTCAGAGACTTGAAGTATAGGAACAAAAGCTCGCAGTGAATGCACAGTAGTTTATAATATACCATCAGGACTACGTTCCTCTCCTGCTTCCATTACCATTTATAGCATCATGGTAGCATCACACCATTCTTTTCTAACACAGCACACACGCAGCTACTGTCTTTCATAGCAAGGTGTAGCATAACACCCCAAATGGTAGATGCTCTAGTGAAGGAACTTTCTTGGCCACTAGAACAGGATTCTAGACTTGGGCACAGCTTTAATTATCAAGTACCGGGAAAGTCATCAACCCAATCAAACTTTATGTTTTCTTGGAATTGTATTAAACACTGGAATACAAAAATAAGTAGATCATGCACACTGAATTCATGAAGGAATGGAAAGGAAGATCAGTGATTACAATACAGTGTGATATCCTACAACTTATGGGAGCAGGTGCAGAGTCCTTCAGCCAAATATTAGGTAGAACTCGAGGAGTCCTGGGTAAGAGGGGGAGGAAGGATCAGAGGAACCAGAGGGGTCAGGGACACCATGAGAACATAGCCCTCAGAATCAATTGGCTGGGACTCATGGGGGCTCCCAGAGATCAGGGAGCCTGTGTCATTCTGACCTAGGTCCTCTGCATATATGTAATGGCTGAGTAGTCTGGTCTTCTTGTAGGATTACTAAAAGTGAAAGCAGAGGCTGTCTCTCTTTTGCCAGCTCGTGGGACCCTTTTCCTCCTACCTGGTGGCCTCATCCAGCCTTGATGTGATGGTATGTGTATGGTATTTCTGTAGCTTGTTATGCCTTGCTTGGTTGATGTCCCTAGGAGGCCTGCTCTTTTCTGAGAGGGGGGTGAAGAGAGGTGGTTCTGGGAGGGAGGAGAGGAGGGAGGGAGAGGCTAGGGGAGCAGAGGGAGAGGAAACTGCAGTCAGAATGTAATATATGAGAGAAGAAAAAGAAATAAGTATGGTAAATGTCAAGGAGCCCCTACTAGGTAGAACAAAGGGGTGGGGATAGGTTAGAAGATAGTTTCCAGAGACTGGTAGTGATATCTGAACTGAAATTTAGGGTGGCCTGGAATGTTTATTGCTATGTTTCCATCCACCAGAACAGTCCCGAGTAGAGGGCAATCATTCACTAAACATGTTTACTGCTGAGAGAAAAGAAGGAATTCATGAAGCCAAGAAGGCAAATAGCTTGGAGGTTTTAGAGCAGGTAAGTCTAGTTACTGTAAACGTGGTGCTAGTGTAGATGACAGGGAACCGTTTGGGTCTAAGCCTGAATCTGTTGCTCAAGGTCTGATACACAAAAGCCCTTCTGAGGCTCTCTACCTCAAAGGCAATAGAGTCTCGATATGATTTATGGGTCACATGATCAAATTTTCTGATACATCTACCATCAAATGGCCTCTCAATGCCAAAGCCATCCTTCACTGCCTCAGCAAAAATGGAATGCCAGCACTCATCATATTAAGTTTTGCCTGTATGGAGCACTGGAGGGACAAGGGGAGTTGGGGAGGTAGCCATTTTTCTTGAAGATTCAGGTGTGTTCTAGTTGGACTCTAGAAACAACCTGGAGTGTCTCTGACATCTCTAGCTCTGAACCCTGTAGCACAGTCTCTCTAGCATCTGGGCCTTGCTCTATGCTATCTCTTGAGTGCCTTACTGCTGCAGTACATGTCTGAGTGCCCATAACTGGCACTTTTGTTTATGCTATGGTTTGGTAAATAACCCTCAAAGTCTGTTATAAAGATCTGGCCCCCAAGGGGTGATACTGAAAACAACCTGAGCATTTGAGAGGTGGGGCTTAATGGAATTCTTTGGATATTGGGAACATGTACTCAGCAGATCATGGGAAGATTCCTTTTCTCTTTGCTCTGACTCAGGATATGAATGGCTTGATCTGCCTTTATGAGGTGTCGCTGTCGCCAGAGGGAAAAATTAATGGGGCAACTTGATGTTGGACTGGAACCGCCAGACTGTGATCCAAAATAAGCCTTGTCTGTCTGTAAGTTAATGGCCTCAGGCATTTTGTTATAGTGATGAAAAGCTGACCTCCAGAGAAGTGTGGCTACAACTGTCCACAACAAGCTCTGGAAGAGCCGTGCTCTAGAGTGGTCCAGATCAAGGCTGCTTCATATATTTGTGATCTCTGCACATTTCAATTCTTTCCTGTACTTTTTTTTGGCCATTCCTCCCTCATCACTTCAAGCCCATTGGCGTTAACTTTTTTAAATGATGAACCTTCTTTGTTAAAATTACTTGAACTCTTTGTTGGACTCTAAAACATGCTGGCCAATAGCTTCATAAGCTAAAGTGAGAACAGTAGGGCTTAGAGTAGAAGGTAGAGAGCGTGGACAGGGGAGCCCAGCAGTTATTTGGGCACAATGAGAACTTGGAGTCTCTAGAAAGTAGGGAGGGACAGGAAACAGATATTTAGGAGATTGGGTATACAGGACTTGGTAAAAAGTAGGGGGAGGAGAAGGAGAGTAGAGTCTAAACTAACTCCCAGTTTTCAAGCCTGGATGACAAGGTGGGTGGTGGTTTTACCTTTGTAGAAATGTCCAACACAGCAGAAGTTCAGAGCAAAATCTGCTATACTGTCACTTACTCTCGGGAGTTCCATGTACTTACTCTTGGGTCACAAAGCTTTGGAATCTTAGATTGTTTGTCATCCTCAGCCTTTGAACAATATGACAGATTTTCTCACGTTCATTTCAACATTCCATTCTTCCAACATTTTGTAAAGTTCTTCTCCATTCCTAAAGCTCTTTCTTCAATTATACATTGAAGGGCTCACCTCCAATTCTTACAACACAGTAAATACAGTGAAACCTTCAAGACTCCCAGAATAGAATATTGAGCCAACGCATACTCACTAAGTGCTAAAGAATATAGGTTTATCAAGTATCACCTGTGGACTTGTTTCTGGAATTTCATTGGTTTTATTGGTGTGGTCCAAGGGTTCAGTTATAGAAGTTAAGTTGTCCAGTTACAGGAATGAAGGCTCCACACACCAGAATCTCAGAGTTGTTTTCTATGAACAGCTCTTGAACTCGGGACCAAGCCAGGGTACATCCTTGCTCTTATTTGAAATAGGGAGCGGTGGATTTGGGGCATATAGTTGCTCTGGCTTGGAATGGACTTCCTACTTTACACAGTTGGAGCTCAGCTTAGATCTTCCCTGACCTCCAAGCCTGTTCCATTACACTCATTCAGTGACACTTAGCTTAAAGTTGACATAATTTGTGTAATTCTTTGATTAACATATTTCTTCTCTACACACTATAATAACCCCCCCCCCAGGGTAGGCTTTGTCAATATTTTGCCCACTATGGAATTCCAGTGCCAGCCTAATGGCTGGAACTCAGAGTTCAGTAGATATTGGTAAAAATGAACGAGTGCTCCCAGCAGTTTATAATGTGTCAGTCACACCTGTTAGTCTCCACAACTGTCTCTCCAAATATGTTCTTACATCCGTGTTGCAAATGGAAAAGCAGTGGGAGCTCACCAGATTCCATTGTGCTTCCAAGCCACAGTACACAGTAATAAAAGAATAAATTAGTAGTTCTGGAAAACACACAATTCGACTAGAAAGCAATACTTCCCCATTTTAAAGATCTCTGCGCACCTTTCCCTGTTCTGTGGACAAGGAAGGGTTAGGAATCCAGGTGGGTCCCTTGCTGCAGTGGCTTAGTCAAGGCTGCCTCCCCTCCCACTCTCCCTCCGGGGTTGCTACCTCAGGTTGGCTCTCAAATGGGCTGTCCGGCTTCAGGTGACTCCTAGTGTCTGGTCTCAGGCTAGAGATGTGGGGAGTGCCTGGGACCCTTGGAGGTGAAAGAGCAGCAGGACCTACTCAGGAAGGGCGGGACCACCAGGGACGCAAGCACTACTGCTTTATTAGCAGCTAGGGCGGCTGAATGCCTCACTGGGCAACCCTGCTGCCTACCCACTAGGGGCAGGAACACTATGTGACGTCATAGACTCCCTGGCGTGCAGAGTTTGAGGGAGGGAGGGAAGATGCTAAAAGCCTATGGAGGGGTGGGGGTGGGTGGGTCAAGAATTAGAAACCCTAGGCTTAAGTGCTCTGAGAGCAGAAAGTGGCCGGTGAGGGAGAACCCTGGGGAACTCAGTAATCCCTGCCGCACTCCTGTTCCTGCCAGGGCGCATTGTGAATACACTACAGGCATTAACTCAGTTCGTCCTTAGTCCACTTTTACTTCTATATTCTCAGATGAGACAACTTGGGCATTAAGCAACTTGCCCAAGATGAAGATCGGCTAGAGATTGATCCAAGCTAGCTCCAGATTCCTCCTTTCTAACCTCTATCATACCAAGAAAGTGGGTGGAGCCGCGGTGTGTAAGAGCAGAGCCCACAATGCTTGGCGACACAGAGCAAGAAGGAAGAATATGTATGTATTCTCCCTGCAGAGTGTGGTCATATGTGATGGGTGTTTTTACACAGCAAAGGCAATGAAGTCTCCGAGTACCTTCACTATTGGGAAGAGCATCAGGCTCAAAGCTTGGGGTAACTTGTTATGGTTAGATCCCTGGCAGCAGCCCCAAACCCAACTCTGGGTCTTTTAATCTGAAGATGATTTTTTTTTAGAGGCAGGCAAAGACCCACTATGGTCTGCTACCCACTTTGTTACTTCAACACTCATTTCTAAGGATCTGGTCACAAACACCCAGTCTTCCAGCCGGTTTATGCAGTAGTGTGCATTAGCTAGAATCGATGAGTTCCTTCACTCAGGGCCTTCAAAGGTTTCTGTAGTTGTGAGATGAAAGCCGTTGTCTCTCCTTAAAGCAATTTCAAGCGTCAGTGAGCAAGTGAGGTTTTGGTTTATGTATGCAGAGGGCTTCTCACAGCACACTGCCATCCATTTGCAAAGGGCCTGTTCTACTGCTATTTGTCAAAATTCCGCAGGTGCCTGCACACCTGGATGATCTGGGGAGCCACTCACCCACAGGCAAGATCTAGGGATGAAAGAAATTAATCACTGGCTATCTACTACCTCCCCAAGGCCTTGGCGGAGTGGGTATTCAGTTGTTGGTATGGACCCCCACTAGCAGCATGGGAGGCTTTGGGGGAGATGGGAGACTAGCAGGTGTGTCTTCCAGGAGAAAAAAAAAAAGCAAGGAGCTGGAGAAGCCTATTTGCTGTCTCCTGGGTTCTGGCCACTGGGGGCTGTTGTGAATGTGCATGTGAAGATGTTCTGGTGTCTTCCTTCATCATGAATAATACAGACAGGAATGAGTAACAGTTTTCATGCAAAGGGGCTTATTAGACAAAGCAGTAGCCTCCTGGTGATAGGATATGATAAAAACTGAATTTTCTCCCAGCTCTGTCCAGAGCAGTCTGATGTCTGTCTGTAGGAGGTGAGGTTGAGAGGCAGCTCTGTCAATCAATACAGGAAACCGAATACAGTGAAGAGAGCACCACAAGAAGCCAGTGATCACAAAATTCAGGGAAGTTGATTTTCTCTGAGGCAGGTGTAGGGCAGGAATTTCGATTGCTGGTTTAGCCTTGGAGTGGGTGGTGGGTTCATGGGTGTTCCTAATGTTTCAGAACCCAAACAGACTTTTGATGCATCGCGTTTTAAATCTTGCAAAGCGAAGCAGGTTACACCCTTCCCCTCTGCTTTCCTGGGGAGCTGAGAGCTGACCGTACCTTTCTCATCACCATTTCATCTTTCCTTCTTCCGGTATATAACCCTAATCAGACTGCAAACAGTTCAATCCTCCCGCTCTATTCCCCTCCATCCCCGCCCTCTGTATTGCAAAGTCCTTCTAGGCTCTGCTCTCCTAGTCTCTTTTGGATTTACTTAAATTAGGGTTTCATCAACATCACTGCATCAAAACTGCACCTGCTGGGTCTCCTGGCTGCCCTGTTAATCTGAGATCATCTCTAAGCCTTGGCTTTTCATCATTTGATGCCATCATTCACCCTCTCATCCTTGAGACAACCGTTCTCTCTTGGGCTTCCAGGACACACTCTGCTCACAATCTCCTTCCCTGCTGGCAGCTTCCTCTCCATGGCTTCCTGTTGACTTAATCTGAGGCTGAACTTGGGTTTCTCTACCTGTGCTCACATGTTTTTACCCACCTCCACCCCCAGGCTCATGTTTTAGAAGCCAAATTTAGGTCTCCTCCCTCCTGAGTCCTTTCTTAAACTCCTTATCAGCTCTCTTTCTGAGCCCACCACTGATGACTGCTCCCCTTCCCCAACTTAACATGTTGTTGGAACCTCGTGTTCCACATTTCTTTGCAAGCCAGCTCCTTCAATCTTTTCCACACCAGCAATGGCAAATGTAGCCCTTCTAGTGGTTCAGGCTCCAGGCTGTGGCTTTACTCCTGAATGCTATTCTCTTACAGCTTATATTCAGTCTGAGCAAATTAATTTCCATTTGTTTGCTAAAGTCACCTTGAACAGGCCACCTCCATTACCCCCTCTGAGCAATCCTGGTTCATCTGTGCTACCACAATGGCTTCCTAGCCCATTCTTTTTTCCTTGTTTCCGTTCTTGCTCTTCTGGGGCTGTGGACACCGAAGACTGAGGGTGTCACCCTTCTCCTCAGACCCTTCAGTATTTCCTATTTTACTCAGAGTAAAAGTCAAACAAATTCTCAGGTCCTTGAACTTCCCAAATCCAACATATTCTGTTTATTTCCCTCCACCCTGACCATGCTGTTACTCAGAAAGGGCAGATTCACCCCTGCTTCGGAAATACGTTTGCATTGCCTCTGCTGGGGCTGTAACTTCTTCAGGTAACCATCAGCTAATTCCTCAAGCTTGTAAACAAAAGTTACCTTCAGAAGGGGACATCTCTGACAACTCCATTTAAAGGGGAATACTTGATTCCTTTCAAGTTCTTCCTTATTTTACTCTCACCAAATGTTATATACTTTCAAAAATTCACTTTATTTACTTTCTATATTTTCCTACAGGAATTTGTGGGGCCTCTTAGCTTTGTTTTATTCATGTTGTATTTTGGGGCCCTAGAATAAGACTGAATGCAAAACAGGCTCTATTAATAATCAGTGATGTAATGAGCTCCCTTTCTTTCCCTTCTGCCACCATTTTCTTCCTTCTTCTTCCTTCCAAGAGGATGTTCTAGAAAATGATAGTTAATGTTTGTTCAGCTGGTATTGCTAACTGATCTAAGAAACCAAAGCTTTACCTGCCCCCGTATTGTAACTATCAACCACTCATGCTATCCATGAGCTCAGAAAGGTCACCTCCGACCTCCCTAATCCGGCTCTGGCATGGGCCACCCACAGTTCACTTGCTCCTGGTCCTACATGTACTATTTCATAGGAAGATGTGAGAGGGGTTGTGCTACCTGCTGCTTAAGTCACAGTGAGGCTGACATGAAGCTGACAGTGGCTGTATCATAGTCAGGACCTTAGCTCAGGTCTGGCCTACTTCTGGGGTTTGGCTGTTGTGTACATTCATCCATCTCCTTGGAGTTGATGCACCCTGTGTGTATTAACTCCAGTTAAGGCACATTCATGTTCTTTACAAGTTTAGCCATTTAAAACAACATAAATTATCAGCTCAGTTCCTAAGGTGCAGGAGTCCAGGGAAAGGCTGCAATCTTTCCAAAAGTCTTTCTAGGCTACCATCCAGGACTCAGTCATCTGTGATCTTAACTTGAGGCTCTAGGTTCTTTTCCTGTTCAATGACTATTGGCAGTATTCCATTTCTTGTGGCTTTAGATCAGGTTTCTTGCCAGCTATTGAGGAGAGATTCCTCTCATTTCCAGAACCCACCCTCAGATCTTAGTGGCATGCTCTTCTCATAGAAGTCACAGTCTGGTTGTTGTTGTTGTTTTCCAGTCTGACAGAGAGGCCTCTTCTATCTCTTCTTGTGGATGGAAGTTTCTGTCCTGCCAGGTCCTGAAGCCATTCACTCCCAAACAAACACACAGAGACTAACTCTTTGGCCTTTTGCTCAGGCTTATTACTAATAAACTCTTACAACTTAGATTCACCCATAATTCTTATCTATGTTTAGCCACATAGCTGGTACCTTTTCCCAGTAAGGCATTTTCATCTTGCTTCCTTTGTGTTTGGTTGGTGACTTATCCTCTGCATTCCTCTTCCCAAAATTCTCCTAGTCTGGTAACCCCGCCTATGCTTCCTGCCTGGCTACTGGCCAATCAGCATTTTATTGAACCAATTAGAGTGGCAAATCTCTACAGTGTACAGGAGAATTACCCCACATCATCTTCTTGCCTTTTAAAGAGGTCCACAGGATTAAGTCAGGCCAACGGGAATGATTCTTCTTTTGGATAACTCGAAGTCAACTGAATAAGGGACCTTAATCACATTTGCGAATCCCCTTCTGGCACAGAAACTTAATTATAGGAGTGACGTTCCATTGAATTCATGGGTGCCACCACACTCAATTGGATGGCAATGTAGCTGAGTATGGACCACAGCAGGTGGAATTGTGGCAGGACTTTGGAATTCTGCCTGTCATAGCCTGCCTCTTGGTAGGATGACGAGAAGAGATCCATCATCTTTCTTCAGAGAATCAGGACCCTCAAGACAACAAACAGCTACCATGAGTGGTTCCTCCTGTCTCCTTGGGCAACCTTTTCTTGAGATCCTTCTAGAACTATTTAGGGAAAGCAAAGTGATCCTCATAGCAAAGTGTGTGTGTGTGTGTGTGTGTGTGTGTGTGTGTGTGTGTGTGTGTGGTTAACTACTAGAGTAAGATGTAGGTTAGGGATGTGGCTCTTTGTGTTTTTTTATAGTTGATTTGATTCTCTGAACAACTGCCCTGACCTACATGACACTTTATTTACACAGTACAAGGTAGTCCCAAAGCAGACATGGTCCCTCAGCATATGGCTTAGCAAGTGGGGCAGGAGCTGGACTTCAGCCACTACCATTCCTCAGAAAACTGCCTGCTTTTCCTGCCCCCAGACTTTCTATTCCTAACCCACATTATTCATCTTCTAAATATGCATAACACTCCCTCCCCCACCCCAGGAAAAGAAAAGAAGAATAAAATAAAATGAAGCACCCTCTTCAGTATTCTCTACCTTCCTTCTGCAAGAGCTCTTATCCCTTCTTTGTGTAGAAAGAGATTTTGCTAGTTGTCTCTGTATAGATTATTCAAATCTGTACCTTGGTGCCATCTCTGTCTTCAAATCTCATGCTTCTGTCCAGTGTCCCAGATTCCCAAGTACATGGAAGATGCATGGTCTTTCCTCAGGATAGCCCCAGACAGTTCCAGAGTGTTAGTGGAGATGTATTCATCCTGTTACCCCATGACATACTAAAAAGTTAACCTGATGTCCTTCCCTGTCTGTAATCCAGTCTCGTCCATTGTCCTTTCTTTACTGGTCCCTCTGCTTCTCATTGATTAAGCCTTTAGCCTCTCATATTGCATTTACATTTCACATTAAGAGAAGCCATTTTCTGACCATGGTCCTTTTCCTTTTCCACTGGTTCTCAGCTGAGGGCAGCTTTGTGTCCCTAAGAGTGGTGTGTGATCCCATTTCTGGTTATCATAGCTGGTTGGGAAACGCTATTAGTGAGTGGTTAGCAGAGAGCAGGGATGGTGACAAGCATCCTACAGAGCACAGGCTAGCCCTCCAAACGAAGAGTTACCAGCTGTGTCAAGATGAAGAAACTATGGTCTTCGTCACTTCCTCCACACCTCTTGATGTTACAGTCTGATTCTACTTAAGGATATGTGTCCTGCACAGACATCCCCCTCTATAAAAAGAAGTCCAATTTCCCATATTTACAAAAGCCACCTTTGCCCTAAGATAGCTTTTGTTTTCCTTTTCATGCCAGTAAATCTTTCCATTCTTTTAAAGCCCAGACATAGCAGGATCACCATGCTGTATTTTGAACTGGTCCTCTTTGTTCCTTTAAACTCACTCTTGGGTCATCTCTGTCTTAGCCTGCATATTAGGATTGCAGTTCCTGGACTCTGATGTAACTGGCTTCAGTATCTGGTGGGTTTGGCCTATGGTGGAAAGAGTAGGTGTTGTTCCCCAGTTCTGAACCCGAGTCTCCTGCCTTGGATGTCCAGCATCCAAGGCTATCACTCTGTAGAACAGGCTGGCCTTGAACTCAGGGATCCACCTACCTCTGCTTCTGGAATGCTGGGATTATAGGTGTCCATCTCCACACTTGGCCTGACAATTGCAACAATATTGCAATTGTTATGGGTTCCCAAAATCACTGTTTCTTCAGGGGTTGCAACTCACTGGTTTTACCTACTGCTTATCCTCGCAGGTTTAGGGATAGTAACAACTTCTCACAATTGATGGTCCTTGGTTTTACCACCGTGATCAGTTTGGTAAACTATGCCAGTCCTCGGTAAACATTTTCTTAGCTAAACTTTCCTTTAAAAATATTTTTAAATGTTTACTTTATTTGTATGTGTGTAAATGTTTTGTCTGGACATATGCTGATGTACTATATGTATACTTGGTGCCTGCAGAAACTAGAAGAAGGCCTTGGATCCTCTGGAACTGGAGTTACAGGTAATTGTAAATCCATGCCAAAAGGATGCTGAAAATTGAACCTGGAACCTCTAGAAGAGCAGCCAGTGCTCTTAACCACCGACCCATCTCTCCAGCCCAGCTAAACTTTCTTGAATGTACCATCTGCTTCTTGCTGGATCCTTACTGTCACAGGAGAATTCTTTCTCGTCTTGGCTCCTAATTCAGAGCTGGCTGTCGGGATCACTCTCTTGCATACAGTGTGTATGTCCTGCAGTGTGGTGGTCTGTTTATGTCTACTATTTTCTGTGTTTCTACATTCTCTTGGCATAGTTCCACACTCAGCAAATGTTTACCCATGAAAATTATGAGTTTCCTAAGCAAAGTGAATTTAAATCAATTCTTTTGTACCAGATTTTTTTTTTGAGGGGACCCGAACTCAGAGACCTTTCTTTGGTGGCTCAGAACCGAGCAAATCCCAGCTCCTGTGATGGGAACTTTGCTCTTCAGACGCTTGGTTCCATTTAAGTTCTGGTGCCAGATGAAGTTCTGTCTATTTGTTGCTGCTGAGTAAGGAATTCTCATTAAAATGGATGGTTTCTGGATTGTCTCCCTGCCTTGAAACCAATATCGCCTTCCTCTAGGACTCTGCGCACTTTCCTACTGTCAGTCTTCAGGGAACAAACGTTCCATTCTCCCCTGTGTATCAAGCCCAGTGCCTTGCTGTGCCCCAGTGTGTGCTTAATAAATGCCTCTTTGTCCCATGATTCACTTCAGTGAGTTTTTATTTAAATATTTAATGAAGTAAAATTGGTATAAGTGCCTCCTCAGGGAATCTTGGGAAAGTACAGCGATGTAATCAAATGGTTTGCAAATTGTATTTACTTATTTATAACTCTAATTTGAAAAGAGGGACCGGAATTTTGAAAGGGGACACTCATATTTCATAGAGTCTCCTATGGAAGGAGGGGGTAATCATTCCTAGGAAAGGGGTACATGCCAAGCCACTGTCTGGAGTTACTGCTTCTGATCGGTCTGATGTGGTAATGGTTATTTGTAGGGGTAATTAAAACAGCAATTCTTTCTGACTGATGTTAAACACAGCCCCATCTGTCTACTTGTGCAGGGAGGTCTGAGCCAACCCTGATTCTGGTTATTTTCAAGGCAAAAATAAATCCCACTCAGGTTTTCAGTGTGCCCAAGTGATGAGGAGAGGGGAGGAAAGTGATGGAAGGTGCGTGGCCATGCAAACCACCTGAATGATTTTACAGAAGAGCTTGCAATCTCTGAAGCTACAAACAGGCTAAGTAACCAGGCCACATTATGGTTTTTGTGGGTCCCAGGCACCTTGGCCCTCATAGGTCTCCCTTCCATTAAGAATATAAGAACTCATCCTTTACTGCTGTGTTGGCATAACAACAAATAAATATTATGTATAGACACATTTTTGTGGACCCCTAAATGCAGTTTGTTCTCAAAGTACTGGTCCTCCTGAGCCTAATGAGAAGGCTAGGCCTCTAAGTGAATGGTGGAAGGAACAGGTATCTCAGCCCCTTTAGGTGATTCAGGAAGACTTGGGTCCTTGTCTGTTTTCAGTGACTCCTGACTGGTGGTTATGCTTACTCACAAGATGAATGAGTACTCTTTCCCTGAGAATATTCCAGGTGGGGGCCGCTTACTTTTTAACCTGTCCTGGGGCAACATACACATGGTCTTCCCTAGTGATGGTCCCTTTCTTACATAGGAAGTGTGAGAAATGGGTGCCTCACTCTTTTGCAGCTGACTCAGAAGCAGCAGCAGAAAGAAACATTTAAAATCGTTTTTCTGATGATGAAAGTGACACGGGTTTGTTGTGCAGTTTTGGAAATACAAAAAGGTAAACAGATCTAACAAAACCCTCACCATCCCCCTCAGTCCTACCTTCCAGAACCAACTGCTGCTTTCTGCTTTACAGGTGAAGATTAGCCCAGATAGGGTGGGACAATGCCCACTCCCGGGAGCCAGCCTGAGTGTCCATTGCTGGAGCTCCTGTCTGATGCTTCCTCGACTGGAAAACGCTTGGACTCTACTGCAGTGCCTCCCCTTGAAGGCTTATAAGCTGGAGCAGTCACTGAAAAGGGCAGGTAATAAAATGTCTGTACAGTGTGTTCTTAATTGTGTAGAAATGTCCATCGATATGGATATGAGAATAGGATTCTTATGGCAACAGTGGTATTAGATGTCTCAGAATGGGAGAAGCTCCAGAGTGGGGTAAGGAGAGCATTTTGAGGGATCAACCTACAAACTCTCCACCCAAAGCAATTTCCTCATCAGTTTAGTAATAATGTCACCCCTATTCATCCTCTTTAGGATAAGAGGGACAATGACCTCTCCATGTCTTAAATCCAGACTTTTGGAGTTGCTTTGCTCATCTCTTCCTGTGCCTACCCAGAGTGATTTCTGCAGGCCTCGATTTGTATTCCATGCTGGCAGTGGGTTTTCCCAGCCATCCTCCAGGGAGCACGATTCTATTCTCTACACAAAAGCAAAGATACAATTAAAGCTACGCATCAGAGAGCAATCAAAGGAACAACTCACATTACCATGGAGAGGATGCTACTGAACAAGGCAGTTTCTGCAGTCTCTTCTCACTGCTGTCCCAAATGCAGAAGAGATGCTACTGGTGCCTGCCTCTGCGGTCACCCGAGTCCGGCTCATCTCACACAAAATGAGCCTTGTCTAGAGACCCCTTCCTTCTCCCCTGTGGCACGTGTATCATCCCACTTCTGCTTTCCTTGAAGACCAGGGGCATTGGCTCCTGTGTTCCTGTCAGAAACCTTCCTCAGATGAGACCAGTGGCCTGCTTTTCTGCAGCCGATACATATTCTAAAAAAAAAAAAAAAAACCCCAGACATTTTGATCCCTAATCCATCTCAACAATTTCATGAAAAGGCTGGGGACTGTGACTCTATGAAATGGATACAGATTAAGTGACCAGGGCCACATTGTGGTTTTTGTGGGCCCTGACTACTTTTGCATTTGTGAGCCTCTCTTCCATTAAAAATATAAGAACTTATATTTTAAAATTGTTGGCATAGTGACAAACACATCATATTACAGAAACCCAAATACAGGTTGTTTTTATTTCTCCCTAAAGTGTTGACATTGAGCCTTAGATGTTAGAATATTACTGGGTGTATTAGGTTTTATATCTCTGTGACAAAATACCTGATCGAAGAACTTAGAGGCGAATGTTTATTTTACTTCATGGTTTCAAAGAGTAAGCTATGGCAACTTGGATCTGGCAAGGCTGACCATCATAGCAGGGTGTGTGTGTGTGTGTGTGTGTGTGTGTGTGTGTGTGTGTGTGTGTGTGTTTGTGTGTGCCCATGGAGGCTATTGACCTCATGGTGGACCGGAAGCAAAGAGAAATGGAAGATAAGGCAAGATTGTGTATTTTAAAGACACGACTCCTTTTATTTTTGTTCAACCAAGCCCTACCATCTACAGTTTCTAGAACCCTCCTTAACAGTGCTGGGACCAAACATTTAACACATGTACCCATAGGGAACATTTCATATTCGTAACACCCTGTAAAAAAATGATTCATATGGTAGCTTAATTCAACAAGTAATTGTTTGATCACCCTCTATGTGCCACACAGAGAAGAAACAGTCAAGGGACAGAAGACACAACAGACACTAACAGCAATGCTGCCTCTGTCACTACTTAAAGGCTTAAGTCCTCTTTAGGCTTTGAAATGAGTTTTGCCATTGGATAAGGTTCAGTTGGATCCATTTTTTACCCCCTTTTGCTCACATTATAAAGAGAGGGTTGTTCACCTGCTCAAGTCCCATCTTTTGCATACAAAGCAGGCACGAGAATACTCACTCACTACGGTCATCCAGGTGAAACAAGCTTCTTAAAGTGGAAGGGACTCTGCTCCGTTGTTTCTTCCTTTAGATTGGAAACTATTTGATGAGGAAAACATTGGAAAATTTTGCTGCCACGTAAACTTGGTTCTTAATTTTAAAAACATGACTTTGCACATGTGGTTCATTTTGTGGATTAACTTCAGTTCCCAAGAGTGGCACATTAACTCAATTCATGACTTACTTTTTAATATGCCAGTACTTGGTGTTCATCTGTTCATTCAACAAATAATATTTTTTTGTGTGTATGTGTGTACAAGCACATGTTGAGGGGGCATACACATAGGTCAGAGGAGCATAGGTGTTGCTCCTTGGGATTCATCAGCTTTGATTTTATGAAGCAGGGTCTTTCATTGGTCTAGAAATAACTGACTAGAGGAGGCTAGCTGGCAACTAAGCCCTAGGGGTCAGCCTGACTTTACCTCTCCAGTGCTGTGATTATAAACATGCATCACCACACCTCTTTGCTTTTTCTTCTTCTTCTTTTTAAATGTAGGATCTGGGAGATTAAATTGAGATTCTCTTCCTTTGAATGCTAGCATTTTACTGACTAAGCGATGATCCTAGCTCCCAACAAATATTTGGTAAAAATCTTTTGTGTGGGCTGGGGAAATGGATCAGTGAGTATAACACTTGCTGTGCAAGTGTAAGAATGGCAATATAGATTTTCGCACCCCTGTGAATACTGTCTGTAATACCAGTGCTGGAGGTGGGGTCAGGGTACCCCCAGAGCAAGCTGGCTATCTAGACTAGTTAAATCATTGAATTCTGAGTTCAGGTAAGAGACTCTGCCTTAATAAGAAAGGTGGAGATAAATGAAGATACCAAACATCAATCTCTGGCTTCCACATATATGCTTACATGTGTGAATGAACTACACATACATGTGCATTCACATGATTGCACATGTGTATAAATATGCCTGCACACCATACATATACACATGCAAAAGAAGACCCTTTGATGGAGCAGTCAATATATGCTTAAGGAATAAAAACCATCTTTGTTGTAATCTTGGTCCAGACACGATGAGGAAAGGAAATCTACCAGAAAGAAAACCTCACACGGGAGGAGTTTCCAGAACCATGGGAGATAGGCATGGCTGCCAGAGAGATGCTCACTGAAGCCTGGCAGAAAGGATTCTGACAAACACCTGGCTACAGAGTCTCGAGAGCTGGACTTGCCTCTCATTCTTGAATTGCATTTATTCTGAGACCCACACAGAGTGCTGTGTCAATCTGTTACGAGGGAGGCAGAATTATAAATAGAAAATGTGCTGAAAATAGAAAATAAGATGAAAGATGGCATTTGGGGTTTTTACAGCTCCCCTACCCCCACCCCTTCAAGAAAGAGTGAAAATCTACCCAGTTTTGGTGGAGATAAGAGTTCAGGAGCCACTGTTCCAAGAGAAGCTGGAGGGAGGGAGGAGGTAGAAAGTGGTGAAAAGTGGAGGGGTGGGAAGAACTGAGAGAGATGCGAACAGAGGGTGGGAAGGGGAGATGAGAAGAGATGGGGGAGAAACACTAGAAAAGGCAAGGATTTCCTCAGCAGGAGGGAAACGAAACTGGAAATGGTGAGATAGTGATAACATGTGGCAGAAAGGAAGATTGGTCAGGAAAAGTAGCAAAGACTCCCATCCAGGCCTGGAGTGATGGACCAGTCAGTTAAATGCTTGCTTTGCAAGCATGAAGACCTGAGTTCAAACTCCAGAACCCCCACAAAAAAGGCAGGCATAATAGAGGCCAGCCAGCCTAGTCTAGCTGGTGAGTTCTAAACCAAAGAGATTCTGTCTTAAAAGAGGTGGTGAATAGCATCTGAAGAATAAAACCTGACCTCTACATATGTACACATGTACACCTGTCCATTCATGTACATCCTTTCTCTCTCCATCCCTCACTCCACCCCTAGCTATAAGGCTGACAGAGTTATGAGACAAAAGACCCAGGGAATCAGGTTGTTCCATTGTCTCCTTTCTCCAAAGCAGCCTTTGGAACTCCACTCAAGATGAGTGTAGTTGAAGATATTGTTGAATACCTAAGTCAGATGGTCTTCCTACAGGTATGGGAAGGCATGTTCCAGCTGAGGCCAAGGAGGGCTGTGGTAGGAGAATATCTTGGAACTGGAGAAGCACTCAATACTAAGCACTCTTAGTATTACTATTACTATTACTTAGTATTACTAGACTTGACCTTGAATATGTTGGCCAGCTCAGGTCTATAAACTGTGTTTGGATGTACACTCTGCCACAGATGTCTAGCTTGTCTGCTGTCTTTGAGATATTGAATCCAGGGCCCTCCCAGGGAGTTACCCTTTCAGCCCTCTTGTCTGATATTGACCAGTGCACTTCCTTTATATAGATTTTTATCCACACAGTGTGGAGCAGTGACTCTTAACCTAATCTATCTACAGCATATAACTCTCATGGACATCAACCTGCTTTAAGTCCTCTTCTAGCCAGAGCAAGCCCCCTTACCTTGAAGCAGAGATATTCAGTCCCCCTACTCTTATCTGTGCTTCAGGGATGCTGAAGTTGAGTCTGTAGAGACTTAGTAAAAGGATCTGTAACAAGCTAGATGATTGCTACCCACCCAGAGGGATGCCAAGGAGGCCTACAGATGACACCAAGTGGAAACTTCAGAGGAATGCTAACATAGCATTCTGCGTAGAACATATGATGTACCTAGTCATTTTATAAATAGAACAGATAGGTAGAACTTTAGGTATGGTTCTGTTTGATTACAAAGAACCAAAGGCTTTTTAAAAACTGTAGCCAAGTGTCTTGGTTTGAATGAGAAATGTCTTCTATACTCTCAGGCATTTGAACATTTGGTTGCCAGTTGATGTGATGTGTGGGCAGATTAGGAGGTATGGTCTTACTGGAGGAAGTTTATCACTAGGGGTGCCTTTGAGAATCTAAATTCTTGAACCACTCCCAGCCTCCTCTGCTTTCTGCTCCTGTCCCTGTGCCTGCCACCTGTTGTCATGCCTCTGAACCATAAGGACTCTTATCATTAGGGAACCATAAGCCCAAATAAACTCTTTCTTCCATAAGATCTCTTGGCCATGGTGTTTTATAACACAACAAAATTGTAACTAATAATTCAGGTTGACCTGGAGCTGCTCATGTAGCCCAGGATGGCCATTGGACCCATGACAATCCTTTTACTGGTTGCCCCAGTGCTCATGTAACTGGATGTGCCTCATGCCAAGCATAACAAATCAGTACCACAGGACACTGAACCCTCAACACTCAATCACTTTCAGCCTAAAGTTCCAAAGTGACAGCTTGGTCAGGCCTGACATAATAACCACTCCTGGTATCAATTTATGTCCAAGTTAGGGTTACTATTGCTGTGATGAAACACCATGACCAGAAACAAGTTGGGGAGGAGAGGAAAGGGATTATAGTTCCACATAATAGTCCATCAACAAAGAGAGTACAGACAGGAACTCAAGCAGAGTAGAAACCTGGAGGCAGGAGTTGACGCAGAGGCCATAGAGGAGTACTACTTACTAACTTGCTCCTTGTGGCTTGCTCAGCCTGCTTTTTTATAGAACCCAGGATCATCAGCCTAGGCTGGGCACTACTCATATGGGTTGCCTTCAACACCAACCACTAATTAAGAAAATGCCCTACAATTGGATCTTATGAAGGCATTTTCTCAATTAAGATTCCCTCCTCTCTTATGACTCTAGCTTGTGTCAAGTGGACATAAAACAAGCCAGAACAGCTTATCTTCCAAGTATTATCATAGCCCAGTCATTTTACATAGTGGTATGAAAAAGTCAATCAAATCATTTCCCATTTAGTGTATTCCCATTTAGAATGAGAATTTTAGTTAAAATTGAGGGAGATATCATAAACTCTAGTTTCTAACACCCCTAATATAACTTTGGTACTCACTACATAGAACTAGCACACAGAATATACAATATGTTTTAAAATTTTATTGGACTTTATTATAAAAATGAAAATAAAGACATCAAACATCAAAATTAACCAGGCCCAAAGTCTATAGAACTTAATGAATTCTGTACAGTTAGAAGAGGCATTCAGAACAGAAGCTGTGGAACTTCACATTGAATTTTACACTTTAAATATCAACTATATTTTATGCACTTATCCTCCACCAAAACCAAAAAACCCATGACAGAATTAGAGCTAGAAAAACACTTCGCTTTATAGCCTCTTTCATAACTCATGTCCATTACTTCCATTCTATCCTTTCTCATCCCCTTTTGTTTAGCCTTCCCTGTTCTCTTTTCTTTATATTACACTGTACCCACATGTACATTTGATTACACGGGTACATATATTACTGGCTAGATTGTACATATGAGAAAGAACATGTGTTTTTATTTTTTCTGAGATTGTGTGACTTTGCTTAATGTTATATATCCTAAGTCCACATCTTTTCCCTGAATAGCTGATGAGCAATTTAATAAAACGTCACTCTGTGTTTTTTATGGCCATGTGCTTTGTTCCAGTAGGTAGAACAATAGACTTTGAAATACCCATGTTATTGATTTTCAGAAATTATGAATGTGTGTTCTGACACAGCAAAGGGGAGTTGACGTTGCTAGTCAGCTGATTCCAAAATATGGAGGTTATCCTGGATTATCCAGGTCAAGTGCAATGACTAAGGTTCTGAAAAGTGGAAGCGGAGGCAGAGAGAAGCTGAGAACCAGAGAAGATGTGAAGTAGGCTGGACCTGTCCTGGCTCACTTTGAAGATGCAAGAAGAAGGCAGCAAGTTGAGTGGCCTCTTGGAGGTGAGACAGCAAAAGAAAAAAAATACATGGACACTTCTTTAAGATCATGACAAAAGAACACAGACTTCTGACACGGGTTTTCCCCCAGTAAGATGTATTGCATGTTACCACTGCATGGCTGTGAGATGATGGTTTATTCAGCTTTAAGTCCCCAAGTCTGTGCTTGTTTGTTACAGCAGCAATACAGAATGGAAACATCAGGGAACATTAAGTCCATTCATTTGGAATTCAAAAAACAGGCAAAACACAAGAACTATCTCTCTTTTCTTTCATTTTTTAAAATAGCTTTGGAATTCAGGTGTACATGCTTAAAGTAGTAATCTTGTTCCCCATTTAGTATCATCTATCTGTGGGAGGACCTTCTCTGTGCTTGAAATATTTAAAAATGTATCATTTCCCCCTTCATCTATCTTTCCAAATCCTACGGTTCCTCCCTCAAAACATGCATCCTAATGCAATTAATAGACTTTTTCCCAATGCACCTGACAGTTAGTGTAAGAACACCCTTACAAAAATGTACACAGTTGGTTTGTGTGTATTTTGATAGATGGAATTGTGTATTATGGGACTCCTCTTGACTTAGTTTTCTCCTCCATACATTTGCATGAAAATCTAGTTCATCTTGTTTATATGCACCAGGTTTACATCGCTAGAGATGGAAGCTAGGGTTGCTCCTAATGAGGTGACAACAAAGCTCCTTAATGGAATGTCCTTGTGCTCCCTGGGAAGAATTTCACTAGATATGGAAATGTAGGGTGGGCTTTATGGTTCTTCAGAAAGGCTGCTTCACTAGGGAATGAGGGCCTTCTCTCCTCTCTTCCTTGCTAATATTCAGTACTATCTCACCCCAAAGCAATACAGCTGTAGACTGTATAGAAGGGAGTGTAGATGACTGAGTGGAAGTCATACTGTGTATGTGGAAGGGACAAGGATAAATTAGAAAATAACCCTTGGAGTAAGAGTATTACAGATGTCTGGTGTCGCTGGAAAGGAGAAAGTCCTCAGTGTGGGGAGATGAATGCAGAGATTCCAGGGACCCAGAGTACTCAATTTAGTTCATTTATTGATAAATAACATTCCATTATGTAGCATTTTATCTATTCACTTGTTGTTTCTTGGTTGGGATTATTATTACTGAATCGGCTATGAATATTTATGTACAAGCTTTTGTATAGACACGTGCTTTAATTCTTAAGGATAAACTCTTAGAAGTTCAATGGCTGGGTCATATATTAGTTGTATATTTAGACATTTTAAGAAATCACTACATTTCTTTTTCAAAGTAGCTATACCATTTTAGATCTTAAAGCATTGTAGGAGAACCTAGTTGATTCAAGTGTCAATTTGCTGCAGTTAGTGTTTTCAATTTCTTGAAATGTTAATGGGTATATTATGGTATATTTTATTGTGGTTTTAACTTGCAAATGACTAATGCTCATTAGTAACTAATTATGTTGGGTGCTTGGAATGTCTTTATAGGCCATTCAAATATCTTCTTTCTTAAGGGACTTTTCAAACATTTGCTCATTTTATTCTTAAAGCTTCTGTTACATTTCTATTTATTTTATGCGTATGTGTGTGTTCTTTTGCAAGCATGGGCCATGACATACATGTGCGTGTCATAGGCCAAGCACCCAACATAATTAGCTCATTCTCTCCTTCCATCACATGCGTCCTGAGGATTGAACAGGCTTTTAAGTTTGGAGACAACCACCTTTGCATGCTGAGCCTTCTTGCTGGCCTCTTATGTTTGTTTTAAAATGATATTGTTTAAAACACTGCTTAATATATTGAGTTATAAAAGATCTTTATATATTCTGTACACAGCCCTTTGCCAGATATGTGTATTGTATTGTGTCCCACTCTATAGCTTAACTGTTAATTTTTAAAACAGTCTTGTTCAAAGAACATTTAAATTTTTAATTAAATCCAATTTGTCAGTTTTCTCATAGTAAAAACTCATTGTCTACTCTCCCACAAATTTCTCCCATATTTTCTTCTAGAATGTAGTGTAGTTATAGACTTGACATCACTCATGACTGTTAGCACTAATTGTGACCTTGATGAAAACTCCCCCAGGGGTGAGCCTCTAGGTATGCCTGGGTATTGTGTTGACTGCATTAAGTGAGGTGGGAAGGCCCAGGCATTGTTAGTGGCACCTCTGGCTAAGCAGGGAGCTGAGCAGCATCAGGCATCCACAGCTCTCTGCTTACTGACAGCAGGTGCAATGTGACCGGCTGTCTCAAGTTCCCTCTGCATTCACTTCACCACGATATATTTTCCCTTGAACCATGAGCTGAAATAAACCTTCCTTCATTAAGTTGCTTTTCTCTGGCTATTTTTTATCACAGTAACTGAAAAAGAAACTAAGACAGAAAATTGGTACCAAGAGGCTGAGTCATTGCTGTGATAAGCTTGACCATGTGGTGCTTAGCAATTTGGAACCGGTTTTTAGGATGAATGTAGAACAATTTGGAACTTCAGGCTAGAAAAAATTCCTGAATGCTGTAAGCAGAACTTAGTGGGCCATTTTAGTGGGATCTTGGAAGATAGGTATACTGAGAGAAATCTGGACAGCAGGCTCTCAGCCCATGAGGTACCAGAGGACTCTATCAGGAACCAGGATAGGGACCATTTGCATGTTGTTTTGGCTAAGAATTTTGCATTATTCTGTCAGTGTCCTGACAACTTGAGTGAATCTGAATTTAAAGTTACAGATTAACTTATTGGGCAGAGGAGATTTCAAGACAGAAGAGCAATCAGGTGGTGTCGGAGAAAGCAGCTTTTGTTGTTGAAGAGATCAGTACCACTGAAGAGAAGCCTTCTGCATTCCCTGGGAACGATAGGAAAGTTGTCCTGAAGGTAAACTCACAATCATTGGAGGCTCCATTGGCAGCAGAGTTTGGCAGTATTATCCATGTGGTGCTCCATTGGCAGCAGAGTTTGGCAGTATTATCCACGTGGTGTTGATTTTAGAGACCTGAAAGAGGCAAGGTTGATGAGGCCATGGAGTCTTGTCCTACAGTTTTGGAGATGGGCTGAGGCTAACTGATATGTGATAGGGTCAGACTGCCTCCAAGGAAGCCTCAAGAGGCCATTTTCTGAAGCTGTTAAAGGTGAAGCCTAAGTTACAGTGTAGACCTCACAATATTGGGGAATCCAAGACTGTGGGATGTCTGCCAAGGAGAGCTTTGTACATGGAGTTGCACTGCCTTAAGGGAGAGAAGTGTGTGCTACAGGCCACAGAGATGGAGAGGTGAGGCTGCTCTGGCCCCTTGAAGCCTAGCCAACATTGTCATGAGCTCCAGATGTCAAATATGAAGTTATAGGATTTAGTGTTTGTCATGCTGGATTTTTGTCTTACTTTAGTCCAATCATTTCTCGCTGTGCCTAATTCTTCCTTCCTGGAATAGAAATGTGTATTCTTTTATTACATGCTGGAAGTATGTAACTGATTTTTATTTTATAGGAGCTCACAGTTAAGAGACTTTGGGCTTTTAAGGTGTTGGAATGGTTAATGACTATGGGACTTCTGAAGCTAGTCTGGACACATTCTACATTATAACAGTTAAGAGCCTGTGGACACCAGGAGTGGAAGGTCGTGATTTAAAGTGATTTGTTTGGGAGTCAAGTTGACAAGGGGTGGAACTGTGAGCTGGTGTTAATTGTCAGTTGAACATGCCTCTAGAATCAGCTGGGAGATGAGCCTCTAAGCTGTCCGTGGGGATCGTCTTGATTACTTTAATTGAGTAGGACATGCCCACCCACAGTGGGTGGCACCATTCCCTGGCTGAGATCCTGGACCATACAAATGGAGAAATGAGCTGATCAGCATCATGCATTCATTGCTGCTTACTTACTACTGATGCAATATGACTAGCTGTTTCAAGTTCCTGGTGCCTTGGCTTCTTCATTATTGAACTGTGAGTTAATCTGTCCCCCCTTTATTAAGTTGCTTTTGTAAAGGCATGCTACCAAAGCAACAGGCAAAGAAAATATATGTGGCATATTCATTACTTTTGATCTCTGGCATCTTTGGGTCCATGGATCTTTCCTAGATTGGTCATTAGCATCACTTTTTACCCACAATAGAAACAAACTTTAAGACCAAGAACATTTACATCATCATCCATTTGGCCTTACAATTTCACAGACATTGCTATGGTTTGAAAGTGCCCTGAAAGTTCATGTGATAGAAAATGAGTCCCCAAATAAGAATATTTGGAGGTGGAGTTTGGGGAAATAACTAGGATTAGATGAAGTCATTAATGGTGAGGTCCCTGTATTGATATTCGTGATCTTTTAAAGACAGATCGACCTGAGTGGGAATGTTTGCTGTGTCTTACCACACAAGGTCCTCTCTGCTAAGTTGTTATATAGCAGGAAGGTCATCACCACATGCCAGCACCATGCTCTTCGACTTCCCAGCCTCCAGAGCAGTACACTAAGAGAACTCCTGGTTGCCCAGCATGTGGTACTTATTCTCTTATAACAATGGAAAATGGATTAACGTAAACATATGGAAGAAAATGGAAAATCCTCTCCTACTTAGGAATTATAACACAGATGCATTAGCTTCCTTTCTTTTGGTATGATAAACACCATGATCAAAAAAAACCACTTAGGGAGGGAAGGATTTCTTACAGGTTAAGATCATAATACATTGAAGGAAGTAAAGGTAGCAACTCAAGGCAGGGATCTGGAGGCAGGAACTGAAGCAGAGACCACAGAGAAGGGCTGCTTACTGGCTCAGCTTCCTCGGGGTAGCACCACCCACAATGGGCTGGGCCCTTCCTCATCAGTTATTAGTCAGGAAACTGCCTCACAGTTTGTGTATAGGTCAATCATATGAATGCATTTTATCAGTTGAGATTCCTTCTTCCCACATGACTTTAGCTTGTATTAAGCTGATGAAACAAAAAACCTAACCAACACAGTGGAATGTGGCTGTTGTCCCATTTAGAGCCTAAAGAGAAGGCAATACTGTGCCACCTCTGAGGAAACATGGGTAGGAATCCAGGTGTTGATTTGGTTAATGGGAAGGGGGAAGTACTTTTGGTAAAGTACCTGGTGAGAAAGGGAATCAAGCAGAAAATTCAGGATTGAATTTGATAACTGTTGTGTGGCAAAGGAAAGAATTTGAGCAGAGATTGTCATTCAGGGGACCATGTCATACATCTTATTGTCCCAGAGTGACATCCCCCAGGAGATTCTGTGTGGCTATACTTCATGGAGTTTGTTCCTCCATGAACAACCAGTCTTGGCATAGATGTCAGTATAACCACAGAAAAAGAAGAGGTTATAAATTAGTTTCTTGCTTTAGTACATGACAGATTGTCTCTAAGAATGATCAGAAATACAGAAGCAACTGGGTGTGATAGGACATACCTCGAATGCCCATCACTGTGGAGACTGAAGCAGGAGGATTGGGGCTAAGAGAGAAGGAAGACAGAAGATGGAGAAAGAAAGGAGGAAAAAGAAGGAGAGGTAGGAAAAAGATGAAGAAGAGGAAATGATGGGGAGGGAAAGGAAGAGAAGAGTACAGGAAACGAAATTAAAAAAAAAAAAGAAACTAAAACTTAATCCTGGCTCTTGTGAGTAACCACAGGAAATGAAGCCTGAGTACACAGTTATAGTTACAAAGGAAATGATTGGTGCAAGTGAATGCTCCTGGTCACTAATAGCTATTGAGGAGGTAGATGGGCCATGGTCATATATTTGGGCATTCTTCATCATTCAGCTACTGTGAAAAATGTTGCTATAATATATGTATACAAAGAGCATTTTGGTTTCTGCTTTAAATTTTATTGGGTCTATAACCAGAAGCAGATGGTTGGATGATGCAGTAGGTTTAATTATTGAGGAATAGATTATTATTTTCTGAAACAGTTAAACCATTTTACTGTCTGATCAAGGATTCTAACCTCTCCATACCCTCACCAATATGTATTATTTTCTATTATTTTCCTTTTTATTGATGATCCATTCCAATGGGTATGATCTCTTTGATATTTGCATATTTCCTTTGGAGAACTGTTCATTTAAATCCTCTGCCCATAATTTAATATCATTTTGTTGTTATCATTGAATTGTCAGAATTCTTTATATATTCCCATCAGATATATGGCTTGAAAATATTTTCTCCCAGCGTACAGCTTGCCTTTTCTCTGTATTGTTTTCTATGTTGCATTCAAGCTTTAAATTTTGATGTGGTGCAATTTACCATTTTTTTTAAAAAACGCTGTGGTCTATGCTTTTGATATAGGCTCCTACCAAGTGCTAAATTATATAGCTTGTATTATATTGCTACATTTCTTGACTAGAAGCTTCATTAGATTCAGGTGAAATTCTTTTGTCAAGAACACACCACGGGCCCCATTGTGTGCTTCCTAAGGTATTAAGCACAAAGTGTACAATATCAGACTTCCTGATGTTATTGGGGCTGTGCTTGGTTACCTAGTTAAATAGGTGAGTTGCTAGATATCCAAGCTACAAAGTACACTTTCTCTTTGTGATTTACAAATAATCTGTGAAATTATACTTTGGCATAAGAATAACTTTTAATTTTATTATTACTACTATTATTGTTAGTTTATTTTTAGACTGTTCTCACTGTATATGCAGGCTGGCCTTGAATGTGTACATGTGCATGTGTGTGCACACGTGTGTGTGTGTGTGTGCAAGTGAGTGTACCTGTGTGTGTGTGTGGCCAGCAACAGGGTGATGGAGATGACAGTGAAGAGAGGCATGTCAGAAGGTAGTATAATGATATAGGTGTATGAAAATTCCATATGAAATCCTTTAATTCATAAGCCCACTCAAAAATAATAAAAATTTAAAATGAAAGGCAAAACTGTGAAAGAAGAAAACAAAAGAAAAGGAAAAGAAAGAATAAGCATTTCTTCAAAGAAACCATCTACTTCCAGATATAGAATGTAAAGCAAAATAACCCAAATATTCTTTGTACACATATGCTTTTAGCAACATTATTCACCGCAGTTGAATGATGGGGAATGCTCAAATAGCACCCATGGACTGGAGAAGCAAAACATGCCTTCTGCATAAAATTATTTAGTCTTGAATAAGAGAGAAATTCTGATACATGCTACTAATTCAAATAAACAATGAGGTATCATGCTAAGGGAAATAAGCTCGTCACAAGGGGACAAGCATTCTGACTCCACTTCTGCCAGGATCTGGAGTTGTTAAATTTATAGAGATGGTTGCCAGGGACTGTGGGGAAGAAGATGTGGAGTGAATTTTTAATGTCAAAAAGTTTCAATTGAAGGAGGTGGGAAAGTTATAGAGATGAACTTTGACAATGTGAATGTACCTAACACCACTGTATTCTTTAAAAAGGCTAAAATGGTCAATTTTGTATTATTTATATTTTACCCCCATGAAAACAGCTATGAATGACATTCTCAGATTAAGGAAACTTGATGTTCTATAATTATTTCATTTCTTAGGAATAATAATAGTAGCAATAATTATCTTATAGAAGAATAGGACAATGCTTTTATTCTTAGAAACATGACAATGTTTTTATTCTTATAAATATATTCCAAACCATTGATGATAAAATGCCATGACATGTGTGACTTACTTTGAAATGGTTTGTAGAGTTTAAAAATGAAGAACATGACACACACACTGCACACACCTGTCACACTTGCAGATGAAGCAAATGTAGTAAATTATTAATATTGATAAATGAGAAAGAAGAACTATAGGCATTCTTAGAATTTTCCCCTGTGCTTGAAATGTTTAAAGTATTCTGTGTCAGGTGGGAAAAGATGGTCTGCTGGCCGCAGGACATGACCAGGGCCTGCCCCAAGCAGAGTACATGACCTTTTCTCTTCCTCATGATGTTCCTAAGGACAATATATAACCAAGAATCAATGACAAAAGGAAGCAGTGCTCCAAGAGTTTGTGTTGAGAAGACTAAACATTTGTCAGGCATCCTGGGAGCACATGGCCTTACTCAGAGGATTTCCTGTGCCTCTGCTTTCCCCAAAGCATGAACCTTTGTTGGGGACTTTGTTAATGGAATGAGATCCCACAGAAAGAAAAGGGCTCTCTTCAGCGAACACCGGCAGTGAGAACTGAGTATCAGTTCTTTTCTCCTTTCCTTTTATTGAAAATAAATTATCTTCTCATACAGTATGTTCTGATTATAATTTCTCCTTCCTCCACCCCTCCCAGTTGCTCCTCACCTTCCCTCCCATCCAAATCCACTCTCTTTTTGTCTCTCATTAGAAAAAAACAGGCTTCTTAAGAGATAGCAGCTTAATAGGACAAAATAAAATACAATAAGATAAAGCCAAACCATCATGCCGAGGTTGGACAAGGCAACCCAACAGAAGGAAAAGAGTCCTAAGAGTCCTAAGAGAAGACACATGAATCAGAGACCCTCTTGCTCTCACACTCAGGAGTCCCATAAAATTATTATAGCTGTAATATAAACAGAGGACTTGGTGCGGACTTGTGTAGACCCTGTGCTTGTTGTTTTGGTCTCTGTGAGTTCATATGCACCTTGTTTAGTTTATCCAGAGGTCCCCATTCTCCTGCTGTCTTCTTTTTCTTTTTGTTCTTACACTGTTTCTGCCTCATCTGCTACAGGATTCCCTGAGCTCTGAGGTGAGGCATTTGATGAAGACTTCCCTTTTAGACTCTCTCTCCACATAATGTCTGATTGTGGGTCTATGCACCTGCTCCCATCTGCTGTCAGAGGAAGCCTCTCTGATGATGACTAGATAAAGCACTCATCTATGAATATAGCAGAATATCATTAGGACTCATTTTGTTTGACCCCTCTGGCTCTTTTATAGACCAGTAGTGTTTGGCTTCACCCTAGATCTCCAGGTTTCTAGTGTCTGGTTCTTGGCTACCCAAGTAGTGTCAGTTATGGGTTCTGTCTCATGAAATGGATCTTAAGTCAATTCACACATTGGTTGTCTACTTCCACAAATTCTGTGTCACCATTGCCCTCATATCTTGTGGGCAGGGCAGATAATAAGTCAAAGGTTTTGTGGCTTGGTTGGTGTTTATATCTCTCTTTTGATATCCCGAAGAGTACCTTCCCACACCAAAGACATCAGAACGTAGGGATGAAGGTTCCATGTAAGCACCAGATAGACTTCTTCATATTCAATGAGTCCTGTGGGTATTGTCCTCAACAATGGGGTCACACTGTCAGTTTGCAGAGAGCAGCCCATTGCCTTAGCAACAACCTGGGTTGTTTGGGAATAGTCATATGAACAGCTTGGCCAGTAAGACAGATGAATGCAACCTAGTACCAAGTCTGGAAGCCTTTTTTGGTAACAAGAGACAGCTGGTTGAAGCTCTGTATCCCCCATTATTAGGAGATCTCATTAAGATCACCTTAATATATTTTAGGAAGTTTCCACTGCACTAACTTTCCATACCATCCCTAAAATGTCCTTCAGTTCCAGCTGTCTCTCCCTGAATTTTCTCCCTCTAGTCTCTCTCTCCTTCATTTCCCCACCTGATCTTCCTATTCCCATCCCCACTCCCAGCCCACCCATACAATCTATTGTATTTTTCCTTCCTAGGGAGATACATGTGTCCACCTTAGACCCTTTCTCTATACCTCACCTCTATGGGTCTACAGATTGTAGCTTAGCTATTTACTTAATTTCTCATATCTACACACAAGCAAATAATACCATATTTATCTTTTTGGATTTGGCTTTTCTTACTCAGAATGACTTTTCCTAGTTCCATCCATTTGCCTGTAAATTTCATGATGTCACTCTATTGTGTAAATATACCATTTTTTTTAAATCCATTTTTTTCTGTTGAGGGACATCTAGGCTGTTTCAAATTTCTGGCCATTATGAATAAAGCAATAATGAACGTGGTTGAGCAAGTGTTCTTGTGTTGGGATGGATGTACTTTGGATATATGCCCAAGAGTGGTATAGCTGGATCTTGAGGTACATCGATTCCCAAACGTATGAGGAAATGCCACACTGATTTCTGTAGTGGCTGTGCAAGTTATCACTACCACTAGAAACTTAAGATTATTCTTATTCCACACCCTTGCCAATATGAGCTGTCACTTGTGTTATTGATCTTAGTTGTCCTGACAGTGTAAGATGGAATCTCAAAATGTTTTGATTTGCTGATTTTTGGCTAATGATGTTGAACATTTCTTTAAGTGTTTCTCAGCCATTTGAGTTTTCTCTATTGAGAATTCTCTCTTTAGACCTGTACCCCATTTTACAATTTGATTATTTGGATTTTTGATATCTAGTTTCTTGAGTTCTTTCTGTATTTTGAAGATTAGACCTCTATTGGATGCAGAATTGGTGAAAATCTTTTTCTGTTCTGTAGGCTGCTGTTTTGTCCTTTTGAAAGTGTTTTCAGTTTCATGAGGACACATTTTAAAATAGTTGATCTTAACACATGACTATTGGTGCTCTGTTCAGAAATTCTTCTGCTGTGCCAATACATTCAAGGCTATTCCTCACTGTCTTCTCTACCAGGTTCAGTGTATTCGGTTTATTTTGAGGTCTTTGATCCACCCAGACTTGAGTTTTGTGCAGGTGGAAAGTATGGTTCCATTTGCATTCTTCTACGTGTAGACATCTAGTTTAACCAGCACCATTTGTTGAAGATGCTGTCTTTTCTCCTAGTGGGTATTTCTGGCTTCATCAAAAATCAGGTGTCCATAGGTGTATGGATTTATGTTTGGGTTTTCAATTTGAGCTCATTGATGAAAGTGTCTGTTTTTATGCCAATACTATGTGTTTTTTTTTATTACTGTACAATTTAAAATCAGGAATAGTGTGACCTCTAACAGTTCTTTTATTGTTCAGGATTGTTTTTAGCTATTCTGGGTCTTTTGTTTTTCTATGTGAAGTGAGAATCATTTTTTTCAAGGCCTGTGAAGAATTGTGTTGGAATTTTCATGGGGATTGCTTTGAATCTGTAGATCACTTTAGGTAGGCTAGCACTTTTTATTATGTTAACCCTACCAATCTATGAGCAAGGGAATATCTTCCCATCTTCTGATGTTGTCTCCAATTTCTTTGCTGAAAGACTTAGAGTTTTTTTTTTTTTATCATACAAGTCTCACTTGATTGTTTAGAATTACCCCTGAGATATTTTACATTATTTGAGGTCATTGTGAAAAAGTGATGCACCCTGATTTCTTCTTCAATCCATTTGTCATTTGTGTACAGGAGGGTCACTAAATTTTGTGAATTAATTTTGTATCTAGCTACTTTGCAGAAAGTGTTTATTAGTTGTAGAAGCTCCCTGGTGGAATGCTTTAGTGTCAGTTATGTATACTATCATATCATCTGCAAATGATAATACTTTGACTTCTTCCTTTTCATTTTCAGTTGTCTTATTGCTCCAGTTAAGACTTCAAGTACTATATTGAATGAGTTATGGAGAGAGTGGAAAATATTGTCTTGCACCTGATTTTAGTGGAATTGCTTTGAGTTTCTCTCTTTTAATTTGATCATTTTGCTCTTAAGGGGTGCACTCTCAGGGGCCCAGAAGATGCAAACTGGGTCCTCCTTCTTGCTCTTCTTGGTCTCATAGGTTGCATCATAGAGAGCATAGCAGCAGTCCTTATCTGGCAGCATCTTGACAAAAGTGGTGTAGGGGCCGTCCACAGTCTGCCCCACATCTCCTACCAGGATCTCCTTGCCCTCCTCCAGGATGATGTTTTTCTTATCCTCACTCAGGCAGAAGAGCACTGCCTTTTTACGTTTCTTCACTTCTGGTGTGGAAGACTTGCACACTTTTATGTCATTGAACACCTTGATGACACCACCTGAGACAGCCACACCAGAGGCCGTTTCCAGAAGTGAAAGGGAGAAAGCTACAGAAGAACTCCATCTTGTATGTTTTTAGGTATCTCCTTTAGGTTAGGAAAATTTTCATCTGTGATTTTGTTAAAAAAATATTTTCTGGGCATTTGAACTGGGATTCTTCTCCTTCCTCTATTCCTATTATTCTTAGGTTTGGTTTTTTTCATAGTGTCCCAGATTTCCTGGATGTTTCTATCAGGACTTTTTTGGTATAATATTTTCTTTGACCAGCATATCCATTTATTTTATCATATCTTTAACTCCTGAGATTGCAGTGTACCCATTTAATCTACCATATCTTCATCTCCTGAGACTAATTCTTTCATCTCTTGTATTCTGTCAATGAAACTTACCCCTGTGGTTCCTGTTCAAATCCCAAAAATTTCCATTTCCAGAATTCCATCAATTTGTGTTTTCTTTATTGATTCTATTTTCTTTTTCAGGTCTTGAACAGTTTTATTTGTTTCCCTCCACTGTTTGTGGCCTTTTGGGATTTCTTTAAGGGAGTTATTCATTTCCTCCAATTGTTTGTTTGTGTTTTCCTGGATTCCTTTGAGGGATTTATTAGTTTCCGCTTTAAGAACATCTATAATCTTCATATAGTCTGTTTTAAGGTCTTTTTCTTGTTCTACTAGAGTATTCAAGGCCTACTATGGTAGAACATCTGGGTTCTAATGGAGATATTACCCTGGCTGTTATTGATTGTGATTTCATGCTGGTGTCTGGACATCTGGATTTGGGATGATCATAGGTTTAGGTACTGATTTCTAGATTTGTTTTTGTTGAGTAGGTGTTTTGTTCTTGGTTTCTGTTTCTTTTCTGGATTTTCAGAGAGTGTGATGGCTGTGTGTTGCCTGCTTCCCTGTTCATCAGCTGGTGTGTTTATAGGGAATGTGTGCTGGTTTTGGAGGCTGGGATACTGGGATGAGTTGAGGGAAAGAAGGTTGGAAGAGAAGGTGTTTGTGATCCATTGGGGATGGGATAAGAGAGGAAAGGAGACCATGGGAAGTTTTCTATTACAGAACTGGAGATGAGACTGGGGATTGGAACTGGAGGAGCAAAGGAGAGTTGTGGGTCTGCCTTCAGCCTACTTGTTGCCCTGGGAGGAGAGGTCCTTGGGTTAGCAGGGGGTGCCTGCTGGATTTGGGGCTAGCATAAAATAATGAGTATGGGGAGGGAAGTCAGAAGAGGAAGATCTGTGGGGTCCACAGCAGAGGGGGGCAGAGAAGGCTGCCTCAGGTGCTCTGTTGCAGAGCTGGGATGAAACTGGTGGGGGGAATTGGATCTGGGGGAACAGAAGTAGACAAGATCTACAGGCAGGCTACTTGGTTTTCTGTGGGTTTGCAGGGATTGCCTCCTGGAATAGGGGGTGGGATAAAGTGACCAGTGTGGGGAGGAAGGTTTGGAGGGGAAGGAGCTATCTGTGAGACCCACAAGAGATGGAGGGAGGCTACAGCTGCCAGTCTGTTGCAGTGCTAGCAGTGAGGCTGGGGGACTGGATTTAGAGGTGAGAGGGAGTGGTTGGTGTTTTCAGCTGGCTTTCCTCTTTCCTTCTCCTGCTCAACTGGTGTGTTCTCAGTAAACTAAATATCCATTCTTCATCAATGCAGAGTGGGAGGAGAAAGGGCAGCTGGGAAGAGAGAAACCTGCACTAAGAAGTGCCCATTCTACCTGAGAAATCTTTCTGTCAAATGGATGTGACTTCTTTTTGAAATACAGAGGGAGAGATATGGGGTGAGGGGAACATGGCTTGATTTCTTCATTGCCCAGAAGCAAAATATGAGTAGATAATCAGCATATGAAGGTCACTCTGTAGGCAGAGTTTTCTGTCTAAACCGTCTGCAGATTAGCTCTGCCCTGCCAGTTGCTCCCCAAATAACCATGGAGACTTAATATTAATTATAAGTGTTTGGCTGATAGCTCAGTCTGTCACTAACTAGTTCTTATAACTTCCATTAACCCATATTTCTTATCTATGCTCTGCCATGTGTCTTGGTACCTTTTCTCGGTATGTCAAGTTCATCTCCTGTTCCCTCACCATTTCCTAATTCTCAGACTCCTCTTGCTTCTTTTTCCCAGAATTCCCCTAATGTGGTTTTCCTTCCCAACCTTATTCTACCTAGCTATTGGCCAATCAGCTTCTTTATTAACCCAGCCACAGCGATGTATTCACACCATGTAAAAGGATATTCCACACCGCTCTCTCACTGAGTCCCTGGTACTGCTGTGATAGGTGTGGAGAGGGGACACGAGAGGCAAGTGTCATTCTGGGCAGTGTTGTTGACCCCACCCTTGAAGCTACATCCAGCAGTCTTTAGCCACAAGAGTAGGTGCTTTGAGTTCAAATGCTTAGGAGCCTGGAGGGACCATTATGAATATCAACAAAGACTTTCCTTAAGGGCCAATGCCTCATCTGGTGTGAGTCTGGTAGAAAGAATCATCTCCTGGTGCTTTCTCTCACTATCTCTGCTTTTCTTCTTGAATTTGTTTTCCATGACCGGACAAAACAGAGGCTCTAGGCAATACTGTAGAGGCAAAGCAGCTGAAGTTTCTTTAAGCATCAATCATGTAGCCTTATTACTCCCAATTTAGCTACCATTGTAAATAGTTTCTAATATTAAAACATTCAGGAAAGGGGCATGCTTAGCAGTGTGATTTTGAGAAGAAGGAGTTAAAAAGCGGACAGTCAGTTCCTTGAAACAAAGCAAAAATACCTCTGGTTTCTGACTGAACGTGATGCTGGATCACAGTTTCACACTAAACCACAGCAAACTGAGTCATTGCTACTTAGCTGGAGGCTTCTTCCCTCTAGATGTGCTTGTGTTTGTCAGCTTTCATTGTAGTGATTAAATAGGCAGCAGCAGTGGGGGTGGGGTGCAGGTGGAGGGGGGAGAACCTTAAAAGAGGAAGAATTAATTTTGGCTCCTGTTTCAGGGTTTTCATCTCCAGATCTGCTGGTTCCCATGCTTTGGACTTAGGGTGAGAGAAACATTCTGCTAGAGAGAACATGAGGGAGCAAAGCTGCTTACCTCACCACTGCAGGGAAGGTAGGAAGAGGAAAAACAGGGAGAGAAGGTGGGACAGAGGAGGAAGTAGGCTTCTATCCTCCTGTTTTTGTTTCAGAAGGGTCCCTAGCTTATTGGAACATGCAGCCTACATGTCTCTCTCAGGTGCTACCTTGTACACCACTCATCTCTGGAGATGCCTCCACAGACACACTCAGAGAGGGCTTTACTAAACTTCTAAGTGCCCTAATCTACTCAAGTACCTAGTCAAGAGATCCATCACAACAGACATGGTGATGCACATCTGTAATTCTAGCACTTGGGAGGCTGAGACAGGAGAATCAGGAGTTTAAGGCAAGGCTGGGTTATATAGTAAGACTATCAAAAAAAAAATACCCATCACTCTTTTGTTGACTTCCTGAAACTATCAAAGCATCCTTGGCTTACAGTAAAAACCACTTCTGTTGTAGAATGTTAGCTTAAGCTGTGTTACATTATTTTATGCTGTGGAATATTTGTTTAATAATGCATGCAAAGATGTGTTGCATTTGTTTAACTCTGTGAAACTATGTTACTTTGCCTGCATAAAACATCTGATTGGTCTAATAAAGAGCTGAATGACCAATAGATAGGCAATAGAAAGGATAGGTGGGGCTGACAGGCAGAGAGAATAAATAGAAAGAGAGAGGAAGAAGGAGAGGAAGATTCCAGGGGCCAGCTACCCAGCCACCCAGCCAGACATGGAATCAGTAAGAAAGAAAAGATACACAGAAATAAAGAAAGGTAAAAAGTCCAGAAGCAAAAAGTAGATGGGATAATTTGAGTTAAGAAAAGCTGGCTAGAAACAAGCCAAGCTAAGGCTGGGCATTTATAAGTAAGAATAAGTCTCTGTGTATTTATTTGGGAGCTGGGTGGTGGGCCCCCAAAGAACAAAGAGTAAACAAACAAACAAACAAACAAACAAAAACATACTTCCTGTGTTGTTTTATCATATATTTTCATAAATGTACAGAAACGATTTCAGCTGAAGCAATATTTTGTTTTAGAAGATACTGACTTACTTTATCTGGTCAGGAATAGTAATTCATCCTATTATTAGACTATTTATCATCATGGCAAGGCAGTTGTAAGTAGATATTTTGAATAAAGTCTCTGTGCTCTGCTATGGATTCTCCTGGACCATCTCTAGAAGAATTTGACTTCTAGAATTCCACACCACTCTCTCACTGAGTCCCTGGTACTGCTGTGATAGGTGTGGGAGAGGACACGAGAGGCAAGTGTCATTCTGGGCAGTGTTCTCACAGCACCTTCTCAGAGGCTGTGAATTTCCCTTCGAAATAAGACATATCACTAATATGGAACTTGAAAGCGTGTCAGAGAACCATTGCACCAGAGATATGAGGAGGAGATAGCCATGTGTGTTCTTGACTCAATTATCTGTGCTCATTCACATGCAGCATAATCAGGACCTCAAAAATACCTGGGACACTCAGAGAGGACAGTGAAAGGACACTGAGCTTCATTGTAACTTGGATTTTCCCTTTGGTAGTGCATGTGTGAGACACTGAGACATACCCGTATCCCTCAGATCTTACCACTTCAGTGTTTTCCAGGTATCTTCCAACTGTAGTATTTTCATCTTGATGCTTGAAGTTTATATTTGCCACCAAGGGATATATTATGTCCAAGATAAATGATCCCTCAAGAAGTATCCTTTGACAATGAATGATAGACATGTCTCCCAGAAACAACCTCATCCTTTAGGCAGGATAATGCTGAGGTTCCTGTTTTACACCATTTCCTGTAGAATTAAGCTACATTTGTCTACTCTCAAGTTGGCTTACTAATTCACTTTTTATTGGCTGTCTGTTCCTCCCTGACTCACTTCCTTTCTTTTGCTGGAGTTTGTTTGGATTATTTCCCATGTTAACCACTTACTTTCAGGTCTTTGTTTCAAGGTCAATTTCTAGAGGTCCCCAAACTAAGAGAATTCTCCAGCATTAAGTCAGTATCATTAAACATACTGCTGGGCAAAGGTGAGGTAAGAGACACACTGCCTCCTCTTCCTGTCTCTTGTCATTTAAGGTTGTGGGGACTGTGCCCAGAGATTTGTGGGTTATGCCCTGTTCCGTGTAGAGCCCAGGATTGTGTAAACCTGTGAATGTGTATTGGGAAGTCTCCTCACTGTGGTGAGAATTGTTGAGTCAAGGAACATTGATAGTCATAGAGCTAGCCAGATGCTATGCTGCTTAGTTATGCAAGGAAGTAATGTTTTATTCAGAGTGACATCTCCCAAACTGTGAAACAGCTAATGCTAATAGATAGAAACCCTGTGGTCAAAGGTTTGAGAATCTATAGATTAATCAGAAACTATTTTATAGAACTCCTCAGGGTCTTTAGTAAGGAAAAGTGTGTTATGATTCTGTAAGAGAGGAACCATATCTACAATGTTTCCCAAACCTCTATGACCATAGCTAGACCTTTTGGGAAAATATCCATTAATTACCCCATTTGAATCAGTTTGGGAGTTGATAATAAAAAGATATAGTCTGCCTCCTAAATACATGTCTTTCAATTGGGAATGTTTTACAATAAATTCTGAACTTCATCCTAGGTTGAAATATCTTGTCCTCCCTCTTCTTTGTGTGAAGCCAGACTTTAGTAGAATTCTTATCCCTCATGATCTACAAGTCACTGTTGTCATTTAGACCCAGCACTGTTGGCCTTTATATTCTTCAAGTGGCTTTCCTACAACTGTGGAGAGAGTTCTCATAGGTCACTACAGTTCTTCACCGAAAGTGTCCCAAATCCACCAGTTACTACTCAGCAAGTTTGGTGATTTTTGGAACATTCTGGATTTAGTGGGGGTGGTTTTTTGTTTGTTTTTATTTATTTTGTTTTGTTTTTGCAGGGGGATGTTTAAGCAATAAAAGTTTAAACAAATCTTCCAAATTTTGAAAATATCTCAACTCTGTAGCGTATCTAGTCCTAGGTACTTTGGACAAAGGTTCTTCAGCCTGTATTTGATCATAGTTGAGAGTTTTTCTCAGGCCCACTTCGTAGTCCATTGCTGCAGGCTTATGTGTGTGAAGCAAGCAGAACACCTCAGAGCTCTTATTTTATCTATGGAGGTTGGACTTTGAGTAAATATCAGTTAACATAGAGTTCGATAAGACTTGGTTGTTGAAGAAATCATTGGATCAGGCCAGAAAAGAGAAGGATGAAAACACATGAGCCTTCAGAGTGTGACATGCAGGGCCTTGCACAAGCTCTTGAGCTGCACTGCAGTTATATGGAAGGTGTGTGTGGGATTCTGGGTAAGACCAGGGCTTCAGAAGAAACTCTACAAATCTTCATCCCCTATTTATGATCTGTGTGACTCCAAGTGAATTACAAATAACCAACTCCATTCCCTCATTTGTAAGACAGAGACTAGAACAATGCCTCTAGGGGCTAGATAGATGACTCAACCATTAAGAATGATTGCCACTATGCACAGAACCTGGTCCATTCCCAGCACCCACATGGTGTCTCACAACCACCTGTAGCTTCAGTTCTAGGGGGTCCAAAATCCTCTTCTGGCTTCCTTGGGCACCAGGCATGTACATGGTACACATACATGCATGCAGGCAAAACATTATGCACATAAAATAAAAACAAAACACCTCTAAAAAGATGTTCTTTTGGGGTTGTGCTGAGGATAAAGGTAAGTCATGAACAGAGAAGGTTTTTCATGGAAGGCACCCCATGTATAGTAGGAATGACAATGACACATGGCTATAGCTAGCAGAATGTTATCTGTAACTGTTATTTGGGACATTAATTAATAATTTAACAAAAATCAGACAGGGTTTTGTTGGCATCTTACTGGAACAGTGTTTTCTGAAGGCTTTTGGTAGTGTTTTTATTTTATTTTGTTCCTTCCTTTTGGTTTTGGGTAAAAAAAAAAAAAATGGGGCTGATTCATTTGTTTTCTCTTCAACCAACTAGAAACAAACAGACAAACAAATGGGAAAATGGCAAACTGAGAACTTACAGAACTACAGCCCCAAACTCGTGCACTTTTCCTTTAGCTGTCTTGGAAAATTTTGATGAGAAGCCTACATTGTGGTTTTAAATGGCACAGGAGTGCCCGTCTTCTGTCCTTACTCTTAAGCCCCTGACTGTGATTTATATTCCCCTGTTTTAAGCTAGTGCAGATTTATGAGACTTTAAACACCATAGTTGAAGTTATTGGAGGTTTAAAGGGATTAAGCGGGTCCAGCAGCACTTGGAGCATGCAGGTTATTTAAGAGATTTATCAGGGTTTCCATGCTGAAACTCACTTTTCAAGAATTCTCCTACTCAGGGTCTGAGTCTATTTAGAGTGAATTTAGAGTGAATTTTCAGGATTTCTCAAAAGTGGAAGAAATATACATTCCTTGGTCCAGTGTGTTTTGTTTGGATTTCCGGCTGCCTCTGGCGGGTTCCTTGTTCACATCCAGTGGGCTGCCTTCTGCAAGGTTCCCTTCCCTCTGTTCCTGCCCTCACATTTATACATGATTTTTAATGTTCCTCTCTGTGCACCTATTCGAACACTGAGTCTCTGACCCACGAATCTAAGGGGGCCAGAGTGGAGCCTGGTGCTTCCTTCCTGCCCTGGGCTCCTGCCTGACCCAGAGATCTGCATGAGTGGGACTGCCTCAATAAAAGGACAACACATCTCCCTGTTTACACCAGAGGGAGCAATGACTCTGCTACGGTGTAGAGTCCAGAGTTTCCAGATAGGCTGTCCATTGGAGGCAAGCACACACAACTCCTAAGCTTTTGGGTTTAGGAGAAACTGCATCCAGTGGTCTTGAGAATAGGGTTAGGGCACAAGATGAGCTTATTCATTGTCATATTCTACAATCCTTGGAAGAGCTAACCTTCTTCTTCTTGCAAATCATTATGTTCCTAAGCCTCCTCATCTTGTTTCTCAGGTTTCTTCAAGGCTCAGTTCTACCGGCCCTGTCAAACCCTCGTGGGTATAGGGAACATGAACTCATTTTAATATCAGCCTGAACCAGACATCACAGGAAGAAAACCAGAGAAGCCATTCCAAAGTCAAAAATAGCTCCAGTGAGTACATACTCTGTGATCCCACTTAGATGAAACCATAGAAAAGATGAATCTAATCTACTGACAGAAATTGGATTGGTGATTGTCTCAGGCCAAAGCAGATAGAGCAGGTTGCTTGGTACAGAAAACTCTCCGAGATCCTGGAAGATGCTCTGACTTGAGTGTACTCGCAGTTCCATAGGTTTATAATGCTATGGAAACTCTCTAAAATGCACAGTTAAGGCGGGGCAAACTTTGTTTTAAAAAAGATGTATCTGCTGTGTGTCCTCATTTCTCTTCATCTACATTAGCAAAGATTATAGGGAGTTGAGTATAAATCAGAATCCCTGGAAACTGTGAGGGCTAATTGAACCAACCTATATTGTATGCCCATATGTGTACACACACACACACACACACACACACACACACACACACACACACACACACACACACACACACACACACACACACACACACACACACACACACACACACACACACACACACACACACACACACACATATTCTTGCCGATAATTACGTTCATAAGCCTCTGCATCTTCCCTCAAATGGGTGCTAGTGATCACAGACTTTGGAATGTTTACTGAGAAAATTTGACTGACCGAGGGGGTGGGGGATGGGGAGAGCAGAGAGCAGAGAGCAGAGAGCAGAGAGCAGAGAGCAGAGAGCAGAGAGCAGAGAGCAGAGAGCAGAGAGCAGAGAGCAGAGAGCAGAGAGCAGAGAGCAGAGAGCAGGCAACCAAAAAAAATGCAGTAGGGTAAGCCAGATCAAACATTATAGGGGCAGACAGTGAAAGGCTGACTGAGCACACGTATGATAACAATTTGTTGACTTTGTAATGTGAACTGTGTATGCTATAGAAGTGCAGAGGGGTTGGTGAGGTGGAACAGACATTCATGGGGAACCAGCCCAGACACAGAGTGACCCTGGTGTCTAGATAACAGGAAGCCTTTGTCATCTCCATCTTTCCCATATCCCTAATTACAAATTTGATATCACTTAAATCAGGCACCACGTCCTATGTATTCTGACCTCCAAATACCCATTTGAAAGTTGGCCAGGTTCACTGAGAGGGTGATGTAACTAGATGAAGAGATGGAGTTAAGATTCAGCCCACTGGATTTTCGTTCCTGCCATGTGACCTTGTGGGAAATCATTTGTTCTATTTATTTATTTGTTTAGCTTCTTTGTTGTTGTTGTTTTAATTAGGGCACTGGTGATTTGAACTCAGGTCCTCGCAAGTGCTTTTATCCACTGAGCTGTCTCTCCAGGCAATGTATTTGTTTATCTAGTCAATAAAACTGGCATCGTTACAAAGAAAGTGGCTTGCAAGACACTAGGCAATGAGAGTTCCAGATACTCCTTTTCTCATTTGTAAATGCTCGTTCTGGAATCTCTGCCCTATGCTGACAACTGTGCCAGTGGCTGGCATGAGTAATAATGTGGTCACGCTCAGAGAACCTCATGGCCTTGCCTCAGTGATAAGTGTGTGTAGGCTGTGTGGTATATATAAGATTCCTCAACTTTTTTGGTCTGTTTCTTTCCAAAGGGTGGCTCCAGGCCACTTAAGGCATCTTTGCTATAAAAATTCCATGGAAATGAAATTAAGTGTTTTAGTTTTGTTTGTTGAAAAAATGCTTTTAAAACCCCTTCTAAGGCAGTTTTTGAAATTAATTCCTTATTGCTTCAAATCTCAAACTCACATATAATTATAAGTCAAATTAACATTTGATTTTATGCAGGGCAATAGACCAAGTTTCTCTCTCTCTCTCTCTCTCTCTGCATGTATGTAGTATTTTTGTATGTATATATTCATGTAGGTGCACACTTGTGAGTGTGTGGTGTAGGCTGAAGGTTGTAGGCTGAAGGTTGATGTTGGCTGTCTTTGTAGCTTTCTACCTTATGTTTTGAGTCATGATCTCTCACTGAACCCAGAGCTGACTGGCTAAGCTATGTGGCTAGTGAGCTATGTATCTGCTTGTCTCTGCCTGTCACTGGCTCTGGGTTTACAGATACACCAGATGCAGCTTTTATGTGGGTGTTGGGAAGCCATGCTTATGCGGCAGACATTTTACCAAATGAGCCATCTCCCCAGCTCCAGATCAAGGGCTTTGACGAGGTTTTATGATTCACAGTGTTCTCTGTCTGGTTTATCCCCTCTCAGACAATAATAACAAGTTAGTAGACACAAAATCCTCCCCAGTTCTCCTCACACCATAAGCACCCAAAACTCTTCAGGGACCTTTTCAAGCATACAACACGTGCTCTTCTTCTGGGTCATCATGCCAACTCTCAGTTGAGAGTTGCTAGGGTAGGGTTCAAATTCTACTCTTGTCCCTCTATAATGAGCACTTTTTAAAAAATTTTCTTAGCCTGTCTGTGCCTCAGTCTTTTCATCTGGAAGCAGGGGACAATAATACATACTTTGAGATTTTGTGCCATCTAAATATGATTATGGATAGGAAACATGTGGTATGATGCCTAGCCACTAGGCAATGGAAAGCAATGGTGGTTGTTATGAAAGGCTGGCAGAGATAAAGGCTGGGGAGTAAAGAGAAAAGTTCAGCACCCTCTGGGCATGAAGAAACCAATGCCTTAGCTTTGGTTGAGTAGCCACTGAGTGTGTGCATGCACAGGGCTATAGAATGTTAGAGTTAACATTATAGAATTAAGCTCAGGAGTGTATGTTGTTTATCTGAGGGGACTGACATTCTAAGAGGGTAATAAGTCATCCATATGCTATTGACCCAAGAATGGGAGGGTTTTTCTCCTTAACCCGGTATCCAGCCATTAGGAGAAGTGCACATGGAATAACAGTGGAGAAATGTCAAGCCCTGGCCAGCTACGATGGCCAAATCTGCACATGCCACCATCAGATTACCTCCACTTTCCCCCAGGAAAGGTTGACATTTTTGGCCCTCTCCAAAAAAGGCACCGTTTCACCCAACAGGTCAGAGTCGGTGTCAGCAAGGGGCTGAGAACCTGGAGATGAAGGATGCCTGCCGGTCCAAGAACAACAGACAATTGGCTCAGGCTGTGATTCCAGTTGGTTGGAATTTACAGCTGGCTGAACAATGACCACATTCATGAACTGAACTTCTGCTTACCCTCCTTGTCCAAAGGCCTTCATCTTTCCTCCAAATAGACAGCCAACTGTGCTCTGAGAGTTGTGCTGTTAGCACCTGGAAGTGCTGGATGGCAACAAAATTGAACATGCCTCTTTGAAAATAGTTATGGCATGCAAACCTAGTATAATTATGAGGAGGCTCGAATAAAAATAGAGCCCCACACTGGAGGGGGACACACCTATTCTTTCCTCTGCCTTATAGTTAGTAGCAAGTAAGGGACCTTTGGGGGTGACCAACCATCCTAGTTTGCATGGAACTTTTAGTTTTAACTATGAACATTCTTGTGTTTCAGGAGAGCTGTAAGTCCATGGCAACATGGAAGAATTAATCATCTTACATGGGTGGCTCATAATAGGTGACCTGTAAATTTGTCAGTCAAAAGAAATATATTAAAGTTTGGGGATGTAGCTAAATGGTAGTAATGTGCTTGCCTACACATGAACAAGGCACAGGGTTCAAAAATCAAATATGTATGGAGAAGTACATTAAATGAACATTAGAAATGTAGTTGGAATTATAATGCAACACACAGGAAGAACCATTAATGGATATATGACATCTAATAGATATGATTAGAGATGGAGCCTATTGAAACACATGCTCTAGTGTAATGATGAGGAGATCTGATGTGCTGGTTAGTTTCACATCAACTTGACACAATCTAGAGTCATCAGAGAAGAGGAAGCCTCAATTGAGAAAATGCCTCCATAAGATTGGGCTGCAGGCAAGCATATAGGGCATTTTCTTAATTACTGATTACTGTGGAAGGACTCAGTTCACTATGGATGGGACCTCCAATGGGCTGGTGATCCTGAATTTTATAAGAAAGCGGGATAAACAAGCCAATAAACAACATCCTTTTGTGGCCTCTACATTTGCTCCTACCTCAAGATTCCTGCCCTGTTTGAATTCCTGTCTTGAATTCCTTGGATGCTGAGCAGTGATTTGGAAGTGATAGCCCAATAAGCCCTTTCCTTCCCAAATTGTTTTTGGCCATGGTGTTCTATTATAACAATAGTAATGCAAACTAAGACATATGGTTTGGAGCTTTTAATACCTTCCTATTTTGGTATCTTCTTTTTTTACCTTAGCCCTCAACTTTGCACTATTTCCAAACCATCAAAACATGAGTAAAATTTCTAAAGTATATTTTCCTAATTGTTAACTTTTTCACCTTACCTGTATAGAAGTCAGATGCTTAAATGCAATCTATAGTATACACTTGGGAAGGAAGAAACATTTGTCTGGTCAAAGAAATGCAACAATCCTTCACTGAGTGTCTGCTTTAGATGCTGGGTTGTGTGCTACAGAACATTAAACAGTGAGTGAAATAGAAATGTTGCCCAGAGTAGCTCTCAGTCCAGGGGGATATGTGAATAAACATACAGGAGTATATTATATGAAGATGACTTGATACAGGCAGGCTATTTCAATGATGAATTTGTGTGTGTCCTATTGACTATACTGGGGAGGGGGAAATAGATGTAGGTAAATTGATAGATGATAGATAAAAATATAGATGACAATAGATACATAGATAGATGATAGGTAGGTAGATAGATGGTAGGTAGATAATAGGTAGGTAGATAGGTAGATAGATGGATAGGTAGGTAGATAGATGATAGGTAAGTAGATAGATGATAGAAAGGTATATAGGTAGATAGATAAAAGATAGATATAGATAGGTTAAGAGATAGATGATAGGTAGAAGGTAGGTAGGTAGATAGGTAGGTAGATAGATGACAGGTAGGTATGTTGGAATATAGATGATATATATATATATATATATATATATATATATATATATATATGTAGATATTGTCTTGGAGTCTTCTTACGGGAGAACATTGTAATAAACGGAAGTATGTAAGGTTTTGAAGTTGCCTCTGAAGGAAGAATAGAACTTCTAAAATTGGCTATGAGCCCAACATGGTGGCACATTCCTGTATTCCTAGTACTTTGGAAGTTGATGTAGAAGACTCTTGAGTTTGGGGCCAGTCTGGGACACATAGGAAGACCTTGCCTCAAGCAGCAAATAAAGAAACAAAAATGTTGACTTTGGGGCAAGGATAGAATGACTTTATGTATAGAAGAAATATTGTGGTTATAGAGAGACAGTGGGGAGACCAGAATGGGAGGATTAAATGGAGAGAGGAAGAAAAGAGAGGGGTGTTAGGGAGAAAATACTGAGAGGGACTACAAACACTAAGGGCCATTTGAGGGGTCATACAGAAACTTCTACTATGGTAGAAGCTTCTTTAAATACATGAAAGAAATCTAAATAGAGACACTAAATAAGGGAGGAGACAGAGCGTCAACTAGACATCTTTTGCCACCAAGCAAAACCTTCTAAGAAAGGGCTACATCTAATTGAGCTGTTGGCCCAAGGGTCCCCAGGGGAACCCTCAAACAACCCAGGCTATTGCCAAAGCTATTATCTGTCCTCTACAAACTGAATGTAAAGTTCTTTTGCTGAGAACAACACTTAGATATCTCATTGACCATGGAGAAGCTGAGTTTGTGCCTAACTAGGACCTTCACCACTACTGATGGGTGTTCATGGTACTGGAAGGTACACTGCACACTACCATAACAGAAATGGAAACACCAAACAGCTACAAACCCTGTCATCTACAATGGTGGCCTGCCTGCCTGATAGGCTTGTTCAATAGTGGCACAAACATTGTGAGAACAACTGACTGACCATTGTTTGATTGGATTTAGGCCCACTCCATAAGATGTAACCCATGACTGACACTGCTTGGTGACCAAAAACATGAGCCTAGATAGGTTATGGGCCTAGGAAAAAACCAAATAGTAATGTTCTGCTGAAGGAACACAGCAATGAAATGATTCCTAATGACTTTCTGCTTTACTCGGTGTCTTGTTCAGCAATCATCAGAGAAACATCCCTCTGCAGGAGATGGGAACAAATACAGAGGTCCACAGCTGAACAATGTGCATGCAACGAGTGAGAGACCTTAGAATGCTCAGCAAGCCCCTCCACTCAGGGCTCAGACATCTATGCAGGAGGGTTGTAAAAGCCAGAGGGGATGGATGATACCAAGGAAACAGTGTTTTCCAGACACCACAGGACTGACATACATATGAACTCAAAGAGATGGCAGTGCCATGCACAGAACCTGCACAAGTCTAAGCCAGGGGGTCTCAGCACTGAGATGGGGAAGTGTACACAAACTCCCATCTCTAGCCTGGAAGCTTTCTCTAACTGCTTGCAAAAGGAAAATTAGTTTCTCAAATGGCGTCTCATTGGGTATATAAAATAGCTACACTTAAGGGCAGGCCCCAAGTCCAGCAGGAGAAGGGTCAACACAGTGGTACTTTCAAAGATTTTTCTTTTTGTCTCACATTGTTTTGTTTGGGCTTAAAAAAACCTTACTGGTCTTTTGCTTGTATATTATGGTTTCCAATTTTGTCTTTTTGTGACTCTCTCTCTCTCTCTCTCTCTCTCTCTCTCTCTCTCTCTCTCTCTCTCTCTCTCTCTCTCAGTGTGTGTGTGTGTGTGTGTGTGTGTGTGTGTGTGTGTGCATGCATATACATGTGTATGAATGTGTTTCTTATGCTTTTTCTTTTTAAAATATTCTTGGGTTTTTTTTTGCCTGTTTTCTAAAAAGAGAAAAAGAAGGCATGAAATGTATGGGTGGGTGGATGGACATCTGGGAGGAGCTGGGGGAGGGGAAACCATGATCAGAATATATTGTATGAAAAAATATTTTCAATAAAAAAGAGAAAGAAATACTGTGGGAGTTAGTCTCCTTGGGCCACATGTGGCGTGTAACACCAGAAGTAGTGTATAATCTATGTTCACTCAGCAAGAAGTTCAAGGCTGCTATAGTAGCTTCAAAGGTCACCAATGTTCTAGTCTCCCCCCCCCATGCCTTTGGCCTCACTATGGGTAGTTTGAGGCTTTATTGCCTCATGTTCCCAAGAAGATTGCTCCACTGGAAGCCTCATCTTTGTGGATGAGGGAAGAATAAAAATGTCAAAAGAAGGGAGGAGGAATAGGGAAGAAATGAAACATACAATGCTTACATGAAGAGAAAAAAAAACCTGGCCCCCAATGCCTGGCAGAAGTTTTCTTCTGCCATCTTTTACAACAAAAAGCAGGTTCGATGGCTATCACTAGCTGCCAAGGAGTCCAGAATTGTATGGTAGCCTGTAGTGAGAAGGCAGACAGGACATAACCAGCAACACTTGTGCCTTTGAGCAGAAGCCTATAAATGGAGGCAAGGCAGGCACTGCTCTGCAGTGAGATCTGCAATTGTGTATTTGTGTAATCAGGACAAGACGATGTGGGATGTTTTACAGGGTGTGGAGAGGAGAAATCTGAACAAAATATTGGAAAAATACAAGCCAAATGCAAGAGTCATCGCTTTCATCTAAAACTCTGGAACAGCCTGTGTTTTATGTTAAATAGATGACTTCAGTATTCCCAGTCTCCCTCTCCTTTCTCATGATACCAGCACCTGAACAGAGGCATAAGAACCCCACTTTCAAACTTGTGCATACATGCTAATGTCAGAAGAAAGTGCTTAAAGGTTATTCCCTTCTTGAAATTCATGTTATCAGAATTTCAGCTTTATTATTTCATGTATTGATCAACTCCATTCATTCTCTCAGCTTCTATATTATATCAACTTTTTTTTTTACCATGACATAATCGTAGTTTTTATTAGGTACTAATTTTATTATGTACTAATTAGATAATCAAATAATCTCTATACTGACACATAATGTTAATCAAAAATATAAATGTAGGTATAAAATATAAATAAACACACACATTCATATATATATATGTATATATATATATATGTATGTATTGACAGTTAGTACTCAATAATTTTACATCACTGCATTTCACACCCTACCTTCATTTCCTGCTTTGTATTTCCCATTCCATTTAGAACAGTCTTTTTGAGGCTGAATTTTTCTTTAGCTTTGCAGTTTCTTTAGTATCATGGAACGATTTTACTTTTGTCACTCAAGCTACAGCCATCCCTGAACAATTTTCCCATTGCTTGGATCCAGCCTTGGTTCCTTTCAGGGTAACGGTTTCTGAAGATAATTAGGAGAATAAAAAAATGAAAGCTCATGAAAAGCCTGCTATTATTATTAATAGGGGAACTCATAGTATTATTATTACTCTGAGTCAGGAGTCAGCTAAGAGTTTTTTTGTGTAACTGCCAGATAGTAAACAGTTTTGACTTTGCCATGTGGTCTTTGTTACAAGTTCTCAACTTTGCCCTTGTCCCACAAAAGTAGCCATTGACACTGAGAATACAACCAGGCATGTGTATGTACTGATAAATCTTTATTTACAAGACATTACTCCAAGAGAATATCAGGAAAAACCTCCTCGCCCCTACAAATCAATCCATTCTTATCAAGTGCTACAAAGCATATTCTTTCTGTCATTTATTTTTTTATGTTATAAACATTTGGTCTGTATGTAGGTCTGTATACTATGTCTGTACTTCATGCCCACAGAATTCATAAGTGGGTGTCAGATACCCTGGAACTGTAATTACAGATGGTTGTGAGCTGCCATGTGGGTCCTGGGAATTGAACCCAGGTCCTCTGGAAGAACAGCCAGTGCTCTTAACTGCTGAACCATCTCTCCAGTCCTGCAAGGAATGTTCTTGAAGGATGTTTGGTGGGTCCTCCTCATCTCTTGAGGTGGCACTTTAGAGAAAACTGTACTTGCTCTTGAGTCTACTTACTGGCAGAGACCCTCCTGGGCTGCTGGGCTGTGTGTCTGGCTACCTCTTAAGTATGGGTAACTCTACTTGGGATTCTTACAATGTGCTTTAGTTTGCTGTGTGATTCTACTGGCTTCTTCTGCACCCGAATCTCTGCCATGATTAAAGGGGCTTTCTTTTCCAAGGATAGTAAAGTCTATTTGCATGCTTTTCCATCATTTAGTTGCCCCAAGCCATGTAGAGCAGAAATGCAGAAGCTACAAGAACAACTTCTTTGGGGTCTGTAGGTGCTCTTTAAGCATTTATCCTCTACCAGCTTCCAAATGTCCTCATCCGGGCCTGTTTTCTGATCTGTCCATGCTTCCCTAAAGACAGGAGGTGAGAGAGAACAGCCTCTAACCACAGCAGGAAAGACTGGGAGTAGAGGACAGGAAGAACTCTGGGACTCTTGCAACTGTATGTCCAGAAAGGCCACGGCCAGGGGATGTTTTGGTTGCTTCCTATCCTCACTCTAGACAGAAAATTGTGTGACAAAGGAAATAGCTTTCTGTTAGAAACTTCCTGTGTGATATGAACCGAGCGAGGGCCAGGAATCAAGACTAGGGGACAAATACCTTTCAGCAGCTTTCTGCATGAGGATCGGCCCTTGGGAAGCCAGCTGCTCATTGTAACCTAGGAGGCCAGCCATCATTCCAGTTTTTGAATGACATTGGTCATCCAGCTCCAGAATTTTCTACTTCCTTTCATTTTCTCTTTATTGTTTCTCTCTAACCCAGACTTTTTAGCATGCATCTCTAGGCCCATTTTTGAAGACAAGATAAGACACGATAAACACTGGGAATCTCTGCTACCATTCTAATACTGTTTTACATTTCTTTTTTTAACCATTGAAATCTCTTGGGCAAATGTTCACACTCGTATGCTGTCCTTCCTCAGTGACACACTGGCTGCTGCCCTGCCCCTAGTCAGTCCTCTCCCCTCCCCTTGTTCCACAGCGCACACTCACAGCTGGGTTCTTCCCTCTTTCCTTTCTAAAGGTGATTTTTCAGCCACAGACTTGCCTGCTCCTTACCTCATGTCTCATTCCTCATTGCCTCTTGATGCCCTGTGTTGCCTGACACTCCACCATCTGTCTGATCTCTATATGGGACCTATCTGTCCTGACTTATCTGTCTGTATGAGTTACCTTTTCTTTTGACCAATCCTTTTCATTTCATCACTTTACCAAATGGTTAGACAATTAATAAAGTACTGTTGAAATTCAAGTTCACAAGGGCAGTTATGTAATCTCAGCTACTCTGGAGTCTGAGGTGGGAGGACCATTTGAGCTTGGGTTGGAGTCCAGCTTGCACAACACAGAAAGACTTCAAGATCTTGTCTCAAAACCAGAACAGAACATAATGGAACAGAACATCTGAGAGTTGGGATAGGCTGGGCTAGGATGGAGTTAGAGGGGGAAAGGGACTAGTGGTGACTTTTAGGTGGAAAACAGTAACTTCATGATGGTGTGGATGTAGGAAGAATGGAGTGGGGAACTCAATAAATGCCTCAAATTCTACACTGTGCTACTAGAATATTAACATTAGAAAAGTGAGAAGAGGTGCCATTCTGAGGTGGATTTGATTTAAACAGAAAGCAAAATGTACAAGTGGATAATTCATCCAAGGGAAAGTTAATGGAAATGGATAGAAAACCTTTTATCTCATTTGCTCTTGTTGCTTCAGCCAGCTCCCAGCTCCTCCATCAATATTTCTCACTCCCAAGCCCTGGCCCAGGCTATGTTGACAGTTCTAATTGTTGATTGGACATTAACCTCAGGATTCCCATCACCACTTCAGACTACTCACTTAAGAGGGTTGTGTGTTTCAGAGAAACAGCACAGAAATTGACTAGGACTCATGAATTCCGGGGTCTGCTGTATGACTTTGGACAAGTCATTTTCCTCTCTAACGTATAGCTGTCTTGTTGATGAAATCAGATTATGTAAGATCTTAATTAAATTTTCCTCTTACATTTTCTCATTGGTTCCTCCTCCACAATTTCTTTTTCCTGCCATCATGATGCTATTCTCTAGGTTACCTTGACTAGTCCAGGAGGCATCTGAGATTTCTCTCCTCCCTGTTTCCTGCCTACACCTACTCCATTCCATATGTAAACCACCAACACATGCTGTTGCTTTTTCCTTCTTATTTTATCTAGTTCCATGACTTCCAGAGATTCCATTTCAGCCCATGGTCATATCCTTAGAGAGGTACTTGATGTCTCCTCTCAGGATAATTCTGAACCCTTCTTGCCAGATTTCTGGGCACATCTTCTTTCCTAAAACACTCATTGCAACCTGCCCCATGCCGCCACTCCTCAAGTCTTCACCGAGTGCTGGAGAGAAGGGGACACTTGTCAAGACTTCCAGAGATGTGTTTTCTCTAAACACTGGCATCTAAAATCTCTGTTTTACATTCTACCATGACATTTATATGCAACATGTTAAAAACTTTTTCAGGGCAACAATTTCTCTACATTATCTAGTCTATTTATCTATCCATCCCCATCTATCCATCCGCCCATGCATCCATCCACCAATCCATTCATCCACATTTCAGAACATGAAAATTGCATGTAATAATCTATAGGGTGACTTCTACTTCCTTGTTGGCACATATATTTCTTTGTCTCATTTATTAAACATTATAAAATCATCTCAATTGAGCTACAGTTGACATTTGGCAAATTATATGTATTTAAAGCATACAATTGAATCAAGCTTGCATCTGCATATAACACCACAATCAAGATGGTATCCATCACCTCCAAAATGTCTTTATTCATGTTTGTAAGTCCACCTTATCACCTTTTCTCCCCTGGACTCCCACTGTAGGCTTCTCCACACAGCCAATGATACGCTTCTGTTGGTGAAGGCTACTTTGTTCAGTCTGACTTTGGCCACTCAACTAATTATTTTGAGACGTTTCCAAATACTGATTAGCATTATATTATATGGATATATCATAGTTTGTTTATTCAATCACTTGCTGATAGATTTTTGGATCACTTCCTGGTTTGGGCTATTATAAATTAAGTCACTGTGAACATTTGTGTACAAGTCTTTGCATGGGTATTTTATTTATCTTGGGTAAATATCAGGAGTGAAATGGGTGGTCACATGGTAAGTGCATGGTTAACTATTTAGGAAACTGCCACACTATTTTATGAAGTAATTGTACTGCTTCACTGTAGAGAGCCGCGTAGTGCCACGCCTTAAAGTAGCGCTGGCTTCTGCCTTACACCTTCTGGCTGGTGAAGACTCTCTGGGTAAACAAGCCCTTAATTGGTTAAGTCTGTTCAGCCTTGTCTGCTTCCGCATTAGAGTAGCCTATCTGCAGGGTTCACGTGGCTCACTGGGGTTGGTTAGCTCAAGGGTATTTAAGCCTGTGCAGGGGTCCCCTGGCTCTCTCTCTTTCTCTCTCTCTTTCTCTCTCTCCCCCTCTCTCTTCCCCTCTCTCTCCCCCTCTCTCTCCCTCTCCCTCTCCCTCTCCCTCTCCCTCTCCCTCTCCCTCTCCCTCTCCCTCTCCCTCTCCCTCCCTCTCCCTCCCTCTCCCTCTCCCTCTCTCCCTCTCTCCTCCCTCTCTCTCTTCCTCTCTCCCTCTCTCCCTCTCTCCCTCTCTCCCTCTCTTCCTCTCTCCCTCTCTCCCTCTCTTCCTCTCTCCCTCTCTCCCTCTCTTCCTCTCTCCCTCTCTCCCTTCGGGCCAGAAGCAACATGTTTAAAGGATCCTGATTAAAACTGCATGAAGAAGATCTACCCGGAGTCACATCTTCCTTGCTGGCGAGGGCAGGTGCATACACTTCACTCTTGACAGAACCAAAGGGGAGGTCCATTTCACTTCCTTGTCCCCATCCCCTGCAACACTTCCAAAGCTTAGTCTCTAATATTTACATTCTAGTGGGTGATTATATAACATATTTAAACTTGCATTTCTCTAATAACTAATGGTATTGTGTGTCTTTTCATGTGCCCAATTTTTATATTCCTGCAAAAATATCTATTTGAATATTTTGTGATTTTTTTTTCAGAATTGAATTGTTTTCTTTCTTCCTGTGAAGGTTTCAGAGTTGTTTGTGCATTCTGGACACAACCCTTTACCAGTTATGAGATTTTTAGATATTTTCTCTTAATTTATGCCTTTTGTTTATGTCAGCAATGTCTCTTGAAGAGGAGGACTTTTGAATTTTGATAAAGGCAAATTATCATTTAGAGACTATGCTTTGGTGTTACAGTGGAAAAAAAATCACTGCCTACTTAGGGTCACAAGATTTTCTCTAATGTCTACAGATCTTATAGTGTTGTACTTTTCATTTAAGTTAGTTTATTTTGAGTTAAGTTTTAAATGGTATAAGCCTTTAATTCCAGTACTTGGGAGGCAGAGGCAGGCAGATCTTGGTGAGTTCGAGGTCAGCCTGGTCTACAGAGCTAGTTCCAGAACAGGCTCCAACACAATTCAGAGAAACCCTGTCAAGAAAAAACAACAACAACAACAACAACAACAGCAACAACAACAACAAACCCCCAAAAAACAAACAAATAAAACATATGTAAGTTTATATATTTTGGTTTAGGGCCGTGGTTTTTAGCTTTCTGACCCCTTGGCACCTGTTTCTCATGTTTGGTGACCCCAACCGTAAAATTATTTTTGTTGCTACTTCATGACTGTAGTTTTTCTTCTGTTATGAATCATAATATCAATGTCTGATATGCAAGATACCTGATATGCAACCTCTATGAAAGTTTTATTTGACCCCCAAAGGGGTCAAGCCCCAAAGGTTGAGAACTGCTGGCTTAAGGACATTTTCATAAGTCTTTTCCCTCTTACAGATGGTCTATGTGTTAGAAACTCTGAATACATTAGGTTACATAGCAACCAGGAATTAGAGCTGTAGAATAGAGATGAATGGAGGTTGTTAATCAGCTCATCTTAAGTAAGATAGGGAGATTATCCTGGTTTTTATCTGTGTTGGTCCAATGTAATCATATAAACTCTTGAAAGTGCAAGGACAGGCTGAAGATGTAGTTCAGTGATAGGGTGGTTGTTTACCATGCATGTGGCCTTGGGTTCAATCCATGGTACAGAGACAACACATGCACACACACACACACACACACACACACACACACACACACACGGGGGGGTGGAGAAAGAGAGAGAGAGAGAGACAGAGAGAGAGAGAGAGACAGAGAGAGAGAGAGACAGAGAGAGAGAGAGAAAGAGAGAGAGAATGTACAACAAGGACACTGGAAAGGCAATCAGAAAGATGTAATGTGAAGATGTAACATGAAATGGACTTCTTGTTCATTGTTGCTGGATTAGAAGATAGAGGTGGTGGTCTGAGGTGGGGAGAGGAGAACAATGTCAAAAACAGAGGAAAAATGCAAAGAACTAGGTCCTTTACTACATCTTCCAGGAAGAATACACTCCTGCTAGCTCATTAGATTTAACACAGCAATGCATGCTCTGGCTTGATTCTAGAACTCTAAGACAATAACATAATTTTCTTTTGATTTCTTGGTGACTTGACTCAGATAAAATGTATGTTAAGTCCCATCAAGTTTTTGGCAACTTAATACATTAGTCACGGAAAATTAATATGAATTTTCAGTTGTTGAAATACTGTAAACAATATCCCCTTCCTCCTCCTTCTTCCTTCTTTTTCCTCCTCCTCCTTCTTTCTTCTTCTTTTTCCTCCTTTCTTCTTCTTTCTCCTTCTTCCTTCTTCTTCCTCCTCCCTCCCCTCCTCCTCCCTCCTCCTCCTCCCTTTTCTCCTCCCTCCTCTTCCCCCTTCCCTCCTTTCCTTCTGAGAGAGATACTCAGGTGATTCATGCTGGCCTTAAACTTCCTACCTTCTTGCCTCCAGCTCCCGAGTTCCTCCCCTACAAGAGTGCCTCACCAAGCACAGTCATGTATGGTCCTGAGGATCAAGCCTAATGCTTTGTGTACACTAGACAAGCCCACTATGAAGTGAGCTACATCCCCAGCCAACACTATCATTTTCTCATTGAATTCCTTTGGTTGATGTTGAAAATCAGTTGATGATGATTCTGGTTTTCATTCCATTTCATTCATCCATTTGTCTGTCTTTATATTTATGTCACTTTGCCTTAATCACAGTAACTTTGTAACTTTAAAATTTGGGTAGTTTAAGACCGCTAGTTTACTTCTTCTTCTTTTCATAGTTTGTTCAGACATTTTTTAGGTTCTTTGTATTTTTAATTCCTTAAAAAAATGCCTGCTGGAATTTTTACTGGGATTGCACTAAATCCATAAATCAAGTTGGTAAAATCGATCATCTTACAACTTTGAATCTTCGGATTCAAATCATGATATATATTCTCTCTTCACTTATGTCTTCTTTGATTTCTTTTAACAATGTACTATATTTTATAGTGTGTGGATCTTACATATTAAAAAAAAAAACAGATCAAAACTGTTGAGATGGCTCAGCATAGAGGGATCTTGTGGATAGGCCCAGTGATCTGGATTGGGTTTCCAGATCCCATAAGGTGACAGGACAGAACTGACTCCTACCCTCCACATGCAACCTGGGTTGGTTGTTTCCATGTGAAACAGCAACACATCTTTACATAAGTAAACAAATGCAGCATAAACAAAAGTAACACATCTTTACACAGTTAAAGCAATATTCCACAGTATAAACAAATGCAACACATCTTTATATAGTAAATATTCCACAGCTATTTACAAAGTTTTTGTTAAGACTGGATAGATGGCTCAATGGTTAAGAGCATTGGCTGCTCTTTCAAGGGACTTAACTGATTCTATTCCCCATACCCACATGACAACTCATACTGTTTGTCACTAAGTTCCAGGAATTCTGATGCCCTCTTCTGGCCTCAGTGAACACTGTATGCACATGGTGCACATAAAAATATATAGGAAAAACATTCATACAATTGAATACAAATATATAAATCTTAAACAATTAAAAATATCAAGTCCCACTTTCTCTTCTTTAGTTTCTAGAAATAGAATTTTTGTATTGCTAAACTTATCAAGTAGTAGTAGTTTTCTGACAGATTTCATGTGGTTTTTCTAAATGACAACCATGTTTTGAATAAAGGCAGTTTTGTCTATTCATCTCTGATTTGAATATCTCTATTTTTTCTTAGTGGACTGTCTAGAAAAACAAGGATGATGTTGAGTAGGCATCGGAATGCCTTGTTCTGATGTTGGGAAAAATTCATTTCCATCTTTCATCGTCAAGTAAATGTTACGGTGTTAACTAATATTTTTGTATATGCCTTCTATTAAAGGGCAGTTTCTTTAGTTCCTAGCTTGCTAAGACCCTGTCTACAAATAAGATCACAATTCAGGAGTTTGGCATTCAGTGTATCTTTTGTGGGGTACAATGAAACTCCCAACGTGCAGTAAGCATCATTGATAGATTTTCAAATTAAAAACTAACCTTGCTTCCTTGAAATAACCCCATCTGATCATATTTAATCCTTTTTGTAAATTACTAGACTTGGTATGCTAATATTTTACTAATAATTCTGCATTGTTTTCATAAGGATTGTGATCTGAAATATCCCATACCTTTAAATGGTGTTCATTTAGTTTTATCATTAGCATAGTGGTGGGTTCATAAAAAATAGTTGGTAACTATTCCATCATGTTCACATTTATGGGAGAGTCCTTAGAAAAATCGTATTATTGGTTGTGGTGGTGGTGGTGCATGTCTTTAATTCAAGCACCCAGGAGGCAGAGACAGGTGGGTCTTTAAGTGTGAGCCAGCCTCATCTACAGAGTGAGTTCCAGGAAAGTCAGGGTTACACAGAGAAACCCTGTCTCAAATAAACAACAACAAAAGGAATCATATTATTTCTTCCTTAAATGTTTTCTAGAATTTACAACTAAAGCACTATAAATATGATTGTTTTGTGTAAAGATTTTTAAAGTTATAAACAATATCTTTAATGGTTATATGACTACTTCTTCTTGGGTGAGCTTTAATAGTTATACTTTTGAAGCAATTTGTTCATTTAATGTAAGTTGCTAAATTTATTAGCATAAACTTACTTGTGATATTTCTTTATTACTCTTTCTGAATCTGTCATGTCCATAGTGGTGCCTCCTCTCTCACTAATGCCAATTATAGTATTAGTTTTTCTCTATTATTAAACTATCTGTCTGATTAGAAGATTATTAATTTTTTTGCCATTTTTTCTTCTTTATTTAAATTTGAAACAAGGTTGCTTTACATGTCAATCCCAGTTCCCTCACCCTTCCACCCTCCCCTATCACCCCCACCAAACCCAGCCATTCCCCTTTTTGCTCCCAGGGAAGGTGAGACCTTCTATGGGGACTCTTCAAAGTCTGTCATATCATTTGGGGCAGGACCTAGGCTCTCCCCCATGTGTCTAGGCTGAGAAAGTATCCCTCTGTGTGGAATGGGCTCCCAAAGTTCATTCGTATACTAAAAATAAATACTGATCCATTACCAGAGGTCCCATAGACTTCCCAGTCCTTCTAACTGACACCCAAATTCAGTGAGTCTAGGTCAGTCCTATGCTGGTTTCCCAGCTATTAGAGCTCTCCCTTGTTCAGGTCAGCTGATTCTGTGGGTTTCTCCAGCCTGGTCTTGACCTCCTTGCTCATCATTCCTCCCTCTCTGTAACTGTATTCCAGGAGTTTGGCTAGTGTTTAGCTGTGGGTGTCTGCTTCTGCTCCCATCAGCTACTAGAGAAAGGCTCTAGGATGGCATATAAAGTAGTCATCAATCTCATTATCATGGAAGGGCATTAAAGGTAGCCTCTCTACTATTGCTCTGATAGTTGGGTTCAGCCTTGTAGATCTCTGGGTGTTTCCCTAGTGCCAGATTTCTCCTTAAATCTATAATGGTTCCCTCTATTATGATATATTTTTTCTTGTTTGCCTCTATTCTTTCCAGTTTGGGGTTTATTTATTTTTCTTTTTCCCTTGTGTTGAGTTTATTGCTTTCTGAACTGGCATTTTAAATTTTCCGTTCTGCTTTAACTTCATTTGTTCTTTTGTAGAAGTCTATAATTACTAGTGAATATTAATTGCCCAAGTCAATGGTTTTAACTAACATTTTCATTCATGCTTATATTGTGAAATTTTTTTATAGTGTTTAGTACTATGCATTTCTAAGTGTTGCTTCAGTTGTATCCTATAGGTTGTTTTTATGTTGTGTTTCCATTTTTATTCACTTTAAACTTTCTTCTAATATTCCCTTTCATGACTTTTATTGATTTTGTTTGATTTCATACATCTGTATAATGCATTATTATTGCTTTCACCCTTCTCTCTTTATCTCCTTTTATCCCTTTGAAGCCCTCTCACCCCTACCAGTCCCTTTCCCAAGTTCCTGACTTTTGGTTCTGTTTTGTGACCACTTTCGTTTAGCCAGGGTCTGTGTGACCATGGATTGGAAGTATCCATTGGTGCTGGTGGGTCATTCTTGGGCACAGAACTGAAGGTCACTGATTTCCTATTTCCTAAATCTATCAATAACACAATTCAACAGTTGTCTGGTGGGCCCACCGAGTCCCTTCTCCATCCATACGTGAATGTTCATTCTTTTGCAGGTCCAGTGCATGTATCTGCAGCTGTTGTGAATTCATGCTACTTACCTTTTAAAAATGGAATTACGTATGTGTTGGTATATAGGTATGTGCATGTATGTGCAGGTGCCAGCTGGAGTCCAGAGGAGAGTGTTGGATCCCTGGAGCTAAAATTACAGGTGGTTGGATGTGAGCCACCCAACATTGGTACCGGGAACTGAGCTTTATTTCTGTGCTGGAGCACCAAGAGCTCTTGACTGCTGAGCCATCTCCAGCCCCTCCCCCTTGAGTTCTTAATTGATGTAGTTTATTTAGATGTTTGGATTTTTATTTTTTGTTTCCAAATATTTGGGAGGCTCCCAGATTTTATTTTTGTTATGTATTTTTAAATTCTGTTGTGTCTGGAGAAGATGCATTTTGTGAATTCTAAAGGCAACATTTTGCATTAGCATGATTTTAATCCCTTTAAATTTATTCAAACATTTTTTATGGCTTAGACTTGGTTTTTACTGATATATTACCCATTTGCTTGGAAAAAATCCTACATTTATCGCTGTTTTAAAAGGGGAGCTTTATTTAATGCTTTATGGATGTCTATGTCAGGTGGATAACATTGTTTAAGTCCTCTAAAGCCTGATGATTTGTCTCTGTATTCTATCACTTATTAAGGGATACAAATATTAAAGTCTCTGGCTACAATTATAAAATTGTCTGCTTCTCTTTATAGTCCAGTCTTAGTGGGTTCTTATTGTTGTGACAAGCACCGTGACCAAAGCAACTTAGGAGGAAAAGGTTTATTTCATCCCACAACTCTCAGATCATACTCCATCACTGAGGTAAGTCAGGGCAGGAACTCAAAGGGGGGACAGGAACCTCGAGGCAGGAACTAAAGAGAGGCCATTGAGGAGCTTTACTTATTAGTTTGCTCCTCATGGCATGTTCAGACTTTTTTTCTTATACAGCCCAGGACCATCTGCTTAGGGCACTGTTCCCAAGGGGGGGGCATTCATATCCACACCCACAGCAATCATTAATCAAAACAATACTCCATAGACTTGGCTACAGGTAGATCTTATGTGGGCATTTTCTCAACTAAGACTACTGCTTCCAACGGATGTCTAAGTTTGTGTCCAGTTGACAAATTCCAACCAACAAAAGCCTCATTAATTTTACTTCATATATTTTGAAGCCTCTTACAAGGTTTATACAGTTTATACACTTTCAGGATCATTAATTATGTCTACTTGTTGTATTGAAATGTCCATCTTTATTTGTAGTATTGTTTTTTGCTTCGAAATCTTCTCTTCTGATTTCGATACAGCCATGAATTTTGAACATTTTAATAGAAAATTAATAGAAAATATGTGTCATTATATAAGGTATGCTCTCATTTTTTTGCTTTGTCTTTTGAGATTTTGATAGGAAACTTCCTTTACACATATACCATTGCTTGTGAGCTAACTCCTCACCAGTTTCTGGTTCTTTACCTGCAATGGAAGCTGCTGCTTTGGGCATGTGCATGTGGGCAAGCTGGCAGGTCAGGGTATAGACACAGATTGAAGGTAAAGGGAGAGTGAGAAAAGACAAATGGCCAGTATTCTCACTGTCAGAGAAGGTAGCAGATAGGGACATCTGCCTGTAAGCCAGTTGATGACACCAGGGCCAAACGAATTCAATCTTATACCAATTAACTTGTAATCTCATAATTACTAGTGGAGTCTGGTGGCTCTCAAGTTTCTATATCTGTCTGAGAGGTGTTCACCAGTTTGGGCACAGTCACTTAAACATGATAGATGGAAAAAAGAGGTAGAGAAAGTGGAAGAAAAAGATGATTTAGAGAGTGTGTTAACTTGAAAACTTGATTCCTCTCATTTGCTGCCAGGGTTACCCTGGATCCTGGATCCGGAGCACTCCCAGGTGCTTTGGTCCCAGGAGAGAGGTAGAACCAAATTAGATTGTCAGAGACAAACAGATTAAAGGGGTCAGGGATAGCCAGTAGTAGGATATCAGCTTTAGTAGAGCCTCTGTTTTTCCCGTTAGGAGCATTATAACACATTAGGTCAGGTACTGCCTCCTCTCTCCAACTGTTTGGGTAAGGCAGCAGCAAATAGCCCTCAACACATCACATTAAGTTCCCAGGTCTAAAGATCCCCTGTTTTGTGGATTCTATGGCCACTAACACACCGACTAATTATTGTTTAATCATTGCTTTAAAACCGATTGCCACATTTCAATCACTACATTAATTACTCCAATGTTAACCTGCATTTTTCTTTTCTTTTTTTAAAAAAATATTTTATTTTTATTTTTGGTTGTTAGCTCATTCCTCCTAAGGTCTTCTTTCTACTTTAATTGAAATTCAGCTCGTTGTAATGCTGTAACACCCCCTTTATCCAGGCCAACTGAATCTCTCCATTCACTGGAGAGAGGACAGAACAGAGAAAGCCGTCCACCCAACCCCCCCGGGATTAGGGAGTTTTGACAGCTGTCCAAGAGGAGCCCTGAGATTCGGGCCAAGGACCATGGCAGGACAGAGACAAACGAGAGACACAAAAGAGTGACAGGGCATGAGAGATAGGCAGGGAGGCATCCACAGAGGAATAAACGGGACAAGGGTTTTCAGAGCCCGCTCAGAGATGCTGAAAGGGGTGTTGAAAGGGAGCAGAGAAGAACAGCTCAAAAGGAAGGATGGTGACGAGGATCCGAGAGGCCTTGGAGAGCAGGGCGGCCAGGGGCTGGTCAGGAAGGAGAAGGATGAAGTCCAACCTCTAGGGACAGGGCAGTCCTGCTTGGGAACTGAGCGGGAGGGCTGAAGGAGTCAGGCGGGCAGGTCGGGGTTCCCAGCGCGCACCTGGGAGCAGGGTGGGGCGGGGAGGTGGCGGGACCCGGAGCGCAGCGGAGCGCGCAGCGGCCGCAGAGCCCCCTGCGAGCCCGGAGAGCGCCCGGCGGCCCCGCCCTTCGCCCTGTCGCCTCCTCGGCCCGGGCTTTTCCTGCGGGGCTCAGGAAGCCGGCCTAGTGCGGCGCGAACAATAGCTCGGGCTGAGCTCCGGGAGGGCGGGCGCGGGCCTCGGGGAAGGGCGCGTCGCACCGCGGGGTGCCCGCGGCGAGGCCCGGGGCCCGCGGGAACGTCCCTGGAGCTCAGCGCTCGCCCGGTCATTGTTGGCCAGGACCAAGGGAGCAGGAGTCCGGGAGGAGCCACGGGAGCCGCGGCGGCGGGAGCCAGAGGGGGAGCCCGAGAGCTCGCGAGCCAGCCAGGGAGCCGGGAGGGAGGTAGCAAGAGAGAGAGAGAGAGAGAGCAGAGCAGAGCAGAGCAGAGCGAGGGAGGGAGGAGGTAGGGAGACAGGGAGGGTGGGAGGGAGGAGGAAAAATAAAGAGGAGAGAGCCGAGCGGGGCTGAACAATAGAGACAGGCGGACGGGCGAGGAGAGCCAGCTGCCGCTGCCGGGCACCGCGGGCGCGCAGGCAGCGGGGACCCCCGGCCCGGGCCAGACAGCAGGCGGCCAGCGCCCCGGGGAAGGGGACCATGGGGGAACCGGCGACAGGCGCCCCCAGCCCGCCGCGCGCCGCCGCCTGAGGAGGCTCGGAGCCCCCCGCCGCAGCCCCCCGCCCCGTGCCCGCGACCCGAGCCCCGCGGCCACCGGCTCAGTGGCCACGGCCACCGCGCCCTCCGCCCACCGGGCGCCGCGCCGCCCTCGGCCCCAGGCATCGCCGGCGCCCGGCTGCCCGCGGACGCCTTCCCCCAGTCATGAACCCCCGGAGGGGGCAGCGGAGGAAGGGGGAGCCGCCGACTCAGACGTGGACGCCTTTTTCCGGACAGGTAAGGTCAGGCTGGGCTCGTGGGGCTGGGGGTTGAGGGCGGCCGCCTCGGACAAGTTTGGGGACGGCAGGCTGCCGCCGGGGCGTGCGAGTCGGAGGCGGCCCCTCGCGGTCGTCGGGGCTGGAGTTGTGGAGGTTCACGTTGTTCTGGCGGTGCTGGCTGCGTTTTGGGGAGGGCGTGGGGGCTGGGCGCCCCTCGGCGTTCACCCCAGTTGCGGGAGTCTGTGTTGGGGAGGCGGGAGGCGGTCCTCTCGGGCCGCCTTCTCCGGGCGATGTTGGATCACTTTGCAGCGCTTCGCTTCTAGCCCCCGGTGTCCCGGCCCCTCCCTCTGCTCCCCACTCCCACGGTGCCTGTCTGCTGGGCTCGGGGGTCGCCCGAGGTCGGTGTCCCTTCTTCCCTCCAGGCCCCGGAGCCCTGATGTGCCTAGAGGGGCAGCAAGGGTCGCGAGGCGCTCAGGCTGCAGTCTGACAGGCAGGAGCCAGGCGATGATAGATCGTGCCGGGTGCGTGTGGGGAATCAGCGTCTGGGACTTTTGACCGGCTGGGAGGACCACGGTCACCTCGGATCTGCTCCTTGGCCCTTTCTCGAGCTCGGGGAACCGATGAGTTGTACCTAAGAATCGCTTATTTCTGGAAGTGTGAGTTAGCTAGCGTCCCTCTCCATACACACCCACCAAATCTTTGCTTGCCTGAGGCGCGTGGAGCCAGGGTTGGCTCTCCTGCGCTTTGCGCCTCTGCACCTCGCATGCAGCAGGTCCATAGCTGCTCTTGTTTGCTGGCTCCACCGTCCCTTCACCAGAACAGACACTGATCACCCTCATCTCCTACCACCTGTAGCCCTGTTTCAAACATTTCATCACCAAGGAGTCCCCATCTCTCTTGTACCTGTAGCTTCCTCCAGCTCCGTTGTGCAGTTCCCCAGCTCCCCCACACGTCTGCAACCATTTTGTCTGGAATCTTTGTCCCAAGGACTCCCATAAGTTATGGATGCCCCTCGCATCTGCCCTCCCTTTGGGAAAGTCGGATCAGAGGACATGAACTGGTGGGGGTCAGGGGTCAGGTTAGCTCTGGAGGCTTCGCATCCATTTGTTTCCTAACACTGTTGCTTTACACTGGAGGTCCACTCTAAGGAAGGGAGTGGGGCTCTTTGTCGGGGAACTTGTGGCTTTGGAAGTCAAGACTTAATTGGCCCATATGGTCATCTCTAATTGGTCTGGAGAGGAAAGAGCTGGAGGACAGGAGTAGATGCCAGGGTCTGGAGAAGGGGAAGAGGCTCCTGTCTGTCATTCTTTCCTGCTTCCAGGGCTCAGCCTGCTTTCCCTCCCCACCCCCTCCTTCCCCTTCCCTGGAGTCAGCATTTTTACTTTCTGCTTTCCCTGTCTCTCCTTTCTCCCCTGCTCCTTGCTCCTCTCTTAGAAACTGAAGCAGGGATTCTATAGAGATGTCTGACTGGAGTTTATAACCCTGAATCTAGGGAAAGAGGCTCTGGGACTCAGTGACATCCAGACACTCACAAGGAGGTCTACCAGACTCCACTTACATCCCAGCCTGGCCAAGCAGCTGCATTTTTTTTTTTTTTTAAACCTCTGGAGGAAAACACACTGTGGTGTGAATTAATCTTCTACCCCCTTGCTTTTCCTCTTCCTTTTTTCCCCTCTCCTCTTCCTGTCCTCTTTTCCTTTTGGATAGACATTAATTTTGTACTTTCCAATTCTAGAGACATAATAATTACTTTCCCCCAAACAACTCTTAGCTTACATTGTCTAAAACAACTTACATTGTCAAAACTTAGCTTACATTGTCTAAAACATCTCTTAGCTTACACTGTCTAGGTTGGTTTCAAATCACAGGGTAAGAAGTGGGCTAGGGTCAGTTTCTTATTGGGTGATGCCCTTCTGCAGGCAGCCCTCCTTGCTTCAGGGAGGCGTCGGTGGTGGTAGTGGTGGCCAGGGAGGCTAGACCTCATGTGCACTTACAATTAGAGACAATTTAAACCCTTTATACACAAACCTGCAAATGATTGATGGCCTGTGACAAGCTGCTAACGGGGTAAGTCTAGAATAGAGCCTTCCTGCCTCATGACCCTCTGTGTTCTGCCCGCTGACCTTCACCCTACCTGCAGTTTGTCACAGATGCCCTTGTTGGGATTCTTAAGCCTGGAAAGACTATGTTTCTGAACCTTCTCCCTTCTGATTCATGTATTCTGTAGAACACAGCTCTGTACCTGGCTGGCTGGCTGAATTATAAATTTATTCAACCGAGAAACCAAGAAACCTTCAAACAGATTGTTCAAAGTTTCCACCACCAGGATTACCCCCTTCTTTCTGGTGGAAAAATTTGCAAGTACAAAGACCAGACTGGCAATTACTTTGTCAAAACTCTGGCATACTATGTCTCTAATTAGGCATGATTTAAATAATTTAGTCATTTTACTTGTTTGGCTTACCTGCTTTCTGATTATTTAGAATTTTTAAGTTCTCATGACCAACCGATTAAATGAGATTCTCCAATCTTACTTCTTTGCACGTACAAGGCTATAGAACCCACTCTACTCCTATACACTATCCTATAGTATAATATAGATTGACAAAGTCCCACTTGTCTTCCTAAGAATTCTGTTTCAAGCTTGAGAAAGTATGTTACAGGTTTTAAATTTTAATTTAACTTTAACTTTTTACTGGTTATGGTTGTAAGGCAGCAAAAGGAGATAGGAGAGCCCTGGACTAGGACAAGAAACTATTGACCCATAAAGACTTTTAAACACCTATTAGGAATCTTCTGCTGTCCAGGGTGCTGTGGGGCACAGGGGAAATATTCAAAGTGAGTTCTGTCCTCAAGAACAGATTGCTAAGGGTTAGGATGCTGTAAGTTAGAGTTGTCAGAGCTAGAGAAGGTGGAGCCTAGGGTGGGTTTTGAAGAGGGGACAGGGAGACTGAACAAAGATAAAAGGACTGGTCTTTGGGGAGCCTGGCCTGACTCAGAGAAAAGGGTGGGTTAGTAAGGACAGGAACAGGGTTGGTTAGGTATAACAGAATCGAATGAGACAGTCTGAGACCTTCTGAAAAGGAATTTGGACTTGATTCAAGGGAGCCAGGGAGTCATTGCCAGTGTTTGAGCAAGGACACATCATAAAGAAAGTAGTGTTTTGGAAATTTTCTGGAGGAAATTTTATTGATGAAGTGAAAAATAAAAATAAAGGTAAGATCCAGGGAGATGCAGAGGTCATCTGAGGCTGAGGTGGGGACTGGGGAGCTTGTCCAGTATTTATGGCAGAAAGGATGGGGGAAGCAGAGCTGACTTTGAGAGACATTATTAGAGGTGGAAGTGCTGTTATTTACTGACACCCAAGGATGGACAGTGTCCCAGCTGACTGATGTGGTCTGGCTGAGAACAGTAGACAGATGCTTTATGTATGTTTATGTATGAGGGACTGAATGTGGACATCTAAGTGGAGTTGGATATGTAGACTCAAGGCATGGGCAGGAGTGGTTGCACTGATTTGGAAGGCTTGGTGTACTCGAAGCTTCCAGACATGGAGGGAGGAGGGAGAAGGACAAGGGGGTCTTAATTAGGAAATGGCAGAAAGGAGTCTGGATCCTGGAGGCCCCAAGGGGTCCATGTGATCTCTGATGCGATGATGGGCCAGACAGGCTGAGTAGAAAAAGGAAAACCTGGGAGCTGACTTTGAGGTCACAGGATCAGCAGGAACACAGGGTGAGAAGGAGGGTATAGTCACTTGGAGTGTATCAGCAAGAGACAGGGTGGAACACTAGTGTCAGGAAAGGAGCTTTGAGTTTTTGTCATGGGTGGTTTGGGGTGACAGAGATCAAGCTTCAGAGAGGAAAGACAAGATGCTAGAATGGCTGCGTGGGATCCCAGAGACGAGACAGAAGAGTGGGCTCTGTAACATAACTCAGAGCTTAGCTTTGGGAAGCAAAAGAGAAACCTTTCTTTAAAATGCAAAGGCAAAAAGGCTGGAAAAGTGAAAAGAAGTTGAGGCGAGTAATGCCCCATGTTCAGCTTTCTGTTGAACTTTGACTTCTGCATCCAGACATTTCAACTGGAAAGATACAGTTAACTGGGCTTTGGCCAAGTTCTGCTCAGCTCTGTTTGTGTTTCTAACTCCCAGACCACCTTCTCCTCTTCAATTTCTCAATTCTGTAAGTGACATCTTTTCTTTCCCAGTCACGTCTAAAACCTTGGCATTAATTCGTGGAATGTCTCTCCTCTAACAAGCCGTGTTACATAGTCCTACATAGTTAGCCTGTTGCTCATTCTCAGGGGGTGACTGCCTTAGGCCTGTCCTCCATCGATTCCTTTTACAGCTCCCTTTTCATCCTTCACAATCTATCCTCTCTCTACACTGTCCCCGAGGCTTATGCCACTTACTGAAACACTCTTTTCATCATCATGTTACTATCTGGCTTATGAAGCTCGCAGTTACTTTTTGTTGCCTATGGGTCAAGTCCGTACTTTGCTGCTCAGTTCTAGCTAGCTTCCCTTTTCACTGTCTTAGAACATCCTCACTCTTATCGACTCACCTCCATCCCACTCCACAGCCTCCAAATCCAATACATTCTTCAAGATTTGTGTTCAGCATTTTTGAGTTTATAGTTTATGACTGCCTCTGTAAAACTCCCAGTGTCTATAGCCTTCTAACTGTACCAGTGGTATTGTATTATTGTTGGACCTATTTCCCCATCAAAATTCTTTATTTTTTAGAGGTAAATATAAAGTCTTTAAAATATTTTACAAGTCTTCAACAGTCTCATCTTCTTTAGAGATATAGCAAACATGGGCAAAATGTAATTAATTGTTGAATCAAGGTGATGGCATGTCCCACTCAACCCATCATTCCTCAAATTTAGAGATAATAACTCCATTCTGCCTGTATAAGAAAACAAACTACTCTCAGTCCATATCATGGAAAAAAAGACTTGGAAATAACAACACACTCCATGTGCAGTTCTTTGAGTAAATATCAGCGCACGGTCTGTACATTGCCAGGTAACTGAAAAGGGAGAAATTCTTTTACCTATTTTTTCAACCAAGAAAAACATCTCCTTTGATGTTACTCTTAACACTTCACAAGGTATAAACATGATGCCTGGTGTGTTAGTTAGGGTTTATATGGCTGTGGTAAAACACCATGACCAAAAGGAGCTTGGGGTGGAAAGGGTTTATTTCAGGTTACCATCACAATCATAGTCCATTACTGAGGGAAAGTCAGCCTAGGAACTCAAACAGGGCAGAGACTTGGAGGCAGAACAGAGGCCATGAAAGAGAGCTTACTGATTTGCTCCTCCTGGCTTGCTCAGTTTGTTTGCTTACACACCCCAGGGACCACCTCAGAGTTGGTACTGCCTGCCTAGAGGTGCTACCACTCATAGGGGACTGGGCCCTTCCATATCAATCATCTATCAAGAAAATTCCCTACAGACTTGCCTGAAACCTAGTGCTTTGGAGGTATTGTCTCAATTTAGATTCCTTCTTCCAAGATGACTTGACCTTGTGTCAAGTTGACATACACGATCCAGCATACTCCATTCAGTGCTTATTGTATCTTGTAAATTCTCTTCTGCCATCATCAGTCATCAATTGGACATTTAGTCATACCCTTGTTCAGGAACTTTTGGAGGAGTATTGAGAGGACTTTGGGTTTCTGGAGAGATGATATTGTATTTTAGGTAGGTGATGTTTACAGTAATCTATGTCTACCTCTGTAAGATCATAGAGGCTGGACTTCATCCTTGGATTGTTGACTTCCAGTGAGACAGTTATTGGCAATTCTGTCTAGCTAAATTTGATAGTCGTTTATGGGAAGACAGGAGGCATTGGGATGAACTAGAGCTACAGAAAGAAGTGATGTTACAAGTATGAAACTGGTCCTGCTTGTGAATCTCTGACCTGAGAGAATGAACTAGGGGTTCTCCTTAGACTTTGGAGAACAAATCCCTTTGGCGTTCCTCATGGTTGCAGTTGGCTTGTGTATCTAGAGTTGGGCCTTATAGGGATAGCACAGTGGTTCGCAGCCAGGAGAAATGCTGCTCTCTATTAGAGAACATTTGGCAATATCTAAAGACTTTTATTTTATTTTTTGGTTGTCACAACATATGGGGCAGTTTGCTGTAGGCATCTAGTTGGTAGACAGGGATAGAATGCTGCTAAATATCTTTCATGCACAAGATAGAATCACCTAACCAAAAATCTGTACTGATGGCAGAACCCTAGACTAGCCAGAGGACCCTGTACCTTGGATCAGATAAGCTCAGCACTAACTAGGGGCTTGCTCTTGGGTAAATTACTTGCTAATACTCATCTTCAGGAATTCTGAAACATGGGACTAATACACCTTGTTTTACAGTTTGAGAAGCTTAAGTAGAAAAAGAATATACTGTTGGTGGGGTGTTGTTCCTGTTGTTTTAGTTATGCAGTGGGCACCTCTAGAAGGCTGCTGGGTAGGGTTTCTCATGCATGGGAGGATGCCAGAACAGTAGCATGAGGGAGGCAAAGAGCCTTGCCCACCCGTGGATTCAGAAGGCTGACTTTGGGCCTCAGTGCTCTTTCCTGCAGTCCTTGTTTGACAAATACACATTGAGTGTCTACTGCAGCCACACACTGTGGAAGTGTATAAAACCATTAAAGGAAAGATTATAGAGCAGGAAGGGAAATGGATGTAAACACAAATATACTCCCTCTGGGAGTACTTGCACTTAATGGGCTGAAAGGGGAGAAAAAGCCTGTGAAGGAAGGTCATGCGTGAGAGCAGGAAGGCGATACTCCTTTTTGCTCCCTACTTACCCGAATGACTTGTACACATGACTTTGGCATCTACATAGGAAGTGGATAATAATATCTTCAACGCCCCCCCATCCCTTATAGAATTGTTGAGAGATTCAGATAAGATACAGTTCAGTGTCTTTATAAGTTGTACAATGATATCCAAATATCTGCAGATAGTCATTTCAAATGGAACGTTCTGTTTCTCTAAGTGCCTCTCTCAACAAGTAGTATCTTATGTAATCTCACCTCTGCAGGACCATTCAGTCTGAGGGGAGAGATGGTCTTAATCATTCTTGATCCCCAAGGGGTCCTATTACACAGGTCAGGTCACTTCTGTTCTTAACTCTTGCACAAAGGAGTAAATGTTTAGCCTCCTGTAGTCCCATGCTATTGGCAGGAACCTGGTGAAAACAGACTGCCTTGCTTCTGCTGAGCCTCAGGTGGGTGCAGAGAATTGGTCCCTTCCCATTCCTTCTCTGTTTGCAGTTCAGACTCTTCCTGCCACCCCTTTGTGTGAATGACTGGCAGGAAAATAACTAGGAAGTGACTGACAGCCATAGAGTTGTTGGATCAATAGAGCTGCTTGAAATCGTGTCTGCTGAGGAGCAAGAGAACAGAAAGTATCTTCTAGGAGGACAGAGACATTCATTTATTCAGGAAAGAAAAAACTTGGAGAATTAGATTTGTCTCCTCCCCTTCCACCCCCATAGCGTTATTAGAAATGAGCCAGGTACTTACTAGGGAACATGGATACCAGGAATAAACAAGCAAAGGAGTGAAAAGTGGTAGATGATCTGTATAGTTATGGGAGTGGTTATGTCTTCAGCTGGCGCTAGAACGTGTTGTATTCCCAGGCTGAACAGTAGTAGGAGACAAGAACATACATGCTCAATGGACAACAGTCACAGTCCAGTCTATGGGACCCAGAGGATTCAGGTAAAGAATCAATGGGAGTTGAGACTCAGAAGTGGATGGGGACCACATTGATTGATTGAATGTTTTAGTTCATGAATTAAAGCATGAGTGTTTTGCGTGGAAGGTCAATGAGTTGGCTTTTCCTGCAGTTGTTTATAGGCTTTGTGGATTTCTCTGAACATGGGCAGTGCTGTGATGAGGAACATGAATCTGGGAGCCCTGTGGAGTTTCTCTGAGAATGGAGAAAGAGGCTGCTGGCTGGGGAAAGGTGGCTAGATAGCCGTGGCATCATAGGAGGGCCTGAGCTTGAGGCACTGAGGTAGACATGGAAAGGAGGTGACTTTGGGGAGGTTAAGCCTACAGGACCTGACAAGTTGAACGTAGAGGTGTCAAGGAGGTCAGAACTAAAGCGTAGAGGCTCAGTGACTGGGAAGACAGAGTTTCCCTTGGCAAAAACCAGGAGTTGGGAAGTTCCCACAGGGGGAGCAGCTGTGGGGACCAGAGGAGAGGGAGGATTTGGAGAAATTGCTTGGGACATGTTGCATTTCAGGTGTTAGTGCATAGCTAAGGGAAGTGTTGATTCAGTAGGCGAATACCAAAGAGAGTCTGGAGCCTTGGAGGGAAGCCAGAGCCGGAAACAGAGATTTGGGAGATATCTGAAAGAAGTTGTGGCTGGAGCTATCAGAATAGATGAGATAATAAATGAAAAGCTTACACATATTTAAGGGCAGAAGGCCAAGGACAGAGCTGCAGATTGAATGTGAAGGGCTGGAAGAGAAGTGGGAGGGAGTAATGTTTAGAGGAAAGCAGGCAATCAGTGGAGTTTGGTGTTTGAGGCTGAAGGACATGGGACTGGTTCTTTGGTCAGGGAGACCATTGGTGATGTGTGAAGTTAGTTTCAATCCTGTACGGGGAGGTGGAGTTAGAATTGCAAGGGGAATTGAGAGCGAGTGGATGGGGAGGAAGTGGTGGGAGTACATATAGATGACTCTTAGGAAAGGTTTGGCTGTGAAGGGAAGGTTAAAAATAGTCAAGGAGTTGGAGATGGGGAACCGACTTGAGGGTAGGCTTTTTTTAGGTAAGGAAGACATGTGAATACCTGGGGTGAGGAAGAGGCAGAAGGCACACCGGAGGTAGAGAGTGAATAGGGAGAGAGGAAGACCCTGGGTCAGCCTGCATGTCTGTTCTGTGCTGTGTGGGCTCCAACGTAGGGCCTCGGGTGGACAAACACTCTCTAGCATGCAGCCAAATTCCCAGCCTCAGGCTAAGGGGTGGATCTCAAGATCAGCTGGGGGTCGCCTTAGCAATGCTTTCCTTTTAGGGGCTAAAGGGAAGTCACTGGTTAGCCAGGACCTGAGGATCCAAGTACCTGGTCAACAGCACCTGTATAAAGAATCTCTCCTTTGCAGGGGTCAGGGATGTGTCATCTCTGAAGTGGGTGGCCTGGATGAAGTGACCCTCTGAGGCGTTTGTACAGAAAAGCTGGGAAACATCCCTCAAGTGGATCTACTCTGGGCTCGGCAGAATCGCCTTCTGAGGGAAATGAGCCAGCGAGGCAAGTGGTAGACCAGGAGTGAGGGGAGCAGAATGGGAGTTGACTCAGGCTAGGTCTCTGGGCAGCCTGCTGTAGAGGGCTTGGGCCCTGGCCACCAGGGGAGAGTACCACTCAGAGCTGGTGCTGCTCATGGTGTTCCAATTTCCTAAAGGTCTAGGCTATCTAGAAGGAAGCAGAGCAGAGATCACAGCAGTACCCCCCACACAAGGAAGATGTCACACACTTGTTGTTGTCCTCAAAGTGCTCCCTCTAACTCTATGGGTATATAGAGCATGTTATAAGTAGTCATGCAGCCCATGTTGCTAGCAATATAATATGTTTATATGTAAGACTAGTGTAACTATATTACATATATGTCATTACTGCTTTGCTGATTTGATGAATCTCTTTATATTCCAAATTATGAAAATTATGACATTTAGTAGGCCCCTCCTTCCCTCCTTCCTCTCTCCTTCCCTCACTCTGCCCTCCTCTCTCTTTTTTCTCTTTTTTCCTCCCTTCTTCCTGCCCCTCATCTTTTTCTTTCTCTTTCCTTTACTGTGCAGAGGTAGGTAGGGGTGTTATTTTTAAATGTGGTATTGCATTTATTTCAGGCACAACATGCAGGGACAAGGGCTGTGGTTAAAAATCTCCACCTTTTACACACTCACTCCACAATCCAGGGACAGTGAACATCATGGGGAGGGTGTAGTGGGTACACAGTATTGAGTTGGCAGCTGGACAGTGAGCCTAGAAGGGGTCTTGGAGGCTGACAGATGGTTAATTGGATGTGACAAAGGGGGCTGAGAGGGAGGGGTCTAGGGCTCCTGTGGGATTTCCATCTCTGTCTACTTACTATTCTGGAGAGGGGGGTGTGAGTGAGGAGGAGCTGCTCATCAACAGTTGGAGCAGGAGATTGGCGGACTCCCTGTTGGGATTGTGGCTATTGAAGATGCTTTGCTGGAATAATGCCACAGCTTTAGATAAGAGGGAAAGCACAGGATCTCCTGCCTCTTCTCAACACCCCAGTGCACTGACACAAGGCATGCTCAGATACTGGGGTCTAAGGAGATGCTTGACCAAGTATTGGGTCAGTGCCGTTTCTAGGATGATGGTATGTCATGTGGTAACAGAACAGGGGATCAGCAGCCTTACCTGGCTGTGTGTGTGGAGGGGTCACCTGAATTTAGATGGATGAAAAAGTGGTGAAAATGAACACAGACTTTGGTGATGAAAAGCATAAATTTATATGGTACCAAAAGGACATTTTGGGAGCACTTGGTAGTATTATATATTTTTAATTATAGGTGTGAGAATTTTAGACTTGTATGTGTGATTTTATGTACACATATAAACTTTAATAAAATGTCTTAATAAGTTGTCAGGTCTACTGATGTCATCTTTTACTTTTGAAAGTTGAAACCTTTTGAATGTTTGAAAAATACACAGGAGACAATGGTAGAGCCTAGGTATGATAAAAGGTGGGGTGCCTGTGCCGAGGGAGGCTAACAGCATGGGTGTCAGCTTCCTCAACAGCCAGAAGGAGATGAGATTCCTGGACAAAAAGACCGACTCTGGAAGGGATGGAGACTACTTCTGTGGTTATGTGGGAGTCTAGGTGGTTTCCTGATTGGAGGCTAGAGATGTTAGTAAGCTGATTGGAGCTGTTTTTGTGCATGAAAACTAAGATCAAGCATGGAGAGATGCTGGGACTTGGGAAGAGAGGGGCCAGACTGGGCATAGTTTCTGGAGAAGGAATGAGAATTACCTCAACAGATGAGCTCTTCAGTGATGTCAGAGTAACCAGTCTGCCGGGGTTCTGCATGCTGATCAATTTTGTGAAGTCTGGGTTGGGAATAAAATGAGGATTCCTGTGTCTCTGACTGGTGTCTTGAACAAGAAGTCAGGTGGGAATGTTACATAGGAGATGTAACACCAACATCATCACAAATCTTTATAGAAAATAATGGCTCCAAGACTGTCTTGAGGCCATAGCTTAGAAAATGTCCATGTCTGTATTCAGCAGCATTAATGTATATACATACACTTTGCTTTGGACTTTTTTTTGTATTCTCAACACCCAGCTGAGTGTCTCACAGATAATAGTTGCTTAACTATTATTTGTTGGCCTGATTTTTCTTTCTTTCTTCCTTTTTCTTTCTTTTTTTAAAAAAGCTAATTATTGGTGTGTATGCCATTTGGGAGTTACTCAATACTGTGCGAATGAAATAAAAATCATTTTTGTGGACAGGCAATTCTACCTTAAACAAAAAGACTTGTAAAATCAACACTGGAATGTAGATATTTGTTGAGTCTGAATTAGTCAGAGGGGATCCTTAGTAACACTTGATTATAAATATCCAGATATTTCATAAGCACTGGAAGAGTAAATAGAGGTGCATTCTGGTTGGTTTTTTTTCTCCTGTTTTAGGAAAACCCCAGTAGGAAAGTACAAATGTGCAAATGGATCCACTTGTGAGTACTGAGTGGATGACTGGTGTTATTCTCCTAGCTGCTAAACGTGGCAGCTCATGGTTCTTTTCCTTCAGTTTCTGGTCTTGGATTAGGGGGGAAATATCCAGAGATCAACCAGAAAGGGATTTCACGGATGTGTTAATTCACATAATATGTTTTTACTGCCACCAAGTTAAACAAATTTCAATAGAATGGCAAAGGTTCATTTAGAAAGATGAGTTTTAAGGTGTCCCTTTATAGAACACTTATGTTTTCACATCTGAGGATTGCTTGCAGTATCATTGTTATTATACTGCTGCTTACTGTAGAGTATTTAGACAGTACAATGTAGAGGATACAAAAACTACCATAATCCAGAGAACCCTTGTTTGCTATCTTGAAATATTTCATTTTGTTCTTTGAGCTCATCTTTTGCTTTTGATTATTGGCTTAAGATAAAAGACAAACTGTGGAGTGGAGGTTAGACTTTTTGTGAATGAAGTCATATTCCACTTAATTAAACATAAAACATAAAACACATGTATTTCATTGTACAAAGTAAAGACAGACAACAAAACCTGTGTATGAGGGTTGGAACATAGAAGACTCCTCAGTTGTGTGAAAGAGTAAATGCATTGATGCCTACTTTAATAAAATATTTATATAGAGCAAATATACAGGGCATATGGTCTCCCCCATAATATTTTGATGACCCTAACAGGTAGATGTGCCTGTTGCATATATAAATATGTGTTTGCATAAATGCACAACTTTCTTTTATATAACAAAAAAGTATCATGCCATGTCTGATATTTTGTAAATTGTTCTTATCACTTTATAGTTATGGACAGTTTTCCATGTCAGTATATCTATTTCTGCTTTGTTTTAAGAGCTATATTACATTTTGTTGTGTGCTATGTTGTGTTTACAGTTCTCCCAAGGATAGACATTTATAACCCAGATTTTCCATGAATTAGTGTTTCTTTTAACCTTTCTTTTTCTGGGACATTATTTAGTTCAAACCATACTGAGAAGGGCCACTCGATTTCTTTTTCTTTTGATCCTTTTCAAAGGTGACTAGGACTACTGTGGGTTCTGGATATTTCTTCTGCTTTTATCCTCAGGAGAGAGGGGAACAACCTGTCCTTATTGCCCAAAGATAACTTCCTGTGGTATGTTTAAGAATGCTTTGTTAGTGACTGTCAGAGGGCTGGTGGAAGCTCCTCCTGGCCTCCTTTACTGTGTGCATTAAGTAAATTAAGAGCCAGATTCTCAGTTAAAATTAGCCCCCCCAAAAGCTGCATGTATTTTGTGGACTTCAGTGCATGTTAAGTCTGTTACTGCAGGCATCAGAGTGTGTATGCAAATGAAATTGTCTGCCCTTGGCTAAGATCAGGCAGGGCTGTGATTCAGGAGACCCTGGTCTCCAATCCTCCCCACCACTAACTAGCCCCGTGAGTTGGCCAAGGCAGTTCATATTCCTGTTTTTACAGATGGGACCTCTCTTTCCTCATCTGAAGAACGAGGTCAACATACTTTGCTGCCATACCTCATAGGGATAGTATGAGATAAAGTGAGGAGGTAGAAGGAAAATGCTTTGGAAAAACAAAATTGCTGACTGCATGGGAAGGGACTTTGTCAGCTCTTCTCTGGGGTCTCCTTTGGTTTTGAGTGTGGGTTGAAAGCTGAGCTAGGGACTTGGATAAGAGTGACAGCTTGTTCTATACTCAAGGACTTACTGCATTTTTTCATGTCTGGTAGGAAATTGGCAGCAGTGGAGCTGGAGTGAAATGTTTCGTGATATGTTCTATTTGCTTTTGCAAGAAATGCTCATAGGAGAGAATAGCCAGTCTGCCGGTTGAGAGCGGCCTAGGGGCTCCTTCCACTGGGCAGCAATGTGGCATAGTTACACACTTACTTCTTATTGTCCAGACATGCAAAGAAAATGTAGCTCTTAATATTTCCTAAAGTGGAGCTAATTCATTTTTATACCAATTTTTGTTTGCTTTATAATAGTCTTTTCCCAACTAGTCTGTTTTGAACTAATGCTCTGGTGAGATTGAACTGTTAGGTTGCATAGACCCCCCACCTCCCACGCTTATCACTTCTCTTCAGAACGGGGTCTAGGTACAAAGAGGTGTTCTGTGGCTGGTAGCCGTGGGGGCGGGAGAAGGATGGAACCACAGTGAGCTTGTTGGCTTCCCCTGCTCTCTGTATGGAGCTGATCCAATCCTATCTCTGGTATGGGTGTTGGCAACGGCATGGCCAGAATTGTGCTGATGGCTGGCACTAAAACTGAAGTCTATACTTTTTTCCTATGGAATCAAAGTCCTTGTATGCCATGGACATTTAGAACAGACCATGGGCCTTCCTCTGGTCTCTGGTTCTCAGAGTACTACACTAAGAAGTGAAGAGATTTGTGGATGTCCGTTCTGCTGGGTGCCAACTGTGAAGACATGAGAAGAAAGTAGGGACTTTGCTCTGGAAGCCTGAAGTGGGTTGTTTTCCTTTCTTGGGGGTGGGCTTAGGGATGGGGAGGCAATCCTTGAGTCATTTGATCCAGTTCTACTTATTGGGTTATTTCTAAAGCTGCCGTCCTCAGCTTTGACTAGACTTGAGTTGGTACTGTTAGTAAAGGGCATCGAGACCCTAGTATCTGCTCTAGATGCAAGTGTCCTCAATGCTCCAAATGCTGGAGAAGTGCTTCCCTGTGCTCCTCATAACAGGGGACCCCTCTTGTCACATCCTCAGTACTCCTCACTTCTGGTTTAAAGTAACTTCACTGCTAGATCCACCCAGGCTGGCTCTTGGAATGTTCACAGGAACTTAGTTATTCAAGCTGCAAACTAAAAAAATCCTATCCCGGTATCAACAGCTGAGCATTGACATTTTGTCTTTGCCTGCTGCTATGACTACCCTGAGTTTCTCTGAGGCAAATAAATGCTTCTGGTAGAGCAAGGGGGACGTTAAATATATGTAAGGACATGCAAAGGAGGAAAGTGTATAACACTTTAAAAAGTATTCCCAAATTAGACATGATTTAGGAAAACAAGGGTTGAGAAATTGTGCTTCTAACTTCCAGATAGCTTTGCTGTGGGGCTCTTCTATATACATGTGTGAGGGTATGCCATGTAAACATGCAGGGGTGTGGCGGGGTTGATTCTTCCAACAAGCATTTAGTGAGCACTTGGTACATAGTCTGTGCTGCGTACAGAGTGGTACAGCAGTGTTCGGGGAGCTCTTGGTCTCAGGAAGGATGGAGTGATGATAGACTCATACAGAGCTGTCTCACAGCGGCCTGCATTCTGATGTTTGGGTCTCATAAGTCTGACTAACAGTTGACATAGGGGCCTGTGCTGGGTCTAGTTTCCCTGTACCTTGACAGCATCTGATTTCCGGGTCATTGCAGCCTTCTAAATAATCAGATCCAGGCAGCTTTTCTTTCAAATGATGTTCATTCCTTCAATGTCAGGCCAAAGTGGTTGTGAACATCAATTTTATAGCAAGGATGTGGTAAATATTAATAAGACCAATTTTAGTAACAGATAGAAATAAAGTCCAACTTAAGGCTGCATTTTTTCTTTGGTGGAGCTGTTTGCCCACTGTGGTTTTAAGCTAAAATTGTTTTTATCTATTTTAACACAGAAACCTCTGTGTTTTATGCACTGTTTCCATTCCAGGACTCTGGAGTTCAAACAGTGCTATAAATATTATTATTATTATTATTATTATTATTATTATTATTATTATGCTTGACTGAGGAAAATTGCAACTCTGCCCCTTGTGAAGGTTGCAGGAACTGGAGGCCTGGTGAACTAGGCCAGGCCAGGTAAATCTAGACTTAAACAAAGCAACCATGCTAGGCATGGAGGTTCATGCTTATAATCCCAACACTTGGGAGGTAGAGGCAGGAAGGGGCAAGTTTAAGTCAGCCTGGGCTCAAAGAGTGAGACCCTGCCTCCCAGACAGCAGTAAATGGTGGTGTTGGATGGTTGGGTTCAAGTTGAGAGCTGTGGACTGGATATCAGGAGACTGGTGTTGCTGTTTTTCAGTTTGGAAAAGTCACTTTCTATCTCTGAGACCAGTATTGACGTCCAGCACACCATCTTCCATCCACAGATATCCCCAGCAGAATGGATAGCAGGTAGAGAATGGGGAAGCCAGGGGATAGGAGCTGGGTGGTAGGGGGCATTAGGATCTTTCTGCCTTCTGTTCTGGAGGCATTTTGCCCATCAGAAGCCTTTGTCTTTATAGCTCAAGACTGCTTGGTCATGCCCTGTGAGGCCCAAGATCATGATATGACTAAACATCCTTGCTTGATGAACAGGGGTATTGATCCCTTTGGGAAACAATTCTGATGGTCTCATACCATTTTGGCCCTACTAAAATTTGGGAAGCAGGGCCAAGTTTCTGGGCCTTCTGGGCCTGTGCTGAAAAGCCTGCTTTTTCTCAGCTGATTTCTTTGGATGCCAAATCTGCAATTAGGAATGTGTCAAGCTCTCTAGATAATGTCTTCATTAGGGACAGCCTCTGCCAGCTTTGCCAATGTATGAGGAGGGTTGACTTACTGATCCTTTTATAACTCATATCCTTGAACTTTTCCTAGAGTCAGAGAGTTAAGGTGGTAAAAGCAATGAAAAACCCCATCTTCCCCTAGGGCATATATAAACACACACTCAACTGCATCCTCTCAAAGAGAATTGGGTAGTCAAACTACTATCTTGGCTTTCTTTCAACAGAATTTCATCTCCTTACCCAACAGTCTCTGGACCTTCTGAAAACTCACATTTTGGTAGAAGGCAATGAATTCCATTTTTAAGTTCATATCATCCCAGGTTTATCACAGGGTGATACTTGTGGTTGGCAAGAATGGTAAAACCTGTTGGCACATTTGTGGAATGGTCATAGAGTAGGACATATGTGAATGACATTGGGAAGACAGACTCATTGTTCAGAGTGACAAGTAGGAAGTGTTCAGGGTGGGAAGGGGATTCCAAGTCATGGAAAATTTAGGTAAAACCAGGGAGTCAGGCAAAGATGAGGGAGAGTTACAGGATTTCAGGATGAGAGGATGTGGAGATGTGAGAGAGTTCTGGGATTTTCAGTTTTCTGGATTTTGATTTTGTATTCCAGGATTTGGAGTTTATCTTCTGAACAGTGAGAAATTGTAAAATATTTTAAGTGTTAAAATGATACAATAAAATTGCAACTTAAGCCTTATTTAGGAGCTTTCTGAGATGTGTAGCAAGAGGCAAAATTAGAGACAGGAGTTCAAGTGAGGAGCCTACTGAAACAGAGTTGATGAAGCAAGAATGACAGTGGCAAGAGAGTTGTAGGGTTTAATGTTGGTTGATGCAGGCTTGAGGGAGAGGTTGAAGCTGCAGGTAATTCACAAGGGTTTCTTGAGTTGTGGTAAAGGGTGACGTACTTCTGCCAAGCCTAGCAACCACAGGAATCACACAGGAGGTAGGAGTGTTTCTCAAGCCTCGTAGCCTTTGGGATTTGACACTGCTCCCTTCTTCAAACTCTAAATGTCTTGAATAGAAAACATAACATTCAGAACTTAGTATGACTGATAGTTGAATAGTGACATACTTTGACAGTTCTTTCCAGGACAATGACATGTGCATGTATGAGCTGCATGTGGACATGCATGCAATGCTGCTCATGCTTTGGGTGCGAATGTGTCTGCTTCTTTTATTGCATTGGGTTCTTGACACAGTATCATTTTTCAGCATTACAATTCCCATCACCTCCCAGAAGTAGTCCCTTTAGGATCCATTTCTGCTTGGCTCAGGGTACATAAACATTCCAGTGGGATTGATTGCTTGTGTCAAATTAATTTTTTCCCTTCCCAGCGAGAGCGTCTGCCATGTGCAAACGGGGGAAATCCCCCGGCTTGTTGCCTAATGCAAAGCTCAGACAGAGGTCAAGTCAGTCTTGAGTCTAGATAACCCTCAGGGCCTATACCTGGATACTTATGTTAAACTTCCCAACATGCTTTGTGACTGTTTCTAAGCAATAGGAATAAGGCCTGGGTCTTTTTAGCATCAGTTGCAATGCTGCTTTCTCTTTGATGCCCACCTTCCTATTACTGCTTTATTTAAAAGTTGCAGAAGCCTTTGGAGGTTACAGGAGCCATGCTTCCCTTGCTCTCCTACCTAGCTGTTTCACAGACTGTCCAGAGCTTTGGGAATGTTTATCCTCCATCTCAGTCCTTATACTAACCTGTAAACTTAGTGGATCCTCACAGTAGACCCCAGCCCTTGTCTAACAGCCACCAACTTAATTGTACCCAGCCAGCCAGCCTTACTATATTGTGGCACATCCAGACCAGCACCCTGTGTACCTTCTGACTGTCCTCCCCACAGATGAACTCTGTGTCCAACTCATTTGTCTAGACTCTGCTGTTCATTGCTGGACTAAGCTAACTCGGCACTATGAGCTTTGTGAGATGATAGGATGTGATGAGACTCTCTCCTTGAGAATAGCTATGCACTATTTTTCTAGAGTCCTTATTAGCATCTATTAATCTTAACTTCAATTTGTGTATTTTGATTATCACTAATTTCAGCCAAAATTCCTCTGGGAGTGAATTTATAACTTAGCTCAGTTCAACTCTCTAATTCACACAGATCATAACAAATACTTTATTTTCAGTTAACTGTTAACCCATAGGGCCTTAGGGACTTGAGGAAGAAACCTTGTGAAATCCTCGTTATAAATAGTAAAATGCTCAACTTCCATGGTGTCTGGTTCAACAGTTACTTTGTTAGGGGTGGATTATGTTTGCCAAAAACATTTACATAAATTGATAACAGAAATGACTTTGAGCATTTTCCTACTGATTCTGTAATGTATCACTTCTAGCATGAGGCTTGTTATGCAGTTTAATTCTTTGCAGTTCTCACAGGGTCTGATCGTGATGTCTGACTTTTGAGCCAGGGTAACTGGGCTGCTGGGGGTGCAGGGTTCATAAGACGTTTCTTAACTGCTAGCGATTATTTCCTCTTCCTGTCTCCCGATGCCACAAAACATATCTCTTGACTCCAAAAGGAGGTCATCCAATTTCTTCTTTCTACCCTGGCCCAGTTTTTAAGCTTTTACAGTCCTCCAATTCTCTCTACTTTTTGTCTGACATATTTTCAGACCACCATAATTACTTTGCTTAGCATTATTCTAGGCGTTGAATAAACATGTTTGTTATTTTCCTTGCAGATTTGTTGTTGTTGTTCCCGTGAGGAAGACCAAGGCAGCCCCCTAGATGAGGTTCTCTCTGACAGAGTCACCATCATGTGCTCCCTTAGGTTTCCCTGAGCCAGAGAACTTCAGAGTTGACAGGTCCTCACCACAGAGGTGCTACAGCCAGATCCACCCCTGTACTTCATCAGCGGTTTCTTTAGGATGCTGCCTAGCTCTGCTGCGAATGGTTCTTCTACCACATTTCCCACTTTTGTGAGGATGGTTCTACACTCAGGTGTACACTTTGTCCATTCTGCCAGAACCCTCAGCGCTGAGACATTATTCTATGGTACTTCCCTTTTCAGGGCTGTTGGGTTTAATTTGAGCTTCAATGGCGAGAGTCTTGCAAATTCCTGGAGAGCCTTTGTGAAGGTTGACAACAAGGGAGATGATTGATTTCTCTCTCTGAGCACCAGTACTTTTAACTCAGTGTTTTCCACTTTCCCACCCCGGGGTGTTTGGCTCTTTCACCCTTCTCTTGCCTTATGGCTCATACGTGTGATATAGTTGGGTGCCTTTCTAAAATAGACAAATCTTTCCCACCCTCCCTCAGATGCCTGTAAGAACCCCTCAGATCTTGCTGACAGACTGCATCTTCAGTGGTGATATAAAGAAAGGGACATGTCCCTTGGATGGAGCCAGGAGTGGTATTCTCCGTGTGTGTTAGACCTCGTGGGATTCTGAGCAGGTCACTGCAGCTCCCTGCACCTAAGCTTCCTCTCTTCGAAGTGAACATGTCGAACTGGAGGATTGCTAAGCTTCCTCCAGTTTGAAGTCTACAGGAAGTCTACTGTCCCTGACAGTGTACTTAAGAGACCTATCCTCTGCTTAGCTCAACCGGAGAAAATGCAGGCTTGTGGAGAATGTCTTACACCCGATGACCTTGTGCTCTGACACAAGTCATGTTAAACTTTGACCGGCTGGTACCTGTCCCTAGCCATTAGAAACCTGGGAACAACTTTCTCCCAGTGTTGGCACTCTCTGAACATGCTGGCTGCACAGTGTTTCCAAACTTGTTACCGTCCTTAGTCTGCCTCTAGAGGACCCACCAAATATTTATGAGCTCCCCAAGAAAGAACAGTCAACAACTTTGAGACAGCCACAATCTCCATATATCAACTGCTCTTAAACATCGCTTTCTTCCTCTCCTGCTCTTAACTTTTTTTTTTTTTCTATTTTGGACAGGAGAAAGTTCTCTGAATCAACTCCGAATCTCTGAGTTCTTGAAATTGCACTTTTTTTCCCCCTCTAGAATTACCCATCTGGCCCTGTCAGATATTTCCCTTCCCTCTTAGAGGGAGTTTTAATTTCCATTCATTTATTCCTTACCACATTTGGCATGATGAAGGGCTAATGGGGTGGATATCTGCTCTGCAGATTTCTATTTCCTCTGGATACATAGCCTGCTGTATCTCTTGGAGCCTCTCCCACTCTGCCACTCAGGTGCAATACCAATGTCCTGGAGCTGGACAGAGTTAGAAAGTGGGGTCGAGGAAACAGGCAAGGAGTTCCTAGAAAAGAGCCAGATCCTAGAGTAACAGCAGGGGCAGAGACTGTAGATGGCCAGGAAGGTGAAACGATTCATGGCCAGACCAGGAAGGTAGTAAAATGCCTATTCTGCACCCAGGGCACTTATAGAAGCTGAAGGGGCAGAGAAACCCAGAGACCCATCCCTCAGTGACTTACAGTTGCCTCCATCAAACACAGTTCTCTGCTTGTGCAGATGTCCATTCCCAAACTAGGAGCTGGCAGTGGTTAGTGGAGTCCATGGAGCACCAGGGAAGGGCTAATCCTTGATGTCACCAGCTGCTGTCCCTGCACTTAGTTCTGTGGCATGTCCTCTCAGGGGACCCTTCTGCTCCTGCTGCTTGTGGACCTTTGGTCGCCTCTATTCAGGGAACCTGCAAATGTCTAGACTGATTCTCTAAGCTAGTGTTTCACTTTGAAAGTTCAAAGTATCTGATTACATTAAGAAATTGAGAAGCTGTGTGTTTAAATGTTCCACAGAGCATTATCCTTTAGTCTGAGACTTTGTGTATCTGTAATCCCCCCAATCTGGGTATGATAACACAGCAACCTGCCTGCTGTTATCTGTCCCTTGGAAGATGCCATATCTCTGTCCTCAGTCCTTGGGGTTGCTTCACTCATTTTGGTTAGTGGGTCAAATGCTCTTTTGGGCCACAAATTAAACAGGTTTCAAATGGAGGATGTTCATTTATCTTTGTGCTTTTATTCTGTAACCAAGGAAGGCCCTTACTGTTTTCTGACCCAAACCCTCTATCAATTAAGTTTTATTACCTTCCCAAGCCTGATGAAGTTGCAGCCTATGGTTCCAGGGAACACCAGTCTTGTCTGTGGCTTGGCTCGGCACCATAGGTTTCATAGCTTTGACCTGCAATTGGATTTTTTCTGAGAATTTCTTCCTAGCATTGATTTAGGTCAATTAAATCGGTGAGCTTTCCTCTGGTATCCTTCTTGGCATCCTTCACTCACAAATTAACGACTCCTTCAGCCTTTTCCACATTGGATCACCATCCTCTGAGCAGAAGATGAAAGCACCCAGATCTATCATGTTTTCCTGAATTCAAGTATCCCAGTTAAAAACCTGCAGGTTCTAAGTGGTTCCTTTAAGTGTCAAGTGTGAAGTATCAGTCTGCACTGGTCCTCGCTTTGTGTCTGGGAAGAGTTGGCCTTAGTTTCCTTTGCATATGTGTTTCCTTCCTGTAATCGCCTTGCTTTTCCTTTCTGAAAATGTCCAGTATTTATAAAAAGGAAATTAAGTAGTGCAGTGGATCCTACACTTTCCTTGTTTCATGGTAGCTTCACTTCATAGTAATTTTCCCATGTCACTTTTAGAGCCAACAAAATGTTAATCCTGTTAGGTCTGAACAGTGTGTTAAGTACTTACATCTTCACAGTCTAGTAACTGTTTGAAAAATGAAAGTTCATTCATTGACAGAAAAAGTATTTTTTCTTCTTAGGTGTTTTTTTTATAAATTAAATATGTTTATAATCATGGTTACATGTCTTGAGATACATATACATTGTGGAATAACTAAACTGAGATAATTGATACAACTATTTACCTAAATTCATTATTTCCAAGTATAAAAAACATTGCTATTAACTATAGTCACCATGCTGTACAATGAACCTCTTGAATTTATTCTTCTTGGCTAACTAGAGGTTGGTATCCTTTAACCAACATCTCCCCAATCCCAAAAGAGGAGTATTTTATTTCATCTCTAAGTAACCACAGTAACTCTCTAATGAGATGTGTGTGTCTATTGGGCACTGCACAACTTCTCAGAAGCTGGGACCAGATTGCATATTTCTCCTCTCATTTCCTGTTCTGTAATGATCTTTGTGTTGTGCTTGCTTTTTATTGTAGTAAGCATCTAAATCCCATTTTTAAAATATGATGTCATTGAAAAGAGTGGCATATGAGTTTAATGTAAAACCGAAAACTAGCTTGTGCTGGTAGCTCATGCAATGCCTGAAAGGTGCCAACCATTGGTGTGCTTTCCTCAAAAATGTAAATATCCAGTGTGACCGAGCAGCCTAGAAACTCACAAAGTTGTGGTTCAATGACTGAACTCATGTCTTGGGGAATATTCTGAGCTAGCTTATGTCTAATGCCACTGTGTCAGGCTCATGCAGAACGCAGTTAACTCATTTAACTCTTGCAGCAATCCCATTTTATAGACAAGAAAACTGAGGTTAAATGAATTGCGCCAGACCCTATGGCATTTAAGTGTGTTGGAAATTAATTTTGAACAAGTGTGCGAGCGTGGCACCAGAGTGCACCTGTGTGGCATCAGAGTATACACTAACTCTTGATGCACAGCTTTTGTTCCTAATGAGGGCACTAAGTGTACACTTATTTTCTAGTTTCAAACAATGCTTTTGCCACTATCTCTAAACAAAGACATTTACTTTAAATTTCAAAGTTTCCTTCAATATGAAACAATCCAACTTTCCAAATATGATTTTAAGAATAGTGCATTGTTACATCTTTTCAAATTTTAATTTCAGTCATCACACTTTCCATATGAATGTTTGAGTAGCAACCACCCAGTTTTGTCACCTCTAAGTATCTCATTGATCTAGCCTTCTCTTCCTTCAACAGGTGATTGTGACCTGAGCTTGGAGGTGGCACAGCAGGAACTCTCCTGGTTCCATATGGTAAATTGCCTGAGGACACCCAGGCGAGACTGGTTTCTGCAGCACAGGTGTTCATTTCAAAGAAATAGGCTGCTTGTTTGATGCCCCATGAGCAGTTCTCTCACCTACTGAGACTTCTACTCAGTGGGTGAGTGGTGGACCAGTAACATGGGCATCGCCTGGGAGCTTGATAGAAATGTAGAATCTCAGCCACATACCCTCTCCTGAATCAGAGGCTGCATATTCAAAAGAGCCTTAGGCATGAATTTATTTGCACATTAAAAAACTGTTCAAAACACAAGTGCATGTGTGCGTGCATGTGTGCTGCTCATTTACTTCCATGGACAAAGGGCATCCTTGACCTACCTGGGTTAAGCATTCTGTCTTGCATATGTGATCCTCAGCAGACAGTTTTAGTCTGTCTTCTCCTAGATGAAGAAGTTGAGGTGATCTCTGCAGTCTCCACCAGTTTTCCAGTTTTAGTAAAAATCCCTAAGCAGCATAGCTTTGTGATCATTTATTATTGCTTCTATTTAAAGCCACCTCTGGGCATTTACATATTTTTAACTCTACACTCAACTGCTAAAATCCATTACTCCAGAATGTGACTTAAAACTGCTCGCATCACAATCACTTAGGGACATTGCTAAAATGCAGATCCTAGGCTCCAGACTTCCTGAGTTAAAGTCTCTGGGGGTGGGTCCTAGAAATCTACATCTTTATCCTCTGTCTGAGAGTAGGTATAACACTCTAAATCTGTCACTCTCCAAAACCTAAGGTCTTTACTGGCTCTCTCTCTCTCTCTCTCTCTCTCTCTCTCTCTCTCTCTCTCTCTCTCTCTCTCTGTGTGTGTGTGCTGTGTCCCTTCTCCCTTCCTCCTCCTCATCCTGTAACTCCTCTTCCTCCTTGTCATCTCCTTCCTTAATAAAACGGTGGCATGGAGTCATAGTGGAAGAAAGGAGAAGAAAGGAGACTTGGGAAGGGAAACTAACTTGAAGAGGGAAAACACTGAATTCCTCATGAGACAGACACACACAGTGAAAAACAAGGACAGAGAACAAGAATAAAGGATGGAGAACAAGGATAAAGGATGGAGAACAAGGACTAGGAATGCAGTCATGTTAGGGCATTGATGGGTGTAAGGAGAAAGGGTTATACCAGAGTGGAAGATGTTTTTGAATGCTCCAGCAGCCTTCCAGGAGTGAGAGTGTGGGAGGGAGCTACAGGGATGTAAGGGCTCAACTCTGAGGGTTTCCCAGAGATTGTGGGTAGGAGGAAGAGTCAGGGAGGCATCCTAGGAGAGCTTGGAGAGGCTGGGAAAGTCAGCACAGTTCTCTTGGGAAGGGAAGAATATGGAGTGGACCAATGACCGTCTATGGGGAAAGTAGTCCTCTTCAGAAGGACTCTGGGAACAAGGGCTTGTTGTCTTCTGTGGTACAGGCGTCCAGGTCTTTAATTTAAGAGGACAGTGTGAGAAGCAGAGGAGGAAAATGACAGGCCTCATCTGGGGCCAGGTGCTGTTGGTACTTTTGCAGGGCTGGGAACCATTGGGTTAGTTTAAGAGCCCTGACCATCTTGATGGGGAGTGTTTGCCCTTGGTGCTCATGTGATGCTTACATGGTAGTGCCTGTAAAATTGCCAGCTGAGGAAGGAAGTGATGTGGGTGCAATGGGGGAAGATGGTTGGTAAAGACAAAAACATTCTTGGCCAGTTGGCAAACATTGGGAGAAGCAAGCTGGAGGCAAACAGATGTCAGTTTTTAACAAGATGCTAGGACATTTTGGAAGCAAGGAAGCCATCCTCTCAGCCTACTTCCAGGAGGGATTGGTAATTTTCTTCCTCATTTGAACTTTGTCAGCTACTTAACATAATTTAAACACACTGTAGTTGTATTGGCAGATGGTCAACTTCTCCAGGGAGCTTGGACCACGGACACCATCAGCCATCAGGGCAATTCAACAAGCATTTCTCTTGGGTGTGCCATATGTGTGCATAGCCTTTGGTTACTGAGGATTGGAAAAGGCTGGACTGCCCTGTCAAGAGGCATGGTATAAAAGAGATTGATGGATATCCAAGCTTCCAATAAAAGGCAGACTTACACTCTCTGTTCACATAGACACAAGTTCTCTGGATGCATAACTTCGTTATCAAAGGAGCTAATGAGAAGCAAATGAGAAAATGTTTTTTAGGCTAGTGCTGTTAGCAGGTCCCAGAGGATGGTTTGGAATTTAGAGACTTCAGTTCCTTCGGACCAACATTACTGAGTTAAGGATAGAGGATAGATGCACCACTTGACTTTAGCTTTAAGGAGACCAGAGTCCAGAGCAATAGACATTTGTGGAGGCAGATAATTACAGCCCATCCTGACACAGCCTGCAATTGGGCCATCACTAGATGCTAAAGAAACATAAATAGGGACAAACCCAGGAGCCGAATTTGATTAAGGCTTGAAGATCAAGTAGGAGTTTAAATGGCTCGTTTTTCTTTTTGTTTTTGAGATTATAATACAATTACACTATTTTTCCTGTACTTTTCCTCCCTCTAGCCCTCCCCCAACTCTCTTTCAAATTCATGGCCTCTTTTTTCATTGTTATGTGCATATATGTGTATGGATGTACATATAGATTCCTAAATATAACCTGCTCAGTTTGTATAATGTTTTCGGGGCTGACTTTTTTCTTTTCCTTTTTAATGATGTGAGTCCTCGCTGGCAGCCATTCAAAGGCAGGATACGTGGTTTTTTTGGTGCGTAGGGTATATTAGGGACTTTTAGTTCTCAAATAGGTCACCTCAGATGATGCTTTCTGTTCTATAGGCTTTTTCCTCCATGCCTTGCTTCATTGTTTTTCTCCTCCAGAGAAATCTAAAGCAGGGAGGAAAGCAGCAGGAATGACGGTCCGGTTCTCTTGCCAGCTCCTCCCTGTGCACACTGTCACAGGGGTGTGGATGAATCTTAAAGATTTCAAGAAGGTGCCCCAGGGTGCTATCTGGCTGGTTTAGGGGCTGGTCAACTGGGTGGGCTCTGAGGAGAGACCCTTGTATGTGCATGGTAAGTGCTTTGGCTTGGGGTTCTAAAATTCACTGCTTTGCTTCTGTATCTGGGAATGACCCATCTTTGCTTTGCTCTTCCAACCAATAGAACCTGGGCAGCAAACATATGATTTCTGGTGTAACAGTGTCCAAGGTAGAAAGATATGGAAATTTTGACAGTTGTCCACCCTCTTGGTGAGACCTAGAAATAACCCATTCTCTTTGGTGGGAGTGTACCATTACCTCCCCTATACTGAACATGAAGCAGCTCTGGGTCACAGCGTGTAGCTCACGTATCTTTCATGTGCTAATGGCTGTAGTTGGCTAAGGTGGGAAGATGGGTCTTTTCCACTCACGAAAAACTGATTTTGACCACATTTGTGCAAGAGCTGATGGAGGACTCAGGAGCTAGAGTAAGAGGGTCTTTGTTTTCAGGGATTTACTGAGGGCAGGAAAGCACAGCAGGGGGGCATACAATATGGTGGTGATGGTGGTGGTGGCTGCCTGGCTGTCAATGGAGAAGAGCAGCAATTGGATGTGTGTAGTGGATGAGATCAGCCTGTTGGAAAGGCTGCTGTACAGATGTACAGGAAGGGCCCTGCAGAAAAGTGTAGTGAGATAGTGTAGTGAGAAGTGTGTGTGTGTGTGTGTGTGTGTGTGTGTGTGTGTGTGTGTGTGTGTGTGTGTGTGTCTGTGTCTGTGTGTGTGTGTCTGTGTGTGTACATGTGTGCCTGTATGTGTGCAGGCCTGAGCTCAATTGGGGTTTGTTCTTTAGCAGCCATCTGCTTTGTTTTTTGAGGAAGTCTCTTACTGGTACCTGAGACTCACCAGGATAGGCTGGCTAGCCAGAGAACCTCAGGGATCCATGTATCTCTGCTTCCCCAGTGCTGGGAATCCAACCATGTGCCATCATGCCTGTGAGTGCCAGGAATCAAACCTGGATCCTCATGATCAACCAACTGAGCTGTTTCCCTGGTCTTGGGGAGAAGACTTCCTGCTTTCAATCCTTATCTATTGTACCAAGGCCTTCCAGTGGCTGAGCCGTTGGCACACCAAAAGGCAAGGGAACCTTGGTGTGGTCCCTACAAGCAAGTCTCTGGGCTGGACAGGGATAGATATGTAGTTAGGAGAGGCAAAGAGAGAGAAAGAAAGAGAGAGAGAGAGAGAGAGAGAGAGAGAGAGAGAGAGAGAGAGAGAGAGAGAGAGAGAGAGAGAGAGAGAGAGAGAGAGAGAGAGGCAAACAAGAGATATCAACTGAGAGAATAGAAGGCTTTTAGAGGAAAAAGTTTGTCTCAACCTCCCTTTCAATTTCTTCCCTTTGATAATGTAGGAGCCAGCTGGTCTTTGTCCTTTCCATGAGTAGAAACTGAACACAGTACCACGTCCTTAGGATGCTGTGTTAGCTTTGTTGAGCAGTCTGGAAGTAGATTTTAAATCCTCAACTGGTAGCTCCAGAAGGATTCAGAAGGAACATTAGAGATATTTTAGTTTACCCATCTCATTCCTTCAGATAGGAAAACTGAGTTCCCAAGGTGGCAGCTAGAAAGAGGCTGCTCATATCCCAGCTTTCAGAAAAATGACCCTCCTCTGACCTCAGACATGCAATGGCCACTCCCACTCTTCCCTCATCCCTTGACCTTGACTGTTCTTCTCTACTCCTTTCAAATTGCCCTTGTTGTGATGGAAGGATTATCTCCATGCCATCTCCTCCCTAACCTGACTTTAGAACTGAAATCTCAATGCCAGATTAGCATGCTCAGGTCACATGACTTTTGGATTCAATATCAAACATGCAGAAAAGAAACCGAAACAAACAAATAACTTGGGAGGAAAGATATGGGGTAAGTTCATCACATTCCTGACTTCTGCATTATAGACAAGAGTCATACGTCCTGTCTGCCTCGGTGCCATGCCAGCCTGAAATGCTTATGATGATGTAGTCATGGCAACCAGAACTGACAGGTGCACAAGAAGCCACAGTAAGCAGGATGTGCCTGACCAGCACACTTGATTTCTCAGAAAGATCTGCTCTGAAGTTTCATGTGTACGATTAGGGTAGAGGACCCTTGAAGTCTGAATGTGTGTCACCGATGACAATCACCAACCATTGTGAATGTGAGGCACCTGCTTGGCTCTTTGCTGCCTGCTTCACTCTGCTTCAATACATGCCAGCTCTACTGTTCTTAGCCATGTCTAACATATCTCATGAGCTATATGTGTTCTTTTTCTATCTATAAGCTATCTATGTTGTTTCTACTTGTGTATCTTGTTTCCTGAGTGGAAGAATTGAACCACCTTCAGTAATGGAATGAATAGATTATACTCTGTGCATTTAGGTTGAATGCTTACATTTCCCATTTTAAAGTTCTGTTTCTAAGCTTAGGAGATTTTAAAAAATGGTGGTACTTTTTTTTATACAAAGGTTAAAAGGAGGAGATTGCACATGGCTTTTTATCAACTCCAGTTACCTTCATTCCCTATCTTCTTGGATCTTAGAATTGGGTCATTATGAGAGTTAACGATCAGATATGAAGACAGTTTAAAGGCTCTTTGTATATTCTCCTAACTATATCCCTTCCCCAAAGCTCTGCACCTGTCTTCTCAGGCCTCTGCTATTAGCTCAGCAGGTTAGTAGTGGCCTTAAGGAGGCCAACTGTGGCCTTGCATGTAGGGCCTAGATTGTGATACAATGGAGGAGAAAATGTCTTCTTTCTGTGGGCCTTGCTTTCTTTCACCCTGGGTGGCTATTCTGAAAACCTCTTCTTCAAAGAGGGCAAAGAGATACAGTTTTGACAACTCATCAGATGCCAGTTCTAAAGTGGTCTAGAAGTTGGGCTAAGGACAAACATGGTCTTCCTTTCTAAAGGTCTTCCATCCATCTGTGGAACTCAGATGTGTTTGAATGGGCTCTTGGAGTCCTTCCCCACGTGAAACTTGCTTTTCCTGCCAGCTTGTCAGCAGCACAGAAGTACCCAGGCTGCTCTGTGAGATCATGACTAAAAGGTTTGCTGGCTCATTGATGCCTATGACACTGATGGCAATCCCCAGTAGATGCCAGTCTTTGGGAGGCTGTAGAGTGAGAGTTCACCTTGAGAGCTGTGGTACTATACCCTGTGAAGTAATGATGTGGGTGATGTGAAAGGGACTCCAGGCCACACAGCCCCTCTGTTGATTTTATTTTAGATTATGTGTATCTGTGTATATTTATGTGTGGGTTTGCACATATGAATTCAGTGTCTGTGGAGGCCATGAATTCCCTGGAGCTACAGTTACATGGTGCTTGGAGTTGAACTCTGGTCCTTTGGAAGAACAACAAGTGCTGTCTCTCCAGCTCCCATGGTCCCTATTTTTAAGATGAAGAAAGAGACTCAGAGAAACTAGGAATGCACCTAAAATCACACAATTAGAGAGTGACAGATCTAAGTAAGATTTGAAACAATCGGTCATATGGCCCCTTCCATGGTCTGTGTTCTTTCTGTTGCACCCACTGGGGAAAACAGACTCGTGGAACAGTCTAGTAGGAGAGGAAGAAGAAATGTGAAAGGAATATAAGTTGTTTGGAGCCTGGGGATCTTCCAGAGCTGGGGTCATGCACCCCTTTGTGCAGTCAGTCACGTAGCAGGGATGGTGAGAAACACTGCTGGTCCCTTTCATGGGTGGCAGGGAAGCACACACGCTTGAGGGAAGCAGGCTGCTTAGGTTGCCAGGTGTAAACGATGGGGGTAGAGCGTGGACCTAAGGTAAACTGGTATAGCATGTGCAAGTGCAGCTATTTGTTTTGAGTGAGGAAATGATGTAATGTGACTGTGTTGGTTTCAGAAAATTATCATTATTTTTTATTAGGGTTGAGTGGATTGTAGCTTGGATTAGGGTACGTTCTATAAAGAATAGTTACCAATGCAGTTAAAACTTAGGGAGAAGGAGGATTTGAGCTTTACCTGGAGGAGTTGGGGAAAGGTTTGTAGTAAAGGTGATGTTGGGTTTGGTTTAAGGGATGGATTTGAGGAGCAAAAAGGTCCTTGGAGGTGAGACTAGGGAACCTTTCTTGTCAGGCTGCAGTGAAAATAGACTAGTGTATCAGTCCTGGATTTAGATAGTACATTGCTTCTAAAAGGAGTGACTACAGCTTATATATCACAAGATAAAATCAGGAAGAGCAGGTGGTGAAATAGGGACAAAGGAAAAACTAAGGTAGGAAAAGTGAGATGAAGGACTGAGGTTAGCATAGTCGGATAAATTTGTTCCTGTTTTCTAGGGGACTTGCTCTCCCAGGCTATAAACTGAGACCACTATAGACAGTGAAGGGCAGGTAGAAACTGTGCTGAGGCAGTGACAGCCAACTTCTGTCCTATAGTAGCAGCAAGAATAGCTGGGCAAAGCTGTATGTAGATCAGGGATGAAAGGCTATGGTGATGGAGTGGTCACAGCCTTACCCATGCGTGTGTGTGCAACTCAGTACCTAGTGCCATGGCAGTCACTTAGATTCTTGGGGTTCTCAAGCTCCCCCCACCCTTGTCTGAGCATGATGCTCTTTGATTCTTACTAAGAACTCCAGGAAGCATGCAAGTGCTAGGTTAGGTCCCTGGAGAACAGCCTAGCGTTCTGTTGTTATTGATTGAAAGCATACCATGCCCAGCATGGACTCCAGGACTCTGCTCCTGCTACACAATGCTTGAATGTCCTTTTCATCTCACCCACAACTTGTTGCCAGCCTATCCATGGTGTAAGGCCTCACAGGTATCGCCTCATATTGGGAAGGGGGTTTTTATGACTTTGTTCTGACCTCCGATCCCTCTGAAGCCATTCCATGACTTGTCATCACAAACCTCTTTCTTGTTGCTGTTTCAAGTGCTCTGAGTTTTCTGTGCAGGTGGATAGATGCTGTCCCCTCAATTCTCAGCGCCTTTCTGCTTATATAGAAGCAGCTAACTAACATGGCCTTGGCCTTACCTTCCTCTTGTATCTTGCCATGTGTCTCCATATTACTGGGTTTGTGCCATGAGGAATATTTTCTGTCTTTTTTTAATCCCACCCTTCACATTTCATCAGGTCTGCTGATGCCTGTCAAGGGAATAGGAAATGCCTATTCATGTTTAGAAGCTCATATTTAAGATTAGGAGGCTGTATTTCCATAAGGAAGAGGACCAAGAGGGTGGACTTGTGCTTGGTTTGACAGCATGGAGATGGGCCACAGTGTTCTTGCCTTGGTATGCTGGCATGCTTGGTGGTCTGTATTTAGTCTGGTGATACCTAGTGGGTGGTAACTTCTCTAATTGAATTGTCCATTACAGATGCTAAGTTTCTGGAAAGCCACCCAAAATAAAAGCAGCCATTGACTAAGCACTTTTCAAATGTCATCTCTAGTCCTCCCAACCATTCTAAAAGTAGTAGTTACTCCATTTATAGCTGAGAAAACAGGCTCTGAAAGGGCCGGTGATTTGCCAGAAGCTGTCAAAGTCTAAGGCTGTCTGGCTCCATAGCTTGGGCTGTTTTCAAGAGTATTGTCTTCCAGTTTACACCTAGGAGAGATCTGGAGACACTCATGCAACACCCATGTAGAAAGGCAGGGATCTCCCAAATGGCAAGGTGAATATTTGACTAAAATTTTCAGTGTGGAATCAATTCTTGAGCCAGAGAGATGCCTAAAAGACTACTGACAGTAGTCTACTAGCCTCAGGACTCTGAGACTTGTGACATATTAAACATTTTTTTATATCTGTCTCTAAGTTTCTTTCTCCTGGCTAAACTAAAGTTTCTTCCTTGGGCTAAGACATCAGGGGAAGAGAAAGAGGATATTAGTCAGGATAAATGTCATGGCAGAGGAGCTGAGTAATGACTATCAATTTTCTAAATACAACCAGGGAACACGGAGCTTCATTTTGGAAGCCCTCATGAAGACAGCAGCTCAGTGCACCCTCTTGCTGGACTCATATTCTTCCGATCTGCTTCTGAGTCTGTTCTCTCCAACCTCTCTAGTCTGTCTCTCCCTTCCCCCTTCTCTTCCTAGCATTACACTGCCTCTCTAACCACTCCCTCTCTTCAACCAGTATTTGAGAAGTATTCTCTTGTCAGTAAAGAGAATATCTGTGGTATTACCACAGAAGGGCTTTCTACTGTTTATGAACTCTTTCACAGTAAATAATCATGAGACAAAATAGAAGGTGAGGCTCCTGGCTTGGGGGACAGGTTGGTTATAGAGGTTCTATATAGGTTAACTGCCTTTTCTGGCCTCCATACAGGGAACTAACAGGAATGAGCTGTATCCGAGGGTTAAATTAGGTCCATCCATTATATCCTATGTAGATGTGGTCTACTGCCTACTGCTATGGGCCTGGAGACATCCTATAAATATGGGAAGGAAGAGGCAGGACCCTATTACTATGACCTGGGTGGAATGCCAGGGATGCAGCTCTGAAATGTGACTTTAATTTAGTAATGTAAACCTAATGGAGTTCACTGAACTGTGAATTGTGTGGACTTCTTCAACCTTAATTTATAGTTATAGTTCAACTTTCTGATGATGGTTTGGCTTTCTCAGGGCATCAGTCTATACTGATAATGCTGACTCTAGGACCTTGTGGATGCTGTATTTTGTTGTTGTTGACACTCAATAAGTAGAGCTTCTGGTACTTAAGTCAGCCTTGTGAACTTGGTTAATAGAAGTCTTATCCAAGGATGGAACTACTTCTCCAAAAAATGTCTACTTTCAGAGTGATACTCTTTACTTTGGTGGGTAATTTTTTAAAAAATGCCATTTGTGGAGACTTCTGGGAACAAATGTGGCACACTCCTAGGCTACACTTCAGGCTTACTACCTGTTCAAGGCACACTTTCCTCAAGAACATTCTTGATACTGCTATATCAAAGGGACTTCATAATTTGCAAAATGATATATGAGCAGGTCTAAACAAATATTTCACAAGAAGATAAGAAAAAGACACTCGAGTTCTAGGAACCTTTAGAGAAAAAGCTTTCTAAAAGCTGCATGTAGATTGAGAAAAATCAAGAAAGGAACATATCTCTGTTTAGGAAGAAGTTGAACTAAGTAATATTCATTGTCTGCTTGTTTTACACTGGTTTCTGTACCAAGGATCCTTATGAGGATCTCCACAATGGACTTCCAGAACAGCTCTTTCAAAGAGAAAAACCTAATTTTGCCTATGTGACAGTTGAAGATGTCAACTGGGGATTAGGAGAACAGCATTGAAGCCTATATGCACAGGTACTATATCATGTCAGACTTCTTTTTAGCAGGTGACATAACACAGAACTCTCTTGTTTCTGTCTTGTTCAACAAGGCATTGACCTCAAACCTAAAAAGACAGAGAGATTTCAAGGTCTCAGGATGTTATGAGAGGAGGTGTGTTGCCTCTAGTTTTGAAGAACTTGCATAAGCAGGGTGGGAGGGGATGTTGGGGCATGGCTTCTACCATGTAGCAATCACCCATGTTAGAAGCAGCATAAATCAAATAGGTAGTTGGATAGGGGTCTAAAGAACTTGGGGATGAAAGATGGGAGACATGAGGCTGCTTAGATTTTTGTACCTACACTCAACTCTCTGCTGCATGTTTAAGATAGACAATAGTAAATTAATATTACTATAAAGAAATTGGCAAATCCATTCTTTTTGTTGTGCTAGTCTTCTTGGTAAATAGCATCAGGTTGAGTTTCTTGTGAACATCTTGATTTATAAAATCGGGGATCTATGAACTGGGTAAGTAGTGTAAGCGAAGGAACAAAGTTTGCCTGACTGATGGACAGCCTCTGTGTCTGTTTTCAAGAAGCCTTTTTTTCTGTGCAATTTGCTCCCATTTTGCATGCGTGTGTAGGTTCTATAGCTCATGATCACAAGCTGAGGGAATGGAGCCACACTCATGGGGAAAGGACACTTCAGGAGCTGTGACGAGGTGGAGAGACCGAGCACTGAACGTCAACTCACAGAGCAGAGTGACCTTCCTGCCGTTCCTCCATTAGCCTTTCTATCTCCTGCCCGGAAGAGTGCAGGCCTGTAGATCTCACTGTTTGTCCCCCTACACATTTCAGGGTCTGCTCTAATGCTGCTGCCTCAGCAACTTCATTTAATCATTTAATTTGGGGAAGTGTTACATTATCCTCCCCCTTTTTCCCTGAGGTCAAATGTGGTCTATGTAATATATTACAACTGGTTGATATGGCTCTTAAGATCTTTTAAATGTATAGTTTCTTCTTCTCTCTCACCTCCTCTTTATCCCCTCCTATTTTATTATCTCATGCTGTTTCTGGTTTCCAAGTCAATTCCCTAGAAAAGTTGATGAATATTAAATTTTAAAAAGTTTTTATTATAGTTTCCTAAAAATAAGTGTGAATGACACCCACAGGTTCTATTGAATTCACATTTGTATTTAATTTCTGAAGAACTCACGTTGTGTTATGTGTTTTTCCCTCATAAGCACCATGCTGGCTTTCCTCTCAGTCATCTGCTCTGAGCCTGTGATTCTCAACCTCTTGGAGGTAGGGTCAAATGACCCTTTATCAGGGGTCACCTAAGACTGTTGGAAAACACACAGATATTTACATTACAAATCATAACACTAACAAAATAATAGTTATGATGTAGCAATGAAAATAATTTTATGGTTGGGGTCACCACAACATGAGAAGCTGTATTAAAAGGTCGAGGCATTAGGAAGGTTGGGGACCAGACTCTAAATGCTCACTGCTGAGTGGGTCTCTTTCAAATACCTTCTCTGCTGACTTGTCCAGTGACGATGAGATGTCACTGCCTTTCTTTCTTATGAATGAACTGTGTGGGCATGCTGCCAGTGGCAAGCATGAGTGACTTTGCAATCAGAGGTTACACATTTTGGGCATCAGCTCCGCAATTTCACCCTTGAATTCCTCCAGGACTCAGGCGGATGCCATATGGGCCCCGTGACTTATTTACAGCTCATTTGTCAGTCAGGTACCACACTGGCTACAAATTCAACACCGGCTTCTCTCCTGTCCATGTGGATGGCAAATTGAGGACTCTTTATTCACCAGGAAGTGCCTTGCACCAGGAGCATCACCAGCTGATTCTCTGTCTCACCATCTCCCTTTGATGGAATAAAGCGATCCCTGTATGGCATTGAGGAAGCTTAGTTTTATGTTTGGCCTGGGTTGTTGTTCCATTTTTACATGTTATTTCTTCCTCAACTGTCTCTTTGAAATTTCTCCCTAGTCACATCAGGATGCTTTCCTCTTTTTGCTATTTTGGGCCTTGACCTCACCCCATCTATCCTAGAATTCTGTATTTTAAAATAGCCTCTAGGTTACTGTGGACGTTTGACATTATCAATTTTTCTTTTTTGATTTCTACTTTACAACATCTCTATCTGTCTCTATCTGAAACTTGACATTTAGATTTCGGATGCAGCTTGAGAAAGGTCTTGGAGTTAAGATCAGGAAAAGCTGAGGAAAGGAGCATTGTACATTTTCCTCTGAGGGGCTCTGATGATGCAGAGGGAATGAGGAATGTAACGTCTGGGTCAGGGCAAACTCAGCTCCGAGGCTTGTTCTCTGGCAGGATGTATACCTAGGATGTCCTGAGGCTTCCAGCCCTGTGATGTACCTCTCTGCAGCATACTCTATATACAGTGTTACCCTTAGCATCTTTATCCTCAAAAGGCCACAGAAGTGATTAGTCTGAGTATTCTGGCCCAACATGCTTCCTGTGTTAGGTCAAAATCTTGCAGGACAAGCTTAGAGAGAATGGCATCAGTGGCAAAGATAAAGCCAATCGAAGTCTAAAGGAAAACTAGACCCTCTTTGGAGATAATCTAGACTGCATCTGTGTGAGGAGATGAGGACCTTGAAGCAAGGGCAGTGGGGTTGGGGCAGGGGTGGAGTCCCTTTCCAGGCTGAAGCTGACAATGATCAGGATTACTTCCTGCTCCTGTCGCAAGTGCCTGCCCAGGGTTGTTAAGCTAATTGTTAAATTAGAGTGGCTGGGGAAACAAATTGCTTCATGATGGGGTTTCTCTGACTGTGTCCAAGGCTGATGTCATCTGGCCTTGTGCCTCCTTGGTGGGGTGTATGTGTGGGGGGAGTGGGCAGGCCTGACATACTTGTTAGTGAATCTTTATCAGTTGCAGCAAGAGCCTGCAGCTCCTCTGAGTAGCCTACATTCTCTGTTGTGGGGAATTCACTGTCCTCTGTACTTTACTGGGTTTTTTTTTGTTTGTTTGTTTGTTTTTGCCCCTGATTCCTGAGCCTGACATTGCTGGTGTTTTAGGTGATATTCTCCAGGGCTATGAACACAGAGGACAGACCATGTAAGTGTACTGATTAAGAAGACCCATGGCTAGGTGAGGTGAGGGTGGGGGATGCTATAGTAAACTAAAGGGTGATGCACCACCTGAGAGGAACAGTAGGTACTGGTCAGTTTCAGCTGATACACGTCATGTAGGAATGTGGGCCCCATCCTACTGTAGGTTCTTCTGGAAGGGCTGCAATTATGCTCCTTTGTGAAATTGCCAGGCTTTAAAGTTTGATTCAATTAAAGTTATTATGTTGATGAAACATTCTATTTGTAGATGAGTTTGACTTATGTATCTCCAGTTTGCAATTTTTTTTCTGGTCCAAAGTCAGATTTTATAGATAAAAATAAAGCAAGGCAAACAGATCTATTGCGATTTAATAAGGATTAGGATAAACAATTAGGCCGAATAGATGTTTATTAAGGGAGAAATGACTCACAACATAGGCAGATGAACGGTGGGTTCCACCGGATCCTAAGCCTTCCAGCGTCCACCACCAAAAAGAGGGGTGGCCCGACCCTTTCCCAGACTTTTCACCCAGCTCATGTCCGGCCCTGTCTCCGCCCCAATGGGCATGGCCTAAGCCACAGGTGCAGACAAGGTGAATATCTCGCTACAGAGATCCAGAGAAACTGAGCCTATGTGCCAAGATGACAGGGAGTAGGTGAAAGAGAACTCCTCAGGCCTTTGATGCTTTGGCATTGGTCTCGGGCTGGGCATTGTCTAGCCAGAGGAGAGTGGACCTGAAATAGTCAACAGGGCAATGTCCCCAGCCCCAACACTGCTTCTCTGCATCTGTGAGAGATTGGAGCTCAGACTGGAGACAGCTAAGAGTGTTCAGAAGGCTTTTGCAGACAGAGAGAATGCTTAGGCAGAGGTTGGTTGGGGAAGAGTTGGCTTGAAGCTCCTGAGGCTATAATGTACCTGTACGTCTCACTCATTCCTTTTCTTTCTCATGACAAGCTTACATGTAATTACACTCAGGTACACACCTTGACCATCTCCAGTCTTTCTTCGGAATTCCTCAGTTCTGAAACCCCTTTCTAGTCTTGCTACCGTCTTCTCTGATGAGGAGTTTCATACAATGGGACAATTGCAGTAGGCTTCAAGCCTGACTGCCCTGTCCCCTTCCTCCATCACTGTCTGATAGGTCTTTCTAAGTATAAGCTTGGATCTTGGCATGCCCCATTCAGTGTGGTAGCAACATTTTGACCCAGCTTCATAGGTTTTCAAGTGCCATGGTGTGGTTGCTCTGTTCATCAGACTGGCTTCCTGGGGATCCAGCACTACCGGGTAGAGTCTTGTGATGTCTTGTTGCCAATTCTGTATCAGAAGATTTTTTACATAGGATTGTTTTGAGGAATAAATGTGATCCTCCATGTAAAGCACTTGGCATGGCGCATACTACTACTCAATTTAAACAGTAATCCAGGGGCCTTCTAGCTGGGATCCCATTACCTATCCCATACTTCAACCATATGTAAGTATCTGCCTGTCATTTCTGGCTTACCATTTTCTAATATGCACATTTTTGGGCATTGTAGGTTTTTGTTGCTGCTGTTGTTTTTTTGAGACTGAGTCACAAATTGTCTGATTTTAAATTCTGTATATCTGAATTTGACTTAGAATTCCTGATCCTCTTGGCTCTGTTTCCCCAATACTGGGATTCCAGTTAAGGAACCACCATGCCCGACTTTGCTCTTGGGTATACTTTGGTGCATGGGTGTTTGTGTTCTTGCCATCATTTTCTTTCTCAGTATGAGCTCTCTGAGAACAGGATACAGGTTTGACCCCCTCCTGTATCATAGCAAGCACTGCAGATACTCAGGAAATGTTTGTGAAGTGGATGTCACTCTCAGCGGAATGGTTGCCTGGACTTGGCACCATGGTGATGATTAATTGATAATGTCTCTCTATAACAAGTAGTCTCACTGGGGCTGGAGAGATGGCTCAGTGGTTAAGAACACTGGCTGTTTTTCCAAAGGACGTATATTTGATCCCTAGCATCGTCATGGTGGTTACAACTCTCTGTCACCCCAGTTCTAGACACTCTGATGCCCTGCTCTGGCCTCTTTGGGCACTAGGCATGCAACAGTCCATACACACAAGCAGACAAAACACTTATACACATGAAAAATGGTTTCATGGATATTTATTGGGGATTATTTGTTTGGGGGGGGCATAGTTCAGGCCCTCACGGATGCTGCATTGTAACAGGGAAATGGGACAGATGGTAAAGAGGCCACTGAAGTGTGTGTGCTGGGATAGTGACAGGGCCGATGCAGAATTGTGACATGGAGAGGAACAGAGTATATGTATGGCATATATACTGAGGAACTTTTTGCAGAGGAACTGAGCATAGTCTTATTATCCTGAGAGCTCCTGGAAGAAAGGGTGTTTCACCCGAGACTAGAACAGAGAATAGCTCCTTGACTCAAGAACAGGGTTAATTGTGATGCAACTACTTTAAATACTGGTTTAACAAACATTGTTTATTTGTGTCCACGTACAAGCCCTTATCCAAAGTATTTTGTGAGTACCAGGTTTTCTGTCTCTGGCTGGCGCTGGGACAAGGGCTGTTGATTGTGTGTTTGTTTTAAGCAGCAGCAAAGCAGAGAGCTGTGGCTGCAGTGGGGTAAAGAAGGCAGCTTTATGCCTCTCTGTGAGAATGGGGTAGGGAAATATTCTAGTGTACTTAGAAAATGATAGTGTTATACTTGCATGCTGTCGAGGTGAGGTCACTGTTTTTGTTTGTTTCCTGCTTGTGTGTAGATGCTGGGCAGGGAATCTGAAAGCAGGAAATGACTGGAGTGCATCTCTGACCCTGCTCATGGTTCTTTGCCTTGAGTCTGGCAGAAAGACTGTGGTAGTAGATGTGATCTGCAGCTGCAGAGAAAACAGTTTTTTTTTTTTTTCCCAAGAAATTCAGAGATCAAGACGTGCATTCAAAATCCATGCATGGTGGTGTGCACCGCACCTGTAATTCTAGTATGTGGAAGGCTGAGGCAGGATGTTCTCTATGAGTCCAAGGCCAGCCTGAATACATGATATGTTGTAGGTCAGCCCAGGTTAACAAAGAACTGTCTCAAAAAATATTGTTGTATAATAATAGGAAATATATCTTAGTTATGCTTACCTGTTCCTTTGAAGGAGGCTGCTTTGGGGCTCGTTTTTCTGCACACCCCTTTTTTAACTGTTGGAAACCGCTATTTTTGACCACACCTAACATTTAGAACCCAGAGTCCAAGGCATCTACTGCCACCTGGTGGCAGAGCATATGGCTAGTGGGATTTGGAACTGGTGGGTACATACACCAAAAATCGATTCTGTCCCTGAAGTATGGATATTAAAAATGTTAAAGATTTCTTAAATCTATGGTTTTATTTGGAATGAAACATTCTTTTAAAAACCTTTTCTTACTTGAATACTTACAATAATAGAAACTCATGATTTCCCACTATTCTGTTACCATTCATTCTTTTAGTTAAAACCTTCCTTCCTTCCTTCCTTCCTTCCTTCCTTCCTTCCTTCCTTCCTTCCTTCTCCATATGCCTCCGTCCCTCTGTCCCTCCTTTCGTCCTCCCTCCCTCTTTCCTTCCTTCCTTCCTTCCTTCCTTCCTTCCTTCCTTCCTTCCTTCCTTTTTTAAAGAAAAGATCATTTGTATTTATTTGTTCTAGCATCTGCCTTTGGAGAGTTCCATGGTAAGTTAACTGCCTTAAAAAGGTTTACAGGGACCTGGCTAAACCTGTAATCTTGTCTTGAAGTTAAACAGTCACAGTTCTGTCATTCATTACTGTGTCATGCTTTTCAGAATTCCTCCTAGCCATTTGTTTCCTGCACTTGTATTGCCAGTGCCCCTGCCTAATTGTTGCCAGGAGTCATCCAGGTGTCATCAGAGTAGTGACCCCTGGAATTCACAGGCTGTCAGATGTTCAGCTTCTGGGGCATTCTGTGTTGCACAAGTTAGCTCTTTTGCTATCTTTCCATAGTGCTGACTTCTCTGAGCTTTTGTATAATGGAAAACCAAAGAATTTGTATCCTTCTTTTGTATTTTTGAACTTTTTCCCTTTGGATAAAAACAAGACTTGAAAAAAATGTCATTATACGGGTTTAACAACAACAACAGCAACAACAAACAAAACAAAACAAAACAAAACAAAAAACAAAACCTTACATTCTGAATTCCAAATGTTACTAGCAAAGCCATAGTTCTCTTGCAGTTTAGGCCAACTTAGGCTCTGTCTGGAAATAGACCTCCTGTGATGGGGAAACTCTGCAGATAACACTCTGCATTGCCTATCAGGAGTTTATATGGGTTGAGAACATTTGCAAGCCAGCACAAGTCTTGTAACAGTGTGTCCATAGGATAGACACAAAGGGAAAGAATGGCTGTAAAGCGATGTGTATGTTTTAAAAGGTAGGTATCCAGACATAAATTTTACCCCTGTTAATTTTGTTCCACTGTTCAAATTAGCCAAGAGTTCTGTTGGTCGTTTGCTACTGAGTCCACTATACTAGTTTTAAGCATAATCTTTGGTCTTTATCTCTGAGGAAATGATTTTTTTAAAAAGAATTTAAGCGAACATTTGAGGGGGGGGGAGAGCGCTGTGGTGTCTGCGGCCACCACCAGAGAGCCCTGTTCCACACAAAGTGTTTCTCTTGGTAAAAGCCTTTGGGTCTTGTGGCTTGTTTGCTGTGATTCCTCTCAGTTGTACCCTCACTCAGTTTTCACCATCTTATCTACAAGAGTATCTTGAAGTACATTTGCCAGAGGCTTAGCAGAGATCCAGAAACATATTCTGCAACATTCTGCTGTCCATTGTCATGGCTCCTTCGTGGAGTGAAATCAGGACAGCACACATTGCCCCAGGGTGAGCATCATTTAAGAGGCTCTGGTAACTTTAATGAGCAACGTGCTTATGTACCTCCATGTAAGAACATATAAGAACAAAGACAGCAGTAAGAAACAGTCTGCCTATTCCCAATTGATCTCCTTACCTGCGTCTCCCCTGTCTAGTCGTCTCCAAAGAAAACTGATGGCTGAGATATGGCTGCCTTACCAACAGGCTCAGGTTCTTGTTTCCAGTGTTATTCAGGCCAATCTGTCTTAACTGCTGACACTATTCACACAGAGGTAGGTTGATTCTATTTTCACAGACAAGCCAACAGGCCTACATTCTTATGTTTGTGCATTAACACATAGTCATCCTCATGTGTTATCCTCAGAAGGCTCCTGCCATCTGAAAGAGGTAATAGGATGTTCTTCCAGTTACAGGCCTTCTGGGTTACCACTCTGCATTATCTAGGAGGAAGGGAAATGATGGACAATTTCCAGCTCACTTTCGTCCAGCACTGGAATGTGTTAGAATGCTACAGATGGGCCTCAAAGCTGTTCTGAAAGTAGAACCTGAGTCCTGGGAGAGGAGGTGGAGACTTGACACCACCAGGGTAATGTACTCCAGGGTTCCCATGCTCCCTGGATTGATGTACCACTGCCCTTCTGGAAGTAGCCATACCTGGACTTTCATCAGGAAAAGATACTATGTTCCTTTATTTTTAGGACAACCAAGATGGCAAACATAACTTCCAGCATCTGTGATGTAATTACCAAAGGGAAAGTTACTTCAGATTTCTCATACTAGAAGTAAAAATTCTATTTTTTTTAAGTGATCTTAGGCTAACCCATGTTCCAGAAAGAATTTTGGTCAGGTAACTCTCCAGAATTCCACAGGTAGTCTTATTTGGGGGCGGGGAGTGGAGTGATGGTATCTGCTGTGCTTCAAAAGAAAAAAGTAGAAGAAACAAGATTTAAACAAACAAAAATCTCTTGCTATTTCTTATTACTTAACAAAATAAATAAAAAGAAACCCAAACCAAACAACCAACAAACAAACCTAAACCTAAAAAATAACCAAAACAAAACAAAACAAAACAAAACAAAAAACCCAAAAAACAAACAAAAAGAAACCAGGGTGATCATTGCAGAGTAGAAGAAGTGATAAAAATGGGTAGACTATTGCCATTTTATTTTCACTCTGCTTTGTCCTTCCTGAGCAGTGCATTGTGGGAGGCCCTTGGCTCGATGACAGGCAGTAGTGGATGGAATCAAAAAGGCAGAGTTGTAGAGGAGTTCACAGTCTGGCAAAGACAGTCTGCAGACAGCAAGTATGTAGTGAGCTGGCCAGGGTTTCTCTCGGAGGAGCTGGGCTGCTGCTTGGTAAACCATCCTTATAAGGAAAAGGCCACCTTGTCTTTCCCCCAAAACTGCAGGGTGCATTTAATTGCCACCTGCAGGGATGGCAAACAGCATCAAGGTTTCCACTGCTTAGTTCAAGTTAAACAAACCCACCCTAGACAGACCTGCATTCCTCTCTGAAAGATTGGATCTGCTTGACCTCTCGCTTTAGTCAGGGCCATTCCATTCTCCCTTTTATCTTTTTTTTCATCCTAAAATAAACTCTTTAATTGCATATTTATGTCTTGAGTTTATCTGTGGGGTGAGAATTGTCCTAGGTATTTCTCATCATGGTCTGGCTATTGTTAAGGGATTGGGGTGAGTGCCCAAGCCATAGCCCAGAACTCTACAGGGCAAGGACTTTAGACTGTGGTTGTATTTGCATCTCTTAAGAATCCTCACTGGAGATCTGGTGGCACAGGGATTGGTCACTCTGAGTGGTCCCATAGTCCAGGAACTGCTTTATCGTATCAGAGCAGGACCCAGCCTGTATGGGGTATTGGACAAGACAGATGGAGGTCTGGGGAAGAATATAAGACACAACACTGTCAACTCAAGGCTGATACCCAAAATTAAGTTCCAACACTGGATACTCCCCACATCCTCACTCTGGTGCCCCAAGGATGGTCTAAGGCAGGTCGAGTGACCCAGAACCAGCTTGTCCCAGTCTAGCCTCAGCTGTTCCGTTCCTGACAACTCCCTTTCTCTGGAGTTACTGCTACAAGGCAGAGTGTTGGTGCAGTGGAGAGCTTGTGACTAGCAGCCAGAGCATTCTGATCTTTCCTGTATTTTCATAGTTTAGGATGTGATTCAGAGTTAGTGTCTCCCTAGAAAATGATTGTTGAACAAATGGAAGCTGCTCTTTATTCATTCATTCTCCATTTATCCATTCACTAAGTGCTCATTTTTTGCTTTGTTTTGTTTGGTTTGTTTTTCAAGATAGGGTTTCTCTGCATTGCTTTGGAGCTTGTCCTGGAACTAGCTCTATAGACCAGGCTGGCTCAAACTCGCAGAGATCCTTCTGCCTCTGCCTCCCAAATGCTGGGATTAAAGGCGTATGCCACCACTGTCTCAGTGCTCATTTATTCAATGATTTTTCTCACTCAGAAATTCAAGATACAGTAACCAACAGGAGCTGGTTGGACAGACAGACATAAGGAGAGCTTAAATGTGGAAGTTCAGTGTGAGCCTGGAGAGTTAGATGGAGGCAGAGTGGGAACAACATTCCTAAGCCTACCAAGAACATATGCAGTGGTCCAAATGGAAGAGACAGCTTAGAATGGAAAGTGAAAGCTGGCAATATCACAGTGGAAATCACAGTCATGCACACATATACAGTTACTGCCATGTGGGGGATATTATATTTATTATCATAGTTAACGGTTAATAACATCCTCCTTATTTTGCAAAAAAACCCAGAGGCACAGAAAGATGAAGTGATTTGACCAATATCACATGAATATGGGTGGTAGCATTAGCATATGATGGTGGTTGATTCCAGAGTCATGGTAGCGGTAAATCATAAGTCAGTCATTTTCTGACTCTGTCTGTCTGTCTGTCTGTCTGTCTGTCTGTCTCCCTCTGTCACTCCACCCCTCTGTGTAGCACTGACTCTTCCCCCATGGGACTCTTGGCATACAATTAGATAAGCCTGGATTTTAATGGTAGGGGTCAACTTAGAAGATGTCTGTTTGACACTGACAGAGCTTCTGGCATATTCTTCCTTCCCTTGCTCCAGTGATGACTTGCTTTGTCTTGTGCTTTGTGAAGAGACCTTGATAAGAGCAGATTTGGGGCATCAAGAATGGCTCCCATCTCTGAGTTGGGAGGAGGAGAAATAGAAAGGTTTTAAGGGCTACTATTCAGGAAAGGGGCAACTTCTCCTAGGGCTTGGCCACTTTGAATGATTGCTGGGGGTACAAGTTTTAAGAAATGGGTGGAGAAAAATAGATGAGTTGATTGACATCTTTGCCCCAAGTGATTGGCCTGGAAAAGAGATGGACAGAAATATTGATTCTGCCTTTTTTTCTACCCACTTCAGAACTGATAGTCCAACCCCAAGTCTTCAGGGTCCTGTAGCAAGTCACAGTGGCTATTTCTAGAACTCATGCCGTATAAATTTACCTAGGGGCTATCTTCTACCCAGAGCTCATGATGACCACTCGCTTGGAAGCCCGTGTCTGCCAGAAACAGGGTTGGCATAAAGGGTGTCTTCAGCATTCTACTTGCTGCTCATTGCTGCCTGCTCTGAAGAAACACGTGAGCCACACATTGGTGTTCGGAAAAATTAATGTTTTCAAGATGCACTCCACATAGTCTTACATGTCTGTGTCTTTTTCTTTCACCAGATGAAAGAAAAGAAGCATTCTTAGACAATTACTCCCCAAGGGAGCCCAAGGTCTGGCTTTGTTTACTGAGTGTTTTTAGTTACAACACAAGAAGGTCTGGGGTTCTTTTGGCTTTGGATTTTTTTCTTTCTGTTTTTGGTTATAAAGATAGGGAAGATGAGTGAATTCTCAATTAATAGGGTACTTGGAAATTTCAAAATTGTGAAAGGCATGTTCTTATGTGGGTACAGTTGTCAAGTCCTTGAGATAAATAACAGTAAAATATGACAGATGGAACTCTGGCTCAGGGCTTACCTCAGGCCAGCATTGTAATCATATGTTTGGAGTTATCCATCTGCATCTATTTGGAGCCACAGCTCCACTGAGAGCCGCTTTCCTTCCCTTGGACTCTATCTTCAGTGTCTGCTCATAGGTGTACTGTGGGGGACACAGGCATCATCTTCCTTTAGACTGTGCTGCCTGCTGGCCACTTCTTGCGGCTCCCCCACCTAGAACATGTGAGTAGGGATGTGGGAAAGGCAGAACATGCCACTATAAAGTCCGCGAGTTATGACTCTCAGCACCATGTTTTTGGCAGATACCACTAAGGGACCATACAGCTTTTCCCCCAGTGTCTTCCATGTGAACGCATTAGTCTAGACTAGTGGCTCTCAACCTGTGGGTAGTGACCCCCCTTGGGGTCAAATGACCCTTTAGCAGGGGGTCACATATCAGATATTTACAATACATAGAAGTAGCAAAATTATGGTTATGAAATATCAATGGAATAATCTTATAGTTGGGGGTCACCACAGCATGAGAAACTGCATTAAAGCCTAGCAGCATTAAGGACTACTGCTCTAGATTGTTACTTCCTCTTGTCTAGGACTGGGGTTTGAGAAGAGACAATGTTGTGATCACTGACCAAAACCCCTTAAGATGTCTAAGTGGCAGATAATAAATGACTGGAAAGGAGCTTTGGTTTCTGCTGTTTAAATTTGCAGAACACTCATCTGGATTCTTGTGGCAGGTGAAGGATGCCTAGCAAAGCCAGGGGTGAATGGCATTCTTTTCTGACCTACCGATGAAACTTCATCCAATGTCTGCTCAGGTGGATAAGCCTGGTGGTGATTCTAACTTGTGGGCTCTGGAGACCATCTCACGTTCTGTATCCTGTGAGCAGGCAATAGAGAAGGAAACTGTTGCCTGTCCCTAAGGGAAAAAAGATCTGGGTTTCTATTTTTGTCAGCCTGAAATGCTGTGAAAATTACCAAAGTAGCAAATGGCTGTGCTAAAAAGTTATAAAAGCGTATAAAACACAATTCTCTGAGTGTGAAATTCCCCTCGTCCTTAGGGATAACTTCTGTTTGGTGTATTTTCTATCAGAACTTTTTGATACACATTGAAATATATACTTGTGTGTGTTGTGTGTGCGCGCACGTGTGTGTGTATTCACAAAGTGGAATAACACAGATTATAACACTTATTTTGAAAACTGGATTTTTCTACATAATAGAGCATGGGCATCCTTTCATGTCAGAATACATCAATTTGCTTATCTTTGTTAAAGTTTTCTATATATAATACAGACTATCATAGTTTATCTTAACTAATTATTTATTGGTAGTAATTTAGTTTACACTCCCCTTTTTATTTACTATGACTGAATGCTGCAATGTGTGTAAATAGTGACCCTGCAATAGGTGAGGGTCTCAGAGAGGTGGAGTTGCTATGTTGAAGGCTATGCATGCTAGAAATATTGATGAGTACTGCCAGGTCATTATCTAAGAATCTTATATCAGTTTACTCTCCAGCTAGGCTGGGTTTTATTTTGATTTTTTGTTCTTGTCAAGATGATTGATAAGATGTGACCGGCTGTTATTATTTTTAATTTGAATTTCTCTAGTTATAGTTTTTCTCAGATATTTGTATGTCCGTGTCTATGAATTGTCTGTTTATATTTTTACTTATTTTTGTACCAGGTTGTTAACTTTTTCCTTTTGAGCAGTAGTTCTTTTTAAATTAAAAATCTTAATCCTTTGAGTTATATATTGCTGCAAATTATATATTGTGGCAAACATTATCTCTTGGGTGTTATTTTGGCACTTGTTCATGATTTTATAATTTTACCTACAATTTTTTTCCTGTGAGAACTTAAAATATATTTAAATATAATGCATTACAATGTTAAAAAAAATCAATACATTATAGGTGTTTTTATATAACCTCCCTGCCTGTTCATTAAGGCACTTTCCGTAGGTAATTATTAGTTTCCTGTGAACACTTCAGGTGTTTTGTTTTGTGAATATAAACAATCTAAATCTATACATCACCAGTTTCTTACCAAAAGCCATTGAATATTCACTCTAGGCTGAACAATCAAAAATCTGAAACTTAAAAAGATGCCTCTAGAGTTTTGGATTTTGGAATATTTTCAAGTTTTGGATTAGGAATGATTACCTTGTAAGTCATATGCAAATACTGAAAATCTAATAACCTAAATCTGAAACATTTGTGGTCCTAATGATTTTGGCTAAACTACTTCTGTTAACTGTTTTACATTTTGTATCTTCAAGTTACTTATTAGTACTTTTGATTTTAGGGATGGGAGTGGTACTGGAGTTTAAACCCAATGCACTACACATGTAAGGCAAATTCTGTACCACTAAGCTGCAGCCCCAGCCCTTCAGTGATTTATCCTGAAGCTCTTGGCATGCTAATTCACAGAAAGCCTCCCAGTTCTTTTCCATGGGTCTCATGCTCTCCCATCATGTGGGTATGCCACACCACAGTCGCGTGGGCTTTTGTGCTTCCGTATGTCCTCAAGGAATATGGAAAACTGTGTGCTGTTTCACACATTTAACTTCTTCAGCATTAAGTTTCAATAGTTGCAAATAACATATAATCTAGCCTGTTGAATATTGTATGTAGGCTTTAAATATATTTTCTTCAAAATCTTGGATTCACATGAATCGGAAAACACAAGTCTCAGGAAAGCAAGGAGCCAAATCAGATGTATTCACGTCCGTCCTGTCAGAGAACGGCTGACTTCTTTTTAACATTCAAGCAAGCATGTTAATTAGACACCTTCTGTGACAACTCTGTCTTCAGGATTCTAATTCTAAGATCAGTAGACAGGTAGATAAATAGACTAGCCGTGCTCTTTGTCTTCTGGGTGAAATGAGACAGTCATTCTGCAAGGTTCTCTTCATGATCTTGCCTCATTTGTGGCTTGCCTAAACTTCATTTATCAGTCACTCCCTGTCTTGCTTAGCTGTTATACTATAACAATTCCCCCAAACTATAATGGTTTAGACACTTTATCCTTTCTTATGGTTATTGGGGTGACCAGACAGCTCTGTTGTATCCAGACCTATGGTTCTACTGGGGAGATGGGGTGGCAGGAATCTCCAAAGACACCTTATTCATGTGCTGGAAGTTGTTTCTAGACGGGAGCTGGGACTCCTGGGAATTTCTGTCTAGCATGGTTCTCTTCTATGTGGCTTATACGTCTCCTACCATGGCAGGAGACTCCAATTCTTGACTCTGTCATTTTTAAATGTCTTTTTCAAAGTTAGGCAGTATAGTTCAAAAAGTGTAAAAAGATAAACAGAGGAAAGAAGCCCTCTCATGGTTGCTATCTGGCCCTCGATTCTCAAGTGGTTTGTGTGCTCATCTAGAGAGTAGGGAAGAAGGAAAACCATCTCTCTCATGCTCAGGTAGACCTTCCCACCCAAGTCTATTAGTACTTTCCTGCTATCTTTGACTGGGCTTTATTTGCGAATGATGTGAGGCCAGGATTGATGGACTCTTCGGGATGGTGGTTCATTGCTGCTCTCTGCCTAAACAGCTCTGCAGGAACTTACTTTCCCATCTCTGTGGTGCTGAGGCTGTCCACATGGTTAATTATTTTAAAGTAAGGCTCATTCTGTAGTCCAGGCTGGCTGTGAACTTGTGTTCCTGCTGCCTCGGCCTCCTCAGTAAGGGGTTATAGGTGAGAGTTACACCTCTGGCTGATTCCTTTGTTTTTAGAAATAAGGACTAAGAGGCCAGTGAGATGGCTCAGTGGGAACAGGTACTTGCCACCAAGACTGATTTTCTGAATTTTGATCCTGGCACACATGTGGTAGGAGAGAACTGACTCCTTCAAATTGTCCTCTGAGACAAACACATGTATACATACACATGTATACGTTCATACACACACACACAGACACAGACACACACACAGACACACACACACACACAGACACACACACACAGAAACACACACACAGACACAGACACACACAAACACACACACAGACACACACACACACAAGCACACACAGACACAGAAACACACACACAGACACACACACACAGACACACACACGCACAAACACACACACACAGACACACACATACACAAACACACACACAGACACAGACACACACACACAAACACACACAGATAAATAGACACATAGACACATACACACAGATTCACACACACAGACACACAGACACAAACACACACACAGACATATACACAGGCACACACACAGACACACAGGCACACACACACACATATACACACAAACACACACAGAGATACATAGACACACAGACACATAGACACAGACATACACACAGACACACAGACACACAGACACAAACACAGATACACACACAGATACACACACACACTCTCTCTTAAATTAAAAAAGGAAAATATAAAGAAAATAAGAACCAAGGGATTCAAACTGGCTAGTGTGTAGCTGTCTTATTACCGTAGATGGTGCATGTATGCAGATACTAAGGTATTTATCTCTGATTTAATTGTGGGTTGTCCCACCCAAATATTGTACATTTTTTAAAAGAAGAAACTTCTTGGAGTATATTTTAAAATGTTGGCTTTAGATATATGCTAACAATATCTAGTGTTTCTTGGGGGGCATAGTGAGCTCATTTTAGTCTCTTTGTGCTTTCTGCTCACAATTGCCAACCTCAGTTATTGTGCAGTGCTTTGATTTTACTGCCTAGAATTGGTACTGTAGGGCATCACAGGGTTTGGAGGAGACGGAGAAGGATGTGAGATGAGAGAGAAGGGCCTGTGTGAGCTTGGTTCTTGTTATGGTGATTGGTTAGCTCAACTCCCTGATTCTCGATGGTAGGTATGTGGCAGAGAGAAAACTAACATCCATAGACACAGGGAGCCTGTTGGCTTGAGGTGCCCTGAGGTAATGGAGTTACAGCTGTTCTTTGTGGGCAAAGAAACTAATCTCAGTGGAATGAGATGGAGGAGCTGTGCTGTGTAGAAAGCTCAGGTCACACAGACCTCTGGATAGACAAGGCCACTTGGGTTGGGTTCTGAGCTGGGTTTACCAGGTTGCTTAGCTTTCCTTTTTTAAGTAGGTGCTTTGGGAAAGGCTGCCAGGTGGTCACAGTCTGACTAGATGAGTGAGTTTGGGAGGGTTGGGAGACTAGGTGAAGATATCACTAAGGCCTGATCCTTCACTGCAAGTCGCTATCCGAGATCTAGACTTCTACTGGCCAAAGTATAAATATCTCATAAGGGCCTAGAATCAAGCTGTGATCACAAATACTACAGAAGGGATCAGGTTGTCATAGCACTATACACAGTGCTTACTCAAAAGGGAGCTGGATCCAGAACAGAGGGGCCCAGCAAGATGGAGAAACAGTTGTTGGTTGATTGGGGCTGTTGGGGTGGTGAAGTCAGGGATTCAGTGCAGCATGGAGCTTCTAGTGGCTTGCTGGGAGAAGTGGAAATCCTTAGAGGAGGATGGGAAAGAGGGAGGTTAAGTTCCTTCTACTTGACTATGTGGTTTTTGAGCCAGTGCAGCAAGAGGTTTTGTGATATCTTTCTAGGTCAAGGGAGAGATAAGATCTCCCAGAGGTCAGAGGTGAGCAACTGGAACGGTACATAAAAGCAGGGACAATACAGGCTAATCAGTCTCTGTCTGTCCCCCTTGCTGCCTGGCCAATATCTGAGGTGATACTTGATGCCGTTGTACAGATCCACAGTGGCCCTGCAGTCAGAATGTTTTCTGAACCCTGAGGAGAGCTGAGGCTCAATTCTGTGTCTAAGGTACATAGTATCTAGCCCTTCCTGCGTGGCCCTCGGCCAGATCTCTCTTAGCCTGCCAGGACAGGGAACTCAGAGTCTATGTGAGCAGACAGGGTACTTCGTAGAATTCAGTCAAAATACTTAAGTGAAGCTAGTGCTGGAGGCAAGATAGGAGATTGGGGACAGAGCAGACAGGCCACATCTCTGAGTCACCCAGAGGAGTTGGTTAGAGACGCAGACCTCTGGGAATGCAGCATCTGCATGAATTGCCACCCCTTTAAGGTGCATCTGCTGCCCATTAAACTTGGAGGACTCTGAGATGAGAGCAGGGTGAGATTAGCTTGGAGAGGCCTCCTGGGGGAGGTGGACTTGAATTTCAGTGTCTGAGTGATACTTTGTAAAGATATCGTTCTCATGTGTGAGCCCAAGGAGACTGTTCACCCAGGGACACTGGGCTCTCATAGGAGAGACTGGCAAGTGTTCATGCCGTTCCCCAGGTGGTGTTTCTAAGACATTCAGTTGCTGACTTCCAATTGCCACATGGGCATTAATTGTTGAGGGGACAGAAGTGCTGTGGGGGGTGGCTGAGGATGGTGTCTGCTAGAGAGGTTCATGTTGCAGTTGAAGCGCAGCTTGCAGGGCAAAATGGCAGCCGGATGGAGCCTACCTCCTGGAGAGGGGTAGGAGGAGAACACTGTCTGTGAGCAGTCTTCATCCCGGTTCACAGATACCAACCACTGTGCCACCTCTTGTGTGCGCTCCACCTCCAGTTAGCTGCACATATCTGAGGAATGTGGCTAGAGCCGCTGAGAGATCAGTGGTCCCAGTGGACCTGGGAGGTGAGTGGGAAAGATGAGGGGTGTGATTGGTTCTCGCCTCCCTCGCTGCTGCTGCTTGCCTTCTGCACCACACACGTATGCCGGCTTTATCTGATTGAGAACACAGAGTTTTTCTCCTGGGCGGGTGAAAAGATGGAGAGAGAACAGTGCCAAGGAAGGAAGAAGGAACAGTGAAGAGAAGGGAACATTGTTGCAGTTAACACACTAAGTGACTGCAGTGCACCCCTGTGCCTCTGCCGTAGATGGGTACTGCTGGCCTCAGTCACTGTCAGCAGAGTGGGCTGAAGGAGCCATGCCAACGGGAATGGCTGTGCTTGCTTTGACTATGATGAAAGAAGGAGCCACTGTGTCATCACTGTTCAAGACAAAACAACAACAAAAAACCTACCTAATAAGGCCCTGTCCTGGCAATAGCCCGTCCTTTCTAATCGCACTGCCGCTGAATGACGATTCAGTCTCTTGGAACATTTTATTCAGCTTCTAGAATGGCTGTTTTAAAGGAAGGCTTATGAAGCTCTGTGGGAATAGTAGAAATGAGCGGTGGTGGGCTGGGGAGCACCGAGGAGCCCTGCTTTAATGGATTGAAGCCAACCGAGAATAAAATTCCAGGCTGAATGGGTTCCTCCTGGGCTTGACCCAATGGGTGACGCTACGTTGTTCCAGGGTTTACTGTGTGCGGGGGAAGTGTTTGCACCCATGTTGTTCTTTACTAGTCTTTATTCTCCTTTCTGTAGAAGCAAGGGAGAGGATAGAGCTAGCTTCCTTTTCTAGCCCCAGCATCAGCACCAGGAGAGCGTTGCAGTTTATGCATGTGCTTATAAGGGCATGAGGGCTGCCTGTCTGCCTCCCAGGTGATGTTGCTCTCTCACAGCTCCTCTCTGTCCAGGTCTTCTGCTGTGGTACAAGTCTCACATTTCAAGTTTCATGTAAGCTGCACTAGGAAAAATGCCTTTGCCTTTCTTATTTGGAGATGTACTCTCTGTGCTTGTGGCATGCTGGCACTGCCCTGCTTGTTAAGCGCTGCTGTTAGCCTAGCTCTACTGTGAAGGAAAGGAGCTGCCTTCTCTGTGGAAGTGAGCCTCAGAGGCTTTTACAAGGGGGAGGCAGGTCACACCTATGCATCATCTGATGAAATGTTCGACTTCTTGGAAGGTGATTCTTGTCCAGCAGACCTGGCAGGGTTGTTTGGGCCCAACGGAGCTGACAGATGTGAAAGTACTCTCTGAGTTCAAAAACACTGGGCACATGTGAGCAATGGATTCTTGTTATTCACAGAAGGGGAAGACTGTGGGTCATTTCTCTCTGGAGAGAGGAGGGGGCTTTGCATTCTTGTGTTAACTACTCACAAAATTCTTGTCCATTTAAGGCAGTAACAAAATTACACTAACAGAGCATAGCCTCTTGGGTGGTGAGGACTGCTGTGTCCCACAGCTGCCCTTTAAGAAGGCCTGCTGAGGCAATAGGGATGCTGGGCAGGGACGGGGTGGAGACTATGGCCCCAGCTACTTTCTCCCTTTTTCCTATCTCCCTCCCATAGGTCTTCTGCCTAGTCTGAGTCCTTCAGAAACATGCACACTATTTCACCTTAGAGCGCCAGCTTCACTGCAGAAACTGGCATAGTGTAGGCTGGACAAAAGCTGCAAGGGATGATGTGCAAATGGTTGTTGAATGAAGGTGCTCTGGACCTGGAGTCCCCTCTGCTTGGATTTCTGTGATCAGGACGCCTTGTCACCAGAGGGACAGCCCTCTCGTGTAAGCAGTCAGCCCTTTGGCTAAGCAGTCCCGAGATGGGCAAGAACAGAGCATTCTTCCCCTACTATTGCACCTTTTCCAAGCCTGAAAAAATATGTGGAGGCTGAGGTGTGGTAGCAGACTCCTCTTCTTCTGCCACCCAGGTAAGGTGGTGTGTCCTACCCAGAATCCCATGCTCATTCAGTCAGTCAACAATTGCTGGAATGCTTCTGAGATAAGGCACTGTGCCATGTACTTTGGAGATGATTAAGGAGCAGCTCTGACCATGAGGCTCATGGTCCAGTAAAGGAAAAGGGTCACACACAAAGGAGGAAGTAGATTGAAAAGGACATATAAAGGAGGGAAGATCGGGGAAGGCTGCTCAGATTCTGTGCCATTTGAGTCAGACATTGGAAGACTGAGGGTTTGACCCTGAGAAAGGACTGAAGCAGGAGGTACTGGGTCATAGGCACGGGATAAGGACCACAGGGTGAGAGGGACAGGGAACCAAACTTCTAAGGGCAGGGGAGAAGGTCAGACAGAACCTTTTGTTTACCTCACTTGCCAGGGGCTTCCCTCCTTTCCGCAGAACCTCACAGTTCCTCTGTGAAGCAAACCCTGGTCTTTCCAGTTCATAGAGGAGGGAGCTGAGGTGGAAGGGCTGAAGGAACTTGCTCAAGGCCAGGAAGTGTTAAGTAGGAACCAGGATTTGAGCTTGACCTCAGACCCCACGCTGCTGAATAGAATCTGTGAGGGGAAGGAGGAAGGAAGGACCAGCAAGTCCTTTGCTGGCCATGGGGGTCTAGTGCCTGAGGTCCCCACAGTGAGGCAGCCAGACTCCTGGACTTTTTGGACTGGTTCTAGAGTCCAGGAGGGCTGAGCATCTGGCTTCCCATTCATCATTCTATTGGAAGAGCCGCTGGCCTCTGTGTGGGAGGCACAGGAAGCCAGTATGGTAGGAGATAGTAGAAGGAAATTTTAAACGTGGCCTTGTCTATGGATTTTCATTCCCAAGGCTACCTCAAACCTTGCTACTGTGCCAGAGCCCTTCCTCACTCCCTCCCCCGCATCTCCAACCTCCCCTGGGGTCCATGCAGCCTCAGTCTGCACACGGCTGCTGCTGCTGCCGCGTTGTTCTGCACTTGCTCCTTTGTTGCTGTGAAACGGGCTCCCGGCACAGTCAGCCTCTGTGTGGGAGGACTGGTGGCTGTCTTTGTAGGCAGGCATTTGCTTAGAACAGGCTGCGTGTGAGCCCAACATCAGCGAATCTAGCCTTAAGTCCTTCGCTCGGTGGTGGTGGTGGGATGAGGCTCTGCCCTGGAGACTGGCTGTGAAGGATGAGTTCAGGGTGGGATGACGGACCGCTTCTGGGACCAGTGGTATCTTTGGTATCTCCGCTTGCTTCGGCTGCTGGATCGAGGTATCCTGAGTGCGTATCTGGTCCTGTGTCTGTCTATGTATGTGTGCATGTATATAAACATGTGTGTGCGAGAGGGACATAGACAAGGAGAATGGAAAGTGGGGGGAAAAAGAAAGAAGAAGGTGGCTTGGAGCAACAGCAGGTAGCAAACCATGGTAGATAAAAGAAAGGCTGCTTTTCTGGGGACTTGTGTGACCCAGCTGGGGATGGGGAGCACAGAGCCATTTGGGGAGCAGCTGTACCACACAGTCACATTTCTTGCTGGGTTTTTCACCAGGCTCAGTGTTGTAGTCAGGAAACTTAAGCTGTGTCTGAGAAGTGATGCACGGAGGAGACTGGTCCCAGCAGTGGAAGCTGAGGTATACCTGTGCAGCTCCTATCTCAGCCCAGCTCTGTGACTGTACATGGACTTGTGTGTTCATCTGAACTTGTTTCCCCATCTGTGAAATGGGCATTCTGGGACCTACCTGCCCTATCATACAGGGGTTATTTAATCCCTGAATGTAAAACAGACCATCATAGCCAGTGTGCACATATGTGCCTAGTAAATGAGAAGTTCTTCGGTGACAGTGTCATGGAGCTACAGCACTTTTCCTGGGGACAGCTCTTGTGGACTGTCAATAGACAGAGCCTGTCCAGAATTTGTGGTTATGAAAAGGAAGGGGGACAGCTTGACTTTTCAAGTTACTCTGACCTTAATTCTTTTCACCCTCATTTATTAATGCAATCAACTCCTCTGGTAGTAACATAACAGTCCAGACCGTCCACTGTAAAGAAGGGCCACTGTGAATTTTGTGTAGTAGTCGGTTTACAAAATGTGGAATGTTGTATTTGAGAGCTGTGGCTCCTTTAAGAAGTTTTGGCAATAGTGAGACAAAATCTTTGATGAAAGATACATCTTGGAAAAGCTCTGTACCTATCCTAAACTGTATCTCCCCCCTCCCTAACCCCTGCCATCAGGGGTAGTCTCAGGTACACCAGGAGGCAAACGCTAGCTGGAAGCAGAGCTGCCCAGAGTAGATGAACCGAGACCTTATCGGGGGAGAAATCAAAGATGGAGGAACCCAAGCCAGCATACTCGGGAAGCAGGCTTTCACTAGCACTGGGAAACACCCATAGTAAGCCAGACTTGAAATGAGGATCGAGAAGGGAGCCAGAACTTTGTTGGTGGGAATCATAGACTGGGGAAGGGTAAGAATACCACTGCTTTTCTGTGTGACCTCTGGCAAGTTATTAGCCCTCAGTGTCTCTGTGTGTCCTTCCCTTCCACTGCGTAGAGAGATGCCTGTGGTGGTAGTGCCGATTAAAGGGGCTGTTTTGGAGGTTAAATGAGAGGCTGCAGATGAAATGCCTATCCCAGTGCCTGTCAGGAACAAAATGCCTTAGACTGTTAGGTCTCGTCAGTAACACACTAGTTCCCGCTCTCCTGCAGGCAGCCGGGGAAAGACAGGAACAGGTGGTATGCAACAACCCAGAGTTGAGTAAGCAACTGAGGGATTGCTAGCAGCATAGAGAGCATTTATAATTTTGTGAACAGAGGCCATGTGTAGATTATCATATCATATTAATTTAAAGAAGAAAGTAGATGCTAAAATGTAAGCCATAATAATAATTTATTTTCAATTTTCATAAAATGCTGGAATCCATGAACTGTAAACTTGTTTCAGGTACTAGCTTCATTACTTTCTAAGGGCCCTTGAATAAGTAGTCTGTCCTTGGCTCATTAGTCTTGGCTCAAAAATAGGAAGATTAATAATACCTACATCATAGAGTTTGCAGGAAATGTGTTAGGTCCTGTAAAAACATCCCACAGTAATGAATTTGTGGATTGATGGGTCCCTTAAACAGCAGAAACTGGTTTCCAGAATTGTGTGTCTGTGCATGCACATTTGGCCATAATGTATAGGCTTCTGGTCATTTCTGTACACAGTATCTATAGGAGTCCCTTAACATGAAGATACAGACTATTTAGGGCATCTGATTTCAAGGCTGGAGTGGGTTGGACATTGCTCATGTCACTCAATTTTAGTTGATGGACAATACAGTATTATGAACAGTATGTCCATATGACATACTTGCATCCACATTACAACAGGATTTTGCATATAGTAAATATAGTAATGTTAGCCATTGTTGTATAGGAAATAGCATGTTTTGCAGATTGAGCTAGCTGTGGGAAATGCTCAGCAAATATTAGTTGGATGAATGAATTAATGAATTAGTGAATGATGAATCTGCCTCACAGAGCAGTGAACAAATTTCCCTCAGATCTCTAGGGAGACAGAATTTTAGCACCTTTCATCTTTTTTAGGATTTTATCTTTCCCTTGCCATGCTGTGCCTTATGTCGCCTTGAAAGTCTCAGGCCTCAGGAAGGCAAGGAGGGAATGATGAGTTTAGCCCGGGAAATTGAAATAATGGACAGGCTGTATTCTGGCCTGAGTTGTCTGTATGTCTGTGACTGGAGGGGAAATGCATCTGTGACTTGACACACTTAAAAGGGAAGAAACATCAGGACACACCATGAAGCAGAAATAAACTTTACAGAAAAATAACTGTGTATGCTTTCTTACTATAGACACATTTCCACCTCCCCCATCGTTGTTCGGCTAATAGTACGATTTAAAAACTGAATCTATTGTTTTCGGGAACTCAACTGTGCTGCATACAAGGATTTATGTGATAACGAACTGTCAGCTTGCTCAGACATTGCATTTTGATGATTTATTCTCATTAATAACAGATGCAGTTTTTACTGTATTACTGGGTATTTATCAACTCTACTGCCTGTTGTCCGGGCTTACAGATGTTGGCTAAGGCCATGGTGAAGACGTCCACTAAAGAAAAAAAGCTCATGCAGACAAGAAACACAAGAAGCAACCTCCCTCTTATAGTATTGGATTTTGATGTTTCTGCAGGGACCTGATGGGTCTGGTGAGGGTTTATCAACATGTGGGAAAGTCTACACTGCCAGCCCATGAGGTGACTTTTGGTGGTTTACAGAGGATGCTTGAGTTTCTCAACATGGAGGGTCTCTATTCCGCCCAACATTTGAGTCTGTTGTGCTGCCCTCACATAAACCATGTGGGTCTTCTTTTTAGTTTGTTTGTTTCTTTTTGCTTTTTGAGATAGGGTTTCTCTGTAGTTTTGGAGCCTGTCCTGGAACTAGCTAGCTCTTGTGACCAGGCTGATCTCGAACTCACAGAGATCCGCCTGCTTCTGCCTCCCGAGTGCTGGGATTAAAGGCGTGCACCACCACCACCCGGCTTCCATGTGAGCCTTCTTTAACTCTGCCTGTTCCTCATTCATTAGTGCCTCATTTTCACTATGGCCTTCTCTGCACCCTTCCACCTTTCCTGCATTAACTACTACAGCCACAGATGTCTGCTCCTGCAGCCTCCCTGTCCCCACAGCCCCTGCCCCTCACGCCTGTTCTCACTGTCCTAGTACACTAGTACACACTCATGATACCTGTATCCCCATTGCTTATCTACTGCTCTCCAGTCCATCTCAAAATTTATGTTCAGTCTCATCCCCAGATACTCATTTTGTCCTCTTCTCCCTCTCCTTTTCCTGCTTGCTAACTTAAAATTCTCCTTTCTCTTCGGAGTCTCTCTCTCTCTCTCTCTCTCTCTCTCTCTCTCTCTCTCTCTCTCTCTCTCTCTCTCTCTCTCTCGTCTTGTATTCAGCCTGGTGCTCTCTGAGTAGGCTAGGCTGGGTGGCCAGTGGCATCCAGGTTTTCTCCTGCCATATGCCTCCCCAGTGTTGAAATTATAAGCTAGTGTACTGCTTCTTATACATGCATTCTGGGGATCCAAACTCAGGTTCTCACTCTTGCAAGCCCAACACTTTATGGACTGAGCTACCTTTCTTGCTCTCATTATCATCACCATGCTTTTACCCTCCATCCATTATTTTCTTCCATTAATTTTTTTTAAAAATAAATTTATGTATAAAATAGAGTAAATTTAAAATAACATAAAAGAAAGTATAGTGTAGAAGATTTTTGGATATGGTAAAAATGGTGTTTGGAAACATCTAGATGACAGAATGAATTCATAACATACATTTTGGGCTGCTTGATTTCTTCTTAGGACATCATCTGCATTTTGATGACTACCATAAAGCACTTGGGATTTTGGACCAGGAACCAACTGATTTCCATCCGCCAGTGTACGCTTGGTCATCTGGGGGCTCTTAGATCAACATAGTTTTCACATTCTCTTTCCAGCCCAACCCAGGCAGCTGGATTGGAACCCCTGGCAGAGACTGGCACTGGCATCTCTGCAGGTGATTCTGATGGAGTCAAGGCTGGGGGCTGCTTGTTGCCATCTTTTAATGTAATGCCAGAGAGCAAAGGCAAAATGGCTTTGTGGTAAAACAACAAGAGATATGAAATGGTCACTGTGAGAATACAAGAGAGTAAAGAGAGAGATGAACAAAGAACAAAATGTAAAAGAATCTAATCTTTTGGGCATGATCTATGCAACTTTCTTTAGAAACTATCCATATTGTCTACCATCACCTAATGAAACGTTGGGTTTCCTTCATATTCCTGGGGAAACATTCACCCAATGCTCCAGAAAGTTGATTGGCCCCGGCTTGCCTTGGCTTTGTAGCTCTCAGTGTTGGTTGCCTTGGGTTTTGGACCTAGAATGACAGTTTGTCACATTGCAGGTAAAAAAAAAATCTTTCCTTATTTATTCAAGGTAAGTTCTGCTGTCACTCGGTGGGTACTGCCTGCTTTCTGCTGGAAGCAGAGAAGTGATGATCCCTTTTATACTGTAGGAGAGACAGGATGGGGGTGGTTCTTATCTAAGGCCTTCACAGAGTGAGGTTCCACTCTGGCCAATAGTATTCCCATCTCCTTGACTGACTTTTCTCTGTTGTCTCAACCTTCAGAACTCCCACCCACTCCAAGCCAAGGACTGATTCTGCCCAAGTGCAGTCCAGGATCAAGAGACAGCTAGCCCACCTGGCCTGGCTTGTGAAGGCTCTTTGGGCAATCTTGTCTGTACTGCTCTTGTCCCTAGTTCCTGTCATTGGCAGATGTCCTGTCTCTGGCTTGCTGACAGCCTAGTTATCTGCACAGCTTTGGTTTCTGTCTGGACTACACTCAGTGTCTCTGCTTAGACCAGCCTGCCACAGGCTCTGACTGTTCTCCTGGGACAGCTTTCCTGTTCTTGTTAGTGGCTGTGTGTGCGTGCACTTGGTGTGATGTGTGATTTCTTTGGATGCACTTCTATGATTCCTTGCATCCCTTGGATAGTCCCTGAGAAAAAGAAGAAAGAAGCAGGTGACAGTGACACCCATATGAAACGTAGATTGGGTGATTCTCCTGTGTTTTTTCTAATGTGAGGAATTTGTTTGTAAGCATCTTTCCCCTCAAGCTGAATATTCATATAAGACCAAGTGACTTTAACTTAGCTTTTAAAGTCACAGGCATAGGTGTGGTAAGCTTATCTGGTAAGCACTTTGCAACACTGTCATAGAGCAACCCCCATCTTACCCTGTCTTCACCAGAGCCTCCTCAAACTTTTCCCTTTGTTTCCTTTCCAAATGTGAAGCCTCCTTTATAGATGGTGGCCCACATTCCCCCTCTTCTCAGTCTCTTGACTCCTATGTTCTCCAGGAAAAGTACCCTAATTAGTCACGCCTGGTCCTGTTTCCTGCTATGGGCACTCAGGGACATGGTCCAGGGATCAGAGAGGTTCAGTGTGCTCCTGTGAATAGTAATAACATACACCTCCGGGTGTTGCTGTAAGCTTTGAAGAAGTCAAGATGAGTGGCCAGCACCGAACGTGAGCAGGTACTCAGTGTTTTTCCTTTGGTATTTCTGTAGCTATTATAGAGCTTAATTGCTTCTAGGGGGTCAGTTTTCTCCACTGTGAGTGGAGGGCAGGGCTTTGTCCCCACCATTTTTCTGCAGTTCCCTCTGGGTCAAATGTATCCCAATAGGAAATTGAGCAAATGATGTTAAGAGGATAGCTGATCACTCCCAGAACAAGGGATTATCCCAGTCTTACTAAGGAGTTAAAAAGAGAACAGTAAGGATTTTATAATTGCTAGTATGTTACCTTGCCTTTTGGTCTATAGTATCCTACTCTGGGGCAGAGCACATGGCTTTCCATTTCACAGATGGGAAGCAGACTTGTAGAGGTAATTACTTTGCCAAAATGATGCAAGTGTTAAGAGAAAAGCCAGGGTTCAGACCCCTGTTTTCATGTCAAATGGGTTAGCACCTATACTGACTGTGACACCTGTAGAGATTCTCTGCATCTCCATTTTCAGCATGCATGTGAAACAGTGTCCAGCTACCTACCTTGTTGGAGGTGGAGAGGGCATCACTGTACTGCATTGTCTGCAGTGTAGATTGCCAGGGAAGATGCATCTAGGCCAAGTCCTGGGGGAAAAAGGACACTGAGAGTCTCTCTTTGGAGTACTGGTATGGGGTTTCCCAGCAGTGCGGCAGAGGTTACTATGACATGAGGAAAGGAAAGTAGCAAGGCCCCCCCTGGGGTAATATGGCCTCCCAGGACCGGGTCTTCCATTGAGGGACTTAATGGTTGTTGAAGGCTGAAAGATATTTTCCTCCATGGTCAGAAAGTCAAATGAGTTTCTGGTATAGATGGTGGCTTGCTTTTTCCCCCCACTTTGTGGATGGAGGTGGTTTGTGAAATAGTGAAAGCTGCAGGTACAGTGTTAATAGTTGAAGTAGTAGTAGTGTCTGCAGGTATTACAGGGACCTTTTAGGGGTTGGAGATCAAATTCCTGCTCTATGGAGTTATAATTCATCTCCTGAAAGGATCCTAAAACACCAAAAAATGTGGGGGGGGAGGATAGGGGCTCAATATTTCTTAGGAGGACCCAGCTTCAATTCCCAGCACCCACATGGTGGCTCACATGATCTGTAACTAATTCTAAGAGAATCTGCTGCCTTCTTCTGATCCCCATGAGCACCAAGCATGTGGGGTGCACAGACACACATGCAGGTAAAACATCCACACAGATAAAAAATTAAACAAAAACTGTACCACCAACAAACTAGCTGTTAGCTCTCTGACTCATACCCCCTCTATCTGATCGTGGGTTACCTGTAAGTACAGTCTCTTCTAACTCTAGTAAGTCACGGTTCCATGCAACAATACCTACAGCATCCACTAAACACACACCAGAAACACTTACAGTACTTGTGCATGATATCAGGGTGTAGTATTTCACATTGAATCCCTAAGAGAGTGCTACGAGTTCCTAGGAGGGAGTGGGCTGGATGAAGAATGGCATGCTTGTTCATCCGATAAATATCCTGTAAGGACCTAGTATGCGCTATTCTCTGTTTGAGGATCTGGGAATAGGGTTGAGGAAAATAGTGGACTTGTCTCATGAATCTTTATGTGTAGTGAGAGGAGCTACTATGTCAACAGAATGAGTAATACAGTGACTTAATTATGAGGGTGGCAGTCACAGGATGCAGAACGTTTATGTGGCGAGAGTTGAAGTTGGAGAGAGAGGTTGAGGTCACTCTATGCTTATATATCAGGTTACAAACCCTTGGTGGCGGGGTAATAGCATTCCATTAGAATGTACTGAATAATGCTCAAAAATCAGGCAGTAGACTTAGGAGCTGGGGATTCCAAGATGCATAACTTGAGGTGCCTATGGCCTAAGGAAAAACTTGGATGCATAGGATATGCTTTGCAATAAAACTGTTAGGTAAAATTAACTGGGAATGCATAGGAGGAGAGAAAACACTATTCACCTGGAGGAGTATGTCTTTTCAGAATGTCAAATAGAACTTTGGTGAAGTCAGACATTCCAGTCGGTGAAACAGGGGTGGAGGCAGTGAGAGCTGCAGGGGATGCCTAGCTGAAGAAGGGTTCAGTGTACCCAGAATACACTTGTGAGGGGAGTCACAGGGAACTCCTGAATACAAGAGCCTGGTTCTGGTGGGATTTTAAAACAACACTGGATGGAAGTTGGAATCTTGAGTTTAGATCACAGAATGCCCTACTCCTAGCAGCTGCAGGATGTCTGGCTGTGGTTCTAGGGAGGGAGCGGCTGATGTAGGAGATGCATGATTTTGAGTCAGATGCCGAGAAGTGATGCCGAAACTGACAATAGTCCAGGGAAGATAGCACAGGGTAGAGAGTTCGTGGAAGTTAGAGACATGAGAAGCTATTTCTTAAGGGTAAGAGAAGCAATGATTTCAGGAGAAAGAGAAGCATGGGTAGCGACCCTCGTGTGCAGGGAGATGGTGCATGTTGAAGGGTTTGGTAGCAGAAGGCATTGGTGACGGCTTGCAGCATTGTTTCAGCGCCTTGATGATGAGAAGCCAGATTGCAGTGGGAGGAAGTGGTGAGGATGAGGCAGCAGCCAGCGCATACTGTTAGTTTGAGAAATATGTCAAAAATACGAGGTAAAAATAGACCAGTCATTGTTGGGACATTAGGGTCAAGTGGTAGTTTTGTTTAAGAAGGGAGGCCTAAAGGTATTTAAGGTTAGGGGATGGGACAGTGACAGAAGTTAGAAAATGATGAACAGAAATGCATTTGTGAATCCACTTGTAAATAGGAGCACTAACAGTGAATCTAGGCATTCGAGGCATTGTGCTGTTTACTGGGGAGACAGCATGAATAAAGCATGAAGTCTTCATGCAGTTTGCCTTCTGGAGAGTGAGCAGAGAGCACATGGTTCAAGCAACAGTTGAATTTATAATTGCAACTTGCAATAAGTGCAAGGTCCAGAAGTGGCCTGGAAAGCAAGAATTAGCTGACTTAGAAGGTGCAGATAAAATTGGGAGACCCCAGAATGGGGTACTCTCTCTGCTGGGAGGAAGAAAAGAGAACTTAGAACATTTTGAGGGAATACTTTAACATTTCAAGTTCCAAAGCCTTGTTTTTAGCAAGTAGTCAATGTCATGGGCTAGGGCAAGAGATATGAGATAATGTGTGAGCTTCGATGGGTTCTGATCTGCTTTATTCAAACCTGCAGTCACCCTGTGGTTGTAGAGGATGCCATTCTCATTATATAGATGAGTTAACTAGAGGGACAGAGAAGATCCAGGACTGGAAGGTGGGGACGTGTGTGTGTGTTCATGTGTGATCACCTGGATACGTTGTCATTGAACTAATTTCCTGAGGGTCAACACAGGGAGAATTGTTGTGTCTAAGAGTCCAATCTCTTCTCCCTGCTCCACACAAAGCAGGGAACCTGGAGTGCATGTAGCATCTACATGAGGAATATTTAATGTCTGGAAACTCAGGTGGCCCATGTGTGGACTTGCTAGTGTGCTCTGGCTTTGGGAGTAGTTGGATCTTTAAGGATTTGAACAGAGCAAAGGAAAAGAACCATGAGGGTAAGGAGTGAATTGCAGACATGCTTGGTGTGACCAAAGGAGGCTGGGGCTTGGTTAGTTTGAAACCAGAAACATTAAGGCAACCAAGATCAGTGATAAGAGAAATGGTTTGTTTTTCTTATTCCCTTTACGTCCATATTTGTTTCTATCCCTAACAAAATGAGGATATAGATGGAAGAGATCTTTTAATTTAAGGAATAAGGAAACTCAGTACTGAAGAGATGCTTTAATTTGCCAAAACCATAGAGTTACTTATTAGCTGAACCAGATGTGATGAGAGAAAATTCTACATTGAGGCCTTATTCCATTATATTCCTGTTTCCAACTCCATTCTACCACTCCCATCCCCTCCACACTTCTCAGGGCTGAGGTAGGAACTCGGAGCTTGTACATGGCAGGTAAGCAGACTACCACTAAGCTACATCTACATCTATTTTTGAGACAGAGTTTCTGTGTAGCTCGGCTGACTTTGAATTTATGGAACTACTTCTGTCTCATATTCCCAAATGATGTGGCTGTAGATATGCACCACCACAGCCAACTCCTGTTCTATTCCATTCACCTTGCCTTTGTCACTGCATGTGGAATGGGAAGAATTAAGAAATCCTGGGTTTCAGGGGCATCTAGCTCAGGTTCAGACTTGTGAGGATTCAGGCAAAGTTTTCAGAAGCCCCAATAGCACGATTGTACTTCTCCATCCTTCATGGCGACAACCATGCAGCTGAATGAGTTAGAAGTGGGGCCTCCAGCCTCTTTGCTGCTGCAACAGGATTGTGTCCCTAAGAACCCAGCCCAGGGTAAAGGAGTGGAGTGTCTTCCTCAGAGACCAAGGAGGAAGAATTGGCATGGGACTTTTAATCTACATTCATGCAAAATGAAATCTGTTGGATGGGATAATGAGTTCCATATTTTATAAACTATTTTAAGCCTGTCTCAAAATAAAGTACAGGGCCAGGGGTGGAGGAAGGGTGTAAGTCTTGGAGACAAAATGGCATGGCTTACTCATCTGTGTTTTCATTTTAATGATCCCAACCCCTGTACAAGTCCCTCAGTGACACTGTAATGGAAACCACATTTTTTTTTTCATGCTGGGAGTTTCAAGATGAGCACAGCCAAATGCTCTGAGACATAATTAAGGTTACAAACTCTCATCCCCAGTAATACACAAACCTTTCACCCAGGGGGCTCCAGCTAGAGACAGTGTGGTTGAAAAACAGTTGAAATTATAGAGATATTTCTTCCACCAGGCTCTTGTCCACCACAACTTCTTTTCTAGACCTCTCCTTTCTGTCCAGTCCCCTTCCTTTGCATAGCTGCCTCCTGCACACGAATAAATGAGAGCCCTGGTGTTGACTCCTTCTCTACCACAGGGAGAGAATCCCAGATGGTTACTGCCTGTCTGCAGGAGGCGGGACCAGGCTGGGAGCAGTGTGTATGAAGCAGGAGTGGGGAGCAAGGGAGTCTGCAGTGCATGTGGGGAGTTGGAGGGAAGGTGAGCATACTGCTGCTAGGTAGAAGATGGGGATGCTGTGCTTTCCATTGCTGGAAAATCCATAAAATCCCACAGACTGAAAAGTCCAGGGCATAGGCATCTCCAAAGGACCTAAAGACTCAGAGCAGCCCCTTCTGGGTTTGGACTCAGCCGCAAATACCCTCTCTGCTCCCGTCTTCTTTGCGTTTGAAAACTTCCTGGACTCGGAACGATCAAGGTTACTAGGCATGGGCATGACAATTTTGTGAGCTCTCCCCCTTCCCCATTTAAGTAACCCTGAACACCTGGAATATATAAGAGAATGGAGCCCTTCATACACGTAGTCAAAGTTTTCTTGGAAAAATTGCAGTTCAGTGTTCATTTTATAGGGAAGCCCCAGAACAATGACAAAGAAAAGGCTTTGTTATTTTCCCCTTGGTTTTATACCCTGCTTCTGTAGACCAGGAGGGGCTTCAGCTAGTGCTCAACCTGGCTCTGTAGAGACCTTATTATAGCTGCATTTCTCTTCTAACCCTTCCCACCTCATACTAATATTTAATTGTAATAACAATAGATATCAGGAAGAAGTATTATTTAGAGTCTTTCACCTCTTTTGTGTGTGTGTGTGTGTGTGTGTGTGTGTGTGTGTGTGTGTGTGTTTGCGCGTGTGTAAGTCAGAGGACACTTTTTGTTTTTGAGATAGGGTCTTTCGCTCAGTCCAGAACTTGTTGAGTAGGCTGAATTTTGCTGGCCAGCGAGCACCAAGAATCCACCAGTCTCTGCCTCTCTGGTGCATGCCATTGTGCCCAGCTTTTGGTGACCAAACTCAGGCACTCATGCTTTCAAGGAAAGTGCTTTACCAACTGAACCATGTCCCAAGGCTGTTAACTCAGAATTAACATACCATGTATGTGTGGCATGTGCCACCCTATAAATGATGGCTGCTTTATTTTCCCTATGGGTGTTGGCTGCATGAAACTGAGCTCAAACTCACAATGCCTTAAACAAACATAAATGTATGTCTTCCTCTCCACCTTCTCTTAAGAATTTCAGAAGTTGGGCAGTTAAATCAGCAGCTTCATATTATTAAATTCTTTCTTATGTAGTCTGCATAGGTTCATAAGCTTTATCACACCCATGAGATGCAGCAGTACAATTGTGGAAAATTCTTTACCATCATTTCCATTTTCTCCCCTCTCCTTGATTAATATTGAGATTTCTCACTCTATTTTCTTTGTTCTTTATTGTTGTTTCTGTATTTTTCATTATTTTATGTTTTATGATACAGTCTAGGCAATTTTCTCAGTTCTATCTTCTGGCTTATTAACTACCTACTTAGCTATGTCTAATCTGCAATTAAATATGTGCACCAACTTATTAATATCAATTATTGTACTATTTGGTACTAGTATGCCTGGTTAACTGTTTTCCAAATTACTCTCCTGTTTCATGAAAAACTTTGAACTCGTCTTTAATTTCCTTGAACATAGTATATTTGTTTCATAGGTTTTGCTTGATAATTCTAATCTGTGAAGTTTGGTCTCTCCGTTTCCCTTTGTTTTCCCATAATAGTTTGGGCAAAATTGAAAGTAAACATGGAATATATTTACCCTGTATGGAGCGATCTTTGATATAAGGTTTGCGTTGTAAAGTTATCTACAGTAGATGTGGATTTTTTCTGTAGTCTATTGTTCCTGGTAGTTTTTGCTAATTGTGTATTTTTACTTTCATGTTTGGTTATTTTCTTATTACGTCATGTTCACTATTTTTGAGAAAGTTTTTGTGGGAATACAACTCCATAAATTATCACTGTTTCTTACCAATTGGCAGATTTTCTCAGACAGAAGTTGCTCTGTGTTATGGACTGACTTCTTTGGATTCTCCAGCTGTTGGCTTAGTAACTGTTGCTATGTTGTTAGTTCGTGGTTGCTAATACTTTTAAGAAGTTGACTCCAAGACCCCAATTCCCTGGCACACTTTTTGTTCTCTTTTGTTAGGTTCCTGGGAATGCCACCTGTCTAGTTTCACCTAAACCTAAGTGGAGTGCTTGAGGTTATTTGAAGCTGGGTCACAGGCAACTGAATTCAGGTTGCCAGAAAGATGGCTTTTCTCCAAGGACCTTTTTCTTTGAAGGTAATGCTGTTCCCTGAGAATAAGCTTAGCTGAGAACAGTCATTTTTGTATGAATTTCTTCTCCTTGAGCAGATCTTGAACTTTGGGTTCTATTCCCCCATTCTTTCTGATTTCCCAAAGCCTAGCTTAATTGCTTCTGTTTCTTGCCTGTTGGCAAATGCTCTTCCTATAGAAGTCACTTTGTGTTTTGGGGTCTCTTTGGATTTTCAACTTTTCCTGGGTTCTGATTTAATGATTCTTTGTTGCTTTATTAGTTTTTTAAAAATACTTTCAAGAAGATACAAATAAACATTAACCCCCCCAAAAAAAAACCCAGGTGTTTCCAGTGGAAGGGTTGGTTCCATTCCCTTATCCTGCCTTACAAGAAAGGGGAGTCTGGGACCCAAATCCTGACATCTCCGTTCTACCATGCTTATAGTACCAAGCCATTTGCCCCTACTCCATATGTTCTATGCAGAATTGACAACACAAAGAGCCTGTTTCTTCATACATATATTCACCTAGTTCCCTTTAAGATTAAGAGAATATGGCTTGGCGGTAGTGCTGCATGTCTTTGATCCCAGCACTCAGGAGGCAGAGGCAGGTGAATCTTTGAGTTCAAGGCCATCCTGGTCCAGCCAGAACAGTCAGGTCTACACAGAGAAATCCTGTCGCAAAACAAAACAAAACAAAACAAAACAAAACAGACTAAGAGAACATTCCTACATGCCCTTTAGACCGTTTTCATGATTCAAAGGCCACAATTTCTCCAGCAATTCCCAAATACATCACTAGAAGGTGATAACAATTTGAGTTTACTGTAATTAGCACACCTGAGGTTGGAAGTAGTCTTCCTTTTACCTGAAGCACATGACACATGATTTGTGAACAAAAGGTAAGCCCTGTGAGCAAGAAAGAAGGATGTAAATAGTCACAAATGTCTACCATGCTGGGCTCAGCTTGAGTTAACAGTTAAGAAATGTTCATTGGGTTCGAGAGATGATTCAGTGGTTAAAAGCACTTGCTATTCTTACAGAGGACCCAGGTTTGAGTCCCAGCATCCACAAGATGGTTCCCAACTCCGTATAGTTCTAATCTCAGGGGATCTGACACCCTCTTCTTGTTCCACAGGTACCAGGCACACATTTGGTCCTCATACATATAAGCAGACAAAACATTCCTACACATGAAAAATAAAAAAATAAATGAATCTTAGAAAAATGTGTGTGTGTGTGTGTGTGTGTGTGTGTGTGTGTGTGTGTGTGTGTGTTGTGTGTGTGTGTGTGTGTACAGGAAGACAGAACAATGAGACAGAAAGAGAAGTGTAATTGTGGTTCTTGGTCTACCTGGGAACCTATGTGTGTTCAATGCTGCAAGAAAATGCCAAGCTGGGTGTGGCGACACATACCTGTACTTTCTGCACTCGGCAGCAGGACCATGAGTTCAAGGCTAGATTGTCCTTGGCTGGTGAGATGGTTCATTATGTGAAGTACTTGCTGCTAAAGCTGATGCCATGAGTTCAGTCCCTGAGATTCAAAGGATGCAAGGAGAAAATCAAGCCTTACATACTCTTTTCTGACCTCTACGACATACCCAAGCACGAAGGCACACCCATAAATGACTGATAAATACATGTAATTTAACATTTAGAAAATCAGAATTGGTCCTTTGGTCCTAATCACAATCAACATAATGGGAGGCAGAGAAGGGAGGGATCCAGACTTAACAAAAGATTCAGAAATACAAGAGATGTACTTGAAAACATGCTTTATAATTTAAAAACTCTGGAAGTTTGAGATAACCCATGATCAAAGTATAATACATTTCAAAATTAAAATTATAGCAGAAATAATTACTTTAGTGGAAATTCATTTTCAAAATGTGATCATATTACAAATTGCCCCATTTATAAATGCATAGATTATAAAATCTAATGCTTTTTTTTTCACTGTAAGAATACTTTTTACATCACCATGGACTGTCCTGGGTAAAAATGAATTGAAAGTAGCCCTCATGTAGCTTCTCTTCCCTTATATCATATCTATGCCATTTGCTCTTTTAGCATCATCAGTTAAAGCTATTACTTTAAAAATATTTTTACTAATTCTTTGGATTTTTCATACAATGCATTTTAATCATATTTACCCCAAATCCTTCCCCTAATTATTCCCAGATCCACTCCTAATTTTTGTGTTATGTTTTTTTTAAAAAATTGTTTAACAACTCATTGACTTTAATTGGCCAGATGTGTGGCCATTCACTAGCATGTGGTCAACTTCCTGGACCCACATCCTGAACAAAACTGCTTCTTCCTTCCCCAGAAGCCATCAACTGTCCAGCGCTCTTTAGTTAGGGATGTAGGGGGCATGAACCCCTAACTCCACTCTAGAATGTTGACTGGATTGCCCTTGTGCAGCTACCCACAGCTGCTGTAAGTGCACGAGCACAACAGTCTCCCCATGTCCAGAAGACTTTTGTGCTTCACTCCTCCAGAACCTCTATCTCTCATGGTCTTTGTCTTCTGTGATGAGCCCTGGGGAAGGGGTATGCTATATATGTCTTATTCATGGCTGAGCACCCCACAGTTACTTGTTCTCTGTATTTTAATCATTTCTTATTAGCCATCATCCACTGTACAAAGACACATCTCTGATGACACCAGAGAGCTGCATTTATGTACAGGTGGCAAGATAGGGATTTAGAGAGCAGTTTGATACCATGTCCAAAAATAACAGTAATAGGTTTACTGCAGGAACATGTGAACTCTCCAACCATGGATTCCTGGCCTTATTTACGTCACTGTGCATGTGTTTACTACCATGAGCCTCAAATCTACTCAGAAATCATTGGTTACCCCCATAACATTCATGCCACTAGTCACTGCGGTTCACAGGATTTACAGTGGGTAAGACAGTTGATGACTTCACCCTGACCAGTGGCCCCTATAGCACCCGCCAGTGCTATAGCAACCGTGTATCAGGGAAGAAGCTTCCTGGTCAGTACTGACTTGATTTTTTTTCAGGTCTTATGACCAGTGTTTGTAATGTTTTCCACATAGGGTCTTATTGTCAAGTTCTGGAGAGTGAACTAGGGCAATGACCTTAGCTTATATTGTTTTGGGGGGTCTCTTGGAGAACTCTGAACAATAAATTAAGGGTAAGTGTCCCATAACTTGGGCTTTTTATTTGGTTTCTGGGATAACTACAATTTAATTTCTATCTATGTTTATCTATGTCTATCTATCTATCTATCTATCTATCTATCTATCTATCTATCTATCTATCTATATCTGTCTTTATATCTTATAAAACAGTAGATTTTCACATCTTTATTCTTTAAAAGCAAAAGACAAAACTACAATTAAGTCTGACAATATCTAGCTCAGTAGTTATTTTGTAGCTTGACTTTTTTCTTTTACAGTATGTTGAATGGTAAAGCTTGAGGAGGCGTTGAGTCAAAATACCTGGTTTAACTCATGACTATGACACTGCTCTGTGACATTAAATGTATCAGTCTCTGGGCCTCAGTGTCCACATATTAACAAATACCACATTTGTCTAGCTTATTCATATTTACTGTTTAAAATGTTAGCTACTAACTCTTAATTTTTATTTAATGTCTAAATTTTGGAAAAAGAAGTGGATGGTGGTGTGATGAAGAAGGGACCTGGGTTCTGAGAAGTCCTGGAGGCAGCTCACAGGCATAAGGACCAGACATTGAGACAGTGTCTGGGCAGAGAGAGCAAAGAGCCAGCACGCATTTGCCTTGACTTTTGTCCATAGCAGTGGGGAAGAACTTGTGTGTTTGGCTCCTCTGTGAACTTGGTTGTTTGCAGTAAGAACAGGCCATCAGTGTTCCTTCTAAGACCTTTTCACCTTGAGGCTGTTTGCCAAGTAGCTGAAGTGGGCTTCCTCTGGGGAGGAAGTACTCCTGCTGGCTTAGCCCCAAGTTCAAGGTGCTTTCTGACTTGCTGGAGTTTCTTCTTCATTAAGTAAATTAAGGGATTGCATGGGCATCTCTGAATAATGGACGTACTAATTGGCAGGCACCAGAAAGCTCCAGCATTGATAAATCTTAGGCTTTTGGCAGTATCTGCTGAAATCTATTCTTATTGACTACTTCAGGACTAAAGGATCCAAGAATGGTAGGGAACATCAGTCTTAATCCAGAGAAGGAGGAGCTCAGGTAATAGAGTTCTTAGAGGTGCTTATACATAGAGAGCAGGCCCTGGGTTGAATGTTTAAAAGACAGTAAAAGACAGGGTCCACTCTTTGGGTAGTGAAAGTGATTGTAGCTACCACTTCCAACAGAGGGAAGACAGGCCAGGTCTGAAACATTAGCTTGCAAGAGAGTTTATGTCAGAGATAAGGTGTGGCTACTGTGGGCATCTTGACCTGTTCTGGTCAGTCACCTGAAAGGCAATAACCCATTGGTACCTGCTTGTATGATGGATTTGAATGGGCGGAAGGACAAGTGGTTTTGGAGAAATGATGAGCTCTCTTGCAGATATTCTTCTCTAGCCAGTGCTCTGGGCTGACATCTGAACCCAGATGAGAGGATCACTGTGCACAAGCTGAGGAGGCTGCTTTTATTGGAGCCCTCTGTAGTGTGTGGGGCAGATGACTCTGAGCTTGTGAACACAGAATGGGGAAGATGAACTAAAATGCCATTAGGACTTGATGTCGTCTAGTGGAGACTCCAACAACTCAGGCTGTTAGGCACTTGTAGGGACTTGAGAGCCCTGGACTCTGTACCCTGGGTTGGACACCATGGGTTTATGGCTTCACTAAAACTGTTTAGACACCCTCCAATGACAGCTGCAACAGGAGAGGACAGCAGATGTGGCTAATAGGATGCTTGAGAGCAAGTGCGAACACTGGGAATTTGCAAGTGGGAGACTTTTCAGGACCCAGGCTACCACAGGGGAAAAAAAAGACATGAAGACATGAAGTTCAAACCAGAGCTATCTTGCCTCTATTTAATGATGCTTCTTATGTAGCGAAGAGTAGAAACCTCAAATTACAGAAGAAAGTTCTTGATTATGAGGTAGTGTTATTTATTCAACAAATGCTTCTTGAATATCCACACTCTTTTATGAATATAAGCAAGGTGGGCAGAGTCTTCACCTTCATGGGAACTACAGTGAAGGGGAAAGATGCTTGGTTGGATTGCACCGTGCAAGCAGAGAAGAAAATACTGACTGTGTGTGGACTTGGACTTAGAAGGTCTTAAGGACGAGAGGAAAATGGACCCATGAAGATGGAGAACAGAAGAGAAGAAAATCTGGGAAATAGTCTTCATGTGGGAGAGATGTGTCTGTATACATGGAGTGTGTTTGAAGAAAGTCTAGAAGGGAACAGAGAGCTGGGACCACAGGCCAGGTGGGCATGATATCCCACATTGGAGACTGGGGGTTAGGCTTCTGTTGGGATGCCATTGGGAGATTTCAAGAGAGGAAAGCAATTTGCTCAACGTTTAACTGGCTGAGGTCACTTAGCAGCATGGGTGTTAGCAGGGCTGCCGGCCATGATTGTTTCACTATGTTCTCTTCCTGGCCCTCTCATGGGAGTGGTGATAGTTTTATTTTTACCACCTCTCTGTTTTGGGTGTGTTCCAGCTTAGCAGTTCTGTGCTTCTAGTTAGCAGAGAGCTTCTGTTCAAAGTGCTACATGGGTGGAGTCTTTCCGCCACTGTGGAACCCTGCTACTCTTCCAGGGTGTTGGCCTTGGCTGTAGAGGGTGTGTTCCTTGATTTAATGCTTTTTTTTTTTTTTCTTCTTCTTCCTCTGCTTTTTAAGTTCTGTCCTGCTGCTTCTGAATGACCAAGGGTTTCTCAGGAAAGGTAGAGCCAGGGCAACTTAGGAGTTGGATGTAAGCAAGTTGTCACGGGAGTGTAAGTCTTTGCTTCAGTTAGATTTACTTCCACTTTATCATAAGTAGCAGAAGCTTCATAAATTTAAATTGGTTTCTAGGAACAGACCCAAGTCCAGGACCATTTCTCAGTGTGGAAGAATGGATGGTCAGCAAAGTTAGGGGTGCATTTTTCAAGATAAGAACCTTTTTATCTGGGCATGGTACTGTATTGTGGAAGTATAAGCCAGATAAATCCTTTTCTCCCTCAAGTTGGTTTTAGTTGGTATTTTATCATAGTAACAGAGGCCCAACAGGACAGTTATTAAATGACAAATCTCAGTGTCAGGCACAGGTTACCTCCCTATGAGTTATTACTCAGAGGGGCCCAAGAGGCACCCAAAGAAATATAGACTATTGTCCTTGCTCCTGGTTGGTCACCATAACTAGATGATAAGACTGGATTGCTAAGGAAACCACACACTTTGGTTGAAGGACACTCTTGAACTGACCAGGAAATTCTCCCTGCTGGCTAGCTTTCATAGTGCTGGAAGGAGCTTTGCTGGCTGCTAAGGGAGAAGATACATCACTGATCTCATCCCCCACTTGGCCTCACACGATACAGTACTGACCTCCCAGGCACAGTGCGCTCACTGCTATGACAGTGGTAAGACTGTCTATGGGGGTAACCAACTTCTCTCTTGATTTGGATTTGAGGCTTACTCAACAGGAGGGAATTCATGCCTGGTACTATAACAAGCCAGAACTCATGGCTAGAGAAACACAGGCCCTAGGGGAAAACCTATGATACTGTTGTTTTTCTAAACAGTCATATTACCATATTGCCTTCTAAATATTTATGATTATATCCATAGATTTGTGTCACTCCCAAGTGGGTAGTGGTTAAAGCAAAGATGCATTATTGTTCAAAGTGCTGAGGAAAATTGACCATGTATGCTCATCCATAGATGACACATCTATATGTAAGGGTGTTCCTATGAGATCGTGGCATAAAAAGAAGTATCTCATTTATACTCCAAATAAAAACCAAATTATAATACAATCGTCATTGGTCCATATTCCCTACAAGGGAACATCTTGGAAGAGGAGGACTTGGAAGAGGAGAATACAAGAGCTGAAGGCTTGGGAGGAGGGCTGTGAAATGCTGCCCTCTAGACAGGACATGGCTGTTGTACTCAGGAACGTACAGCAGCTGTGGTGACCTGCAGAAGACCTGTATAAGATCAAGCCAGTTTCTCCTTTCTGCATGGAGTGATAATAGGCTTCAAAGGCCCCACCCCTAGTTGAAGTGCTCTTGGCAGTTGATGGCTGCTGGGAGAGAGAACGCCGCTTTTAGGAGTGTGGTCACTGGAAGGTTGTTGATGCCCATATGCATATGGGTAACATTACTTGGACTTAGTGGGCAAAAAATGAATAAAATACTATAAAAGAGGAGATGAAATTGGAGGGAGGTTTGATGGAAGATGGTCCTGGGAAGAGTTGGGGGCATAGTAAAAAGTGAATATGATCAAGATAAATTTTATACATGTATGAACACTTTAAGGAATAAATAAAAATATGAAGACTAAAAAATCTAGACCTAATTAAAAAAAAAGAACCTGGGAATATGGCCCAGTGATAATAATTATGTTGTAATTTGTTTTTTATTTATGATGTAAATGTGATACTTTTATATGCCAGGAACTTATAGGAATATCTACATATCAACATTCACAGTATTATAGCTCATGTTTTACAGATCAAGAAACTGAGGCAAAATGTCTAGTGACAAGCCCAAGTCATTTGACTCACACAATGCCATGTATAATAGTATTCTAATCTAGCCTTTTTTTTTTTTTTTTTTTTTTTTTTTTTAAATCCTAAACCTGTGTTGTCTCTATTCTGTCATCTGGAGACTCTGATGAGAACCTGGTATTGGAGGTAGAGTCTGATGTTGAGCTGTTCATATTTGTGTTGGGATGTCTTCTAGCCACCCAAGTATCTTGAACTGTGATCTCAGGCCTCTTTTTCTTTTGAAGCTAAGTTACTGCTATCCTTTTTGGAGTTCAAATTATCATCTGCTCACCACCAAGTGTACCCCTGGAGTCCTCTTGCTCTGTCATTCAGTCTCTAGTCCTCTACAGATTGGGGGAGTGGCTGACAGATGGGAGATCAGATTTCAGACATCTTGGGCTTCATTCTGATCTACATAGTTCATAACACTGGTTGGTGTATGGACAAGGGCATTCTGTGGTCCTGCTGTCATTGGCTGGGGGCTCTCATAGGGTTTTCTCCTGTGTAGGAGAAAAATATTTTTTCTTTGAGCATATGGAGGGTGGAAGAATAAAAGTTCAATATATAAATAACTAAAACATTTATCCAGTCATTTCTCAGGAGAACAGAAGGGGAGTGATTTCAGTGAAAGGGTTGTGTGTGTATGTGTGTGTGTATGTGTGTGTGTGTGTGTGTGTGTGTGTGTGTGTGTGTGTGTGTGTGTGTGTGAGTGTGTGCATGTATCTGCACTTTAAAGGCCACGGGCCAGTGATGTAAAGGTGCCTTCCTCTATTGCTATTTACTCTTTGGGACAGTATCTCACTGAACTTGGGGCTTATCAGTAGCTGTCGTCAAGCGCCAGGAATCCTCCTGCCTCCACCTCCCCAGTGCTAAAATTACAGATGTGTTCCACCATGCCTGGCTTTTTCCGTAGGAGCTGGCATCTAAACTTAGATCCTCATTCTTGCATGACAAGCACTTTACCAACTGAGCCATTTCCCTAGCCTTAAAGAAGAACAAAATTGTGTCATTGCAGAGAAATGTGATGCAACCAGGGCTTAGCAAATTAAGTGAAATAAGACAGACTCAAAAAGACAAATACTGCATATTTCCCCTCACATCTTAAGTCCAGATTAAGTGTACATATGTATGGTGTGGAAGTAGAAGGAACATTTGAGATGAGGAAGGGGGCAGTGGGAGGGAGAATGAGAAGGTAATGGAGGGTGACTATGAGCAATATGTGATGTACGTGCATGGAAATAAAAATATAATAACAAAACCCATCATCTTGCAAAATGAATATATACTAATAGTAAGTTTTTTTTTAAACACATGGTTTTAAAAGTGCCTAAGAAAGGCTCCCTGCCCAGACAACTCCCCCCCCGCACCCCCCCAGCCTTGGAAGTGTCTGGATACCTTACAGTTTCATTCATTCCTTAGTTAATATCAGATAGCTAGCTGGTCTTTTAACGAATGCTAAAATAATGCACCCAGGTGTTAATTTAAGACTCTTCCGGAAGAAGTAGAGGAACAGTAGGCAGTGTGGGGGAAAGTAGGAGGGAGTGGGGCTGGTGGTGTCTGGAGTGAATGGAGTGACTCACACTTGGTGGGAGATATTCTGGGGTGGCTTCCTGGAGGAGAGAAGCACTTAGCATAGTGTGGGGCCAAGAGGGCTGTTGGCGCTGTGTTTTGGGAGCTGTGGCCCAACATCCACCAAGATAGTGCATGTCAGTTTTTAGCTTCTGGGATAATGAAATTAGCTCCAGTAGTACAGGGTACAAAGTTGTGGTTACCTTGCAAGCTTTTATAATTACTTTTTAAAGCCCCCTTTTGCTTTGGCATGGTAAGTCTTTCTTCAGTGTCAGAACTTTAACATTCTTTAAATGACATTTAATTAATATAAGAGATAAAGTCATTTTAGGTTTCGAGATGCCTTAGGAAGCCATTCATTCTCTCCTCAAAGACCCATTGATTCCTGTCAGGGATGCCCTAGGAAGCCTCCTCGAGGACAACACAGGAGCAGATGGCAGAGGGTCTTCCCAGAGAGCCACTGCAGGACTTCCCATGTCCAAGAAATCTTCTGTGGGGAAGCAAGAAACATTGCTGTCTGTGTCAGAGCCAGATTTAGGGAGGCTGAAGGGTAGGCCTCCCAGTCAGGGTTCAGGATGAAGGATTACAGATGACAGGTGGTTCTGGCTGCCACTTATAAGGGGCTGTTGGTGGGGTCGAGGGGGTGAGGATGTTTCAGCTGTACTCTGTGTGAAGTAAGCAGGGATCGCTATTCTTAGCGTTCAGAGAAACTTTAGCAACTGAGTGGGGATTACACCATCTCTGTGGGAGGGAGGGATATGAACATCTTACAAGTGCCACACAACACACACCTCCATAAGAACCCTTTGCCCCAATAGAGGTCCTGGGCATTACTGTCACTTCTGTAATGGGAGCTGATCATTTAGGCCAGATGCATATGACTCAACCATAAATGAATGGCCATTGAGTGCTAATAAAATTAAACAACTTTTGCTTCTCACATTTTTTTTGGAGGCAGGGGTGGTTTGTCAGGGTTTTTCTGTATTGTCCTGAACTAGCTCTATAGACCAGGCTGAACTCACAGAGATCCGCCTGCCTCTGCCTCCCAAGTGCTGGGACTAAAGGTGTGCGCCACCAACACCTGGCTGCTTCTCACAGTTTGTGTTTCGTTTGAATATTAAATACCCAGTTTTTCCTTGGTGCTGAAAATAATTTTCATAATACTAGGAGATAGTTCTGATTCTTTATAGTTTATAAAGCACACCCATTACCTCATTTGATTCTTTCCAACAGTAATGTGTACTCACTTCATGGATGTACTCGCTTCATGGATGTGAAATGACTAGTTGAGGGACTAACTTAAGACTGTCTACCCATGAAGAACTGATATTGAAACTTGAACTCAGAGCTCTGTATTCCAGTTCTACCCTGTCTTCCACTGCACTAGAAGTGCCCAATTCTTCTTTCTCCTGAGCCTCTGTGTGTGGGTGTATTAGTCAGTTCTCCATCAGTGTAACAAAATACACAAGGCAATTACTTAGAAAGAGACTCATAGTTCTGGAGATTTAAGTGTATGACTGGGTAGCCCCATTGCTTTGGGCTTGTGGTAAGGGGAGTTTACCATGGCAGGCACGCAATTCAGTACAAACTGCTTACTTACATCATGAGCCAGGAAACAAAGAGAAAGGGAGAGACTAGGAAATTCCATGTGAGGACCTACCTTCACGACCTCAAAACCTTGTGGAAAACCCTACATTTAATAATGCTGCCCTGGGATCCAAGCCTTTAGGACATAGCTTTAGGGGGACATTTAGTATATAAGTTATATACATTAGGAGTGGTGTCTAAACAGGTTAGATTATGATGAATGTTTATGGGGCTTCAAAATATAGGGTACTGGCAAGACATGGCGGTAGGGTAGAGTACACAGATGTGGCATAGTTCATCCTTAGAGGAAGTTGGAGGAAACCTCAGACTTTGAAGTAGAATGAGGCTGTTTCCAATAGCTCCACATACAAACACCCACTGATAAATGGGCAGAAGTTTTCAGTCCCAAGAAGATACTAAAATAAATATTTAATTATAACAAATTATGCCATGAATCATGAAGGCAAACATAAATCTCATAGATAAGGTTTCTTTTACTTCTCTGAATCTCAATAAGATATTTTCTGAGGGACACGAGATCAGCTTGCTGCTTTCCATGGCTGGCTTCTTTGGGATCTGTTTTCGACCACACAGATGGGTAAAGATGTAAGAGTCCCTTCCAGCTGACCAACCCTGGCCAGGGCCAGGCCATTCCAAATGGTAAAATACAAGTGAAGTCTAACACTGTGTTTGTGATAAAAAGAAGATTAGGTTTTGGCCCTGTGACACTGAGTTTGAAGGCTTAAGGAGATTTCCTAACTTGGGAGGTGGGTAGGATGGGTTAGGAAAAGTCCCTGGGTTTCAAGTGTTAAACACAACACTAAGGCATCCTTTGAGGGCATCTGGAACTTTGAGCTCCAGTTCATGCCTTCATAGATGAGTGCAGAAGTCTGCACATCCTTGGACTGCTGGCTGGATATGTTTTGCCACTGCTAATGATGTGCTCATGGGTGGTGTAGGTGAGGGTTTCAAGGATGGCAGTGAGGATTGGGAGAGCATGAGCAGTTGTGTTGATCTCACTGGGAGCAGCAAAGGACAGTGGCTCCTGTCTCCATAGACCAGCTTCAGTTCACTGGCTTCTTAGCTATGCTTGTCAGGTCAAAGCCAGTAATGGCAGAAGGTGAATTTAATGAGGTAAGTCAAATGATAGGAAGTGTTGAGTTTGCAGGGTGGAGAGGATATTCAGGGCCTCTGGTGTTCCAGCACTGTTTTCTGTTGCAGCTGTGGCTCTCACAGGGTATGACTCTGAATCCTGGGTCCTAGGTCTTTTGATAAGCATGTCATGTGATGGACATCTCCACGTGTGGTCTTTCCACCCCAAGTCAGGCTTGCTTTCAGTGTCAGTCTGGCTTTTTTTTTTTTTTTTTTTTTTTTTTTTTTTGAGATGCATAGGTGGGTTAGGCCAGCCTTCAGAGATGAAATAAAACTTAAGTTTTTCCATAAGCACAGTGCTGCTAGTGTCCAGGAGAAAGTGTCATCCAGTGTGTTGGAGGAATTGTCATTAAGGCTGACTATACTGTTTTTCTCAAACTTCTCCTCTTATCTCCTTCTCTTTCTTTGTTCCTGCAATTTCTTTCTTTTTGAGACAAAGTTTACCTGGCTTGGATCTCACTGCATAGCACAGGCTGGCCTCAAACTCACCATCCTCTGCCATAACCTCTGCTAGGATTGTAATCACACACCCTCAGGCCTGGCTGTCAAATTCCCATTTTCTAAATCTAAAGTGTGATTAACCACATTAGCAAGGAAGAGCAACTCCCATTTCCAGCAGAATTGTTGCATTTAACCAAATTTATATTGAGAATCAGTCAAGGGCCCAATGCTGAGCTACATGATTCTGATGATATCGTTGTCTTTGAAGAAAGTGAGAGCCCTACAGGAAAATGAAGTATATACACGATTCTTCTTTGTACACAATTAATTCATTAACTATTAATTCAATATGTAAAGGCCCTTCTCTGAGTATACTGTCAAATCAGAACTGCCCCTACCTTCATGATATTGGATCAGAAGTTCAAAAGTTTAGAATTGGCTTGTGAAATAACAAGAATTCTAGGAAGTTCTTTTCTGATGTATGGATATAAACACTACTTCTGTTAGTAGATCAGGGCAGGGAGTCACTAGACAGAGATTTTGACTGATTTTAATATAGCTCCAAAACTCAGTATGCTGTCTAGTGCACAGTAGATGCTCAGTAAATGTTAATAGATGAATGAATTTTTCTAGTCTGGAATAATCAATCAAGCCTGAGCTAGCTGTTTAAATTTAAATTTGACAGAATTTGAGTAGCAGCAAAGAAGGCATTTCAAACTTTTCAGGGGAAATCACTAGTAACTTCATGGCAGTGTGATATTTATTTCTCTTTCATGTTTGTAAAATATTTCACAAGCCACCCATGAGCACTTGGCAATTTCTTACCTTTTGTATCAGACCATTAGAGATGAGTTGAGTCTGGGGCCTGTGGTACCTGGCTGCATGATAAAGTGAAAAATGGTGGCTTATTTTTACTTGAAATGTTTTTTTTTCTAGTTTGGGAATGCCTTTGGAGACCCATTGAAAGAGGCGAGGGTTGGGATTCTCCACATGGCCATTAATGACTGAATTTGCTCTGTTGTGGAACAAAGGAGCTCCTTAGTGGTGTCCGCTATTGCAGGTGCAGAGTTGGTGCCCGTGTACATGCTGTTAATCCCAGGCAGACCTGTCAGCATGCACTTTGGGAAGAAGACAGGATACTGTCAGCATATCATAGCTGAAGGGAAGATGTGCAATTAGCAGCTTTAGATGCCACAGCGTGTCTTCCCACTTTGGTCTCCCTGGTACTCTCTATTGGGCAATGAGAGAGTTTAGATGGACTCTGAAAACAAGTCCCACTGAGGGATTCTGGTCCTTTGGTTTGCTAGATGTGAGTGGCACTGGGGAGCTCAGCTGCTGTGGCAGTGATGTAGGCTATGGCTACAGAGAAAGAGGACACAATGGCAGGCCACAAGGAGGGCTTTGTCTGCAAAGACTGGTGGAAGTTTGGTGTCACTCTGCTGCTCAGATCGAATTCAGTCTCTGAGATAATGATCTACTTTCCTTGTCTCACAACTGAGTGTGCACAGGGTCAGAATACAGGAGTCTTTTTGATGGGTGTATGCATGGTGATATGCATAGACACTTGATTTTTGAGTGTGAATGGTGAAGTTTGGGAGGTTTATGTTTAGCACTGTGTAGTATTCACTGACACTTCAGCAACATTCTTGTGGACCCGAGGAGGTGCAAAATCGGTGCAGATGCAGGACATACAGAAGATGTGGTTCCTGCACCAACCACGGGAACAGGGTGCTTACACTGTCAAAAAGTTTCCACACAAGTTATGACATTTGAAGTACATGGTAGCCTTGTGAGGTAGATGGGACTTCTGCAGCCTGGCATCATGTGCCCCTAAAGATGAGGTGATATAGCAGCTCATCTTTGGAAAGGACACCATGAGAGTGGAGTGTTGCCTTTGATAGTGATGCAGGCTGCAACAGCATATCTACCCCACTTCCTGGAAGACAGCCAGGCATTTTCACAGATGGAGAAATGGAAGGTAAAGAGATTTGCCAGGACTGCCCAGCTGGCAATGAGCCTTGAACCTAAGACCTCAGTTTGTGAGTCTCTTGATCTGTTCTGTTATTTCATGTTGTCAATTTCAAATTAGAAAAACAGATAGATATGTATGTCATGACACAGAGATGCTAATAGCATAGCAATGAGATTGTGTGAAGGAATGGAAAGGCACAAGGTCAGAGATAACATAGCGAGTAGGTAGGAGCTCCAGGAGCTGCTGACTTTGAACTTCATGCAGAGGTGAAGGAGGTGTGACCTGGTGGGCTGAAGGCTGTGTGTGGTGTTCTGGGCAGAACTGTAAACATTGTTATAGACCAGTTCTTTATTATTTCCAGGTTTGTGAAGGTGGCTTGAAGGGGTGCAGAGAAAACACAAACACCTTAATCTCCTTTCTTCTAGAAATACTTTTAACACTACTGCCCACAAAAAGCAGAATGACTCAGAATAAATATCCTCTACTCTTTGCCCTTGACTCTCTTCAGTTCTTAGGAGGGGAGAAGTAATGTTAAGAGCCTGGAATGACTCAGTACCAGGCTATCACCCCCTCTATCTAATTAGAGCTGTGCTGCCTGATCTGGTTTTTAACTTTGGGCAGTGGTGGGCCAACAAGTTAGAAGTTCCATTTTGTTTTGGGTTCTGAGTCCCTAAGATAATCGTGTAGGAGAATAAGATGACTGCAAAGCTTCCAATAGCTTGCCCTCTGACACTATGTTCTCCTTGTCAGAATCTCTCCTGTATTCATAGCTTACCTTGATCACTACAGAAACATGGCATGAAAGAGCCTAATTGTTAAGAAATTTCTGGCCAAGAAATTGGAGAAATTTCAGTGCCTTTATCAGGCCTCCAATTGATGAATCTATTCTTATTTGCTCCTTCTTCCCTCTACCCATCCTCTCCTCACTAATTCTCCCTCCTCTTACTTTTCATCCTATTCTGGCATGGTATCACTATACAGCCAGTGCTGGCTCCTCCTACCTATGTCTCCCACACGTTGGGATACAGGCAGGTACCACCATGCCCGCTCTTCTTAAAAAAAAAATGGATCATGATTAAAAGGAATTGAACTTAAAAATCAGGAAGTTTTTTTGTGTTTTCCTTAAAATTATGTTAAGAAATAAGCCATTAAGATTTTGCTATTTTTTTGTTTTGTTTTGTTTTGTTTTTGTTTTTCAAGTCAGGGTTTCTCTGTAGATTTGGAGCCTATCCTGGAACTCGCTCTGTAGACCAGGCTGGACTCAAACTGACAGAGATCCACCTGCCTCTGCCTCTGGAGTGCTGGGATTAAAGGCATGCACTACTAATCCTGCTAACTATTTTTATTATACTATTTTCAATATCTGAGCAAGTGTTCCATGCTGTTCCCTGCCCACTGGAAGGGAAATAAGTTGTAGGGGCTTCTCTGTGGTCTCAGAGTCTGCTGGTTTTCTGTCCTTTGTTGTGACTTGGTGTCTCATTTTAAATTCATGATGGGAATGGGTGTCATCCAATTATAACTTCCCTGTCTCAATTTGAGCCACAGACCTAGATTCTCCTAAAGGGAGAACAGTAAAAAGTTGGATGCTTGCAAGAATTTTTCATGATGTATCACAAAAGATAATGTCTACTGTATTGTTATAAGTTACGTAAAGTTTCTTATGGAAATGGAAAGGCTCAAGCCTGTTGCACTGTGCTCCCCAAGTGACAGTTTCATCAAACCCATATGTTCACAGATAAAGGAATCATTTTCATATGGCAAATAGCCAAAAAAGCTCCCAGCCCACTTCTGTAAGATTGTTCAAGAGTTCCTGGCACACCCCACCCCTCAATTATTCCCACCGATTGTGAACATATGGGCACGATACTCTTGAAGTCATATTGAAGTGACTTGTATTTGGCCATTATTCAAGCCAAGTGAAAGAAGTCGCTGTTGTCTGTCTGGCTCAACTACAATGTAGGACTCAAAAAATAATGGCCCTTGTTAGCTAATGACAAGAGTCCAAGGCTTCCAGGATGAGTGCTTTTATGGTGGTAGCCCAATGACAAACATTTATAAGTTTCAAATTGATTACAGATTTGTGGGCTATACTTTCCGGTTCCTTTTAATTTCCAACTCTACAGCTTCTCCATATTGTATTAACTTATTACACTTCTGATAACGCTTTCTCCACTTCAGCTTGATCCAGGTAAGGATGACTTACTAGTTTAGGGAAGCCTCAATTTAATTAAAGTAGGTAATTCTGAGAATAATGTCTCTGAACCCTAAAATGTGCCTAACATGGCACACAATGACTTTTCTAATTTTCCCACTCTTGGTGAGGTTTCTAGGCCCTATACTCCAATGTATACCATTGCTTCTCATCTCATTGTCACCTCTTTCCTAGTATTATCCAAACTCGCCTCTTTCAGGATCTCTGCTTTCTTGTCTCTATCTATATTGGACCATTGAGTTCCAACATTAAATGAAAGTTGTGATGATATCTTTAAGTCCATTTGGCCCAATTTTCCATTTGGGTAGAATTGCCTCTAACTGATCTGTGAATAGTGATAATTTATGTCTTCTACAAGAAGGCACTTGTGACCCAACAAAACAACTCATTTTGTTATTGGACAGATCTAATTATTAGTAAATTATTTTATGTAATTGAAATCTGGCTCTGTTTAATTTAGGCACATTGATCTTAGTTCAACTCCCTGGAGTCATAGACATGCAATTTCTCCTGCTTGGGATTCTTCAGACAATTGAGGACAGTGATTATAATTATCCTATTGTCTTTTGTTAATGTACTTGTGTTATACTTTTTGGTAGTGCCTGTTTCTCCTTAATTTTTCCCTTTTTCTTATGCTTCATTTGCTTTATTACTCGATTCCACAGTTTTATAGACTAAAACTCTCCATTATTTTGTATCTCTGTGGAATTTATGTGTTATGTGATATGTGCCATGTGCTTTAAACTACTCAATTATTACCCCCTTCATCCTACTCCATTATTTCCTCAATTAATATTTATTAAGTGCTAAATTATGGTAGGTACTGAGGAGGCACCAATGACCTGGGCTGACCCCTTGCTCTAAAACATTTCTTCCCTACGAGTCATGCTCTAACTTTTCTCACATTACTCAGTATACCTGCACTCACATTTATCAACAGAATAAATTAGTCCTTTTTTCCTCTCTTAATCAGTTTCATTCTATTCTATTAGTGTACATCACACACAGTAACAATGCACGATGACATTCATGCATATATATTCATGAATATATATATTCATGCATATATATTCATTCATACATATTCATGCATATATACATGCATATATATATATATATATATATATATATATATATATATATATATATGTGTGTGTGTGTGCTTTGACCAAACTTACATCTCCTAATCACCCCATCTTGTTCCCCTATGTTGTTTTGCTTTCTCTTCTCTAATGGTCCCTCTTCTACCTTCATTTTTCATTCTTTGTTTTGTTTTATTTCAAGTAAGATCAGTTCTTGAACAGAAAATGGGTTGTTGTAGATGCTTTCAACTCATATAATATCTGTAAATGCCCTCTTTACTTGTTACTTTATGTATTTTTAAAGTTGCTTGTGCCTGGGAAAGATGGGTTTCCTACCAAGAGCTTTAGATAGATACTGACAAGCAGAGCAGACTGAGGTGAAACTTTTGATTGGAGAGCCAAGTCTTAGCCCAATGTTTTTTATTGACTGGCAACTTGGAGGGGTACATTACCTCTGCTCTATTCCAGAGAGAAATTGTTCCCTCTGACACAATGTATAGGGAAACAGAAAACTACAATAAGAATTCAAACCAAACAACAAGAGGTATGTTGTCCCTTGGGATAGGTAAGACTACAGATGTAGTCTTCTTTGGAAATCCTAAATTTAGGTCCTGGAGACATCTGGAGGAGAAGTTGGCCTGGGAGGAGAACATCATAGTATGCAAGCTGTCCTCATATGGTGGGTGTTGGATGGTGCTGAGGCAGTTTCACCTAGATGCTATGTTATTTCGATTTCTTGACTGGGGTCTAGAAACACTTTATGGACCTGAGCTTTGTGTGCCCATCCTCTGCCTCTTTCCCCGCAACCCAATACCAGCTGCATGGTTGACTTGGTTACACTCTGTACAGGGATAGAAGAAATTGCTTTCTGTGTAGAAATCCCAGAGCTATTCTCAAGTGTTGACATTTGTCATCTAGAGAGCCAATCTTGAATTATGGGTTGTAGATACTGATAATGTAGATGCTGATGAACAAAACTGTGCATAGCCCCATTTTCTTGTTTAATGGAGACATTCCTAAAATTTATAGGCATTGTAAGTGGGAGACTTTGTTTGAGTGATGGAGTTCAGTTTTGCCTAGAAACATTAGCCAGATGATGCCTAGCGCCATCAGAGCATGGAAAGCCATTCACACACACTTGTCCTATGTAGGCACAGACCCCAAGGGCCCTGTTTTTTCCTTTCTTGTTTTTTGTTCCTCTAGAAGTCAGAGGACTGTTCACTACTGCTTCACTGCTCTGGTCTGCATCTTACTTGAATTAAGGACTGAGTAGTCAAAACCCAGCCATAGTGATTACACATCTATACTGAAGCCTGTGTTTGGTGATTACGACAGATGCTCTCTTTAAGGTTGGTATGTGCTGGGAAGTCTGGAACTATGTCTTGCCTGGGCCACTGTGGCTAGTGGTCTGAAGGTGTGGGATGTGATGTTTTCTTTAGTCACTTGGACAACAGAATCAAGAGGTAGTACCTGGGAGGTAGGAAGATGGTAATAGAGGAGGTTGGAAGTGGTAGGGACAAAGTAGAGCTTGTTATACTCTTCTGAATTACCTTATAGATTGTAATGCATCACATTCAACAACCATCCATTTACATTCTCACCAATGCCCTATGAAGAGTTGTGGTCTCTTTGCTTTACAACCAACCCTCGCACCAGCCTATAGGATTCAACTACCTCCTTGCAGGCTAAGGCCAATCATTATGTTTGTTTTACACATATTTTATTTCTGAAAGAAGCTGTAGGTAAGTAAAATGAGAAGTCAGAGGACCACAGTCCATATGACTTATCCCAGGGCTCTGTGTCCATCCCCCAACACACACACCCAGGGAGATTTTTGATCATCCTTGTGACTTCTAGAATATCTAGCTCAAAGTAATATATGTGTTTTATGTGTGTTGGTTATTGTATAACCAAGTAACATTTGCAAAGCTAATAAAAACAATGAGATGCACTTATTTTGTTCTTATAAGACCCTGAATTCTGTGCCCAGTATCACCAAAACCCAAAACGAAATGGAATAATTAATAACCCATTTATTTGTGGGACAGTTGTTGTTTTTCCATTCATGACATTTTACAATTTTTTTTAAACCAACAAAGATGCCTGTGTCTAATAAGACCAGAACTTATTGACTTGGCATCATCTATAAATTAAAGTTCCTGACTGGACCATTTTCAGAGCTCTTCTGATGGTGGCCAGAGAAGGCTTCTCTGTACTGTTGACACTGTAATGACATTTCCCTCTGAAGGGAATCCCTAGATAGTTAATACAGAGGCAGATAGTTCTCTTTACTTTTTAGTGTGGTCTGCAATGACTTATACTCTATGTAAGAAGTAAAATGCTTAAACTTTTAAAATTCTTTATTTTATCTGGGAAGAACCTAGGGCACCTGGCTTCTCAGTGTTAATTCACTTATTTATTGATTTTTTTTGTGGCCCTAGGAATCAAACCCCAGGGATTTTTATGTCCTAGGCAAGTGCTCTACTGTTAAGATGAATCACCAATCAATACCAATAATATCAAGTATTGATGGATATATATTATATATGTACAATATTATATATATATATATAAATTATAATCAATTTGGTGGTATCTATTATATACCCTTGACCTTATAATTATGTACCTGGTTAGGCCCAACAAATATCAAGGTTTATATTCAACAAGACATGTACAAGAATCTACCTTCTTCAACTTTATTCATAACTGCCCAAAATAAATAAAAATAATGTTATTTTTATAAATAGTAAATTGAATAATTATTGATAAAGCAGATTATGGTACAAGAGTGAGAAAGAACATACTGTGGACATGCTAAACACATAGAGGGATCTTAGAAGAGGAAAGCTGGGCAATATAAGCCAGACAAAGAGAATACATTTCCCCCTACTTGTATGAACAAGCAAATCTAATACACAGGGTGGGGAGGTCAGAATAATGGCTATTTAATTTTTTTTTTTTTAATTTTGAAACGGTCTCACTATATAGCCTTGCCTAGCTTAGAACTCCATATGTAGATCAGGCTAGTCTTGAACCCACTTGATCTGCCTGTTTTTGCCTGAGATTGAAGGCATGAGCCACCATGCCAAGCCTAAGCCAGTTTTGACTGGAAGGGGGCCTGAGGGAGCTTTTTGGGTACCTGCAAATGGTGTAAGTCTTGGTCTGGATCATGGCACCATTAGAACATGCATACGTGGGATTTCCCTTAACATGTCATCCTTTCTTATATACAAAGTACACTTGATACCAAAAGGAAGTACTGCTGGAGTGTAAGCCAAATGATTTGCCTCAGACCTGGATCTTCACTGAAGATGAATAGACAGCAACCTTTGATCCTTGCCTCTGAAGCCAGTTGCGAATTTCAGCTTGCTATGCTTGTTCAACTTGTTCTAAGAACAGCCTGGGTCTGGAGGCCAGGAGACCCCTGCTATTATCCTCTCTTAGCTCCTAGCCTTATTTAGGGCTAGGTTCAGTGAAGGACATTCAGTAGACATTTGGATCCCTCCTTAATCGTTGGCCCAGAGGATATGGAAAACATACATTAAGATACAAGATATCAGAGTATTGGGGGGAGATAAAAACAGCTGCCTAAATACAAGACCTACATGTTTTGACCTTGGAGAAACTGGTAGCAGCTTACCTATAGGAATCATACAAGGCACTGCTAGTAAAGATCGTGCTGTGATTTCAAATGCTTGGGCAGTAACTTATGAGTCATAGTTGGTACTTGGCCCCAGGACTGTTGGTGACAGCTGTGACATCAGGGTGCAGAACAGGTGTCTCTGCTGAGTACAGAAACTGCTCTTGCAAGGGAAGCCTGCAGTGTTCAGATGACACCCTGCCAACATCAAGTATTTGGGAAGTGGGTCCCATTTTCAAGAACAGTGTTTGGGCCCTAGTGTCTAAGTGAGATGTCTTCTGTTAGACACACATGTCTAGCTCTGGTGGTTCTGCTAGATGGTTCTGTGAGATAAGACAGTGCCTTTGCTTTCCCAGGCCTCAGCTCCCCATCTGTAACATGGTGGCTAATGCTAACTGATGTCCTAGCTCTAACTTCCCCTGTACCTTGCCCACTCAAGCAATTCTCAGTCTTCCCCGTTTCACACGGCTGTTCCCCAATACCCTTGGGTTTTGACTGTAGGGAGTTTATACTCACTTTTTCTGAATAGTAAATAAACCCATAAGTAGAAACTCTCCAGCCAAGCCTTATTGTCACCTAACAAACAATATCCATTATTCTGGATTATAGATTGCCTATTATTGGCTAACCCCTATCTATTTGCTTCATTAGTGCAGTCAACTGAGTAGCACTGGATTCTACACCTGTCTCCTATCCCTTGAGCTTCCCGCTATCCTATTGCCACTCCAAGCTGATACACCTTGATGGGTGAAGGTGTGTACTATTGGTGCTCAGCTTTGGTCACATTTCCTTAGGATCATTAGAGCAGTGAGAGTACAGGGCCAGGATAGAGCAGAAATTGGTGAGAATCTTAGGACATCCTCACCCTCACCCATGAGCTTCCTGCCTAGCTTGATCTTGTTAATCTTGAATGAAAATACAGACCCAAGGAAAGCATCTCTGACTCTGTCCATGCTGGACAGGGTTCTAATTCACACATAGCAGGACTTGGGGAAGGAAGGTGAGGGACAGTTGGTCTAGACAGGGTGACTATGTGTACTAGGGTAAGGCCCCCAGTACAAGGCACTTGTGCTTTTCCTGTTCTCCCATGGCTATTTGGAAGGAACTTTTGTTCTTGTCTCACATTCCATGTTCTCCCATGAGAGTTCTGAGGGTTAGAGGCCTGACAAAGCCATGACCTATAAAATTGTAATTTTTCTCCTGACAGCCCCAACCTTTTGGAAAATTGTCCTGGTTCATGCTACTGTGGGGTTTAACTCTTTTCTCTGGAGCCCAGTCCCTTCCCTGGCTTCTCTCCTACTTGATGTAGGAGTTCCATTTCCTCCATGCCCAGTGGATGTTAGCATGACTACCTGATTTAGAATTGCTACCAAATGAGCTTTGGTACCCCAGCCCCCATGCTGGATTGTGGACGTGTGCCTCCACATCTGGCTGTTACAGGCTCTGGGGGATCTGAACTCAGGTCCTCATACTGTGCACAGGAGATACTTTACTGACTGAGCTATCAGCACAGTTATCAGTTCTGCATCCCAACAAGCCCTTCCAGGCCCTTCTATTTAATTTTAAAAGAATATGAAGGATGTACTTATGAGGAGATCAGAACATCTTTAGTCCTTGCTGGGCTAAACACTGAGCTTCAAGGGCAGCTGTGAGAAAGGCCACATGCCCATGTTCAGTTCAAGTGGCCATAGGGCAGCCTGTGGTTCAGTAGCATTGAGGGAACCTTGACGGATGTGTCTTGAAATGGCAGACTTCTTCCTGTGCCTTATGGGGAAGGAGCTGAGCTGGTAGGTGAACTTGATGCTCTGTTTATGTGTTCTAGGGGAGGAAGACTGAATAGTGAATGATTCTGCCTGATGTTGAAAGATTTTGCCCCAAGGCCAGGAGACTCCTCAGGAGCTGCAGCAAAATGGTCTTGAGAGGGATCAGAATTGGGACAGCACGTTCTTAGTGTAACTCCGGTGGCCTTTGCTTATTTGTTTTCTATTTTTGAAAGAGCTGTAGCTGTCCGATGGCTGGGGTCTATGCTAGGAGCTATCTTGTGAGGTTTCCATGAATCCAGGCTGTTTTGTTTTCTAGGCCATAGCAATTCAGAACAGTAGGGATTCAGGATAGTTGCTGAATAGAACTCTTCAAGTTATGCAGGTGTGAAATTTTCCTGTGGTGAGAGGAGGGTTCTTGGTTCTGGGACAGGGGTCATGAACGTGTCAGCCCAGCTGCTTTGCTCAGTCAGTATGGACCCCAGATGTGACAGGAGGAAAGTGACATACACTGAGCATCAACCACATGCCCAGCGTTTTCATACATCAGCTCATATATCACCTTGGATACTTAAGTTTCACAAGAGGCATATTGACACCACCACGTGTTAGACATGGGAAAGGAGGCACAGTTGGTAAACAGGCCTGCTCTGACCCTATCTTCTTGATTTCTCCTCTTAGATCCCTGTGTGCCTTCCTGAGACTTTGCTCCCAGCACATTGCCTTATAATGGTTTGTCCACTCTAGAGTTTCTGACAGAATGTGTCTGGCTGGGCTTCAGACTGTGGGGTTCTTTGCAAATCATTTCAGCTAATTTTAATATGCAGCTAGGGTGGAGAAATGCTGTTTTATTTTTTGATCAACTTTTTGGTGTGTGGTGCTAGGGACAGAACTCTGGGCATCATGAATGCTAGGCACTGAGATACACTTCCAGCCCCCGACTCAAGATAGATTGTTGTGTGTGTGTGTGTGTGTGTGTGTGTGTGTGTGTGTCCACCTACATGTGCATTTATGGGAGCTAATCCAGGGGTATTCAAGGGTGAGCATACATCAGAACCACAGGGAGCATCTGAGGTTCAGCAGGTCCAGGTGGACCCAAGAATCCGCACTTCAGTTTCCAGGTGACACTGGACACTGATGCTGCTGGTCTGGGGACCCCATTATGAGAGTCTATGATCTCTTGGAATAAGAGTGGGCAGTTAGCAAATGCTGAATGAATTTCACCAGCTGCCAAGGTCACTGGGTGGGAGTGGAGTTGGGATAAGATCCACCATCTAATCAGATAGTATCTGGAAGGTGGGTTTGATATCTAGGTAACTTCTGGGAAGAGGGTAGAGCACTGGCTGGCAGAGAGTCCTCCAGGGAGAGGCAGTACATATTTGCTGCCAGGAAGCCTTGTGGGTGTTAGAGGCCTTGATGTGCTGAGTAGATGTCCAGAGCAATCCTGAGGTCCTGGAATCCTGATGGATGCTTGGTGTGGTGTATGACCTGGGAAAAGATGGTCCTGAGGTTGCTTGTCCCAGAGTGTCTGTTATAATGATGGTGCTGCTCTTTAAAGCTGTGCCTTGTTTGTAGAGCACAGGGGGTCCATAAATTGGGAGTGGGAATGTGGCTTAGTGGTTCAGAGGTAGCACACAGGTCTTGAGCTGTTCTGAATGAGTAGGGGAAATGGTGGCAGATACAGCAACTATGACAGTTTGGGTCCCAGGAAAGGATATTCAGGACTTGGCAGGGAGAGTGTATTTGGGAGAGGAGGCCAAGTGAAAGACTTGGGGCTAATTGGATTCTCTTCTCAAGGGATGTTTTAGCCCAAAGAGACTTGTGGTGCTTGGTTTTGTTGAACAATGGATAAAAAAACCCCAAACAAATATTTATATAAGTGTTATCTCTGTTCCAGATGCTGTGTGAGCACCAATAAATCTGATAATGACACAATATAGAGTGAGATTGAATGAGGCATGCAGAGTAGGGCAAGAGTCCCCCTGGCTGCCTGGCAGGGAAGGCTTCAGAAAGGGCTAGTCCATTCCTGATGACCTCACAGAATCATGAAGTGAGCACGGAGCAGTGAAGTGAGAGGTGAGGGCAGAGCTCTTCTCCAAAGGAAACAGCTTATGCTGGGGGCCATGGAGCATTTGGGGGAGAATGGAAAGAATGTGGAAGAAAAGGGAAATGTCTGTAAGATGTCGTGTTCTAGACTGGTTTCTCATTTTGCTCTCAGAACACGAGAGCTGCAATGATGGGGGACAACCCTGAGGACACAGTCCTGGTTCAGGGATGTTGCCACTGACTTCTGGGGAGGATCTCTGAGGAGCCTTCCCAGGCAAATTGTAAGCTATTTTTTATCATTTCCATAATTATTGCGGATTGGAAGAAGGGAGAAGGTCCCCTCTTTGGGGGAAGACTGCAGTCCAGAGAAGGAAAATGGTTGACAGTGATGTTTTGGGTGTGGATTGGACACAGGGGCATGGCCAGAGGCTTCTGGGTACACTGGGGTCTGTGAAGGGCAGGCTTGAGTGGCACGGTTTCCCTTGAACAGCATGGGGATGCACATGCTTGGTCTTGTGAGTTGTGTTCTTATGGGACTGAAGGGAACTATGGAAAACAAAAGACACTGCAACGAGACTGGTTCTGGCCAGAGTGTGAGATGCTGGCATTCCCACCAACCACCAATAGGCTGCACCTCAAGGTCCCCATGGTCTGTTTTGCAGTTTCAGGAGTCCCCTGTTACAGTCCTTGTTGCTCTCTGAAGCCTTCTTTCTGTCTCCAACTGCTACCCCTGGGATTGGTGAGTGCTAGACTCTTAACTACAACTACAAATTCTGTCTGCCAGATTACCTATTAGATGGCAGTGTACAGCAGACCTTTTCATTCATGTCTCTGTCCTCTTTGAAGTCACCTAGGTCTGACTAAAGGAGAAAACCTGGATAAGGGATGGAGAGCCTGAGCTCTGCTCCCTCCCCCCACTATGAGCATTTGTACCAAAGAATACTCTGTTGCCTTGGCAACTTTCTTGCTTGGGCTTTGGTGCTCAGAATATCTGACAGATCCAAATATTTCACATGCAATGGACTGAAATGGAGAATCATGTCAGAAAATAAATCTCAATCAATACTAGTGACAGTACCAAAGATTAAAAGGTGGCTGAGGCTGAGGTGGGATATGAGACAGCTGCTGAGGTCTGAAAGGATCCCCTCAAGTTCTTTCCCCTCCTGTGTTTTCTCCTTCCACCTGCCATATGCATTCCCATGCCTCTGGCTTCAGTGAAGTTCTCTAAGCCTTTCCCAATTACCATTGTGAACTGGGATGCAGGGGATGGTGCTGCTGGAAGGAAGAGTCCCCTCGGAGCCTGACGTGCGTCTCCTGCCTGTGGCTTACCTCCTCAGAAAGCTGCCATGGGGAACATAGCAGTCCTCTCCCTGGTCCTGCCAGGGGAAGGGAGGACGCTAACCAGAGGGAGCATGGTGTTCTCTTACGTTGCCCATGTCATGTCTGTGTTTGTCGTGGAAGCTGATATACAGCTATGAAGAAACAGAAAGCATCTTTTGTGAAGATAATTGGTACATGGGGTCAGAGGAATGTAGGAATGTCTTTAGCATGGGGTCACAACAACAGAATCCCTTTGTAGCAGAGAAGAGCTTTCCCTCCACGAAAGCCTGCTGGGGACTCAGAGCACTCCTTTTCCCTTTTCAAGCACTGCGTCTCCTAGGATACCGAGGAGCAGAGGAATGAGGGGCAGAGGCACGCCCCATGAGTTGTTCTCTACAGAAGCATGCCATGTGGGTGCTGTGTGTCAGTCAGGGCGGATGTGTTGAGTAAGGGAAGCTCCTTCAGAAACAGAACCAAGTGCTGTGCCTTGTGGGGCTTCCTGTGGCGTGATCCTCTTGAGTCACTCCAGGGCCAGCATTTTGATGCATTAGCTTCCCGTTATTCCATCTGCAGATCATTATGCACCAGCCGTGCTTCAGGGCCTCTAATAGCCACTCCTCTCTGCTTGGTGAGCACTGCTGGACAGTGTCCCTCTGCTCTAGGAGGGACAAGGGGGGTGCAGCACAGAGGTGAGACAAAGCTTTAGGGTATAATAAGGAGGTATGCAAGAGGGGTTAAGGTATTGGAGGGAAGCCAGGGCCCCTCTCATGCAGAAGTTTGTGGGGAACAAAGGCATCAGAGCTGAGGAGTGGGGACGAGACCAAGAATTGAGTTCGGATATCATGAGGCTGTGTTCATCTCTGAAGGGAGTTTAAGGAGAGAGTGGGATCAGGGGATGCATAGGTAGGCCTTTGGGGGGGGTTCTGTACCATTTCAACATGCTTTCCAGTTTCTGATCATGGTGTCTCTTGGTATACCTTGGTCTCTTATTTTTTTCTCAGGGGAGATGGAGATTACCCTTCTGTGGTATTTCCTCTCCCACATTGTCTCATGGGTCTTGCAGCTAGCAGGATTATCTCTTTCATAACACCTTCTCATCTGGTGATCAAGACTGACCCAAATGAAGCCATGAAACTTGCCTTTTGAGACCCCTTGCCCTCTGTTTTCATACTGCAACAGCCTACCAGCGATTTCCAGCTCCAAATTGCCCTCTTCCCCTGCCTCCTCTCCCAACCATTAAAACACTTGCTCCTAGAGGCATCTAATACCCTTTGCTTGTGAGTGTAACAACTCATCAAAGAGTTTGTAATGTAAGGAGAGCATGTTAAGCCAAGGAAACAAACCTCTAATGGTGAAATTTCGATGGCCACTGCCTGGCAGGTGAAGGTGACACGTGAGGCCTCAGGCTGTATTTATAGATGAGTTCTTTTTTCTTTCAGACTTTGAGGAGGAAATTCAGTTTCAGGTGCCCCAAACCAGCTGATCAGGTAAACCATGATTGACACGTAACAGGCAGAAGAAGAGAATCACGTATTTTTCGTGCTGTCTCAGGGAGTTTAGCTTACAGGTATTGGTGGTCAAACTGTATCAGCAAGAAGTGGATAGCAGTGAAGGTCCTCTCTGGAGTGATTAAATTTGCCTGGCACAGCCTGTGTCCTGCACTATGCTAGGTGTTCAACACGCGTCTGCTTTTCCTAGAGGTTGAGGATTTCCCACACTTGGCCAGGTGGAGCAGCTATGCCCTTCACCCTAGGCACCCCCACCCCACCCCATGATAGTTCACACAAAAGAAATTGCTCCTTGGGGGAATAGGGAATGGACTCTTCCTAGGCTGGACCGACCCATAGTTGGAATAACCGAGTGCTGGCTCTGAGAGTCTGCTTGAGTCCTTGTGACATCTCTTAAGAGAACATACAGTTCCCAGGTCACAAACCAGCTGTCGCATCTTCCCTGGGGGCCTAGGGAGCAGGGGAGAGATTGCATCATTCTGGGTGACAACTGACCCATCTCCTGCAACTTTGCCTTGCTTGTCCTGAGATTCAGAGCTGTTTCACATGGAGTGACTCATGGTCTAATTCCTGTCCTGAGAGTCCCCCATGGCGGTGCATTGGGAAGCACCACTCACCCATTTAGGCTGAATTATGGTTTGTTTTGCATGCTGTGTCCTGGAGGAACCTTAAGCAGAGCTGTAAAGAGGGAGCTAGTCTGCCTCATTACCGCCCTCTCTTCATTAATATTTTTCCTGGGCTTTTCTCATTCTGAATGTGGCATCCCCATTCTCTTGAGACTTGGTGAATCTTATTCTCCCCAGAGAGCAAGAGTTGTCTGTTTGTTCTAGGGTTACCTGGGGACCCAAGTGTCCTTGCTACCCACTGTGTTACCTGCTAGTCCCTGCTGTCTTCTTCCCTTGCCACATGTCCCTTCCGGGCTCTGAGAGTCACTGTTTCCCTCCGCTTCATGTCCACCCACTCCTTAAGTCAGTGGGTTTCCACAGCCTCTGGCTGAAGACTGGAGTCCTCTCCTGCAGCTGAAGCTGTTCATCCTACCAGCTTCTCTGATCTGCTTCACAATAGCCCACTTCAAAGCAGAGTGGTCTCCTGCCTGCCTCTGTTGTCCTTTGTCTTCTGGGTGAAGCTTTTCCTTTCCCAAATGGTGGCACCTTTATTCATCTCCTGCACATCCTCAGCCTGAATCCACCAAGTCCAGGTCCATCCCCTGTGACACCATGTTTGGAAGCAGCCATTCACCACTTAAACAGTGTCGCAGTTTACTTTTGTATACATTGTTTGATAACTTTTTGTAGTGCCCCGCTAATTATTAATTTTCACATTTTATCTTCCTGGTCATAAATGAATTCAAGTCAAAGTCCATTTCCTATACCGTTGTCTGCTGTAGCACCCAGTGCACCACAGACGTTGGTTACTGACCACATGGGCCTTCTTTCTGTCCACTGCTCTCTCCTTTTGCTCATAGCTGGGCCTCTCTCAGCACTTCCTTTGCGAACCCTGCCTCTTTTCAGCATCTTTGTACATGTTTCCCCCAGTCTCTGCCCACGCCTCCCTTTCCTGTCTCCTCAGTGTCTTGAGGAGCGGCACTGGCTAGTGGAGGCTGTACAGCTCTGGGTTTGCACCTCGGCTATGCAGTGCAGCTTTGAGCAGGTTACCCAGGCTTCCCGATGCCCTGCTATTTCAAATATGGAAGTGGAGAAACACTACCATCGAGGCACCAAACAGGCCCTCAGCAATAGTAGTCTTAGCGGGTTTCCCCGCCCTGCTGTTCTCAGCCCTACCTCCTCCAGGCAGCTCTTCACAAGCATTCCACGGGGCCCTCAGCTCTACACTCACCCAAACCCGGTAGCGTGTGTACAGTGCCAGAGACAAGTGTCTGGTGCAGAGACTTGCTCAGAGTGGGTCTCCTCTCTCCATTTAGAGGTCAGGCTCCTGAGGCCCTGAGGTGTGGAGTTAACTTGCCATGGCACCAGGTCATAGGGATGTACCTGTCATCTGTGAGCATCCCCCTGCATGCCACTGGCACATGTATTCCTTCAGCAAGGTGCTGTCACCTCCTTCCCTTCCCCATTCTCCTGCAGGCCATGAAGTTGGGGGAGGTGCTTTGGAAATATGGTTGGCCAAGTGTTTCTATGCACGTGAGTCCTGCTCCCTGGTGGTGGGCTCTTATGTTCAGTCTTATACTGTTTGTCCCCCTTTGGTATTTGGTACAGGCCTACTTATACCTGAAGGTTAATTTCAAGTTTCCAAGTGGCTCCTGGGGCTGTCCCCACAACCCCCTAACAGCCTCCAGAGAGCAGATACTGCGGTACGTCCATTTGAGAAAGCCTCTCGGGGTGAGGGCTGCAGGTGCAGCCTCAGCACTGCTGTGCACCACTTTGCCTCCCTCTCTGTCCTCCTCCAGCCTCCCCCATACCCGGTCCCACCCCCCACCCACCCTGCGCCATGCTGCTTTCCCTGCTCCATGCTGCTCTTCCTGCTCTGGCTAAGAATAAATCATCATGGTTGCATAGCAACCAGTTTGGTTTCCTATACTCCTCCTTCTCCTCCCACAAAAGTGCCTCAGCTCTAAATTTAAGGTAGTGTGTCAGGAGGTTCTGTTACCACACAGAGGCCGTGGAACCCCTATCTTGCTCCTCTATAGCAGTTGGCTTTATGGAGATAGGAACTGTGGCTGCTTTGTTCACCATTCTGTCCCCAGACCCTGGTAGAGTTGTTAGTATGGGCGTGCGCTAGGTATTAAATGCATGCCAATTGGATGGTGAGTGAATGAGTCGTTTTCTCAGAATTCCTATAGCTGAGAGGTGTTTCCGGTACAGGGACGTGTTATTAGGGACTTTCAGATAGTCCGCAGGTCACCTCTTTGGGCCGGATGCCGCTCTCCTCCCTTTTATCACTTTCACTGAGAGAAGGTGTATGAGTCCTCATGCCCGCCCTCATGCGGATGGTGTCCATGCTTTCCCTCTTTTGTGCAAGCTGACAGTTCAGGCAAGTCACAGTTTATGGAGGCATGAGGGAGGTGGCAGTCAGTTGGGGATTCCTGAGTCCTGTACTGACAAGGAGGTGGTCTAAAGAGAGTGGCTCAGATTTCATTCTGGTGTTGTATAAAGCTTGCTGTCAGAAGATGAGCTTCTGTGAGCACTGGCATCTCAGTATCCTGGGTTTGAATCCCAGCTATGCTGCTTGCAAGAGGGCTGACCTGAGTAGAGCCCAAAGTTTAGCTCACAAACTGTCAGAACCGTAAGAGGGAAAACAAAACTAGGGCCTACCAGAGTGCTAAGAAGCAGGGGTTCTTTTCCATTTGGGTGTAGAGGCAAAATTACCCAGAAAATGCCCTGTCAATGCTGTCAATCATTAGTGTGCAGGCAGGCTAGTTTGGGGGGATAAAACAAGCAAAATTTAGCAGTCTCAACGTTCTTCAAGCTTCCAGTGATGACTAAAAGGCTGTACACTGTATGAGTTCAGCAAGGGAATCTGTGGCTTCAAACCTTTTTTTTTTTTTTAAGCAGGTCAGATATCTTGAATAAACAGAAGAACAATTCCTGCTGTAGGACAGAGCATCTGAACAATTAAAGCTATTAGGTGGGTAGGAAGGGGAGACTGAAGAGTGTCTGTTTGAGAGTGCTTTCCCAGAATCTAATGCATTTTCTTCCTTTTTTTCCACCTTAAAAATGTGTTGGATTTCACAACTGATTCCCCAGCTGCCCTGTGTTCCTCTCCTTCTAAACACCCCGACACAGCATCCAAATTAGCTCAGTATGCAACCACAAGGCAAGGAGTGGGAAGGCCAGGATGAAGAGAGAGAATGACAAATTCAGGGGCTCCTCCAGGCCATGCAAGCACTGGGAGTGGGGCCTCTGACAGCTAAATATAACAGGAACCCTGGGGTATACAGAGGCTGGGAGCTAGGGTAGCCCCAAGCACTCGATGCTAGTGGAGTTAATGAGTTCAGCCAAGCCTTCCTTTCCCCTTGACATGGACTGGTGCGTAATTCATGAGTCTATGTGTTTATTACCTGTACCTGCCCTCAGTAGGCAGCTGTCATCTCATCCCCCTTCCTGGTCTCTGGCCTCTGGAAGTCTGCAGTCTCAGCATCTTGCACTTGGGGGCCTCCAGAAAAATAATGGAAGAACAACCATTAGATTAGCAAGAATAAATAAGACAAAGTGTTCCCATCCTGTGTGAGCAGAGACCAGTGAGGCTGGGGGTCCTTCCAGGTGTGTATTCCAGAAAGGCCAAAAGCTTTCTGCTTGAAAAAGGCAAGGATGAGGTCAATTTGTGCTTTCTTGGGTGCATGCTGGCTGGAACTTGAGGCTAACCCTTGGGAGGAGAGCAGTTTGGGGAAGGGTTGAGGAGACAAATGTCAAGACCAGCTTCCTGTTTGCCCCTCTGCTCACCATCAGTCCAGTCATTTGTCTACTGAGCACATATCTAAGGACCTCTGCTGGATCCCCATATGAAAGAGTGGGTTCTAAGTCAGTATTTTTTCATACTGATGCACACAGGAATTTCCTATGGGACATGAAAAATACTGATACCCTGGGTACTCTTTAGACTACTCATATCAAATGACTTCTGGGCCTGAGGTACAGACATGAGTAATTTTAAAAGTTTGTCTAGGTGATTTTACTGTTCAGCCACAGTTGGCAACCTCCCTAGGGCACCCAAAGCTTGTCCTGGGTCAGTTCCATCCACTGCCCCATTCTGGTCACAGATGCGCATACGTTGGTAGTGACATGACTGAAGAGGTGACTGGCAGGCACTCTGTGCCCCTTCACACAGATGCAGCCCTCATGTTGAGCAGCCACCATGCACTGGTGTCAGACATTGAGAGATTAGCTTGATGGTATCCCTGGAAGTAAATTAATAGATGCTCTTCCATTCCCTTGCATGTTTATCTATGGAGCCAGAAGTTGACTTTTCTGATGAATGGCACTTTCTGCAATTTATTCTGTCTTCTCCCTCGGTAGAAGAGAAGCAATGACCATGTCGGTGCATTTCAGTTAAGTGGAGATGAAACCAGGAGTGTAAAAAAATAGAGACGAGATTCAGACAAACAAGGAGGAATGCCAAGGGACAGAATGTTCTCCTGGGACAGGTCTTTGCAAACGCACCCATTAAGTTGTCTAAACTGTGAAAACGTAAAAGTAAATAATATGTCTGTTTAAATCTTTAGGTTGTCAGCAGATAATTAAGCTCCCATGAGACGTCTGGTTATACGCTAGGCCCAGTGGACACAGTCCTTGCACACGGAGAGTTTGAAATCTAAATGAGGAATTAAAGTCAACACAGGGACTTAAAAGCTTGGCTCTTAAGATTTCCCCGACTCTCTGGAGCTTGGAGAAAGGAGCTGCTGGGCAGAGCTCTCAGTCCACGTCCACTGCACAGCTCCACCAAACGCCTGTTGCCAGCTCATGGTGCAGAGGACGGAAATGGAAAGGCTGCATTTAGAAACATCATACCAGTTTGCAAAGTTACGTTTCTGTGGAGTCTAAAAATTAAAAAATTAGAGCTTATATGTTGTTTCTAAAATTATACTTCTCTAACAGCTAATTTAAACTTTTTCTAAAAGTATTAGTAGATGACAGATTGCAATAAAAGAAAAAAGAACATAAAAACTCAAACTGGTAATTCATTGAAGATAGTTTGAGGAGCTCTGGGCTGGAGTAACTAGAAGTCAGGGTGTCTTGGAAGGCCTAGGAGGTGCCAGAATATGGGGAAAAGACCAATGACCCGCAACTATAAAGCAAGGAAGAGGGTGTCCTCAAAGCCTAGACCTTTTCCTGAATGAAATTCCAGGGCCACAAACATTTTGGTGGGTGCTGGGCCCTCTTGTGTGCTTTATATTAATTATTTCATTGTTGACTGTTTCTGCAACACATGGATAGTAGTGCCTGCCACTAGCTCTCTTTTGCAGAGGCTTGAGGAGGGCAAGTTTTATGGCCAGGCTACTATAGCTAGGAAGTGATGGCCTGTATTTTAGTTCCAAGTATGTTGAATTCTAAGGCCTGATGGTTTAACTCCCATCCAGGTAGACCCTCTGGTGACAGGGAGTGTGGACAATACACACTGAGCTTCCAGACACACCAGAATTGAAATCAGGAGCAGGCCCTACACATATTCCAACTTAATATGTTGCACATATTAAGCACAGGATGACAAATTCTCCAAGGGAGAGTAGAGTGTGAGCCTTTGTCTAGAAGTTTCAGCTTTCAGTATTTTTTTTTTCTGTGCATATTTCCAGAAGTATTAGAGTGGGTAGACTCCTCCAAGGTTGGGCCTTTTCTTAGACTTTGAACTGTCACTGAAATCTCATCTATCTATTTAAAATCTTTTTTAAAAATTGAAATAATTAGATTCCTGGGAAGTTCAAAGAAACATATGGGGAAGCCCCATGTGCCCTTCACCTAGCATAACTTACTGTTAACACTTTACTCGACGATAACACAATATTGAAACTAGGAAATGGACATAGGTCTAGTGTTTAGACTTACTTATGAATTTTGTTTTCCATATTTTAAGAGAAGAATGTATCTAGGGGCAGAAGAGAAGCCAGGTCACAGCCAGAAGTTCTAGGGGACTAGCGTGAGACTCTTGTATATGAATATCATGTTATTTGGGCCCCCTGTCTCAGCATCTAAAGCAGCATGACGTCATGGTTTGTTCTCAACAAGTGTTTTGTATTGAATGCTTGATTCAATAAAGCATGCAAATAAGCATAATGGTTTCCTTCCATATTGCTGGGCCTCCATTGTGGGGGAGGGACAATATTTACCCATCCGGTATTGCTCTGGAGGGTACTGCTAGGACTAGAGATGTGGTGTGGGGGCAACAAAAGTAAAGACATTGCAGCCTTGTATGAAAACAACAATTCAACAGGGAAGTAGTTATGCCTGTGAGTATTTAGTCAATAGCAGAAGGCCATAAAGAATGTAATGGAAATCATTCTTGAACTTGCTTGGTATTAAACCCCATGGCTTTGGTGGAAGTCTCTTTCTTGTGTTTAAGATCATCAGAACATGCAGCCCATGGACAGAATGTGACAACTGGTAGGGCAGACCAGGTGTGTTTGTAGGGGGTATTTGTGGGATTACAAGCTTCAGTAGAACATAATATTGTTGCAGAAGAACAGCTGTAGATTTTGAAAAGACTGTTTGTTCTCCCCGCCCCCTCAGGCAGGGTTTTTCTGTATTGCTTTGGAGCCTGTCCTGGAACTAGCTCTTGTAGACCAGGCTGGCCTCGAACTCACAGATCCACCTGCCTCTGCCTCCCAAGTTCTGGGATTAAAGGCGTGTATCACCACTGCCCTGAAAGACTGTTTGCTATTTGAGAGGAAAGTTTTAGGAAACCAGATAAAGAACCCCTTACTAGGCTGGTGGGATGGCTCTGTGGGTAAAGACCTGAGATGGATCCCTGGCACCCACATGATAGATGGAGAGCACAGTCTCCCCCAAGATATCCTCTAACATCTACACCTGTGCTGTGCCATGCACCCCCTAATACATATATAGTGTAGTAAAAAGGAAAGCACCAAAACTCTTCTCCCTGTGACTCTTCTGTCCAGGGAGCATCTGCAGTAAACCTGAAAATTGGCACTTGTGTCTTCTTTTAGGTAATACACTCGGCAACATCAGACCTAGAGGGGTGGGTTCTGTAGGTGACAGGTACTTGCCATGTTAATCAATTATTGGAATTAAGGAAAAGATTATTGCAGTTTCTATTCCATGAAAGGGAAGCATGCATTGAGTTAATCAGATTAACTCTGTGAAAAAGGAAGAAAGGGGGAGGAGGCAGGTTCTTCCATTAGATCACCTGAAGTTATAGTGTTTAGCCTATATTCACATGTGGAATGAATTTAAATGATATTTGCCTTTCTTTCATTTTGTCTGAAAAGGAAGACACAAAATATTAATCATATACATATATATACATACATATATACATAAACACACACACACACACACACATATATATTTTACCACTCAGAGGAAACCCCATGGTAAGGCCAAAATGGATTAAAATTTATTACCTATTATATGCCACAATATTTTATTATTTCTTACAATAACATTGATGGGTGGGTATTATCTTTGTATGAGAGAGAAAGAGATAGAGATGGAAACAGAGATATACAGAGACAGAGAGATGGATAGACAGAAAGAGACAGAGAGACAGAGTGAGAGACAGTCAGGCAGACAAACTGATAGACAGATGGAGAGGGATGGGCTAGTCACTGAGTATCCTGCGCTGGCTTTGAACTCACAATCTTTCTGCTTTGCTTCTGCCTTCTGAGTGCTGAGATAGCTTATATCATCACACCTAGTTTGTCATTGTTGCATCGTGGCCAGAGAAGCTGATACTTAGAGCAAAGAAGTAACTGGTTCTGGGGCACAGTCAAGTGAAAAGTGGGACTGCAGCCAAGAGCCACTTCTGCTGGGCTCTGAAGTATGAATGGCACACTACCTCCAGAAGGACCCCAAGCCTACTGTGTCCACAAGCAGATTTCAGAACACTATCTCTGTGACCCACAGGTGTCAATTCCCAGTTTCTGGGAGAGCCTGCCTGGATGGTAAGGGTTTCCATCATTGCTGATAGAACTTTCCTGAAGTAGAGGCTGATGAACATTCAAACCATTGCTGCACTGGCCAACTTAATCATCCCCAGTTCTCATCTACATCCATGCCTTTCTATGTGCTTCTGTGAGGCATGGTCCAAAGGAAGAAGCTGTCGTTGAACTGTGGCACTGTTTGCAGCTTGCCTAATACCCAGTGGCTAATGATACTAGCCTACTTTTCTTTAAGTTTTGGGATTGTGTACTTCTAAAGACCAGTGAAAAGCCATGGAACCTCATGGCACAGGAGCGCCGGGCAGGATGTGTTCTGGCCTTGTGTTTTGAGGGACTTAGCCACCATGTGGCCTTCCGTCTTGCAGCACGTGAGCTTCAGTGTGTCTGTCCACCACCCCCACCCCACCATGATAATAATAAGCAAGAACGACAGCCTTCTGCATTTCCTTTTTAGGGTTAGCATGATGCTAGAATCTCGGAGGGCTGGTAAGCCATGAGACATTATACAAATGTGAGAGAATGGCCTTGTCTCCTGCAAAGCTTTCCAGAAGGGCTGAAAGCCAGTAAACACACCAGAGTGGGAAAGGCCACGTCTTTCTGACCGGCTGGGTTCCATTTCAGGAAGGGCAGACTTGGTCCCTGTGGCCCCTCTTTTTCCTGAGTACTGTGGCCATCTTTCTTGGCCTGCATTATTGAGATAATTGCTCTGTCTTCTTTTTTCTTTCTTCCCAAGGAGCACAAAGCTGTTAAAGCTGAACTACAGGCACTGGATAAAGCTGTCCATAGATCCTGACTAGATGGATTGTGTTCTGCTCAGCTTAATTTCTCTGCTAGTTATGTAAATATTAGGGTTGTTAATCTTTATAAGAGAGTGTTAGCCAAGAAAAATGGTACTTATATTCTCAATATTAACATGGGGAAAAAAAGTAAAAGTAAACTAAGGAAAATGGAAGAATTTTGATGTTCCAAGAGCTCCCAGTGAAAACTAAAAACCCTGTAATGCATTTGTGTTCAATAAATAAGACTGTGGCTTCAAATTCTTTTTGAAAGATTGTCGTATGTCATAAATAAATCAAAAGGCAAGGTTTGATTGTAGAAAAAAAACCTGTGAATAACCAGAAGCTTTCAATTTTGTTTCATTTAGTAAGCTTGGATTTACAAGACAGTTTTCAGGAATTCCCCCCACAGACACTTGTTTCTTTACATTTATTGTATGTTTATATTTTCTGTATATTACAAACTTTTTACAAAAATGCAATATACAGAAAAGTGTACAAATCTGTGATGTCTGATGAAGTTGTTCACAGTATGCACATTTGACAGCCAGTATGTAATCCCAGTACATTGTCCCCGACAGTGTCCCCGCTGTATACTAGCTCTTCCTCTCCAGAGCCATCACTGTGACAACTAGCTTCTTCTGAAATTTCATAGGCATGTAATCTTAAAGCACATATGATTTCATTTTCATCTCTACTGGGTTTTTACTGTTGTTGTTCAACATTATGTATGTGAGATTAATCCATACTGTGCTGCAGATAACTTGTACTTCTTGTATTACTCCACATTTGATCTAAATATGCCAAAACTTATTTGTCCATTTTACTGTGTAAGGGGTTTGCAGATTTCTGTTGACGAACATAAGCATCTAACTTTGGGAGTATACAAGAGAAATTACCAAACCACAGAGCACATACACACTAGCTTTGACAGATCCCAGGGAGTAGCCTCCCACAAGTTATAGTGTTTATAGAGTCCCCACAGGTGGAAGACTCCCCGTATTACTTGTGGCAGAACTGGCTACCACTTGTCATTTTTATTTTAGCGCTCACATGTGTTCATGTCACATGTGGGTGGATTTCTTTTTTTCATTTCCCCTGTACTAATGAGGTCAAGAGGCTGCTTTCTATATATTTACTGGCCATTTGGGCATCCTCTTTGGTTGAATTATCTGCCTTTTTCTTATTGTGGGAGTTTGTTATATGTTGTGCACATGAGTCTTTTGTGGATTGTGTATATTTTGATTATCTTCTCCTGTTGTGGTGTATTTAGATAAATATACTATTTATTTTAATATAGTCTAATTTGTCATCCTTTACTGTTTCTAGATAGTATATTCTGGTTTTTTTAAGAAGGCTTTGTCCTAAATTATTTTAGTAGAAATATTTTTGTTTAATTTTCACATTTGGATCAGTAATCAGTTTTGCAGTGCATTTTGTATTGTTGAGGGACATACTTTTTCTTTCCATTTAATTATCAGTAGACCTAAGGACATTTGTTGGAGACCATCACTTCCCTATTACCCTGCATTGGTACCTTTGTCACGTATAAGAGGACTATAAATGTGTGAGTCTGTCTGGAAGCACTGAGTAACGTATACTATTTTGAGTTTGATTATACTAAATAAGTGATAGTCTCTTGTCACAGGGACAGATAACTAAAACAGGCAGGGCATGATTAGAGGTTCAGAAAGTTCCCAGATAGAAAAGTCATTGGTCTATGACTTCTTCTAGTAAAATAACTACAATAGAATCATGATATGAACAGCTATCAATACATTGTCTTCTATTAGAAGATGGATTTTCTGGATGCTGGTTTATGCCTATAGTTCCAGCTACTTGAAATGCCACGGTTGGAGAATCAATTGAGCCTAGAAGTTCAAGTCTAACTTGAGCAATATAGCAAAATATCACCTCAAAGGAAAACAACAACAACAACCTTCCAAGTAAATAAGCCCCAACACTAAACTAAAGCAAAACAATAGAAAGCCTTAAAGGTATATCATCAAAAGTGAGAATGTAGCAAGAGTATGATACTTAGTTCCCGATTAAATACTTTTTCATAAGATTCATCCGCAAGGGATTTTTATTTTATCATCCAAAGCAATCAGGGGAACCCTCTCTGCAGACAGGCTTGGCTTCTGCCTATTTTGTGGGTTTTTATCACATCTGCCTGATATGAGTGTCAGGAATTAGACACCTAGAGCCTTTAGGATCCTGTTCATTCTAATTACTCAGTGGAGAGCCCTTGTGTGTGCAGATGGATCTAGCAACTGGCATCTTTTGTGTCTGGGATCTACTAAGGTGGGGATTCCTCAGATGGCTAAGCATCTCCAAAGGTCCCAACTGGCTTAAACTGGCAACTCTTGCAGCATCTTCTCCTGCTCTTTCCGATATTTCCTAAGTTAAAGGTGGTAAGTGGTACCTCTAACTTTAACAGCCTCTGCTCTGCTCACCTCTCCCGAGGCTCACCGGAAGTCTTAGTTGCCTGAGTGGAAAACAACTGTCAGTAAGCAAACCTCATCGGAGAAATTGCATCTTTAGAAGTGTCCATTTGTTCAGAAAGCATAACTGAACACTTTTCTGCGTGCTGTTTCTTTGAGGGCAGTTGAGAATGTTAAGTGATGATCTGAAAACCATCCTGATGTTTGATCCCTTGGGCTCCATACCTGTTTCTTCCTATCCCCTGCCATGGGGTTTTGATTGAATCTCAACCGATTTTTTAAATTAAAGATTTATTTATTTGTGTATGTATGTGCTTGCGCATGTACATATCTTCCTACACCTCATTCCATATGTGTATTTCTGTGTGTACATCTTGGTCCATGCATGTGTGGAGGAGAGAAAAGTTTCCTTAGAGCTGGAGTTACAAGCATATGAGGCTACTAGGATCCAGTCTTCATAATTGAACACCAAGTGCTGATAAATGCTAAGCCATCCCCTAGTTCCCTATCCTCCCCACTCTGTACCTTAACAGGACTTGAGCTATTCCATGGTTTTTCTTAACTGAGATAATTTCAACACAGATAGTAAGTTTTATGTAGTCATATTTCCCAACTGAGTGCCTGCTGAAGCCCTGTGTCCTAGTTTCGGACGGTTCTATTGTCATGAAGAGACTCCACGACTAAGGCAAGTCTTCTAAGAGGAAGCATCTTAAAATTTCCTGTATGGTGGCATGCAGGCGGGCATGGTGCTGGAGAAGAGCCAAGAACTTTTACATCTTGATCCACAGACAGCAGGGTGAGGGGGGGGGGGTGGAGACATCCCAACATGGGCTTTTGGCACATCAAAGCCTACTGCCAGTGAAACACCTTCCCCAGCAAGGCCTTATCTATTCCTCCAAGGCGACTTACCTTAATCCTTCCCAAGTAATTCATCAACTGGGGGGACTAAGCTTGCAAACATATGAATATGAACCCGTGAGGGGAATTCTCATCCTACCACCACTCTCTGGGTTTCTTAAGGGTCTTGAGATATTTCTCTGCTATCCCAGTTTATTTGATGATATCTGGAGAATTTGAGACTCCTTAACTTCTATTCTTTAAAAATAGGTATTAAAAAGGACTGTTTGTTTTAGTTTTTATTTAATTTTTACATCACTGTACTTTAAAAAAACCATTGCATAGACTAGAATCACAGACTTATGGACCTAAGAAATACTGGATATCATCAATCCAGTCTTCTTATGACTAAATAAACTGTGAGATTTCTCTCCCTGTAGATATTTTTAAGCATCTTTTACAATCCTGAGACGTCAAAGCTGAGGGAGAATGAAACACGGTGGTGGCTCTGCAGCCTCCTCCTGTGGATGGGGAATCTGGGCACTGAAGATGCTAGTGACTGGGTCACACAGGCAGTGGTGTGATAAGATGCTGGACTCCAGACTTTGGTCCATGTAGAGGAGGCCTTCTCTTACTCCCCATTCCCGAAATTCTTATCCAGAGACTTCAGGAGCTTCCTGCTGAGTCAAGTCGGTGAATGTGCTTGAAACTGTAATCAATGCTGGGATTTAAGGTAATGTGGGAATAGTCAAAATGTCCTTTGGGCCAGAGCCATAAATCCCAAGAGAATGGGTTATGATGAGGAGTTATGTTAATAAAACCTTTTCAGATCAGAAGTGTGAGTCAGAGTCAATATGTAAATACCATTAAGAAGTTACACAGAGGAAGCCTAATTTTAGTCTAAAGAGATCATCTGTCTGTACCTCTTGTGCAATACAGAGGAGGGAGTTGCTGTGTCTTTCGGCTTACATTGATAGCGATGGTGAGACCAACTGGAGGAGGCGGTCTTCCTTGTGGCTGCTGTCCCTGGTCTCTGCCTCTGTGAAGGATGCACCTTCCCAGCACTGGAGGGAAAGTGGGGGCCATTACTCTGCTCCATTTTACCTTAGCACAGTCTTAAACCCTACTTTGACCCTTTCCCTGGAAAGGAAGCATCAGACTACAGGGATGCATATCTGGGGCCTGCACCCTTGTGAAGATACACAAGACATTTTTGAGGAGAAGAGATATGGAAGTCAGCCAACTTCCTCTCTGCTCACCTTCCTCCGGGGAAAACCTATGCTGAGAGATGTGTGTGTGCACGCCAAAGACAGGTCTTCCCATCACTCTCTAGCTTTGTTTCTGTCCCCTTTGTGTCACTTTCATCCTCCTCTCTTAGCCCCTCAAAGTCCCATGCAAAGGACATGTGTGGTGGAGTGAGAGCATGGAGAGATAGGAATGTGCTACAATCTCACTGGCCTTTATCTAGTGATTGAAGGAACGAGATGGGAATCTGAAGGGAGCTCAGTCCATCTGTTTCTGGAAGCACCTGGTCTAACAGGGAAACTGGAATTGATTTTTTCTGCTATGAAACCATGTCCAAGCTGAGGAACTCTTGGTTACCTCTGAAATTCTCATGCAATATGGGAGACTCAGGCTCTGAACTGAGATGACCTTTCTTTAGGGGCCATTGTCTTCCAGAGGAGTTCATGTACTCCTGAGCTCCTCTTTGTCTTTTGCAGGGAGGGTTTGTGCAGAGGGGCTCTCCATTCCTGGAATTCACTAAAACTCTCTCTGACATGCCCTCTGCTACTCATCACATTAATGGGAAGGAGGGTTTGGAGAGTAGCCAACCAGGGGGCCCCTGCGCCAGCCATGTCAGATAGCCATATTGATTGCAGAGCTTGACAGAAGGTTATGGCAATGGATGGGGATTCGCTTGGCTTTCATAAGGCCACTGACAGTGGAAGGAAAAAAAGGCACTGGCTCTGGAGCTTGTATCATACCTGGGCTCTCAGCCAACACTTCCCTGCCAGCCCCCTTTCTCCCTGTTGTCCATCATGCACACCCAACTAGGTCTGGCTTTCCTGAATGCCACTTAGTCTAATTCCCCAATTGCTTAAGTTTCCTTAATGGGTCCTTTTGGCCTAGACTGAAGGTCTTATGGGATCATGTAGTCATATACCAACAAACAATTGTGTGCATAATCTTCTCTCTGATCAGGGTCACTCCACAGTAAAGCTAACTGTCTGGTCATGTGCAATCTCTAAACAGTTCCTTAAAATTTCCACACCTTTCCCTTGGTTGACATGCCTTCTGAACTTAGCATCCCAGCTCAGATCTAGAACTTTCTTCAGTATTAGCTCCCCTAGATATTGCCCATATACCTCTTTACCTTTTTGAGTTCTGGCACTGTTAAGATTACTTAGTCCCATTTTGCCTTTTCCGTCTTCGTTTTTCTGAAGCCCCCAGAGAGCAGGACCCCTTGTTCCCTTCAGTCCAGTTCAGAATAAGAGAAGAGCATAGGCTATTTCTGATTGAATAAGAAGATATGAATACTTGACATAATAAACTCTCTGTGGGCTAGGAAACATTATTTCCTTCTTGGCCGGTGTTCATAAACCCACCTAACAATGAAATCTACAAATGTTTAATGGGGGTAGAGATAGAAGCAGGTGCCTTGGAAATGTCCCACACTCCTCAGTGGTCAGTGGCAGGCTTGAGGTAGAAGTGCTGGAGGCAAAGCCCCTACAGAACCCAGTGAAGGCAAGAATTTGAGTTTGATACACTTTGAAGGTGGAAGGGAAGTGGACAGAGTTTAATAAATTGTCCCTTGAAATTCCCATCTACATGAAACTTGAGGATACCACCTTATTTAGAAGTAAGGTCTTTGAAAGTATTGAGATAGAAATGAACTGAATCGTGCTTAATGATCTCGGATTGGTTTGCTTGCTCTGCTCAGCCCTCAATGTTACTCTCCATCCACATTACTCCGTTTCCTTGTTTCCCTTTCCTTGTTTACTATTTATTTGAGTAGACGAGGGCACAGATTTATGTTTGCATCTGTGGCATGGAACTGTGAGTCTCCTCGGGCCTCATGCGCATCAACAAGAATGTCCTTTGTTATTACAGCCCCTGGTCCTCTGGTCGAGACTTTGCTCCTAGGACTGAGAGCCATATGATCCCCTCCTATATAATTTCATTCCATATCTGTGACATCCACATCAAAAATATCCCGGTATCACTTCCCAATTTTCTTCCTCCTTTAGCCCCGAACTGTGTCTGAAGACCAGAACTACAGAAATGAATAAGTCTGGCACAGAAAGAAAGAGTCTGTCTTATGTTACTTGTATAGAATCTTAAAACAATGATGACAACAAAAACCAGATAACCATAGATCCCTAATTAGCTTTTTGGTGTTTGATGTTCAAACACCCTGGGCATGGCACAGGGGAACTTTAAAAATGTATACTGTTAGCCAGGCAGTGGTGCACACCTTTCATCCAAGCACTTGGGAGACAGAGGCAGGCAGATCTCCATGAGTTCAAAGGCAGCCTGGTCTACAGAGCAACTACCAGGAGAGGCTTCTACGCTACACAGAGAAACCCTGTCTTGAAAAACAAAAACAAAAGCACACTATTGCCATCTAATTTTGAGTCATACGCAGAGGGAGGCTTAGCTTTCAGATGTGATGGCTTCCTGTGTTTCTGATGGCCAGTCAGTTTCCTCAGAGCGTTTGTGGGGTAGGAAACAGGGAGTTGCTTCCTTATGGGCTGCTGCTGGTTGGATTTTGCTCCACAGGTTAGAAGTCCCAGTCCTCCTAACTGAAATGCAAAAGTCCTCACAAAAGGGAGGTGGACTCCCTTCCATCAGGTGTTTATTGGGGCCTCTGGGGGATATCAGGAAGGACTCAGGGCTGTATGAGGCAGGAGTGAGAGCCCATGAGAAGATGTGGGCATTGGAAGGAACTAGGGACTCAGCCTTTTGTGGCTGTTTAACTTGAGAATCGCAAAGCTTTATGTCCTCATGAAAAGGCAAGATTTTAAATCTTTCTGAAGTCTGGATAATCTACTTTAGTTCAGGATCCATATTGATATAACATATCTAATTTTACATTTGAATTATGAACCTTTGCCCTGAGGCAAGCCAAACACCACTCTTGGTCCTGAGGTGAGAGGGTTGTGCCCTCTGACAGCTACAGTCGGATTTACTTATGATGGGGTAGACTGTTGAGAACATGGAAAAGCACTATTGTAGGTGTGTCCTTTCTCTTCTTAGCAGAAGAGAACCTCCTTCCTGCAGATGGAGAGTGAAAAACAAACATGGCTTCCAAATACATGTCTACCTAAAGCATCTTCCTGCTGAGTGAGAGGAAGTCCTTGAGGAGTAACTGTAGGATTACACTCTGATGTGCAGTTCCTACCATGCTGTAGCCTCATCACTACATAGGGGGACATCATCCAAAGTGCTCACATGTGTATTAACAATACTTACAACAGATACCATGACCTTTGAAGGTGAACTTTGGAGGTGGGGTGGGGGAGCGGGAAAGGAAGTCCTTTGCCTTCCTTGCATCCTCATAGGAGTTCCTGAAATTGTCTATTGGTTACAGGATTCATGTGAGCATCAGCCCCTGACTAGAAGACATACTTGAGAAAGGGGTTGTTAAGATGTAGTGGAAACATCCACACAAGGCAGGTAGTTGCTAGAGAACTTCCACTCACATAGCAAGAAGGAACCATGGATTCATGATGACATGGGAGCCAGCTTTTGAGTTTGCAGGAGTACAGAAAATGAAAGGGACTTAGCATGTGTGGTGGTTTGAATAAGATTTAGATGTTTGGTCACCAGGGAGGGGCATTATTTGAAATTAGGTGTGGCCTTGTTGGGGTAGCTGTAGCCTAGTTGAACAAAGTATGTCACTGGGGAATGGGCTTTGAGGTTTCAGAAGCCCATGCCGGGCGCAAAGGCTTACTCTCTTCCCACTGCCTGAGGATCCAGATGTAGAATGCTCATCTTCCATGTAACTCCATGCCTGCCTGCTTTCCCTCATGGTCCCCACCATGACAATAATAGACTAAACCTCTGAAATTATTCACAAGCCCCAATTAAATGCTTTTCTTTATGATGCTGTTTTCCTCCTACCAAACTTCCCTTTCCATAGTCGTGATCTTTGTCCACCTGTTCCTTGATGCAGGTAGATGCACTCCCACCCCTATATAACAAAGCCCTGTATAACCAACTATAATGGTATAGTCAGTGTTACTGTTTTACTTAGTTATGATTTTCTGTCCCTGCCAAGGACTGTCATGGCTTCCATAGCTAAGAGTCTAGCTTAAACTCTATCTCTTTGTGGTCATGCTGGGAAGCAGGAAGCGTGTCTTTGGATTTTCTGCATAGTTCATGCTCTTTAATGTTCAGAATCAGTTTGCAGAACCATGCCTGCCCACAGATTTGTCATTAAAATCTCCATGCATATTTCTTCTGTCTTGTCCAGAGGAGAATACAGTGAACGATCTTACCAAGCAGTGGAGACAAGCCACATTGTTAGCCATTACTGTTGCCTGAAACTTGGACACAGGGCTCAATGGTGGCAGTATAAGTGCAGTTGGATTCAAACTACATTGCTTTTAAACAGCACACCTCGGTCTTTCAGTCCTGGGCCATTTCCAAGCATATGCTTGAGACCCATGGGTGTTTGATTCTAGGAGCTGATTCAGTTCTGTGGATGCCTTCTGTGGCACAGGCTCTCATCTTGTGAGTCTTTTCCAACTCTTCTATCTTCTGGAAGCCAAAGATATGTACTTGTCTGTTAGAGTGAATGACTTAAACAAGAATCACTGCCCTGTAGAACACTTGTGTTATGTTAACAGAACTGTTAGTGTATAGAAACCTATGGAAATATTGAATCAGAGGAAGCGATGATTGCAGAGGTCTTTAACTGGAGTTAATCTGAAAAATAAAGTGTTGTGTGCCAAAAACCAGTGTTGAACTGCCTTAAATCCCCATCCCTTTATAGTCTCCTGAGTTTCTGTTGGTATTTCCTCTGAAATGAAGTGGTCAGTCTTTCACTTTCTATTTCACATTGTGAAATACTAAGTCCAAATGGGAATCACTGTGGTAGGGTGGGAGAAGCTTGGGTTCCAGCTGTGCCTTGGCCACTGACCCTGTCCTTGTCCAAGCACCTTTCTCTGAAATTGGGTGTGCCATGAAATCTGTTGGCTCTGCCTGGCTGATACTTTCTTCTCTTTGTAGCTTCTAAACTGTGATTAAACTGAGGATGCAGAGTTAACAAGAAATGAAAACTTGTAGATCCACTTGTACCAATGTACACAATGTAATGCTAATGCAAGTAATTAATTAGTCATTGTCACCTGAATACATTATACTTTTAGATGTGTTATAAAAATATAATCTTTTTAAAAAACATGTTGCTGTAAAAAGTAAATAATGGTTCCTTGTTGTCTAAAAACCCATCTGGTCTCCTGCATTCTGGTTCTCAGACTTGGCTATGCAGTAGCAACACCATAAGTTCTTGTTAGTGCTTGCATTCCTGCCCTTAGGAATTTTGATGTAATTGGTCTGGCTTGGGCCATAAGTATTAGTACTTTTTAAGAGACAGACTTAAGAACTAGTAGTCACCAAAACCCATTCTATTCCCAGAGTTGGTGTCTAGGCCCCCTCACCTACCATGGCTTAACCCAGGCTGTTTCTCTTACTAGACTTTGTGATTCCCTCTAACATCTCTAATACACCACACTTCAAACTAGTCTCTGCATCAACTGTTATGGTCTGGAATGACATTGTCCTATGAGGGGTCATCTTTCCCAATCCCTGTTTACACTGCAGACTTACTAGCTAGAGTCTGCAGTCATAAAGAATTGTGATGACTGACTTTTGCTCACTCTTTCTGTGTGTCGTGGTATATTTATATTTACAAATGTCTCACATTTAACCTCCCCATACTCAGGTGTCTTCTCATTTTCACTAACGACAACACTCTCATGCCATCTGTGGCCTGTGAACTCTAGGATGCTCTGAATTTGTTCCCTTTGTCAGACTTATGCTCTTACCTCTTCCTACTATTTACTCAGACCTCAACAGCCTTCCATTCCAAAAGCATGCCATGGTTGTCCTCACCTCAGGGCCTTTGCGTGTGATGTCTCTTCTTCATTCCATTCTCTTCTACTCAGACCCTTGTGTAAATGTCACCATATAGTTACCTTCCCCAATAGCCCTAAAGTAGTGCCCCCTCCTCATGCCATCATCCTCCATCCTTCTTCTGTGACATCCTCTATAGAGCTTACATTGTCTGGAGTGGTAGTGCTGCTCTGTATACAAGTATAGCATAAGCCTCCTGCTACTGGAATGCAAGTTTTATGAAGATGGGAACTTTGGCTGTCTAGTTTAAGCTCAATAAATATTGAACAGATGAATGTTGTCTCCATGCAAATCGTGCCATGCCTGCCTTCAGCAGTGACTAGAAGAAGGCATTTGCTAAGTGCCTGATGGATGAGTGTTAAAGCAAGTACCATGGATTTTCTTTAACAGTCAGGATGACCAAAGAGCTCTAAATAATATCAATGCAAATGAGGCTTGTGTATATTTACATTTTTTAATGGTCAGGGTTTTAAAAAATAGAAAACAAATATATTTTTCTTTTTATAAGGAAAAATATATGTCTCCAGAATTTCAAAATCTTTCTTTTTAGGATGTAGTCCAATGGAGACTCTAATCCTGTCTTCAAAGATTCATTCAGCACACAACAAGAGAAAGAGATTCTTCTGGAATAGTTCTGCCAACAAGCTCAACATTTAAACAGATGCCACTTCTCTGAGTTTGTCTTAGAGGAAAACAGATTTTTTTGGGGGGGGGTTGTATATACATTTGGGAGCTTTCCAAATAGCTATCTGGGCAGGTGAAGATAAAAGGTGAGATGAAACATGTAAATTTCCACGAACCTCTTTGACCTGCAGGACTGCATGGAGCAAATAGACATAACAAATTACTACTGCAGCTAAGTGTGGTTAGGACACCATGCAGCTGCATCATTGCATGTGTGTCTGCTAACAGTAAAATTTGTTAAACAGAAGCCACAGAGATGGCTCAGAGGCTAAGAGCACATATTGTTTTGTAGAGGACCCAAGTTCAGTCCCCAGCATCCACAGGAGGTCGGGGAAAGGTGGACAGGAAGGGGGCTAACAACTATTTGTAACTCTAGGTCCAGGGTATCAAACATCTTCTTTGACCTTGGTGGGCACTATACTCATGTACAAACCCAAACATGGACACTTATTTATATACGTACTTCAAAATAAAGAAATAAATCTGTGACAATTTAAAGTTTATCTGTTCAGTTGTGTTAGCTACATTTCAGGTGTTCAAGATGCATTTATTTTCCTCTGCCTAGCATAGTTTCTAATTGGACAGAACAAGTGTGTGTACTTCCATGTTTCTAGATTGTTCTATTGGACACTGCTGGTTTAGGCAGCACCCCAGCCCTCAGGTGGTAGATAATTATAAAGCTGCTGTCATCCATTGTCCAGAAGGCTGAGTGATTCTGTAGCTTTGGGTTAGGAAGATTACATTTCTGTGGGTTCTCTGATGAAGGTCTATCAGTCTCCAGAAGGGCTGGGGCTGGTAAAGTGGGGCAAAGTCACTGTAGGGAGTTTCTACTTGCCAGAGGACATTGTTACTTACCTTGAGAATTACAGGGAGAACAAATAATGCCAAGAATATGCTGGTAAGTCATGGCTACACAAGTACAAAGCTTGGTGACTATTTGGTCATTGCATTAGATAGGAAGGCAACTTGGCCCTGGCTCCTTCTGGATTTCTACCCATCTAAGTCAATCAAACTGAATCCAGGTTGAAGCAATGGGCTTTGGTTGCAATTGGCAACTGGTTCTCTCCTTTATCCAAATTCAGGGAACCTGACTTGGAAAGAAAATGGGGAGGGGTACTGGAGAGATGGATTAGCGGTTTAGAGCACTGCCTGTTCTTCTAGAAGATCCAAGTTCAATTCCCAGCACCCACATGTCAGCTCACAACTGTCTAACTCCAGTTTCAACCTATCCAGCACCCTCACACAAACATATGTGTAGACAAAACACCAATGTTCATAAAATAAAAGTAATAAATTAAAAAAAAAAAGATTTTAGGAAGAGTGAGGAATACTGGCTTCATGTTGTGGTTACCTAGTTGTTAGGGGAATCCCCAGATGGCAATGAGATTCACAATCTTAGAAACTATGAGGTGCTTTTTAAGGAGAAGTTAGTGGTCCCATCATTTTTTCAAGATAAAGAATGAGCATACAGCAAAGAGCTCAGCCTACACTATCTGTATCCTGGCCAGATCTCTGTTGTGGGGGTTCTTTCCTACCAGCCTTGGTCCCACCACTGCATCAGCCCCCAAATAAACACAGATGCTATATTAATTATGAAAATGTTGGCCAATGACTAGGACTTTTTATTGGCTAGCTCTGTCGTAATTAGCCCATTTCTATTAATCTAAGTATTATCTGTGAACCTGTAAAAGTGGCCATGCCCTTTGGGTTACAGGTGCAGACTTGACCCATTTAAGATAAAGGAGAGGAAACAGAAGCCCCTTGGGCGGCAAAGAACATCAGGGAGACAGGGTCTGCATCCTTGGCGAAGGAACACCTCTACAGTTACTTATTGTTATCTGTGTATGTTCATCCCCAATAAAAACCTGTTTATCATTCATCTTGTTTTGGTGAACTCATTATAACTCAACACCTTCAGTTCTCTCTGAGCTTTCTCTCATATATTTTTGTTGTTGTTATTGGGATTTAGATTTATCTTTATTTTTATGTATTGTATTTGTGTAGGGATAAGCTCTAGAGTACAGGTGCCCAAAGAGTCCAGAAGGTTGGTTTTCTTGTATCTGTAGTTATAAGTCGTTGTGAGCAGCTTAGCATGAGTGCTGGGGACCAAGCTCAGATCTTCTGTAAGAATAGTAGGTGCTCTTAACCGAGGGGCCATCTCTCCAGCCCTTCTCATGTCTTTTGTCCTGGTTTTAACTTCTGTCATGAAAATCTAGCATGTTGAATACTGTAAGAAAGGCATGGCCTCTGAAGAATGTGGCAGCTGTTGTCACACATTTGTGGTTTGGGTCCATTTCCAGAAAACTTCTAATGGGAGAGGACTCTGGGGACAATTGAAGCTGTGCCACTGTTAACCCTACTTCTGGGCATATGATACTATGCTGAGAGCTATAGGAACACCAGACAAGGCACAAATTCTGTCCCTCAGTTACAAACATGGCAACTATATATAGGTGATAATCTAGGGAAGTGTAACACTCAGTATTGGATCTTGAGTAGAAAGCAAGCTACCTGAACCTTGACCTAAATCCTGTTTATTGACTGTGATATCTTGGGTGTTCTGTGACTCTCCACTTACTCTTGTGTGAACTGGCAGAAATACCTTAACTGGAGATGGTTTAGGAATGAAACACTGTATATGCATGTGAATTAACAAATGCACCAAGTCACTTAACAAATCCTTTCCTTTCCCTTTGTGAGAATTTGGATAGAAGTGTTGAGAGGCTCTGGAGATCCCATGCTTAGATATTGGGAGATGCTGCATTTCACTAGATATGCATGCTCTTTGGGCTTTTGGAACCCCAGGGAAAAGATAGAACAGGTTTGGCTTTGTGGGGCAAGGAGGTTTACTCAGAAGGAGATAAGGGTTTATAGGTAGGGATGAGTCTCCCTCTTCAATCCTGAGCCAACAATTGACATGTTAGCAACTTTAACTTTTCCCCAGTCATGAGTTTTAATTGCATTTAGTGTAATACCTGTGGGTAATCTACAACTACCAGCAAAGTGAGCCTAGGAATTGATGTGGGGCAGTGTGTATACTCTGGGTGGGGAGGAGGAACTCTGTGTTTCCTTGGCATCTTGAGTTCAATGAAATGTTGTCTCTATCAGTGGTATTGATTGGTCTCTGATGGAGAGTTAGTTCTATTCAGCTCCTTGTTTCTCTAAGGCATATGATGTATGTGTTTGTGTGTGTTGAGGGTTATGATCAGTATCAGTAGTGAGTAGGAGGTAGGGGAGGACAGAAACAGTTCTCCCTAGAATTCAATTGTTGTGATATGGGCTACATGCTTTGCTGGAGTCAAGAAGTTAGGACCAAAGAAACTGGAGAAAGGGAAATCAGTTTTAAAGCAAGACAGTTATTGCAGAGGCAAATGCCCATTGTTGGATATGGAAATTCAGGGTAGAGAGGAGGGCTGGCTTGGTTAAAGCTGAGCCAAGAGCATTTCAGAGTTTGTTTCCCAAGAGATGGCTGTCTTCCCTAGATACCTGACTGATGTGTAGATGTATAATTTCCTTTGGGGCCAGAGGGGATTGGTTCCAAGGCTCCAAAATCTGTGATGTCCCTTAAATAAATGACACAATAATTTCCTAAAACCACTACCCATTTTCCTGTATATTTCAAGTCATCACTAGATTGCTTATATTGCCTAATACAGTATAAATTCTATGTAGATAGTTGTACATTGTGTCTAGGAAATAATGACAAGAAAAAGAGGTTTTACACACTCAGTATATAGTCAAGATACCCTTCTATAATATCTCATCTGAGGTTGAATGAGTCCATGACAATATATGTCCCATGATTTTCTAGGCATCTTACTATTTTCTTTAAAACAATCAGCTCTCTACTCTTACCATTTTTTTTGAGACAGTCTCATGTAGCCCACACTGATCTTGAACTTGTATGTAGTGAGGATGATCTCAAATCCTCCTGTCTCCACTCCCCCCCCAAGCTCTGGAATTATAGGCATGTACCACTATCTCCAGTTGAAAGGAGCTCTCTTTTCTTAGTGTCCCTGAAGGTTTGAACTATCTTGTTTCTACCCAGTGAATATCAGAAATACTATTGGACACTGTTATATCAATTTGAGTTTCCATAACAACTGTATCATCTCTGTGGCTAGAATCACATGGTTGTTGAGTATGTGGCTGGGATTGGAACCTTGGATCTGATGTTTCCATCAGATCTTTTAGATCCTTACATCAGTTTAATGGGTTTAGAATTATTTTCAAAGGAACAGGGAGCTCTTGACTATGATCAACAGCTTGATATACGAGGGAAGACATTTTCCTCTTGAGAGCTCACTGAGGAGATGTGGATCAATAAAAGCAGCCTCTAAACTGCTCCCATTTTTATGAGCCCTTGTGAAACACTTGGGCTTGGTTTTGCTTTATGCAGTCAAAACTGTTTCCTGTTTGGCTCCAGTATTGGGGTTTCTTGGAGCCTGTAGCGTCTCAGGGCACAAGCAATGCCAGCTGTGTCTTGCCTGAGGTATACTTTACAATCTCCTACAGCCCCATATCCATCATGCCCCTCCTGCTCTCAGAAATAATGGATTCATGTGTTGGAGTAACCCTTTCTAGAGCAATCTCGAAACATGTACCTCAAGCCTCTTCCACCTACTGGCCACATGTTATGTGGTACCAGGCTGCACACTGCAAATTCTGTTCTTTCTCTCTTTGAAGGGTTTTGCTGATTGGTATTTATAACAGTGAACGGATGTTTATAATATTCTTTGTGGATGGAGTCCTCAATTTACCCATCTGTGAATATCCTGTGCCTGTCAGCACAGTGCTGTGCTTACAGGAGACACTGCATGAATATATATTTTATATAGTATATAAATATAATATAAAAACAAAATATACATTTATGCTTATTGTGATTATATTTATATAGAATAAATGTGGCTATCAGTAACAAGTTTCTAAGAGACATGGTTCCCATGAGTGATTGAGTACTAGTGCAGACTTCTTGACTGTACAGGCAGATGAGCATCACTGAGAGGAGTAGGTGAGAGGAAGTAGAGGGAAGGATGTATTAGTTAGCTATTGCTGTGTAACAAAATACCCCAAGTTCTGTGGTTGTTTATTTACTTGAAATTTGTATTTGGATCTGATAGGAAATTCTTCTGTTGATCTCTCCCAGCATATAACTACAATCAGTAGGCAACTTCACTGAGACTGGATATAGGTTTGCTTATATATCTAGCAGTTAGTGGTGGCTGTCATATGGGTGTCTTTCTGTTTCCCATTGAGACTACCCTGTGGAATATTTGATTGAGTTCCTTTGCAAGGTTGAAGAGGGGTTTTGAGAGGGTGAGAATAGAAGCTGTCATACCTCTTGACATTGAGGTCAACCCTATATCTTTGTCATAAGCAATGACAAGATTTTCTGTGCATCAATCATTTCTGGCTGTTCCATGTATCCCTTGAATAGAATTTCTTGTCACCTGGAGTAGACTTCCTAATAGGTTTGTGGTCACATAGGAATTCTTTTGCTATATTCTGCTGGTCAAGGCAAGGTACAAACCAACTCAGATCACAGTTCAGGAAGATGGATCTCCCTCTTGATGAGAGGAGACCAAGCCACATGGCCAAGTTGTGTATGGACAGAAGGACCCAAAGTGGCCATTTTCATGAACTGGCTCCTGCCCCGGAAGGACTTGTTTTGCTTATCCTCACCGTCCTTTCCACTACTGGGCCCCTGAGACATCCCTGCCTGTGGATATTCACTCAGGATTCAGATTCCTGGGCAGGTTGTTCAACAACTGCGAGCAATTCCATCAGTGTCCCTGAGTAAAATAATCTTACATTTCTGAGGAGTGTTCTTAGTGATCTCACCCAAACCTTGTGCTATTCCTGTGGGTTCTTAGAGACAAAGGAATAGGCAGCTTGGTGGGGTAGAAAGGCACAGGCTTAGAAGTTGGTCACACCTGCATTCAACCAGTTTTTCTTTAGTTATGACTGGCCATGGGCCTTTGGATAGGTTACTTGACTTCTGTAAATTTTATCGTTTTCATCCATAAAATGGATATTTCTACTTGTGTACTTAGTTGAAGTCATTCAGCAACTGTTGCTTATTAGAATAAACTCTAAGAGTACATGAATCCAATTCTTTACTCAGAATTCCTGCAATAAGCACACCTCTTCCCTAAATTATTCCTTTTCACCTTACCTTGGTAGGGAGGCCAAGTAGGTCACATGTTTTCACAAGTCTGCCAGGTCTTGTTTTGTCATGTTTGCTGCAAGCAGGGAAGATTAAAACAGGGTCCCTTCACTTACCAAGGGTTCTTGCAGTGAGCCAGAGGAGTGGTTAGGAAAGCTAGCTAGGTGGTCTGCTACAGATGACAAGAGATTCTGCTCAAGGGGCACATGGGACAGGCAGCAACCACACAGAAAATCTCATCACTGCTCAGGACAAAGGTTTGGATGCAATGAGCAGGGCCTTCTACTTCTTAGGTCCCGGATGTCTGCATTGTCTGAGCCTAGCTTTTTGTACATACTGCTGGAGATCAGAATTTTATTTGCCAAAATTGTTGAGATGAGAAGACACTTTTGGGGAGAATTTAGCTAAGTACCTGGAGCATAGTATGCACACTGTAAATGGTAGCTTGTGATTATTCTTAGCCCTCTTCATGGTGTACATTTCTGTGCCCTGCATGTTAGGGCACTCTACAGGAAGTGATAGGCTAGTCCATTGCATTCTTAAAATGAGCTGCCTCCTGGGATGTAATAGCTATGTTTTAAAAAGCTGTGTGTCGTGTGAATTTTTTATAACTTGAAACCTATTTCCTATTCACTGACCTGATTATTGATCTCAGTGAAAGAGTTCATTAGAGAACAGGAACAGATGTAGTATGTATGAGCAAAGTCGCTGCAATCAGCTTCCACTGGCATTCTATCCAGGAAGATGGGTGTGTGGAGATGGAGCACATAGCATAATTAGTGATGGAGATGGGGAACTAGACTGGGTGGGAAAAGAGGGGAAAATGGACAAGTAGAGTGGAATTCAGAAATGTGTGAAAAAATCACAACTAATATCCAAGGGGTATGATAGTGTTAAGATACGAGATCATATTATTGTGTCTATTTTTCAAAATTTTCTGTGGTGAACATAGATTGCCTCCATGATGCTTAAAGTAAGTTTGGTAGGGGATTGAATTGAAAAGAGAAAGGTTGAGAGAACAGAACCAGAGTATCCATTTGGGTCTAGAAGAGGGACCTGGATGACCTGGACTGGAAGGCTATGTCATCATGGACATGGGCAGACAGGATTGTCAGTAGACACCGACTCTCTTAGATTCTGAGATGGAGCATGCACCTTGGTGGATCTGGAGAGCTTTAGGGAACAGAGAAGGAAGAGGGTCAACAACTACATGATACTTAATTTGCTTGGTTAGTATTTTTACTTTGGCTTCCTTGCCTGTCATAGGAGGTGGGGTTAGGGCAGAAGGGACTGAGGTTTTCTGTTCTGAATGGCCATATGCCATGGCAACTGGGGAGACTAGGGTAAATCCTCAGAAATTCCCATCAGGGAATTTGGAAGAAGTTATTTTATTGCTGTGGTGAAATCCAGAGTGCTCCGCCATTTGTCATCACTGGGAGCCCCTGGTGTTCCTACAGGCCTTCTGTAGCAGTGCGGTTGGAATGTTGTAAAGCACAGCCTTTCTACCTTCAATTTACAAGGCCTCCTTGCTTGGCAGTCACTACCATCCTCTCCTTGGGTCTGGGATCCCTGCTAGACACACACCAGAAACCCTCAAGCCAGGTTCCCTCCCCCATCCTCAGGACATCAGGCTGTTGGCCACATGCCCAGAAGTCCACAATTGCAGCTGTCTCCCTGGAGAAGACATAAGTGTAGAACTCTCTCCCCGAGCCCCATGCATTTGGCCTTGAGCAGAGCCTCTGCCAGCTTCCCTCTGCTGTGGAGCAGGCCTGGTCTGCAGCAGAGCCTGACCAGGGGAGGAGGGCTTCATGTTGTGGGGTGGGGGAGGGCCGTTCCAGGCATGTGGATGATTCCAGCTGGAGTTTTGTGGACAGTTGTGGGCAGGAATGGAGGGCTCTGCTGAGTTCTGCTCCTTAGGTCAGGCTTTCTGTTTTTGTTTCCCAATCCCACAAAGAAAGGTAGTAGGAGGAGCCATACCCGGGGCCTCCATCCTAGCACCCATGATGCCTGATGTTGTGGAAGCTCACAGCAGCCTCTGGTGAATGCAGGAGAAGAGCTTGTTCTTACTGCTTAAGTGGTGGCAACGCGGGAGGCTTGAACACACGTGCTTGCTTGAGGTGTGTGTCAGCATCTAGTTTCCACCTTTCTGCCTGGCTCTCACCATGTGCCTTGAAAGAAGGGTGTAAGCCCTGTCACTCCATGGCCCAAGATAGTATGGAGAAGAGGGTAAAGGGGTTTCACACCAGGCTCCAGGGTAGGAACCAGAGTTGGCCATTTTCCTGTGGTGGAAATATGGCTAGAGTCTCATGCGAAAGATCCTGGAGCCTGGAGGCATCTTAGCTTCTGCTAACATCGGAGTCTTACCTTTCTTTGTTTCAGCACTTACAGTCCTTGGCAGGCAGAGATGCTTGAAGATTGCTTAGGTGCTATCTGTTAATCACTATCACCAGTACTGAGAAAACAGTAGCTGAATTTAAACCACTGAGCGGCTGCCTCTGCCCAGTGGGAGGATTTTGTGTGGTTCTCTCAAGAGTAGGGGACAGCTGGCAGGACCGACAGCCCAAGGCACTAGGCCAGTTTGACTTCCAATGTCATGAAAACTAATTGAAGAGGTGAGGTGACTTGTGGTCCCTGCAGGGGGAAGGAGAGCAGCCTGTATGTGCAGCCAGCGCAGTGTCAGCTCTATCCTTGACATTGTCCCGTGTTCTGTGTGGCGAGGCACTGGCGATGGTAGCACACCAAGCCCTCTGTCTTTGTGCCTGAAGAGCATTAGGAATGTAAGACGCATACACCTGGAGGCATGGAGAGCCACATGTGACCACCCTGTTCGTCTCTTCTCTAAATCTCTGCTGTGTGGTCCTAGGTGAACATCTTATTCAACACATCTAAAATTAAACAGTCTCTTCTCAGCATGCTGTATCTTTCTTACTTAAGACTTAAAAATCCCAGAGTTCTTAATCTTCCTCTCTTCCATGGCTGCCTCATGTTAGTTTTTAGATCTCATCATCCTTCCTTCCTTCCTTCCTTCCTTCCTTCCTTCCTTCCTTCCTTCCTTCCTTCCTTCCCATCCATTTCCACCTTCCTACCTCATGTGAAGATGATGGAAAGTATCCCAGCCAGCCTCTCTGGTCTTGGATTATTCCTTTCAATCTCCCAGACCCATCTTGTTCAACCAGTAGTACCTTTGCATCATGTCTACATCCTGGAGCAATAACTTGGTCTGGGTTTCTTCAGAGTCCCTGAGATAAGCAGAGTAGAATGAATGGAGACATCGAGGAACCCGTGCTAGGCAAGGCCTCCAGTGGTATTCAGCAGCCATCACTTTCATACTCTGATGTCCACTGTGATACACTTACAATGGCTTAGAAAATCCTGAGCTGTCTTCTCTCTGCCACTCATCTGTGACCACGGATCTTTTATCAGTTTTCTGGTGTATGATTTAGAATTCTGACCTTTTGTGTTATTATTGGGGTCAAATACCCTTCAAAGGTAAAGTAGTTTCCAGGTGCTTAAAGTGAGGGTAAACCAGACAAGCCAATGATAACTGACCCAAACCATGGAGTAAGGCAGGCATGGAAGCCAAGGGTCATGTTGATAGCCCAAACTCAGCCCACCACTGAATCACATTGTGTGCAAGTCACATTTCCAGTCTGGCCTCAGTTTATTTTCAGGTGTAAAATATAGTTCAGTTCTGTGCTCTCTGGGTTGTTCATCACACTGCTGTCCTCTGTTTTCAATGGAGTTTGGGAAATGCCTATATTTTCTTACTTTAGATTAGTCATGTCTTCGTCTCATGCCAAAAGGGCATCCGAGAATCCTGGCTAAAAAGCAATTAGAGTATGGTCCACGGGAGAGACCTTCTACCTGATGGACATTTACAATATCCATAAAACAAAGGAGACAGCAGATTGATTTCCTGTCAGACTCCTGGGGTGGATAGGTTCATTTGGTCGCAAGGGTACTGAGCACTTAGTAAAGATCACCTGACTTCTCTGAGAATGGGAGGAGGGGTCCATCCATGTTCGAGGTAGATAGAAATGTCTGGGTACCACTGCTAGGACAGGTAATTTAATGGTCTTTCTTTGTTCTTTCCCTTTCCACGGGACCTGGGAAACTGATGAATTCTCAGTGTGTGGGATGGAGACATTTTGATGTGTCCTGCTTAGGGGAAGGCCAGCCGTATTTTATACCTACAGGGCAAGGGCAAGACCTCTGCTTGACAGTTGTGTACCCTATGTTGACTCTTTGGCATTTTCCATACAATGAATACCAAGTTGAACTTTGATGGCATACATAGATAATCTAGAAAATAAGGCAGATGACAGTTAGTTGGGAGCATTGTGAGGAGTTAAGTATCGACAGGAGGCCTGAAGCTTTGGAATGGGGACCTGAGGAGCCACTGAGATGCTGATTATGAAGGGCTTGTTGGGGTGGATTTGCTGTATGTTAGAAAAGTTGTATTTTAGGGGACAACTATTTCTCTTTCTAAATATTTCTCTTTTTTTCCTAGCCACATATCTTAAGAGCAGGTCCAGTTGAATCCATGTGTTAAGAGAAATAGGTGTGCTTTAACATAGCTATCTGGGATAGCTAGTCTAAGCCCCCATTTCCTAAAGTGGGATACGGAACCCACTTGCTTCAGCACCGCCTGGGGGGATGACTTTAGAGAACAGAGCCCCAGGGTCAACCTAGACTTAGAGGACCACACAGTGGCATCTAAGTGCCTGCCTGAGATGAAATCAACATGCTGTACAATCCTGTTGTGGCATCCACAACATCTCTCTTTACTTAAAGGTGATATTAAAACCATAGTAGCAAGTGGTGAAAGGAGAATTTTTTTCAGAGAAAACATTTTCAAAATGCTTGTATGTTTCTGCTTTGTCAGGTTCTCTGGGACCACAGTCACTGCACACACTGACCATGATGATGCTGAGTTTGAGCTTGGGGAGGTTGTGTCCATCCCTGCTTGGTCTCATAGCTGTGGCAATCTCTGCAGGGTTGTTCTGTTTCCAGCCTTATGTTTGGAAGGAATGCCCTGGTTTTCTTGTTCTGCTGCTCCAAAGCAATTCTGGAAGCCTCTAACTTCTACTTTGAAGGTGTCTGAGTTTTGCATGGTGTTTGGCCCAACAGTTTCTCTGCCAGGTTACCCCCATGCTTTAGTGTTGCTTTCCCCAGTTCTCACCATGAAAACCAAATAATCTGCTCCTTTCCCTTCCCTATACAACCTATGGGGAAAAAGAGTAGGTTTACAGGGAAATGACAAAAAGTCCTTCTGGCTTTTCAGAGAGGCCCATATTGGAATTTTGCCTTATTACTTGCCAGTTGTGTGATCTATGGCTGGCCATAGACCATCCCTAATAGCCAGTCACCTTATCTGTAAAATAACAGGTGACCTTCGAGATGTGACTGGGTGAAGATCCCCTGCACAGGGAACCCGCAGCTCTGTTCCTCCTTCACAGCAGTACCCTCAACAATACCATGTCCAAACTTCTCTACCCTGGCTTTTCTCTCCTGTGTGGCTCCCCTCATTCTGCTGTCTTTTCTGTCGGTTCTGCTTGAAATCACTCTCCCTCCTCACTGCCTGAAAACCACACTACAGCTCTCACTCTGTGTATATCTATGACCACAACCTGCAAAGGTGGTACACCTAAAAACCCACTGGTGTGTCAGGTGTCAGTGCTGTGCTTATCGAAAAGCCTACACTGACATATGATGGTTAGACATTCCCAGGCTAGACCCAAAATAACCTGACTCACCACCTATCATACATTTGTAATGAAGAAGAAGAAAAGAGGGATCTTTATTTTTATAGTAAGAATAGCAAAAAAGCACCGCAAAGCGGAGCCCTGTTTTACTCTCATCTGGAGGCTGCTCTGATTGCAGCTCATGATCAGAGCAGGTTAGATTAAATTAGAAGGTGAAGAGGTATGAGGGGAGACATTAATGGAGGCTGTAATGTTGATTTCAGGGTGCTTTTAAGAACTTTAGAGCTGCTGGCTTTGGTTCTTTATTAGCTCTAATTTACTTCAAAATGTGCAGGCTCCCCGTCTCCTGGTGCAGGTGTAAATCGCTGGCACTGCTTTTGTGGTTATCATACATGATTAGGATTCTTTTTGGCCCTAAATTGGAACTAAGCATGGATGACAAAGTAGAGAGGAGAGGAGTGAGCATTCTTCCTGCGGTAGTTTGGAAGGAGCTGGAGCTAAAAAGGGGAGGCGCTAGGCCGATGATATGTGTGAGTTTACCATGTAAACACTGCTTGCAGTGGACATGGGTGCTGGATAGGACAGGGAAGAAAGGAAGAAAGAGAAAAGAGGAACCCAGAGTGAGTGTTTGTGGGTGTTTTAGATCTGGCGGTACAGAAGAAGTCTTGCTTTTATCTTAGGTTTGGATGTTTTCATCTCGGCTTTGTGACGACTCTGCCCTCCAGCTCTAAGCAATAGTAATCTAATGAAATTATACACAAGAAAAAATTATCTTGAGAGAATTAAATATACATGTGACTGCTGGAGAATATTTGTTGGTTGGATCTCAAGACAGCAGGATAGCAAATATTTGGGGTCTTGGGAGGAGTTTTAGAGGACGCACAGTAGCTATTGTTGTAAAGCAAAGGATTCCAAAACAACTTGTCTTTTTTGACTCATAGTTCCTGGGTTCAAGAATCCAGATGCAGCATTCTGGATCCTCTGTGTCAAGGTCTCTCATTCAGCTTCAGTGAAAGTGTCACCTAGGCTCACTCCTAAACTCGCTAAAATGGTTGTTGGCAGTCCACCAAGGAGCTTTAGATTAAGCACCTGCGTTCCCTGCTCTGAGTACCTTTCTAATGTGGCAGCTTACCTCAGCAAAGCCAACAAAGCCAGGAGAAGGCACAGTAGTAGGTAGTGTGATCACCAAGTGCCATGTTACCACCTTAGCCATATTCTGTTGGTGAAGAAGTTCCTTGGCAGGCACACAGGTGGAGGACGTCCCTGGTGCCTGGCTCAGAGTCTCTTTGGCAAAGGACATCTAAATTAAGAACTTGGAGCTTGCAGGACCTTGTGTTTCACTGTCTCTGCTTTCATCTAGGCCTTGTTAACTGCCTTGTGATTAGCCTTCAGTCTTGAAGTATGTGCTTTCTGCTTGAATTCCTTGTGCTGCTCATCTATTCTGACCAACACAGCATCTTCACAGCTGTTCTGCCACGTTAAAGAGTTTAGTACTGCATATAAAATGCATACAGAAAAAGTGGTGGGCAATAGGAACAGAAAAGTTCTAAGTGTTAATTATTTGTGAAAAGGGATGTGATAGGTTGAATTAGGTCCTAAAATGCATATTAAAAGTCCTAGCCCCTACTACCTCAGTATGTGACAATATTTATTGATAAGTCCATTCAAGATGTGATTACAGAAGAATGAGGTCCTCAGGGTGGATGTCAAAGGCTTAGGTAGGATCAAGGAGAAGGGGCCTTAGTGGCAACTTGCCGTGCTCAATATTGGCCTTGCATCTCTCAGAGCTGTGGAAAATAAATTTTGTTTGTTTAAGACAGCCACTCTGTGGTACATAATCACGGTAATTACAGAAACTAGTACATAGAACATCTTTATTTTAAAACTTTAAAATAAAGATGTTCTATGTACTAGTTTTGACATGTGGTAGAACCTTTAGGTTATGGGTCCTGGCTGGAAGAAGTAGGTCTCTAGAGGCAGGCCTTTGATGATGATACCCAGCCCCTGGTTCCTATCGTGTTCCTACTGCTTCCTGGTTTGCCATGATGTGAACAGCCTCTGCCACACCCTTCCACCTCCACACACTGAGCTGTGGTGGCATATCTTCCTCACCACAATGAACTGAAAGCCTTAGAAAGCATGAAACGATAAATAAGCCAAAATAAACCATTCTTTCCTTCTGTTAGGTAGTGTGTAGTGTGATCATGACAATGAACAGGTGACAACTAATATACTTTCTTTGTGGGGACTGTGGGAGGGGAGGGCTGGACAATTAACGCTTGGATATGGGGACTGTGGGAGAGAGGAGGGCTGGACAGTTAACACTTGAGTATGGGGAATGTGGGAGAGGAGGGCTGGACAGTTAATACTTGGATATGCCTATAAGATCTTGCCATCTTTTAGATTGAAAGCAATGCATAAAAGTCAGAATGTGTGATGAGCACCATAGTCACCGTATGTGTGTGCTATGGGAATAGAGAAAATGTAGGAGGGCTTTATTTTGAGCTGCTTCTTAGGATGGATTGAGTTTTCAAATGGAAAGGGGGAGGATATGCAGGGATGGAAAGCCCCAGTGTTAGCACTTGGCCACAGCGGTCAGATGGATGTGGATTTTTATCGGACTCTACCTCTTAGTGGCTCTATGATTCCAGACAGGTCAGCCTGTCTGTGCCTGAAATCCTTACCTCTAAAGGGAAGATAATTACCATTCAGGCTCATGTGCTGCTGTAGGGATTGGCAAATTGATGAGAATGAAGAGCTTACAAGAATACTAGGTCTATCCGACCACTGGGCATCACAGTTGTTTTGGAAATACAGACCTCATGTCATTGAATTCCTCCATGATTCTGTGGAATAAATTTCTTAACACAGCCCTGCCTGACACCCTATTCTCCCCTCTTGTTTCAACCCCAAAGGAGGGCAGCTGTGCTACATTCTCTTACCCAGGTTCTCTTCCTACTACTGCAAGGAAGCCCATATACCCTTGAAGACACAGGTCAGTTTTCAATTTCTCTTGAAAGCTTTTGCAGACCCTCCTACACTCAGCCCTGCAGCCATCTGGTGTGTTGCAGTTGCAGCACTCAGACTTCTGCTTTGCTTCTTTATTTGTTTGCTCAGAGATATCTTCAAGTCTAGAACTATGTATTTCTCTTTGTGTTTTGGATCTTTAGCATCTGATACATAGTAGGCCTGCATTGAGTGATTGTTGAATGAATAGAGATATATATGTATTCAGTAATAGTATAAAAATGGTTTATTGATGCAAAAACAGCTCTCACCTCTGTGGGAATAAGAGACAGTTTACTGTTGAGCCAAATATGAAAGCTCATGACCTTTGAGAGCAGATTAAGATTACTTCAAATGTTCTAACATGATAATTGTTTTGTGGCATTTTTTATAGTTACAAAAGAAAAGAAAGTATAAAATCAAGGGACTTTTCAAATGCCTTGGTGGGGACTTTAGGTAAAGTGGGGTAAAATCTGTTGTAGGTTTTAGATGCTATGATGGCATTCTCAGCTTTTAGGTTGGTGGAAGCTAGTGCGGTTTGTTAATACATCCCCAGAGATTGCACTGGATAGTCAAAAGGATACTAGGTCAGGCATATTGGTGAGCAATGGATGGCTATAAGAAGGCTAAAGACTGTCTAAGAAAACTAGACTCTAGATATGCAGTATTCCAACTCTCAATAACCATTAAAGTCCCAATAAACCAGCCTTGTAGAATTTATACTCAACTATAGCTCTTTTTTCCTCGAAACTTTAGTTTGTAAGTCAGATATGGGCAGAGTTGAGCTAGAAAGGGAAGATTCTGAAGGTAAACTATATGGATGCATTTAAGCAAGGAGATAGTGATAGTTTAAGAAAATGTTTCAACATGCCATGAAAACCAGGACTCATGTGTAAGGCCAAAGCCCTGCTTGTTTACTCTTATCATACTCACAGCTGGAGTATGAAAAGGGCTTTGTTTATTCCCCTCCACCTCTGTATCCCAGAGCTTTAATCAGAAATCTTCTGTGGGCTTCTGGGCCCTGCTCATAGGGATTCCCCAGGCTGGGGGCATTGCCCAGAAGAGACCCATCTTTCCTTTTTAGGAGTGGTTCCTGATTGCACATGCCTTTTTTTTCTCCAAAGAGACAGCTATACTAAATTGCTAGTCCTCAAGCTAGGTAACTTGATTGTAGGTCACTACCTAACTGTGAGTCTAATGGCATGACATTTTGCCTCTGCCACTCCTAACCTGGCTCAGAGGGCCATTCTCATGGCTGAGGAGCAGATCCCACAGGTCTGCCTTCATCTCCCATTGTCTAGTGCTGCTCTTGAGAGTCTGCTAGCTGCTGGTGCATAGACAGTACCAGTAGTCAGCTGCCTTGCTTTGAGGAGCTACCTCATCAACCCACACACAGTGGGCCAGGGATGGGGAGAAGAGGTTTGTAGTAGCCCAGGGCAACCCAGGAGCTTAGTATCAGGTCCTATCACACTATCACTGCATTGCTGGCAGAGCCCCTCCTTCCCACACACACCATCACCTTTTTGCTGTCATGCTCACAGCACACCTGTTGTGACTGCTGGAAAAGCAGATTCGGTACAGCAGACGCTGAGCTCAGCATTGGGAGATGGGGGCACACCTGTGGGATCCACTCCTCCACTCCTCGGCCATGAGACTGGCCCTCGGAGCCAGGTTAGGAATGTCAGAGGCAAAGTGTCACATCATTAGAGTCACATTTAAGAAGGGACCTGCAATCAAGTTACCTAGCTTGAGGAGTATGGCTGTCTCATTGGAGGGAAAAAAAACATGTGCAATCAGGGACCACTCCTAAAGAGGAAACATGGGTCTCTTCTGGGCACTGGCAGCACTGCCTCTTACAGAGTTGTCCTTGAAAAGTACAGCATTCCCGGGTGTTTGCTGCCATTGGCCTTTCGAGACATTCACCAAGTGGTTAGGTCCTTAGATTCCAGAGCCTGACTTTATATGCTGGATCCTGATTCCTGCCATGGTTTGAATGTGCCCCTTAAGACTTTATAAATCTAACCCTCACATTTACACATTGAGTGTTTTTAGTTGTAATGCCTGGAGAAGTTAAATAGGGTAGATGTTATCATGGAGATGGGACCTTATGATAGGATTCGTGGCTTCATAGACAAAGAACCAGAGACCTGAGTAAGCAACCCTGCTGTGCCATGTTATAACACAGTATGAGGACCCTCAATAGATACCGGTAGCATGCTTGAACTTCTCAGCCTCTAGCATTGTGAGCCAAAGAAATCTTGGGTTTTATAAATTACCTACTGAGTTATTTTGGTATGTTACCAAAATGGACCAACCCCTATTTCTTCCTTTCTGTGTCCCAACTTGTAAAACCAGTGGCCAGCTCCATAGTAAGGACTGATTACTTGGTTTTTAAAAGATGGGTAGAAGTGTGCTTTACAATTGAGTGGCATGGGCTATTTTAAAAGGCTCCGAAATGTACAATTGCTCTTCATGAGCTGGGGAGAAGAGACTTTATTTTGCACAGCACTGAGTCCGTAGTGTCCAAACCAAGTCCATTTCAAGTAGGTGCCAAGATCTCTCAGCTTCCCATGGATTTCCTGTCCATTGAGCCAGAGCTAAGGTTAATAAATGCCTTTCTTTGTCTTCAGGAGTGGAATCTGTCTCATGATCCCCTTCAGGACTCTGTCCATCTTAGAACAGTCCACATAGTCACTTCTGCCTTTGATGGAAGACATTTTCATCTCAAGGCTTGTCAGTCTTCCAAGCATGAGTGTCTGGTCCCTCTGTGGAGGTTTTAGCAGAGGTGATTGTGGAGTCAGTGTGGAGATGCTTCAAGCAGGGGCAGGGTAGAGAGGATGAGGCTGAATGATACTTTGGAGAAATGGCTGGTGATTTGCTCTCAAGGTTGATCTTGAGGTTGTAGCAGCATGGTTTAGAGCTCACGTTGGTCGGGGTGTACTTCTGAAGTATACAGAAATTAGGATCCGGAAGGTGTGGATTATACTATCTGTATTTATTGTTTTACATGTATTTAATGAGTATTAGTATGCGGTAGTTTGAATGAAAATGGTTCCCCATAGGTCTTTAGGGAGTGACACGATTAGGAGGCATGGCCTTGTTTGAGGAAGTATGTCACTAGGGATGGGCTTTGAGGTCTCTGATGCTCAAGCCAAGCTGAATGTTTCACTCTCTTCCTGTTGTCTGCCAGTCTGGATGTAGGACTCTCAGTTGCCTCTCCAGCACCATGTCTGCCTGTGTGCTGCCATACATTCCACCATGATGGCAATGGACAAAACCTTTTAACTGTAAGCCAGCCCCAATTAAATGTTTTTCTTTAAAAGAGTTGGCTGTAGTCATTTGTCTCCTCACAACAATAGAAACCCTGAGAACGAGGGTTTTGCCTACATGTGTATATGTGTACCACATATATGTCTAGTGCTACAGAGGTCAGAGGCATCAGATCCTCTGGAACTGTAGTTACAGGTGGTGTTTGCCATCTGCACACCAGGAACTGAACTTAGGTCTTCTGCAAGAGCAAGTATTCTTAGTCACTGAACTGTGTCTCCTGTCCCCAGTGTACTAGCTTTAAAGACATGTCTCCTTTTCCAGGGCATAGGAATAGGCGCCTCAGCCTTTGAGTGCTAGAATGCTGAGATTACAATGTGTGCCACCACGCCTAGCTATCTACTTTTGAAAGAAACAAATTTCAGACATGTAAACAATGCTTTGGGATTACATTTACCCATCATTACTCTGCCTTTTCCCTCTCGTACTCCTGATGTGTTCACAATAGTCCCCCTCCTACTTTTATATTTTTGTGTCTTACAGTTTTGTGTGGGTGTCCACAGCTACTGTGTGTTCATGATTGCAGTGGCAATGCCATATCCAGAAGGTGACATTTCATAGTATTCCTATCTTCTGGTTCCTATAGTCTTCCCCCTGTTTTCTGCAATGTTCCCTGGGCTTTGGAGGGGTAATATACATGTCCTTTTTATGGCTTAATACTCAAAGTTGCCATTTTTCAGCACTTTGACCAGTTGTGAGCCTCTGAATTAATGGTTGTCATTGAAAGCTTCCTTGACATAGGCTGAGATCAGCATTAGCCAATAGGTATAAACATAAATATTTAGAATACATGTCCATTCCATAAACCATCAGTGGTACAATCCCCCTAGGGCCTATGACAAGTCTCTTGTCCAGGTTTACAGTAGAAGGAGTGTGTTCCCGCTCCTGGATCAAGCCTCTGATCTTACCAGTAAGCAGTTAGTACCTACCAGCAGTCATGCCACTATTGCATGACCTATCTGATTAGTATTATAACTGGATAAGAATGCTGATTATTTTTCTCCTCTAGCAGCCTACAGAGCACCTTGTAACAAGGATGCAAGTGTCATAGATTTGCAGGTGCCCAGATGCCCACACCCCACTCTTAAGAACGGGGGAGGCAGAGCTTCCCAATTCGTTCAGCTGAGCTGGAGTTAATATCAAGATAAGAATTACATAGTGTCCTGAATACCAGTTCTGACAAGATGGGAGTTTCAGGTCACAGATCTCCAGAAGCTTTGGACCCCACCACTTACTAAGTAGGCACTTGCTATAGGGATGTCTTCATCTGGGTTTCTTCCTCCCTGAGGATTTGGTGCTGAGGGCTATGATGGGGAATAAATGACAGAGTAATTAACAGGCTGGGAAAACTCAATTGATTCTGAAGATGTCTTTGGGAAGGCACACATGGACTGACAAGATCAATGAGCTGTAAATGGATTACTGGTTTTTCAGTGTGGAGTCAAAGGTAGGAGGAAAAAAAAATGTGTGTGCATATGTGTGTAGTATGTGCACGTATATATTGCATGCCTGTGTGTATGCATTTTTGCATGTTGTATGAGAGGGTACATGTGTGTACTTAACTGTTGAGGTTCTAGCTTGGCAACTGGTATCTACCTTGATCTCCGTATGCACTATGTTGAGACAGGGTCCCCCTTGGAGCTTGTTCTGGGGTTCACCTGGGTCTGCCTCCTGCATGCACTGTGATCACAGGGAGGCTGCCACACCTACCTGGCTTTTTACATGGATTTTGGGCAAGCAAATTCTGGACCTCACTCATATGTGGCAGGCTCAATGAATTTTTTGAAGGATGCACAGGATGCTGGAGCAGAGGGATACTGGGGGGAAACCCTCAAAAGATGCATTTCCCAGCAGAGTGACTAGACTACAGATTCTCAACCTTAGCTACAGATGGATCTTCCTGGGGAAGGACTTTTCAAACCTCTCAAAATGAAACAAAGCATTATCAACAGCCAAGTAAACAACAGTTCCAACCACAAACCCACACCTGGGCCTCACTCCAGAGTTATTAGCAAGACTGTCCAGGCAGGAGCCTGTGCACTGTATTTTCACACATGGCCTGGGTTCACGAGAGCAAATGTTAGCACACTGGCGAATCACCTGGGGCACTTTAAAACAGAAATTGTGGGACTTCCCTCCCAGAGACAATCCAGTAGGTGTAAGGAAGAGGCAGACATCTGCATGTTACCAAATGTCCCCTGAACTACTCAGGTTCTGCAGTAGCAACTGAATTAGAGGATATGGACATTCCAGGCAGCACGAAAATAGCTATGAGGGCAAAGGCTGTAGAGGAGAAATGCTTTGCAGTAAGAAGACTTTTCTGAAAAGATTTCTCTTCCAAGCAAAGGCTGCTATAGTTACTATATCATTACCCACTCAGCATGGCTGGTTCTGACAGAAATTGGTGTCTAGCACTCGACTTAGTCACTTAATTACATTTACCTTCAGCTGTTCTTGGACTGTGGCAGCACGGGCAGTGGGGCTTATAATCAAGAGAAGGAAGCACTTTGGACAGAGAGCGTGAAATAGAGCGGTGTCGGCGGGGAGGTGTACGTTCTCTGGCTCCTGGTATCCAGGGCTGTGAAGTGTTAAGGTCTGAGATCTTACCTAGGTGCAGGCTAAGAAGTAAGCTTGCCAGCTTCATGGATGCTGGCAGATGGCTTGAGAATCCTGGATTACTGACTCATGGCAAACAGGCAGCATGAATTCCAGCCTCTTTGTGTTCATTTTCTTTACCCTCAGGTCCTGCAGGGACTAAGGGCACATTTCATGTGCCGTGATGGCCCTCAGTGTAACCCAACCTTAGGAGATTGCAGTCTTCTAAAGGGTTACAAGGTGATCTACCTGCCCCTGTCTCCGAGGGAGTGTTACTTTTATTGTATCTATCAGCAGGTAAACCTGCCTTCTGACTCAGGGAGAAATAATCTCTGTATCTTCCAAGGCTGCTGCTCACTTTCTCAGTGACCATCTTTTAAAAGATATTCTGGAGCAAAAGCTGCCAAGGTCTCTTTATAAGACATGCAAAAATATGGGGGAACCACAGAGAACTGCCCCCTAGCTCCTGAGGACTCCCAGCAATGGAAGTTATTCTGCTTTTCTTGCTCTATTTCTCTAGCCCTAGGAAAGACTGGTCATGACGGTTAATCTAGGCATGGAGTGGAGTGTGCACTGAGACACTAACTAACCCATAGTATTGATGTTTGAAAATATTGTTACTTCAGGTGAGGTCCCCACGTGTCCTCAGCACATACCATGAATTTCGGGAGTTTGGAAAGGGACATGGAGGTAGAAAGTAGCATTGTTTTTCCCAGTGACTATTTTGTTCTTGATGCTCAAAGAGAGCTATCCAAGCTTGTATACAAGCAACATATAAGCAGGAACACACACACACACACACACACACACACACACACACACACACACACACACACACACACACACACACTTTTAAACAGAGCTTTACAAAGTACTTTGCCAGACCACCTGGTCTTTCCTATTTTCTGTGCATAGGCATGGAGGAACCATGAGACAGAAGATTGATTAGACAGAGTCACACAGCTTCTCCAGAAGTGAACTTTTGAGCAGTAGAAAGTGGTGAAGGCCTAGGGTGAAGAAAGAGTAAGGGGACAGAAAGGAACATAAGGATATATTTGCAGAGAAGTTGAAACATGCAGGGAGATTTCCGTTGTTGGTCTCCCCACATCTCCTCTAATCCCTTTCATGGATTCTGACCTTCTCCCCAAGAATTATACGTCTGAGCAATGACATTTTAAGACCTAATCTGGCTTCCTTTTCTCTTTCTCCGACACTGCATTTATCTATGGGGGTTACTTGGAACACAGCCCAATGTGAACTTGGGGGTTAGCCAGATTATCTCAGAGGCTGCTCAGCACCAGCCAGAGTCTACTTGCCTGTTGCTGGCCCCAGGGCTTGTGATTTTGTGGTCAAGAATTAGGACAATGGGTGTCATCTCTGCTCACAAGACCTAACAGATGAAGGTAGCGGGACTGTGTCCATTTACTCAGAGCCATTTGTCTGGGCTACAATTATACCTGTAGCTATAATAGAGATAAGCCACTTGACACAGAATACTTTCTTCAAGTCACCAATGTGGATATTTCTCTCATCAGCAACCAATTGATTCTATTCTCCTCTGAGGACACCATAATTCAATTCTAATAATGTCTGACCTGGAGACAAGTATCAGATCACACAACCTAAAGACTCAGATCCATAAGTGCATCCCTTTTAAATGACACTTGGAAGCCCCAAGTTGGAACCTGTGTTTCTGCTGCCTGGTTGTTAACAGGGTTCTCAAGGCCTCCTTAGATCTGCCCACAAGAGAAGTGCTTGTGCTGGATTATTACAAAGGGTTTTGCACATAGGTGAGCATCCAGATGGAAGAGGGGATAGGTCAAGGCACAGAGAGAGGAGTGTGAAACTGTCCAGGAACCTCCACATCCTCTCTTATACAGTATCATACTGGATTGGTCATCCTGGGTTTTTACATAAGCTTCATCATGTGGGCACAATTAATTGAATTATTGGCCATTGGTGATTAACTTAACTTTAGGCTCCTCTCTCTACGCCTCTGGGGTTGGTTGGGCTAAAAGTCCCAACCCGTTAATTATTTTATGGTCTTTCTGGCAATAGATCTATAATACCAGATCAAACTGTATCTCTAGACAAGGGGTCTGCAAGATTACAAGTGACCACAGAGGAGTCATCAAGGAAGCTCAAAAGCAGTACGGTTGTTATGGGATAAATTGTGTCTCCTTTAAATCCATATACTGAAGTCATGGCTCCTGTAGCTCACAATTCAGCCATAGTTGTGGTGATTAAGCTGAAATCAGGCTAATCGGGCTGTTAGAGTGGACACTGACCGAATATAATTGGTGTCCTTATTAATAGAAGAACATAGACTCAGTGGGAAGTGGTGCGAAGATACAGCAAAAGACAAGTGTTTACAAGCCAGGGAGAGGCTCAGAGGAAACCAAACTTAATTGTACCTTGAGCATAAGTTCCAGTTTCAAGAGCTGTCAGAAGACAAATGTCTGTGGAGCACTCAGCTTGTGCTATGGATGGTGTCAAGGGTTGACTGTGAACTGGCTATTTATTTCATTTGTCTTATATCTCATATGTATAAAACATTCTCTTTACAAGATTGCCAGCATAAGTACTTCTTTATGAACTTAACCTAGCATCTAATTGATAGTTGACCCACTTTTGCCCCCTTAATGCTGACTCCCAAATGACTTTGTCTTCGGAACTATCTCCCAGCATCTCCTGGCCTGCTTTCCAGGGTATCAGCCCCTGTAGACTGCACCTCCTGAGCTCCTTGAACACTGACTCATGACTGAGTTAGTGGGTGTGACATTGAAGGGGAGCCTGGGTCTCTCTGTCTGCTTTCCCAGAACCCCCATTTTCTGTGTGAAAAAACAAGGCTGTGTTCTTCTAGTTGTAACTTTCACAGTGTAGCCCTGGCTGATGGCACTCCTCCATCCCATCACCTAGGCACTGGGCTTCCTGTTTTTAATTCCTAGAGTAATTTTTTGCTTTTCTGCTTGGGCCCCAAGTGATATACTTGTTTAATATTTCTCCTTATTTAAAAAAACACCCAAACCTCTGTGTTCCTAAGCGTATTCCCACAAACTTCTCTCTACAAATAGAGTCCAATTTAACATTCATTCTGGAATTCTTTAAACCGCAGTTTCTGGCATTTTCAAAAGAAATGAAACTAAATGAGAAAAAACGCAGTCATGTACAGTCCAACTTGTTTTGATAACATTTAACCTTTCATGTATTTTCTTCTAGAGTTTTTCATTTTCTTTTTCTTCACTTTCCCAATATTTTTATACCATTTTTACATAGTTGAGCTCACAGAGTGTATCTATTTTTACATTCTGTCTTTTGGCTTGGCATTTTATCATAAGCATTTCACTAATTTAGAATTCTTTCTAACATCACTTTTAACTTAAAAAAGGACACAAAAGCTGGAATTATGGAGGATTCTGACAGGTGGTTCTGTGCTCCAAAAGGAGTGTGCCAATTAGATTTTGCGTCTGTGTCTCTAAATTTGGTTATTCAATAGCCATGGACTGAGGGCTTGTGGGGGCTGTGCTGAGTGAGAGGGGGAGGTGACATGGGAGTAGAGGCTGCCTAGAAGCCAAGAGGGTGTGAGTGAAGCAGTCAGAGAGAAGGGAGATCAAAAGAAGTCAATTGCTGGGCAAAGTCTCTGGACTAAGGGTATACTACTACTACTACTACTACTACTACTACTACTACTACTACTACTACTACTACTACTAATACTAATAATAATAATAATAAAGCAGGGTGATCAATATGAGCCAGACTAGTCCTCATGTTTCTTCTTGTGACATGATCTGGATAGTGAGTTATGGGTCAGGGGAAGGGGAGGGTATAGGCTAATGTCTTTGGGGTCCAGCGGTCATGTTAGTCCTGGCTATATCACCTGTATCAGCCGTGTGAGGGTAAACAAGTTGGGAATCTATACTATTTCCTGCTTCATGGAATGAAATGCAGCTACACAGTCCAATTTATTCCCCCACAAGATTAACATTTTTCCCGTGTGAGTACAGAAGTGAATAGTCTCCATGAATGAGGTGGTTGTCACCTGGAGTTAAAAGTTCATCTCTATATTACTGAAGGCACAAATGGCCTGCACGCTGAGAACAGGGGAGCTAGCTCGCATCTGTGTTAGATTTGGAAATATATCTCTTAGAGCAGTTGAACCCAAGGGCACTGGGCTGGTATATGGCTCAGTGTGGCTTCTCAGATTTCAGCCTGGCCCCATTCCCTTCCTGGGCAGGCTCTTATCTACAGCATCGGGGGGGGGGGGGGAGAAGAGGTTATGTGCTCTGAAGATGTGAAGGTGCTTGTGAAGGATACATGTTTAAGGACCCTGAACTGACTGGTGTGTATTTTAGGAAGAGAAAGTAGTGATGGTAGGGAGAATGGGCAGGGGAAATGCTAAGTGGGAGAACATGTGTATGTATATAGTTGCACATTGGTGCAAAATGTTTGTGTCCTCAATGACTTTGTGGTGTAGCAGAGACTCAGAGAGAAGAATTGGAGGTTAGAACTGGAGAAACAGCATGCACACTCAGGTGTGGGGGCACTTGGTAACTCTGTATTATGGAACTTCTCTTCTGGAGCTTACAACCAAGAAGAGAGAGCTTGCCAGATATCCCAAGGCCTCATTCTTCCTCTCACAGAGGAAGAGAAAGCCCTTCTCTATGATCTGGCCCCTCTCTAACCTGATAGGCTGCAGAATCCAGCACTGAAAGGACCAAAGCAGCTAGAGGGATTTGTCAGTAGTGGGGCAGACCTTCTGGGAAGCTGTCCTACCCAAAAGCCTGTCCACATTTATAGCATCTTCTCCTGACATGACTAGGAGGGAAGATGGGAAGAAACCTTCCCTTTCTGGTTCCATTGCTCATGTGGAGTCGCAATCTGCCCTGAAGGGGAAGTCTCGGAACAGAGTCTCACTAAATCACTGACTCCGCATGTGTTATTCCTAGGCACAGAATTGGCTTCACAAGAGCCCATCCTGGCCTCTGCTTACCTCTTGGCTGCATTGTTTGGGTAACAACGAGGAGCTGGGTTTAGCAGCAGAGCACAGGGTGCTTTGTCCATGCTTCTGCACAAAAGGACAGCTGCCGAAGCCTACAGATGCCTGCCAACCAGGCTTCTAATTTCAGACCCTCGCATCCAAGTTACCTGCACACCAGTGCACTCACACTCGTGATTGCTTTGGTTCTTGTCAAAAGTGCTCTTTTGCCTCTAGAGAACAAAGAGCTCCTTGGAGCAGTGAGGGAGGGAACCAGGGACATTTCTTTCTCCACTGGTTTTCTCTGCAGAACTCAGAGCTGTTTCCTGTATGTCCACTCTAAGGTGTTTGCCATGTTCCACCTGTCTTAACCGAGAACTCCTGAAACGTCCCCTCGGTGAGGTTGAGTTGTGTATTGCTCCACCTGCTGTGTGTGGCTGAAGCAAGCATCCCTGATTCATGTTTGTTCCTGGACTTCTGAGGCATCTCATCTCAGGGTGAAACATGAGCTGCAGTGGAGTCTATCTTGGATTCACAGCTTGGGTAGAGGTAGTTTTAAATAGGGCATGTTTTGCTCTTCCAACTAGGATTTTCTGTAGTTATTGTCCATAGTGCTGATAGTGATAGAGGCTGCTGTCTTCCTGATTGATATCCAAGTGCTCAGATGGAATTAGGGGAGAAGGGTGGGGTGAACGGGCCAGTAGTGACAGACATTCTTTTTAAAAATAAGCTTACATCAAAGAAATTCCCCAGGAGCACATTCTCCGTGTGTGTGAGTGTGTATATGTGAGTGGGTGAGTGTGTGTGTGTGTGTGTGTGTGTGTGAGTGTGTGTGTGTGTGTGTGTATTCAAGTAGGTCTTTTCTTTAAATCTGAAGGCAAAAATAATTTCCTGTTTTTCTTGGTTATTTATTTGTAAGTCTTCATTTCATTTCTTAATACCTAAATATACACACATATGAAATATATAAATATAAATACATGAATGCTTGTGTGACAAAAATAAATCACACCTACTTGATAATATTTTAAGGCAAACCACCTCGTAGACATACTTTATTATACTTCCATTTGTGGGAATTAGTTTTCATTGGCTTAATTGCATTTTATCATGTGGAGGCATCGCGATGGTGACAGCAGGAACACTAACCCTGATGCTTCCCTGCTTTCTTACCCAGGAATATGTCTAGTGCTGTGTTAGGTAGAAAAATAGAAGACAGGCTCTGTCTTCACACCTCCATCTAGGCTAGGAGAGAGAGGCTTATAGAATGCAATCTTCTTTTATAGAGACAGGATCTTACTATGTAGCCTATGCTAGCCTTGAACTCAATAATCATGCTGCCTCAGTCCCTCGCAAGTGTTAGGATTAGGAGTATATACTACCACACTTTGGCTGAATTTAAGGAACTTTTTGAAGCTCATGCAGTTCTTACAGCGCAGGGCCAGGATTTGAGCTAATCATCCTAGATTTAGACTGTATACACCTACCAAGGACACAGTCCTACCTTCACTCATTTAACTATTCTTTTAGTGTCAGGCATTTATTATTAATTTTTAAATTATAATGTCTGCTTCTTGTTACAGGGTCTTGCTATATAGCCAGATTGGCCTTCAACTTGCAACTCTCCTGCCTTCAAACTCGTGAGTCTGTGAACACAGGCATGCACCATCAGAGCCAGCTCAAGGAGTATTCTCATTACAAAAATACTGCCAATAGTCAGAATGAGACTGTCTCAAAGGGGGGAAATACATATTCTTGTAGCACATGACTTACTCTCTGCATAGGTTCACAATAATTTCTTTGACTAAATCTGCCTTACATTGTCCTGCTGTCTTTGAACATGGTGCATTTCTTCTTTGTACTCAGTGGTACAATGCTTTATTTGATTTTCTGAGCATCTAGGGCACAAAGGAGGTTACTGCTTTCTCCAGGTCCTCTACTCACGGTAAGTTCTCTCAATCTTCAAGCCCTTGTCCCTGGCCTCCGAAGGCCAGCCCACGTGCTGGCTGCAAATAAACACCCAGAATACAGCATGCTCTTTCCTTTCAACTAATCCTAACCTGATTCCTCTTACTTCTATCTTTCTTGGACTTCGTCTCTAGCCATGATCTTTCCAGCTACAGAGCACCTCCAATGTGGGCAGCATCTTTCCTGCCTACTCTCCTGTATCACTGTCCAGCCCAGAAACAGCATCTCTGTGGTGATGTGGAAAGAAAGTCTATTCTGGTGCTGTCTCGGAGCTGATAAAGCAGGACTTGTCCTCTGTTCGAATTTTAGCCCTGCACTGCTATGCCTCGGAAAAGAATTATCAGAAGCATTCTTATCTCTTTTTTCTTTCTATTCAGTTTAACTAAAAGGTCTTTCCATCTGCCTGCTAATTATCTTCGTTGTACCTTCAGAGATGCCCCCTGCATACTCCCCTTTTATTCTACTCCCTCCTTCTGCCACCTACAGCCAGCTCCAGTTTCACACCGATTCAGGGTCATTTTCTGCACCCAGCCTTAGTTCTATGGGCTCTGTATGACTTTTAGAAAACAGCACCGAGTTTCTATAGACCAAGAGCAACAGGCATGTCACAGTGAAGCCTTGCTTCTCTCTTTAGATAGAGTCCAGGCTTTGTCCTATGGTTGGCTTTGGAGAGCAAAGGGTGCTTTGCCTTGCTTGCTTCTCAAAGGTAGGTCACCCTTAGGAATTTTCTAGAATATGATGCTGGAATAAGCAACTATAGAACTTGGATATGTCTGGGTTTGATTCTGCACTCTGTAACTGTGCTATCATTGCCGAGTTCCTCAGCTTCCCAAAGCCTGATAGTCCTCATCAGAAAGAGGGATAGTATCTACTTAACAAGTTCATTGTGAAGATAAGATTTCTAGAAAATCTATGCCAAGCCCTAGGTTTTCCACAACTTGCCTCACAGCACGTACTCCATTTTTATTTCTCATTAAAGCCTAGGGTATGGGAGGGACCAAGAGACAATGTGTGTTCTCACTGTTCTAATGCTTCCCTGGGGAGAGGACAAGTTGGGAGTTGCCTGGCTGAGCCACTGGTGCCTTCCCTCAGAGAGATCATATCTCTAAAATATGAATGTGTGACTTCATCTGGATTGGGAGTTCTTACACTGACTCCATGAGCAGGCTTTTGGGAGGCTCTGTCCAACTTCTATAACTTAATGGGAATACTGTGGATATATATATATATATATATATATATATATATATATATATTGTGTGTGTGTGTGTGTGTGTGTGTGTGTGTGTGTGTGTGTGTGTGCGTGCAACTTACTATGACAAAAGTCTCTGACTTTCATCAGATTTCCAAATGGACTAGTACCTGTGGAGGGTAGAAAACACTATTCTAAGGTACCCATGGCCACTGCATCCTTTTTTCTGCATCAGTGGCAGCTGTGGACTACATGGGCAAGACTGAAGGATTGAAATCAGAGCCTGGGAGAAGGTCATGGGGCCTTCCTAGACTTGGGGGATACAAGGAAGCCAGATGCCATGATCCATGTAATGAGTTAGTATTAAGAGAAAGTCATTATCGGGGGGGGGGGGGTCAAAGAAAGACATGGGTCATGCCTAAGAAGCTTACTGAATTTCTGAGAGAAGAAAGATGGGGGTCTTTGAAGCTAACACTATAGTTCCTAAGTGACTGTTGCCCTGATCCTCTGAGTGTGGACCTGGGGGTAAATCTTCAACACCACAGGACACCCTGCTGTTCATTCTTGGTTCTCTCAGGGTGAGCTTTGGCTGGTTTCCATTTTCTCTGCTTTCTTTGCAACACAAGTCCTGCCTGCTAGGGTTCTTATTGGCTAGAAAGAACAAGTTCAAGGTACTTGCAGATGCTGTGTCTAATGAGAGCCAATTTTCATGAACTGTGTCTTTCTTCTGTGTGATCTCACATGAGAGAATGGAGAGGCAAGATCGCTGGCTTCTCTTTCATAAGGGAATTAAACCTAGGAATTAGAACTTCACCCTCATGACCCATTCTCCTTGTCTTCTCATGTACCCACCCACCCACTCCCATTTTATAAAACAGAAAGACTATATCCAGTGCCTAAAATTCTGACCACCCTGAACTTTGTTCTAAGACATTTTTGGATCTGTTCTCAGTGGCTCATCCTACCCTGAAGAGTGGGGGAGAGAACTGTGTAGACATTTCTGGGGATGTATCTCAGAGGCAGTGTGTTTGCTTAACAGACCCTGGTATCAGTCTCCAGTACCAAAGAAAGAAAAAGAAGTTGAAGCTTAAGAAATGTGGGGGGTGAGAGGAGCAAGGAAGTATCAGTGCTATATTCACCTGCTTAAGTATTTTTTTTTATTGAGAACTTCACACTGTGTCAGGAACCATGTCAGATGTTGGGAAAGCAATATTGAATTAGAAAGCCCTTGGAAAGTCTTGTGTGGGAGCAAAACGGGGCCAATACCATGGAGTTGCTTACCTGCTCTACTGTAGGAATGTCTGCCTAGCCTGAGCAATATTAATCTGTGTAATAGCATGACCTGAGGATAAGTAGTCCTAGGAGGAGTTCTAAAAGTGGGGTAGAGTGAGGCAGATTAATAAGGATGATCCTAGGAAGGCATTTTCCGTTCTTGGGCTTGGTATTTTAGTTGCAGGGGAACGTCCTTGCAAGCTGTATGGAAACTGGCAAGATTCAGAGGCTCTTGATCTTGTCAGCTTTCCATGGCATTTGATATATTCTCCACAACAAGCCTTCCCTTTCTGCAGTCAAGAAAAAGGAATGCCATAAACAGGCAGCAGTATCAGTGTCAGCAGGTAGGTAATGTGCAAAGGCTGATGACTGGTGCAGTGGAAAGAGTGGTTGGCTGACTCTAGAGAGCTGCATCTCAACCAAGTCTTCCCACTTGCAGAATTGGACAAGTTACTTGGCCTCTCTGAGCCCTTCCCTTTCCATGTGCAATGGTGGCCTAGCTTATCACTACCTACACAGTATAGCTATAGTAAAATATCAGACTGGTGGCATACATAACTGTTTATTTCTCAGTTTGGAAGTTTGGAAAAGTATGAGATCAAGGTTCTTTATCTGATAAGGGCTTATTCTTCCTGCAGGAGCTTTCTGCATGATCTAATATGGCAGAACGGGCACTGGTCCCTTTCATGTGAGCCTCACTCTCATGACTCAATACACCTGCCTAAGATTTTGCCTTTAGATACCATCACAAGGAGTCAGGATTTGGGGATGGAGGCATGTACTAGTCTACAGCACTTGCCTTACAGAATGGCAGTGGAGAATTCATGAAAGGATGTGAATTAGTGTGCCTATATGTTAAGTGAACGGGAATATGTGTGGGAACCACAAGGGCTTATTGGAATCTTGGTAGTACTTTCTCAGAGCTCTTCATATTACAAGTGCAGAAGGTCGAGAGCCATTGAATATGCCTCTTGTAGAAGTGCATAAGGCCTTTTTAATTTTTAAGTTTGTGTATTCACTGTCTATTTCTTCCCTCAGTATAGAAAGTGAAATACTTGGGAAGACTATGTGACACACAGGATAAATATATAGGCACAAATTAAAGAATGGCTTTCTTCTCCTAAATAAAGACAAAACCACCCAAAGAAAAAAAGTTATTTACTGTACATTCTTCTTTCTTCTTGTAATGGGTATAAGATCCCAGGAGGTGATGCAGCCATCTTGTTACCAAGTGATAAAGGTCAAGGGTGATAGGTAAAGAAAATAGCTACCACTAATGCAGTGAGTGTTAGTTTCATACACTTCCTGTTGCTTAAGACAAATAAAGCCCTACTCAGCCCACTGTAGGAGAACTCTCCGTGTCTCTCAGCCAGATGCAATCCTAGCGCAGAATTTGGGGGTCTCGGAAGAGCCAGCCAAATTTGAACTCAGAGGGTGGTGGAGACAGTGCATGGCGCTGACCATTCTTTCCCAGAAAGAACAATGGCTCTCCTTGACTCCTTCTGGCTGAGCTCCTGGTCACTTCAGCTTCCTGGCACTTCTCTCTGAGGACTGCAGCCTTGGATATGTTATCTTTTCTAATAGACATTGCCAGATTTCAGAGATTTTCCCTTTATGAAAAACCCTATGGGGAAAACCAGGGATTTTAGATAGGATCCTTATCACAGAGCATTTCGAAGTCTTGCTGAGTCATGCTCTTCTGGGATTGCAGCAGGTGAGTGGGTGTGGGCTCTATTCTCCAAGGCTCTACCCACCCTAGAAGCTCCCAATCTGATGGAAGACACTGAACATGAGAAAGCAACAGAATTGGGATGGCGGGCTCCTGGAGACTATGATGTCTAAATCAATTTGATATAAAGTGCATCGGCAAATACATTTTGGGATTTGCTATGGACAAAGTCATTTTCTGGGGGAGAAGCATCTTTGCTGCGGCTGGAGGACTCATCTCTAGGGAGCCATGTGTCTGTAGCTGTGATGTGGACTGGCTGGAAACCAGGTCTTTTGCAGTGGGCAAGCTGCAGCCAGCTGGGGCCCGGTGGTGGGGCCAGACAGGCCAGGTGCAGGGATGGAGTGAGAAGGGTTTCCTGTCACATCCCATCAGCCCCACCCAGCCTGTCTCCTTCCTTCCTTCACATGCAGGAGAAAACACAGCAGCTTTGGTGCTAGATGAGTGGGAAGTGTGAAAGCCCATGTGTTTGGCATGTTTTCAGTGATATGAAATGGTTTTGAAAATTTAAAGTAGGGGGGGAAATCCTCATCCTGGAGATCTGGAAACTTCGCTCCGGGTGAACAAGTGGGGGAAGAAGTGGAAATCTGAAACCCTTACCCAGCGCTGGGACAATGTGACTTTTGCTAATGTCCCCTCCCCGGCCCGTGGCATTTGTCATGCCTCTGATCCAGGCCTCCCTGGAACTTTGGCTTTCTCTCTTGTTCTTCACTGCTCGTATCGCTTGCCTTCTGGTAAAGAACACGGAGCTGCTGTCTAATTGCTGAGACCCTTCTAGAGTCTTTGTGGCTCCCGGTGCTGCCATGGTCCTCTGAAGTTGTCCTGCTGCTATCTGGCTGGCTGCATTTCATTCCCAGGGTGCTGTGCCAGCTGGCAGGCAGGGCCAGCCGCACTCTCCGGTCTCAGCTTTGCTTATTTCTTTTACTCCCTGACACGTTCTGGTGGTGTCTTGAGTTCCCTTAATGTTTTATTCCCTGCCCCTAAGAGCCTTGATCTGGCTCCTCTGGGGAAGTTGCCTTTCCTCCTTCCTTCTGGCTGCATCAGGCTGGGGCTGGAGAGATCATTTCCTTTCCCAGAAACCCGGTGTCATCTGTCATCCAGCTTCCAATTAGCTGAAGCTCAGAGCAGCAGTTTGGGGGGTGCCAACATTCTTCCTGACCAGGGCAGGGAAAGCTCCTAGGGACAGTGACAGACTGGCTTGTTACACCAAACTGAATGGCAGCCTTCTCATTAACCCTTTCTCTTGAGCTCTTTAGCAGAGCCTTCGGCTAAGATGGATCCATGCAGTCCCTTTATGCTATCTGGCAGGGCTGGAGATTAAGATACAGGAAAACTGGAAGTTTGCTCTTGTAGTCAGTTTGGGGCTGAGAGAAGCTGAAACCAGCATCTTGCTTTCTGGGGGCTGGTGCCTGTCCCTCAGAGGACCTTGTACTTGGTTGCAGCAGCAGTTGCTGTTGTTGTTGCTGCTGCTGCTGCAGCTGCTGCTGCCGGAGAAGGGAGCATGAGGGAGCCAGGTGGCAGCTAGTGTTTCTTTATATGTGTTGGTTTAGGGGTTCCCCAAGAAGAATGAAAAGAAAAAATATTAGCAGCAGAGAAACAGCAAGCAGTGTACCAGGGATGTCGACCTATGCCTTGTGTGTCCCTGGAGCCCAGCAGTTTGGTAGTGAGTCCCTCTGTGTGGTGTGCAGAGAGGAGATGCCCCGTAAAAACAGAGCCAGTATTTGGCAGCTAGCCTGCCCAGCTTCCTCGTCTAGTCCTGCTGTATCTATTAAAATCTGGAATTCTCTACAGGTCATCTGCCCTAAGCATTTTTCTGTGCCCTAGCTATACATGGGTCAAATTTACTTAGATTTCTTAGAATCCTTTAATTATCATGATAATTATTGTCTGCGCATATGTTTTTTTTGTGAGTATTTTGGTTCAGTTCTGGCGAACACATACATACTTTCCTAGACTTCTGAAAAATACATAGTCTGTATTTTAAGTCATCTCCACTGAATCTAATACCATTCAGCTTTGGGAACAGCTCTGGGCTACCAGCTAAAACAGTAATGTCTTTATTTTTACACAGGATTATTCTGCATAGGTGGATTATTTACTTAAGAAGAAAGCATAAAGTCAAGCTGACTGCCCTAAGTTCTCCATATGCCTCTGTGTCCCTTTGCTGCATATCACATAAGCTCATGCTCATCTAATTAAGAGGCACTTTGATTCATGAAGGTAAATCTTTTGCCACCGATCAAAGAAAAAATTCCAAATATTCATCTTTGGCTTTGAGGCACATCGTGCGATCGTTATCTTCTGTTTTGGATTATCTTTGTCTCTACATTAAAGTGCTGAGTGCAGTCAGTGTGCCTGCTCATTAAAGAAACAAGCCAGGCTGGTGGGATGGCTCAGTGGGTAAGGGCATTTGCCACCAAGCCTGAGGACCCAAGTTGGGTTCTTAGAAGGAGAGAGCCTAGTCTCTTAGGTTGTCACCTGACCTCCAGGTGCATGTTGTGGCATGCATGTGCCCATCATGTATGCATATACAAATACAAAATGAATGTGTGTGTGTGTGTGTGTGTGTGTGTGTGTGTGTGTGTGTGTGTGTGTAATTTTTAAACCCCTGTTTTCTAACTTACCTCAAGTGGTCTAAGGCCTTTCTCATCCTTACTTTACAATTAACTCTCTCCATTGCCGTCATCACTCTGACCCACAACTAAGTAACCTTCCATCTAAGACCAGATTTGCCTTCACTTCTGCTTCTCATTAGTTATTGGGGAGCCCCTGAGGGAGCCATCAGAAGCTTGAGCCACGTGGAGGGAGACATACTTCTTTCTCATACTTGTCTGTGTAATAATGGGCCTTTACTTTTGTAAGGTTTTGCTAATGAAGTCTGTAACTAAGGGGCTTTTGCTTTTTATTATTCCTGAAATTTCAGCCAGTGCTTTCAACCATTCTTGAGAGGGGCCAGGTAGGAAAGCATAGGCAGTAATGTTTCTACAGAGGAATAAAAGCTCTGATGGTTGTGTTTGCAGTGTTTGCTGGTCCCCTTTGGGTAAGTACTTGTGTTGTAGCAGCTTTCAAGATACCAACCTGTTTAACAACCGGCTGGGAGAAAACCCTGGAAATGTAATTGTCTCTCTGCTGCTAGAATGAGCAGGCTCCTCGCCTCACTGGTGTAGTTAGCTGCTCAAGGGAGAGTTCCAATCAGGGGTGATGGTTTGCACAGATGAAGAGCATCATTCTAGCTCCTGCTTACCTAAGCTGTGTGCTGTTGGCTAAATTATTTGATGTGAGCCTTAGTCTCCTTGTCTGTGAGACTAAAACAATGGTATCTATCTCAAGAAAGGGGGTGGGGTGGTTGTAACAAGATAATTCCATCCTGTTTCCAGCAGAGGGTAAGTGTGAAACAGCTGATTATCCTCCTCTTCAGCACAAAAGAGCTGCAAAGTAGAGGCCAGCAGATGAGTCTTTCCTTTGAGGTCATTTGGACAGAAACACTGCATGCTAGTTGAAGATGTAGCTGCAGGCAGTCTAGTACAGGCAAGGGCAAGGGTGTATGTTTGGGAAACAGAACGATCATTGTACTTTATGTTTTGATCACTCCCGAGAATGTACCCAGTGCTTCCCCGTGAGTCTGTCAGAGGCATGATCCTGGATGAACTCTTGGAAGAGTGGAAAGCACCTAACCACTGTTTGTTGGCACGAAATTCTTTCCAAGCTTTCTGTCTCCTGTGCTCATTTGCACTGTCTCTGAGTTCTGAAGTTTGCTCCCAGATCACTGACACACCCTTGTTACTTTTAATGAGATTATGTTTTATATGCTATATTAACATTGGACATAAGATTTTGAAATAGAGCCAGAAAGCAATTCACAGACTCCATAATTAATATTTCCCCCAAAATCATGCCAACAATAGCAATGCTCTTTGCTTGTTGCTCAGCACAGACTGGCAGCTATAAAGCTGCAGGTTATCAGTAAAGTAATGGAAACTTATGTGTTGCTCTGTGGTCTGTTACAGATTCCTGTTGGTCACAACCCAGGCCCCAAGCTGTTTTCATTCAGTGGTTTCACTATCCCTTGGGTCTTGGAGTTCTCTGGCACCTTTACTTCTAGCTGTTAGAGGATGGAAGAAACATGGGAGATACAATGAGCGATGGCTTCACAGGCTAGTCCTACAAACCGCATATGATGCTTTGTTCACATTGGACTCAGACACATGGTTCTTACTACCACAGTTCTTACACACTGGGAACTTCACTAGCATTGTGTGCTTCAGAGAGGGAAGTAGCATCTGGCTAGGTATTAATAGAAATAGCTGGTACCATAGATATGGTTCATGCAAGGTCACCAGAGGGACTTGTTTGTGCTCTAGGGCTTACTGGGTAGTGTGGCATGTGGAGAAGCACAGCCTCATTCTCACAGTTGGACTGCAATCTCATATAGGCTGGATGTAAGATTGTTGAACTTATCTTGTTACATGAATTCCCAGAACTTTCCAGGACTGAAGGGTTTGGCTTGGTGCACCAGCTGGTTTCAAGTCAACACTTGAAGTCAGTAACAATATTTGCTGATGTGTTTATAGTTTTCATGTCGTTAACGTAGGGTGGATACTTACATGGACTGTTTTCATTATAAGTCAGCGCTTGTCTGAAACGCTTCAGACAGTTTCCATGGGTTGTTGTAGCCTCTTGTCTCTATGATGACAACTGACTTCCTACCTCAAAACAAGAGCTGACTCTTGATGGGGATGGCAGGATATCTGGTAAGTTATGGGATGAGTGGGGGTGATGAACAGTCAGCATGGAAATTAAGAGAATCCAACCTACATCACAAAAGCAAACTTCTTTCAATACTGTACGTCCATCCAAACTGGCCACTGTATGGTCCCCTCTGGTGTTGTCAGCAGAGTCCACGAAGGAGAGAGAGTCAGGGTCAGACAAGCCCCATACCAGTGGGTTATCACTCTGTAACCCTTGAAGTAACTGAGGACACTGAGTCTAAGATGCCTTTCCTTCTAACTCTTGTCAGGAGGCAGGCATGGCAAAGAGGGGTCAAGGCCATGAAGAGTTCTAACTGTGGGACTCAGCAGAAACTCACTCAGTGTCTTGCTACCCTGTAATTCCACAGAAACCCAGGAATGGGGGCTCACTTCAGGCATGTCATAACTGTTTTGAACAGTGGCAAGCACAGTTATGTCCTGAAGAGACAGCTGTAGATGTGCCCCAATCAGAGCAATTTGGTTACTGGATGATACAGATCCCTACGTGAAAGGGTCATGCATATACTTAGGAGTGGGATTGACTTGGTTTAAATTATGAGTTCATCTCTTCTAGCTCAGTGACCTTGGGCAAGCTTTGCCTTCTCTAATCCTAGGTTTCCATCCATTGAATGGGGAAAATAATACACCCCCTTAGAGAATGTGGAAGAATTAAACATGTGGGTATAAAGCACCAGGAAACCTGTACCTAGCTAGTAACCCTTAGTAGGTCATAGCAGACATCTATAAGCCCCACAAGAGAAGCCAGAAGGGAGCCACAGCCAGGGGGGGCTTGGGAAGGTAGGGGCTGAAATTTGACTTGCAAATCCTGCTGCCACCCCAGCTGAGCTTCCATAGAGAGTGCACCATGAGGCTGGACACATGGTTCCCACCAGTTACATGCCTATAACATGGAAAACAGAGCTTTCAAGTCAGCCTACATCCTGGCCATTCAGTGTCATTGGCGCTTTCCACTTCCCAGTCATAGGACTTGCCTTTTCTCCTAGAAGCCTACAGCACAATTACCATGCACTGTCTTCTAACTTATATGTAACTAAACCCACAACACTTCTTAAAATGACAGGAAGATATTTTTCCTTTATTCAGACTCAAACCCTAGGGCTGAAGGGTTGAACATAAATGATCTTGGTCTTGAGCTTAAGATGCTGTGAGTTTGGAGGGCTACCAGGCCGTGGGAGGAGGTGGCCTTCATGTTACACTCTCATGTTTACTAGATTACAGAATGAAAGGGATGTCTTCAAGGACCAAGATTTTATAACCTTTATACAAAAAAGTAAAAGAGAACTGGGCTAAGGCTAGTAGAGATGAGCAGCAGGGACAGGAGGCTTTGCTTGAGGAGGAGTCCGTTGTAAAGGAAAGGGAGGGAAGCAAGAATGCAGGCTGACTTTGTGTGCCCAGGCTTCAAACCAAATAATGTGCTTCAGGTTGCAGAATGCAGAAACTAGTGCTGTGCAAAAACAATTTACAAAAAAAAAAAAAAAAAGGTGATGGAAGGGGAAATGCCCCCAGTTGTTTAGTTGTTTCAGTCTTCCGAGTCACAATGGCTGCTGCCAGTCGTCTCCTCATGGTATACCGCAGGGACTAAACACACACTGTCTCTGCGAGTCTCCTGTTACACATGTGTCCACAAGATTAGAGAGTAAGTATGCTAGGTTCTTAGGGTTGGTACAGAAGAACCAATCCAGTTCTTCTGTCTACACTACTCTAAGAAGGCTCAATACCTTGGCCCTGAAGGGAGTTGCTAGTGGTGCCTCTTATGAGGGCACTGAGAACTCATAAACACAGGGAAGTGTACAGAACGTGGTCAGACAGAAAGCGATGTTCAGACCGGCAAACTTAACCTTATTACTGGGCAAAACTGTAGGATCTTAGGTTTTGCACTAAAAAGCAGCAGTTACCATGGGCAAGACCCAGAACCCTTCTGGTCTTCAGTTGACTTATCCATAAAGTACATGCTAATAGAACCTCTACGGTTCCTTTCGGTTCTGAGTATTTCATTCTTGCATGTTCTTTTGACATGCTATTCTTGTGCTTTCTTACTCTGGCAGGCATTCCAAACTTTCTCCAAGGGCAAAGAGTTAGTGATTTGCAGTGAAATGGGCACAAGTTTGTGCCTACTGGTCGGATGACAGTAAGCAAATTCCCTGAGCTCTCTCTGCTGCCTTCTCTGTGCTTTAGAGTGCTGATCCTCCATGAGCTTCCACTTAACTGCACAGGGTTATTTTAGGATTAAATGAAATAACATGAAAAAAGATACTTAGTGTCTAGACTCTAGGAACTTCCTGGTTATTGCTGGCCACTGTATTTTATTGACTTTTAGAATGTTCTTCCTCTCCTACCCCTACATCTTGCCGCCTCTGAAATCATGTATCTTATAGTTTATGGTGTGTAGTAGTTTAATAAGCAGTAGATTTTTTTCTTTCTTAATGGTACAAAAACTAATGATGCATTTTACAACTCATTAAACGTGGCATTTTCCCAGTGTGATTCTCACCCCAAGGGTCTCATTTCTCTGCTGGGATGCCACCTTCCCTAGATTCTTACAGGATTTATCTCTTCGCTAGCAAAGCAAAATTAAGGAAAGAAACAGCTGGTCAGGGATGGTCTCAGCCATCATCCTGTCTGGCTTGTGTGGCTTGATTTCACTGTTGTTGAAATAAAGGCCAGGGTAAAGAGGAATCTGGAAAAGACTCAAAGGGAGACTGGAACTTTGGATTTCTCACCCAGCACGCTCACCCATGCCAACAGTTCCTCAGCTATGACTCAGCTATGCTGAAGAAGCTGGGGCCCCGCTGAATGATGAGTATTTCTAAGTCCATATATGGGTTTTGAGGAAAAGATTTCCATGCCAGAGTCCCAAGGCTGAAAAGAGTGGATCATGGGCCATTTTCTTCCATTTTCACACAGAATCATAAGAGGTTTGGAGGGACGATTTTTAAAATGGGAGCTGTGATATTCTCACCTGTTCAGTAGATGGATCTGCAAAGCATGATGGTCTCTGGAGGCAGCATGTTTCCTCCTGGTTCTTTGTCTACACTTTCAGGAGCTAACAGCATGTGGATGACTCTGTCTTCAATTGTGAATGGTTTATGCAATCTGGCTGCTTCCAGGTTTTGCACAGCTGAGCCAAGTGACAAATCATTCACATCGTCCAGACATTTCATCGAATCACTCATTTACTCCATCACCTCGCACTTCCGAACACCTGCCACCTATTAGGCACAAGTACACACACGATCTCAGTTAATAGTCACAAATGGCCAGCACATACATTTTGCAGATGGGAAAACTGAGGAACAGTGATGTTTTAAAGATTTTAATTTGGACAATGGTGAATCTTCCAGGTGAGGAGTAGTGATATAACATCCACGACTAAGATCTTTATGGCTGTAAGGAAAAGTCTTAATATTGAAACTGTAGTATGAATCGATTTATACTATAGACTGTGGACAAATGCAGACTATAGAAGAGAAAATCACATGGTATGTGATTCTAGTACTGGAGGCTGAGACAAAAGGACCACTGAGTTTGAGACCAATCTGGAATACATAGATGTCCAGGTCAGCCTAGTCTACAGAAGTAAGATACTACCTCAAAAAAAAAAAAAGTCTGTACTCCATTAGCTCTCCATATTGATGTGTCAGCTACTCATTACTGAGCCAGAAGGACACACATCAGACCTTTGCCTTGTTTCATGCATCATTAGAACTTCCAGGGCTTGAAAATATCCAGGTGGTCTGGACTTTCTCTAGCTTCTGTAAATAGCAAATCTTTGTCCTTTGGTTTTAGTGAGTGATCATGTATATTTAAAAAGCTGTGTTGACTGGAGGCTTTATACCTAGAAATTTCTAAAATGTACTTTTATTGGTAATTGTAAGACTCTGTAAATAGAGCAGAGCAAGTGTCATCTTGTTTGCAAAGGGCTTGACTGGAGGACCTCTGGTCCCTTGGGTGATGCCCCATCATTCTATGTGTTGGGCTATGGTTATTTGAAGCCACTGGTCAGGGTGCCATGGCTCTAGCATGGCAGCCACAGGTACAGCCACTGAGCCTTTTACTGTCCAGATAGAAGGACAACATGGAGAAAGGTAGCTACAAGGTTTTATGTTTTCTCTGGAAAATTCAAAGTTTCCTGGCTTTGTGAAGATTTCTTTTTCCACAAGGGAACCTAAATAGTTACCTCCTCATTTAGGCTCTTCAGCCATCTGGCAAAACTACCTCCCAAAGTGACTGTCAGCAGCCAGCACTCTGGTTCCATTCAGAAAATGTGACACTTGCTTCTTCCCTAGGTCTGTGTGCATAAAGGGAAGCCATCCAGTGTCTCCTCTGGATGTCACATCTGTGTTTCAAGGCCTTTGAGTCATTGTCAACTGAGCCTCTGGTAGACTGTGTCCTATGCTGTTTCACTTCCATTCATTGTGGTGGATACTTACTGACCTCAGGGAACTCTGCCCTTTGGTGTGTATCAGACACACATGCCATCATGGGATGGCATGTCTTCTCCTGTGCCCTCCAATACAGTAGCTACTGGTCACTTTTACTGTGGCTAATACAACTAAGGAGCAGAATGTTAAATTTCATATAATTGGAATTTTAAAAGCCACACATGGCAAGTGTCAGAACTAGCTAGCAGAGCTCTAGAATGCCATCAGTGTGTCCTCATAAATTACTATGCACACACCAGCAGTGGGCTGCTCTTTGAATAATGTGCATTGAAGTAAGAAAGTTTGGCTGTAATTGGGGTGCCAAAGGCAACATGGGACTTTGAGCTCCCTTCCATCTCAGTTTCCTTTTTTCTAAACAGAAGGAAGACTAGAAACTTCTAGAGGACTTTCTGTTGTGGAATTGAATATCTTTTTTAAACTAAGTAAAGATGTGTTACATGTGTTTGTGTTGCAGAATAATTGTTTAACTATGTAAAGGTATGCTGCATTTGTTTATGCTGCATTTGTATAACTATGTGTTGCTTTGTCTGCCTAAGGCACCTGACAGGTCTAATAAAAAGCTGACTAACCAAGAACTAGGCGGTAGAGGGATAGTCGGAGCTGGCAGGCAGAGAGGATATGTAGGAGGAGGAATCTAGACTTGGGAGAGAATGAGGGGGAAAGAGAGAGAGGTGCCAGGGGCCAGACAGACAGACATGGAAGAGGCAGGCAAGTAGGACATCTAGACTGAAAGGTAAAAATCCTGAGGCAAAACATAAATGTAGACAAACATGTTAAATTAAGTTATAAGAACTAGTGGACAAGTTTAAGAGAAGGCTGGGCATTCATAATCAACAGTAAGTCTCCGTGTCATGATTTGGGGGCTGGTTGTCTGAGAAAGCCAGCAACAACTTTCTGTCTCTGATACCTTGAATCTGCTGTCTTAATCTTTGATGGAGTCCTCTAGAATGGGTGTATTTTGTCCTAGTACAGTGTCCTGTGAGTAAGCACGTCTGTCAGCTTATAGGTATGGGCTTGTATGTAAAACTCTTTCTAGTTATTTTGTGTGAGGAGAGTGGGAAGAGGTGACAAGAAGAGAAACTTCCTTCCATGATTCCTAGGAAGGTGTTGAGTGCATACTGGATAGTGGTGCACTAAGTTACCAGAGTAGAAGCAGAATGGGCAGGTCTGCATGGAGAACCAAGAGGGTCTTCCCAGGTTTGGCCCATTTAAGGTCATAGTATATGTACTGGATTAATCCCATACATGGGGATTCTGAGAAAAGTACTTTTGAGTATTTTGACCTAGATTTCCCCTTACTTGGGAAACCGTGTTCCCTGTCCTCTCCAAATGGGCATAGGAAGCTGGTCACATGGCTACTTGGCATCTAGCCCCACATGTGCCCTATAGACTGAGTAAGATCTGATAAGAGTTGAGGGTTATAGTCGATTGTCCCATGTACCTGAGATACCAGGATGATATGGGTAGGTGTAGGGTGACTTGGGTGCTATTAATTATGGCTATTGGAGCAGGCTGCCTCTTCCCTGAGATGCAGTGGAAGGTCTTTACAAAGGTCTTAAAGCATAGACATGCTTTAAGGTCAGAAAAGCATAAAACTGGCAATTGCTTCCACAGAACACATTCATAAAGCTTCACATGTGAGTGCCATTCTACTCAGCTTCCAGAAAATCAACACATGACCATGTGGTTCTTGTTTTCCCATGCCTGGCTTATTTCACTTGATAGATGATCCCAGTTCTGTTTGTGTTGTCTCAAACCACAGGATTTCATTATATTTATGTCCAAATATTATTCTATTGTTAATACATTCTACATTTTATCTATCCATTCATAGGTTGGTGGGTCCAGCTTGCTTCCATTTTTTTTTTTTTTTTTTTTTTGTTATTGTTGAACAGTGTTGTCATGGGCATGGAAATGCAGATGTCTCTTTGACGTACGGATTTCCTCTCCTTTGCATTTATAGCCAGGATCATAGATAGGGTAATTAATTTAAGAAAGTTCTAGGTAGTTAATTTAAGAACTTTCACACTGTTACCATTGTGGTTAGACTGATTTATATCCCCACCAACAATGAGTAATATTTCCTTTTCTCTGCATCCTGATCAATACTTGCTGTCTTTAGCCTTTAATTTTTTTTATTTCCTAGTCCATTGACTCCAGTGTGTACCATGTATACACTTTTGTCCATATACATATACTTTAGTCCTGAGTGAAGACATCCACACTGGAGCAAGAGGTACTTAGTTATGACTTTGATTTGCATTTCCTTTGTGACTGGTAATGATGGACTCTTCTCATATACCCACTGGCCATTTGTATATCTTTTGAGGAATGCTATTTAGGCCTATTTCCCATATTAAACTCAGTTTATTTGTTATGTTTTTGAGATCCTACCAGGTTGTCACCTTCTGTGAGATGTGTAGTTTGGAAATACTTTCCTTCATTCTTTAGGGCATCTTTTCCTTTGTTGTGTGGAAGTTTTATTTTTTGTTTTGTTTTGTTTTGTTTTTTTTGTTTTGGTTTTTTTTGTGATCCCATTTGTTTAGTTTTGCATCTTTGGGAATGTCTAGGAAAGAGAAGGTGGGGTGGTATCAAATAGATGTGAGTTTATAGCCTGTTCCCTCCTTGCCTTCCTCCCTTTTTCCTCCTAATCTTCCTCCTGTTCTCCCTCCCTTTCTGCCTACCTTCCTCTTTTCTGAGACAAAATTTTAAGGCTATCCTCAAATTCACAGTCTTCCTGCCCCAGCCTCTTGACTGCTGAGACTACAGGTCTATGCCATGTGGACAACTTGACTATTTATATGGTCTATATGTATTTTTTAAATAATCATTTTGACACATTTTCAGGTTGGAAAGTTAAAAAACTATAGAAAAGTGTATGGAAGATAATAAGTTACCCCCTAACCCCACAGCCCAGAAGTACATTCATTTCTAAATCTTGGGATCCTATTAAATTGACAACTCCGAAGTTAAAAATATAGTTGACAGCAAGTAGTCTTACCCCATCCAATCTGACAGAAATGGTGTCTGTATCATGCACATCCTAACGTTTACTTCACAGCTTGTGTATGTTACTTCTGTGCTATTAAAAATGATGTAAAATGGCAGTGGCTGGCTGCTATTCCATTGATATCTAGCTCATGTTTCCTTAATAGTCTCCTTCCTTGAACACTCAAAAGAGGATTTACTACATTATTTATTATACTCATTGCCTTCTGGAAAGAGCATGGCAATGTTGCTTTTCCTTGATGGAGAAGAAGAGGGGAGTAACTTCCCCCAGGCCAATACTGAGGATTCTTGCCTTTTCAAAGGGTTAAGTTTATAATTTAAATGGTCTCATTGTTTAGACTATATTCATTTGATTGTTAATTAGGTTAATTACCTTTGTTCAAATACTTATCTGTTTCCTTCTTTTCTATAATGCTTACTTATGTTCTTTTCACACTTTTCAAAGAGTGAGCAGTATGCAGTATTCCTATTTCCCTCTCCCATTTCTTACAGATATGTTTGCCAACATCTCATTTCCCTGGTTTACTTTGTTTATAATCTTAAAATATTATATAGGCAATTTTAAGTTAAATGATTGACATTATTTTTGTCGGTTCAACCTTTTTAATAATGGTAGTTTTAAAATTATCTTTTAAAATATAGTATGGTAGGCTCAACATCATTTATCTTTTCCTAAAATACATTTAAGTATTTTCATGCACTTATTCTAGTTGAATATCTAGTTGAAAATCATGCATTGGTACACAGCATGCATTTAGAGATTTACTTAGCAGGTATTCACTATGATAGATGGCTCATAAACAGAAACATGTTGATTTTATTGAGTCCTTAACATCTCAAATTCTTGGAACAACCTCTATTTACATCCATGGAAAAGCTTTGATATTTAATAAAAATGAAATTTTCTTTTATTGTTTATTTGAACTACAGATCTCTTAGCTGTAGGACAAATTTATCTGTGGTAAATAATACATTTTTTATGTACCACAAAATTGCATCAGAGTGAATAGATGTATGACAGTTATCCTCATTTTTAAATAAGTTTGTCTTTAAAAATAACATTTGCAGATGTTGTATCTGTAACTTGATTATTAAACCTTTAAAATGTATGAAAGTTTAAAGATGTTGTATGTGAAAAATAAACATACGAATGAAGAAGTATACTTTTTCCCTAAATTTTGATGATAAAAGCATAGAAAATATTTAAGAAACATTAATAAAATTAGCAATAATAGTATATTTCAGAAATAACCACAGTGTGCATTATCTGTGTGTTGTTTTTACACAGATGGAAACCTGTGCTTTTGGAACTTGGATCACCTTATACTTTGTAGTCTGTGATCTGTTTTTCCCATTTAACAATATACTGTGAGGTTTCTACAATATTCTTGGTATCATAGGTAGTGACTGCTTTGAGCGGATTTATCTCTGCTTATTTAACCTATCCTTGCTCCTGATTTTTCAGTAGTATAAAGCTGTGTGAAACATCCTAACTCTACAACTGCACACTGATCTAGTCTTAGCATGTAGTCTGAGTGCTGGGCACATACATACCTTCATCAGTGGGCAGAACAACCTCATGACCTCCTGGTTCTGTTAAGCACTCCCTCTTTTTGGGGTGACTGGGGACAGTAAGGAGAGTTTCAGAGAACACACAGTGGAGAATCTGAGCAATTTGGGAGTAGATGTTTCTGGTACAGGCAGATTTTAGAGTCTAAGTAAATATAGTATATGGAGAGCAACTTAACTTCTTCCGCTTGATTTTAGAGTCTGAGGTATATGTTGCTTATGAAAAACAACTTAACTGCTCTCATTTTTGTTTGTTCTTTGTTTGTTTTTTTCTGTGAACCCCCTATTCTCTATTGCCTGACAGTTCAGATAGGACATAGGCTGCCTCATGTTTCTTTTCCTTTTTCCCTGAAAGCAGTTTTGGTCTCCTGTGTGACTCTGAAGTTGCCTACAGGTGATGTTGGGACTCCCTCACTTAGACAGTGTCCCTGCTTTCAGAGTATATTGTCATGGCATGCTTCTCGGAAATGTCACCTGGACCTGCTTGTCTTCATGGAGAACACAGATAGATTCATAGGGACTTGGGGGAGGGGAGTAGGAGTTAGGAAAGTTTGACAAGGCCATAGGACTGTAAATTCAGAGAAGCCACAACTGTAGGACTTACAGTTTTGTAGTGGGATTGTGAGGCACCCTCTTCTGTTCCAGTTTTGTGACATTGTACTGCTTTCTGGCCTCTCTCCTGATCTTGGCCACTTGCCAGCTCACACTGGGCTCTGGTCATGCCGGCTCCACAGGGAGGATTTTGTGTCTTATCTCTAACAGATACTAACTCAGTCTTTGTTACTCTAGAGAATGTTCAGGTCTTAGGAAAGCTTGCTCTGACTTCACTGCCTTCCTGTCTCCACGACACATGGACAGATTCACCACTGTCCCATCTAACCTAGGACCTTGCTGATGTTTCCACAACCCTTTACCTCTGCTGCACTTGCTATTTCATCACTAGCTCCCTTTAGGCTGGAGCCTTGTCTTGCTGTCTTCTTGTAAATCTCTGAATATGTCCCCCAATACCTCTATAATGTATTTTCTTGTTTGTTTGTTCAGGCTTTTGTTTGTTTGTTTGGTTGGTTGGTTTTTGGTTGTTTGAGGCAGGGTTTCTCTGTGTAACAGCCCTGGCTGTCCTGGAGCTCACTTTGTAGACCAGGTTGGCCTCAAACTCACAAAGATCCACTTGCTTCTGCCTCTCAAGTGCTGGGATTAAAGGACTGTGCCACCACTGCCCAGCCTATGATGTGTTTCATATGTGACATTGAAATTACCTGTCTGACTTTCCCCTGAAACAAACAAACAAACAAACAAACAAAAAAATCCTTGCTATCAAGAACCTTAGCCGGGCAGAGCTAGTTCCAGGACAGGCTCCAAAGCAATACAGAAAAACCCTGTCTCGAAAAACCAAAAAAATAAAAGAACCTTACATTATCTCCACAGTGATGTTAACCTTGTTTTACACATACACATTTTTCAACAAATGTTAAATTTAATTAATCAGGCATGTTTAGGTGGCTACAACAATCTCCAGGAGAGATTTGAAAGCTCTAGGAATTTTTTCAGGGCCAACCCATCCACTTTGGATATGATTAACTTACTGATTTATAAATCAAGATATGTGTCATTTTAAGGGGGCTCTTGTATCTGTGTGTGTGTGTGTGTGTGTGTGTATTTATGTGTGTGCCTGTGAGGACACACGTGATTTCTTGGTCTCTGCACTTACTTGAAAGCAGTAACAAGCCAAGCCTTTTGGTTCTCTGCAGTAAACAGTAACCCTTCTTTGCCCATCCATGTCCTTCCAGGATTTCATCACACATGTTCATCTTTGGGACACTGAGTACCATCTCTGTCTTCTTGGCTGCTTTCTCATTTGGTTCGCATATTTTGGGACAGCCTGGACAGCAGCCATGTGGAGTAGCAATCGCACATTACTTCAGAACCTAGGACAGCGGCACAGTTGCCTGGGAAAGGGATGATTTCTCGGTCTGTCCAGGTTCCTTTAACTGATGGAGGCTTGGGTGTGTTCCCCCTCACCTGCTTCTTTCTGTGCTGCAGTTCTATAACCCTGCTTATCACTGTGACCCTAATTCCTGAACCCAGGCTGTGCTGCTGTGTTCCACTCCTGGGCTCTGGCAGTGACATGAAGTAACATGAACTTTGGAGGTGGGGCAGGAAGAAACTGTGGCCTGAGCAGCCATCGGGACTGCTCTGTGAAGTCCCCATGAGGGTCTCTTCCCTTGAGCAATCCAGGTGATTGCTGGATTGTTGTTGTCATCGTGTCCAACTTCAGGGCATGGGGGCAAGGGCAGCAGAAGAGAGGGCATTAGAGAGGCCCTGGACCATTTCAGGTTATGACTCCTGATTGAGTGCCCTCTGTTATGACACAGTCAGGGCTTGCTTTTAGAGTCAGTAACTGATATTCTTGCTGAGGAGCAGGAGGGGAACTGAGTCCAACGAAGCAAGTCTTTTGCAAGCCTGAACTTCTACAGCACTGGCTTCTTGGCTCTCTCTAAATATAATAGCAAAGATATTGCTGATATGCCGTACTTGACTTGTGTTTATCACCAGCAGTCTTACATTCAGAGTTACTCGGGGGTCCCTTGCAGAAGCATTGGCCAATGATGATACATGTAGCATGAACACTTTAAATAATCTGATCAGTTAGAATACAGGGAAAGTGGTGGATAAACAGACGTGCTTCTGAAGTGGTCACATTCTGGTGTTTTCCTTGCACTCAAGGATGCCAACTTTTCAGGGGAGGGAGGGAGAATGAGGCAGTGTGAATTGCAGTTGAGGTCTCAACTCCAGATAATATTAAGTCTTGTGAAGAATAAACAGAAACAGTTTGCTCATTAGCTGGGCTTGGAGAGGTGTTACCCACATGTTTAAAGTGCTAATTATACGTGATCTTTAATGGAGCTAATTTAGCAGTGGCAAGTATTACACATTTCTGCTTTGTAAAAGTAGCCCATTAGCCAGGCCTTTATATCTAATATTGACTTTAGAAGTTAATATTGAAATTGGCTCCAATTAGAGTTCACATGGAAGCACGGGAGGAGGAGAAAAATGAAGGTGAGGGTTGGAATCAGCAGGAAGGGTGAACAGGAGAGGGAGTAGCAACAGCCAGGGCCTCTGTGTGGAAGGCTCTGTGGCACTGTGGTTCTGAAGGGCTCGGTCCCTGCTGTTAATACCAGCTGTGCTTCAGACACTAAGGCCACCTGTGTAAGCAGCTGGCCCTGCCCTCAGGAATCTGGTAAGAGGGTCTAGTAATTCTAGTAAGAGAGCCAGATGTGGCAGTAGACAGTGGCAGTGAGGAATGACCTGCATGAGGTAGGAGGAGCCAGCCCAACCTGGAGTAATGGAAAGGTAGAGAGGGTGCCGAGGGAAGGCATACAACACTTCAGTGTGCAGAAAGTGTTTCTTCTATTCAAGGGTATGTCAGAGCTGGGAGGAGATAAACATGGCCTCTCCTTTGTGTACAGTCTACCCATCTTGGTTATCGTCACTAGTAACTGGCTACTGCTTCACGTTGTGTAAGGCCTGGTCTCAGGTTTAGGAAACTTGGTATCAGTAAATCCCAGAAGAGGAGCCCATTGTGTTCCTTTCCATGTACCCTGAAATCAGGCTAGCAGAGGACCCTGATTGCCTTTTGCTTGGGAGTTTCATGGCCAGAGAAGATAATTCTGCTGCACCATTTTTTTTCCCTCCATACCTTCAGGGTAGGGAGCCGGGCTGACTCCAGCACTGTTTGACATTTGTGGGTGGTGAGGATGAGGATGATGGCTGGGCCTTACTCAGGCTGGGGAGAGGCCTGTGGGACTCCATGCTGTGCTTTGTTTCCTTGTTGACATAGATCTGCCAGATGTACTCCTCTCAGCACATACTTCCTGCCTCGGTGATGGTTGTTTTAAGGAGAGATCCAAGAAATATATTTATATTTGCTGGGGTTTTCCAACAGCCTATTTCCTCAATAGCTCATACACATCTGTAAAGAGGAATTCTCCATTTTTGCATGTGCACCCTTATCTTTCTCATTGGCTCTCACCCTTTCTCTTGTCACCCTCATTCTTGTCACTTCTCCTCTCTTCTCTTAGGAAAGGGAACGAAGGAGATGGGCTAATAGGTCATTTGCTAACTGTGGCCCCTGTTACAGACAGTGTCTTCTCCTAAACCATTTATTCACTATACAGGAGTGACCATGTGGAAGTCTCTTCCTTTTATGATTCAGTTCTATAAAGCATCTTCCCAGGGTCTTACACAAGCCACTAGCCTGCTGCTGGCCTGGCTGGCTTCCAGAAGTAACATGAAACAAATGTCCTGATGGACCCTCTTGGAACTTAGAGCAAAGATCAGAAGAGATTTGTACCATCAGCCTTGTGTCTGAATCTCCCTTGGCCCCAACCCCAGATCAGGAGTGACCTGGAGCTTGATGTCAGAGCCTCCTGGACACAACCCTGCTCTGAGCCACAGCTTTCCTCTGGGACCAGCCAATGCTCCTCCTCCTCTCTTGATGCCCCTTGACGCAGCTCAGCCCAGCTCTCTGTGACTCCCAAGGCACATGCAATTTCTCTGAGGAGCAACTTCTGGGAATCAAACTACAAAGCTCCCTGCTCTATCTGTTATACCCTTCACTCTGTCTTCCTACTCAGCAGTAAACTCTCCCATCCATGGCACAGTACCTGGGTCCCTGCTTATCAGTCTTCTGCCCTTCTCTTACTCAAAACCCAGTCCACAAGCCCCAGTCTTGTGAGTGAGCCTGTCCTAGCCATCCACTTCCATGTCTCCTCTGAGCTCACTGAAACAGTGTGTGTTCAGGTTGGCTGTCCATTTTGTGTGGCAGACATTGTGCTCGGTGTGGGGATAGAACAATGAGTATGATAAGGTCCTTTTCCCAGAGACAACAGGATCAGTTAATGGAGAGTGAAATGAAAACACATAGATGTCATTCAACAATGATAAGGTACAACTGGGGACAGTGCAACTTGATTGAGAGGTCAGGAAAACTACACAGAAAGGATGGATTTGAGAGAGATTCAGGAGGTAGAGTCAACATAATTGAAGGCCTGCATTGAAAACTGTGATGGAGAGATGAATGTCTAGGATGCTACCTATGTTTCTGTTTGGGCACCTTAGTGATGGGCAGTACTCATTATTAGGTAGCATGGATACTGTGTGGTTAGGTGGTTGGGGGATGGAGTCTTTATCAGATAATCAGTATCTTTTCCTCAGTCTGGTAGATTCCCAGGATTGGGGGGGGGGATAGCACTGAATGTTTGAGGCTATATATTACCAGAGAGCAGAAAGTGGATCTGCCCCTCACTGCGGGGAGTTTTGTGAAATGAGAACTCTGTGCTTGTGGGATGTGGAGGGGGGGGCTCTAGGTAAGCAACTTTCTTTTCCCTTTTCCTTGTCCAGCATTGCTTGGTGGTGTTCAAGGCTTTGTGGGTCAGGGATCAGCTGGGATAGAGAAGCATAGGTTGGCTCTCCTGTCTTTTAGGGTCATCTAAAAGATGGTGTTTTGATCTATAAATATGATTGCTGACAATATGAGAGCAAGAAGACAGATGTCAGAAAATAAGAAACAGTATTTCCATTGTGAAAATCAGACATTTGTTACATGGGTTAAGGTCTGAGCATTGGATGGGAGTGGTTTACAATACTCCCCTTCAAAACAAGACATGGTCCAGTCTCAGAAGCCTGAAAGATGAATTATTAATATGTATTTTCTGGGTAATCTTTTATTACAGCATAAGATGTAAGTGATGGATTACAGCTAAGACCTGAATCTCTGAAACCCTGGGCAGGGGGAAGAATCATCTTATGGTAGATCAGTAGGAGACAGAGGAACCTTAGCGCTGAGAGCAAAAACCTTGATTAGACTAGATGAAGACAGTTTCTTTGAAGCTGACTTCGCCTCATAATGTGTGATTAGAGTCATTTGGGTTCTTGTTCCAATGCAGGTTCTGATTCTATGGGTCTTGAATGGGACCTGAGATCCTAGATTTCTGTCAAGTCCTAGGTAGTAGGTAACAGCCATTACTTTGAAGAGAAAGACTCTAGGGCTGGCTACCAGGAATCCTTTTGAAGTCACTAATTTACATGCTGCACAAAATAAATTTGTCTTGCTACTGAGCACCCTAGGGGCTCATTTAGCCAACACTGATTTGAGTGTGATTTTGATGTTTCCTTCTTCCTGGAGTCATTCATACATAAGTCTCCTTGCTGAGTACTTATTATGTGCTAGGTAGGCCTTGTGTTAGACTGTGGTAGTACCAAGACAAATAAGAAGTGGGTCTTGGTGTCCAGGGGCTTACAAGCAGAGATAGCTAGGTATGCCAATGCCAATAGGGCAATGAGCTGTTCAGCAGCACAGAATACAATGGGATGGAAGGAAAGAAGGGGCAAGGACCTATGCACTGGGAAGTGTGCCATTTTAGTGGGGGCATAGGGCTCAGACCCACTTGACGCAATGTTGAAAAGCTTACACAGTCACTCTTAAATAAGTGCAAATTGTGGAAGCATGACTGAAAACCAAAAGAAAATAAAGAGCAATACATGGGTTTCTTGGCAGCTTACACTTTTGAACACTCACCAAATGCTCACTCAGTTGTTTGTTTCTGTGTTTGTTTCCATCAAGATTGCTTTCTGGAGGAGATTGGCATGGAGCCCAAGCACTCTGCTTCCTTAAGGGAGTCACTGCTTTCCCAGGCCCAAGAAACCATGGGCAGGGCCCATGGCACAAGGCCCGGCCCTGCTTTCCTTAGGGCCAGAAGTACAGGTTGGGTGCCAGAGTGAGAACCATTGGTGTTTTACACATGAGAAGCAATGAGGACGAAAATGTGAGGAGGAGCAGGCAGCAGTGTGAGCATGTTGCCCTAGGTGCAGGGCAATGAGGAGCAGACACAGGGCTGGGAGGAGACCGGAACTGAAGGGTGTTGGGAGTAGGGGATGCTGGTGGTAATTTTACTTCCTTAATAGATGCAGAATGTTTCAACTTTGCTAATTAACAGAACAGCAGGCTTGTAATTCTGACAGCAGCAGGACATGAATGTGGTGGGCTTAGCACTGAAAGCTAGCCAAGCATGCCTTTGTCCTTAAGAGAAAGCACAATTCCCACATTGGGTCAGGTCCTCAAGGGTTCTTGTTGACTTGTTTTGTTTTCCCATATAGGGCTTCCAAGGAGTTAGGGACTTTTATTTCTTCTCAGGCCTTCCATAGAGGTAGTAATAGATTTTCTGTTTCTTAAGGAAAAAACTGGTCTACCATTGGTGTAGTGTTCATAGGCTAATAATGTTATCAGATACACTTTGTATCAGAAATAGCAGTTGTGGTGCAAGCTGCCTCCTGCAAAGCATGTATACTTAGAGTTCTTCTGTCACTTTTCTTCCATTTCAGCAACTGGTCGACCTCCAGCAATTCTGGTCCCCACCTGATCCCAAGAAAGAATGGGCCAGGAAGCCAGGGAGGAGTTGTTCTAGTTTTACAAAGCACACTGAGACTGAATGAAGAATTTGCTTTTGATACATGCTTTCAAAACATGTTGCTCTGATGGTGATCTGATTGTGAAGGCTGATAAATATGAAGAGGGAGCTTAGAAAGGTTTAGAGTGTTAGAGCTGAGAGACATCCTGGAGAGCATCTACTTGGATCACTAGTGTTTATATGACAGGTGATTCCACTGACCTCGTGCACCTCACTTTAGGAAGGGGTAACTTTCAGTCATTTATTTTTTTTTATCAAATATTTATTAGCCATTTACCAGAAGCCTACCAGCATGTGTACCTGATAGTGAAAACATGTTCCAATTTCATTTGTCCTGTTTGAGTTAGCGGTTAATGAACTTACTCTTTATTACATATTCTAACAGCTGGTTTTACAAAGGCCCTGGGGGAATTCATACATAGGCTCTTCAGCCAGTGCAAATAGGTTTTATATGCAAGGTCACCAATTTCTAAGCCCCTCAGCTAATTAGTTTAGCTCTACTTGGCTTTACATAATGCATGTATTGTTGAGAAGTTATTTGTAATTCAGTTTTTGGCAAATGAAAAACTGATTTAAGCCACTAAGGGAACTTCTATTTTAAAAGACCCCCAAGCAAATGCCTTTATGATGTGAAAAATCTTGTTGCTGCTGCTGTTGGGAATGGTTACTTCCTGTAATGGGTTTAGTAAATCTGGGTACTTTGGGAGTTCTTGTGGTGGGTACGCAGTCAGGACATAGCCCAGCCATAGTCTGGACTGGCTGGGGAGGCCTCTGGCCCAGGAAGTGGAAGGTTACGAATCTTAGATGAGGCCAGCACAAGATTGACATTTACCAGAGCCCATGATCGCACATGGAGGAATGGCTTGCCATTCTCGGTCCCGGACCTCGGAGTTAGAAGGAAGAGAGAAAGAAGGATGAGACTAAGGCCTCCCTCTCTGCAGGTGAGAGTGTTTGGACATAGCATACCTAATCCTCCCACTAAGTTGCCAAGGCTGGCCTTGAACTTGTAACCATCCTGCCTTGGCCTCTTTCATAGCTAGGGGTACAGGTCAGCATCACCAGCCTTGGCTTACTTTGAACTTGTACATAAACTAGAAAAAAGGCAGGATAGAATTTATTTTTATATTTTTTCAATAGAAATTAAGTGTGCATTCTGATGTAAAGAGAGTATTATGAGGAAAATATATTTCTCTCGTAAAAATAAGTTTTTTTGATACTGCAAGGTCATGAGGTAAAGGTGATTGGAAATCAAAAATGTTTCCATGCTGCGTGAGGAAGAAAAGAAAAAAAAAACAAAGCAACTCATAGGAGCTGTTTGTAAATTTCATAGTAATTGATGCTAATTAGTCCCTTTCATGAGATGTAATAGTTGTTGGTGTGGGAGATAAGGTTTGAGCCTTGCTGTATGAAGAACCTAAGGAGAGAGGTATAAAACACGGCTTGGGGCTTTGAAGTCAGTCCTCTCTTTGTCAGTGTTACCTTTTTCTTCACTGCTGCTCAGTGAGTCCACGAGCCCGCGGCTATTACCCTGCATCAGATAGTGTGTGTCAGCTTCTGAAGAGACGTAATTGCTGAATAAAAGGTTCACTACATCAGGGAAACATGAAAAGGGAGAAAGAGATGAAATGATCAGACACTGGAAATGTGATTGGTTAGATTATGACCTCTGACCTTGGACCCTGGCATTTGGTGACACACCTCTTTCTCTTCCTTGGTTGGGTGTTCATGGGGCATGAAATTTCCTCCTTCCTGGAGGAAACTAAGTCCTGGTTTGTTGGTAAAACTCATATGATGTCGAGAGACTGAAGGTAGAGACAAGCTTGCTGGGCATGCGACTCTCCTTTGTAGATTTCAGACTTGGCTTCACAGCGTGTGAACAAAAATGCTAGCATGGTGTTCATGGCCCCTGGCTCTATAGCATTGAGCTGATAGAGCTGCTTCCCTGTGAGATCCATTGTGTGATGTCTTAATGTTGATATGCAGTAGAGTCCCCAATTACTGCTCCTAGGGCATGGCTGTGGGTTGCTCTTTCAGAGTTCTTGTGAGGCACTGGAGTTCACTACCAGGGTCACAGTGGGCTAGCCTGGGGTTTGTGTATGTGTGAAAGCTGGTCCTCTTGCCCACACTCCTCATATAGGCTGGGTTGCCCTTTCAGGGCTACAGTTTTTCTACATAAATTTTTTTGCAATGTTGGTGAGTTCCAGGTGTCTGCCTCCAGGCCCCTAATAGGAACTTGGTTAGACCCTGAAAACCAAGAAGTAGTAAGACTTAAAGGACCAGACAGACAAAGTGCACTCCTTCAGGAGTTTTGTTTCTAAGGAGGGCTGGCGGTGATGTGGGGAGTGAGGGTGGGCATCATCCTTATTTTGCTTCTGGCTGTTGAGTTTTTGTAGGTTATTTTTCCCATATGTAAAATTAATTGTAATAGCTTATCTGCAAGAAGATGTCATTCAGGGTTCTGTAAACTACCTTGATGTCAGTGAACTAACTCACCAGCTACGAACTACATGCTGTCTGTGTAACACTGTGCTAGGCTCTAGAGGCACAAACAATGCTTTGAAAACATCTTGCCATTTTCAAGTACTCAGCAACCACAGGGCTTCCAATGCTGTCCTTGGGGCATGAGGTTTTGTGCTCAGTGTGTGAGTGTGTGAGGTGGGGATAACATAAGCTGTTCTCTCTTGAAAAGGGGCAAGAGAAGATCTTTTTAACCCCACCACAATGGGGATGCTCCCTGTGTTGGGCTGGGCTACAGACCTGTACAAGCCCAGATGATGGATCTGGGAGACTGAGACTTGGGACCTAACCGGTAGCAGATATCTTTATCCTGTTTCTGTTTTGTTGTCCCACAGGATCTTTTCGGAATGATGGTTTGAAAGCTTCTGATGTCCTTCCCATCCTAAAGGAAAAAGTGGCCTTTGTGTCTGGTAAGTATCTGAAAATGTTCCTTGCGCTGTGTGTGTATGTGTGTGTGTGTGTGTCTGTGTGTCTGTATGTGTGTCTGTGTCTCTGTGTGTGTCTGTGTGTGTGTATGTGTGTCTGTATGTGTATGTGTCTGTATGTGTATGTGTTTCTCTGTGTGTGTCTGTGTGTGTGTCTGTATGTGTATGTGTCTGTATATGTATGTGTTTCTCTCTGTGTGTGTGTGTGTGTGTATGTCTGTGTGTCTGTGTGTCTCTCTGTGTGTGTATGTGTGTGTGTGTGTGTGTGTATGTCTGTGTGTCTCTCTGTGTGTGTATGTGTGTGTGTGTGTATGTCTGTGTGTCTCTGTGTGTGTGTGTGTGTGTGTGTGTGTATGTGTGTGTGTGCACTCACGTCTATGGACCTGTGAGAAGAGAAGCACTGGCATTTAGCCTTGTAGCAGCTGCTTCCTCCCTACAGAGCCAGGCACATCTCACCCGGAGACTCTAGAGGACACTTGCAACAACAGACAGGTCCACTCACACCTCACACACTGCTGCCTGATTTGCCCTCTAGCAGCCCCATTGTGGCACTGTGAGAGGTTCCAGCAGGAAGAGTATCCACTCCACATGTTCTTCAGAGTTTGATCTGTTGTTTCTTAGTGTGTCACAGACTTCTCCTTATCTATTTTCTTAGCACATGGAACTAACTCAATGTTTGCATTCTCAGGTTTTGTTCTTGGTTTGTTTGCTTGTTGTTTTGTTTTCTGAATGGTAATTTCCAAATATTTATTCCACACTTCTCTCCCAGCCTATCTTATGCACCTGGGCCTCTCACCATAGAATTTGGGCATCAGCTATCTGCAGCATTCAGGCCAACTAATGCTTCTTGTAAATAGTTTGACTGGAACCTAGATGTGTGTTTGGGTAGGTAGAATGCTTGTTTCCCATGATGTCATAAACTTGGCAGCTGAACTGGAGTTCTTCTGGATCAGAACTTGGCAGAGCCTGAGCCTGAGCTGGATGGTGACAGTGGGAACAGCACAGAGGCCTTGAGAGAGAAACCTTGGTGCTACACCTTGTAGACCATGCCCTTATTTCTGGAGACTTTGTCTTGTCTGCACAAATGGCCATGGAACCACAGGGCATGAATGAGCATGCTCCCATAGTATAATAACTCACTCCACAGGCACTGCTGATTCAGCTGACGTGTCAACCATAGTAGAGAGAAGGGAGAGAGGGGGTTCCTCTGTGGAAAGCGAAACAATATTTGAATTGTCTCCACCTTACCAGAGAGGGGAGAGGGCAGCTGGTCAGTATGGTATGGGAAGGGAGAAGGTCATGAGCTAGGTACACAGGAACCATCGTCAGATACATGCACCCACAACAGTGGGTGGAATGGTATTTTCTCACAGTTGCCACTGTTAAGACAACAGAAATCCAAAAGCTGCCTTGCCCTGCTGTGTTAGGTAGTGAACCCCTCTTTACTTACGATGGAAAGCACAGCAGAACAACCTTCAGGAGGATCCTGTGATGTGGTTTCAGCAGAGAGGCAGGTATGCGACAAGTCTTAGGGTGCACTAGAGTTTGGTGTGCTTACTGAATTGTGGAAAGAGCATGTGTGGAAGTCCTGGTGGTATCATGCATTGATATGCCCCAGGCCTCAGAGCCTCAACTTGTAGTACAGGCTTGCAGCCCACTTCCTTCAATTTTATGGCCCTTAGTTAAGATGATGTCCTTCCTAGACCTTGGGTATCCTGCTGATGCCCCTGTTTATTTCATGCTAGATGTTTTCCTTCCCAAAAGTGCCTTGATCCTCTTCTCTCCAAGTTGTATTCCCCTCCTCCAGAGGCCTTTTTGACTTAGCCCATGGCTCTGACACCATCTTGTTCAGCATCCTTCAGGGACTGTGAAGACAGACATAGTATGTTCTGACATGGGGACCCTTGTCTCCTTGTTTATGGATCATTTTTTTCTATGTACAGTCAATTAGATTGTGAGTGGGGCCCAGCCAGGCCTGGGGAAGCCCATTAAGAGATAGGGAGTTGCCTTTATGGGGCCCGTGGAAGCAGTTTTCCAGGAAAGTATTCAGGGATGAGGCAGGTAGGAACTTCCTGGGGAAGGTAAGGGGCCTGGCAGTCTGCCACTCACTGCTGTGTGCCTGCATGAGCTGAGCCTGACTCATCCATGCTTGTCATGAACTTCTGGACTTAGGGAACGCTGCCCTCCCATGCCTGGGAAGGGCTCTAAGGGTGATTGGGAGATGATAACTGTCTGCATCTGAAAAGGAAAACAAAAAACTAATTACTTATTCTATGTACTCAGAGTCAGAAAACAAACATAAAAATAAAACCAAGTAGAGAACCCCCTCCCCAGTTATGTATTGCAGAATATCAGTTGTGTTCATTTTGAGAGCAAACCAAGGAGCATAGTAGGCAGAGAAATGGACCATTAGCTGTGCCCGCCCTCCTCTGCCAGCATCTCAGTTTTGGCTAGGTGAAAGAAAGCATGTTGCCATGACAACGGACATCTGGAATAGGCCAGGGCAGCCCAACCACTTCTGCATGTGGGCATGTGGGCGTGTGTGACAGTGGCTGTGTCTGTCCCTCAGTGTTCCTCTATTGTCCCAGTCCTGCCCCATCGTTCTCCATGACCCACAGCTCTGGGTTCCTGGTCTCCCAGTCACAGCACCTGTATCTCTTCTTTCTACTCAACCTTCCTGTGTAGGGCCCACTACATCTCCAGGCTTACTGCATCCTTACACTCTTACCCCCTGCCTTTGGCTATCTTCTGGCGATTCTGCTCTGGTTTTGGATCCCTTGCCATCATTTTTCACTGTTCATACTGATACTCCATGCTACTGGGGACAACCTTTTATACTCTGAACCCCAAAACTTCAAAGTGTCTTCCATAAGGTGATTTTTGAAAATGAGGAAGGAAGTTTGGGAATTGCTGAATATTAAATCCTCCAATTCTCAACATAGACCATGCATCAAAACATATTAGCATTTCAAGGCTCTGTAAAATCCTACAATAACCAACGTTATCTAATGTAACCTGGCATTTCCAACTACAAAATAACCTTGTTCCTTTTTAAAATGTGTGTGAATACATTAAAATCTTGCAGTGCTATTGTTATGTGAATCCAACTTTTGGTATGCTTCCTGAAATGTGTCTCCCTCCCACGCTACTCCCATATGCTACCCTAACTGAAGCCTGGTACCTCCTCAGGGTGTGAGTCCTCCCCCTACTTTAGTCAATGAAACAATGTCTCTCACTTTGGGCCTTCCTCCTTCCCCAGCCCTGCTTTCCTGTCTACAGGGAAGGAGAGCCATTGACATTTCTACAACAGCCAACTACCCCATCCCCATTCTCTGAATCCTTATCCTGCATCTCCTACCACCAAAGCCTTGCACAGTTAGGTAAAGGGCAAGAACTTGTTGCACAAGTGAATGATTTTATTGATGAAAGATCATGCCACCATCTGTGATGTTTAAAGATGCTGTGTTTCCTCTCACTTAATAAACAATGACTTTAGCATTGGAGCTTCGTGCTCATCTCTGCTTATCTCCTTCTAATGTCAGTATCCATCTCAGTTACCAGTGATGCAACTTCATGGATGCTCAGCCACCGAATGCCAGAATCTAACTTCATCTTACTGTGGCCATCCATGATTTTGACCTCTGTGTCTGTCTGTAGTCTTGTTCTCTTGCCTTTGACTTTTCTGTTTTTTCCTGTTTGTTGACAGAAATAGATGGCAAAGAATCCCTCTTTTCTGGAATGGCTTGATATAGTAGAGCAATTCTCACCCTTACCAGCTCCCAGCAGTTCTCACTATCACCAGCTCTACCTCCATGACTTGTCTTTATTTTTCTTCTCCTCCTGGGTGCTGTAGCCTGCCTTAGAGAGAAAGGTGCATCCCTATAAACTGAGTGCTGGATCCTTCCACCCACTGTGAGGCCTCATTTCATCCATTGTCCCCTGCTTTCCAGAATAATGCACTTTTCCTCTATACCTACTCTTCCTCTTTATTCTTGGATGTCTTTCCCATTTTGAAAAAGAGAGTATTGATCCTGCTGCCTTTTCTTGACTCTTGATCCATACAAAAGAGACACCTGCAGAGACAAAAGAGGCAATTTCCCTGCTACTCAGAGAGATTCTGAAACCCTTCTCTGGAAGATAAGTACTGGTCTCATGTTGACAGGGTTCCATACCAACCAACCCTCCAAACCACCTTTTGCCCATGAGAATCTGCTCTTCGGTTCCCATGGCTCTACTTTTAAAGTGTCCATGGGAGGTCAGGGAGAAAACTAACAGTTGCAGCAGACAGGTAGACAGACAGATGCACGCATACATGCATGAGTTCATGCACACACACTCACACACACACACACACACACACACACACACACACACACACACACACACACCTCCAAAAGTGAAAATGCTTAGGGTGATGAGATCAAGGCTAGCAGAGAAGAATACCTGAGGTGCTTCTAGCTTCTGATAACCTGTTCTGCTTCCTTTCTTCAAGTGGACATGGATTACAGTTGGGAGATAAAGTCTTCTCCCAAGGCAGATCTGGTCAAGATGATCATCAGTACAGAGAACTAGGGCGAGGAGTATGAAAGGTCTGGAGCTGGGAAACCTGTGGCTCAACTCTGTATCTGCTCAAATTCATCCCACTAGCGTAGAGGGAGGGACCTTGATGCTGGTCTTGCTCAGTGGCTTGATTTTGTTTAATCCTTTCTTTTCTGCAGCCTCCTCCAACTGTGTGTGTGTGTGTGTGTGTGTGTGTGTGAGAGAGAGAGAGAGAGAGAGAGAGAGAGAGAGAGAGAGAGAGAGAAGAAAATGCATGTATGTCTTGATGCTTATACTCATGTATGCATATACAGAGGCCAGAGGTCAACACCAAGTGTGTCCTTAATTATTCTCTACCTTATTTTTTCAAACATGGGCTTTCATCTCATCTAACTCACTGACTGGTTACACTAGCTGGCCATCAAGTTCTGAGGATGATAAGTCTGTCTGCCTCCCAAATTCTAGGGCTATAGCTCATCATGTCAGATTTTATGAGGGTGCTGGGAAATCTGAAGTCCTCACATGTATGCAGAAGGCACTTTACTTGTGGACTCATCCACCTGGTGTTCTCTTTCTGAAGTCTCTTTGTCCTTCAGGATACTCTGGATTCACTGTTTGCCAAGCCTCCCAAGGTCACCTGTGTGCTCTTGAACTAAAGCATATTCCTGAGCTCACACTTGGGAGGGACCTGGGCCACTCAGTCAGATAGGAGGTCATTTTCTATACAAGCCAGTGTAAGCTTCTTTATAGAATGCTATGGCCATGTGCATCCCCCATCTTTTTCCCATTAAATCGCTTTTAGTCCCCACTGCCAGGATGTTAGTGGATGGTTGAAAAGCAGGTGGCCATTTGTGATCATACTACAGAGAAGAGTGGCCTTTGACTAGTACAAAGTTGGTATGCTGTAGTCACTACCCTTAAGCTTCAACCCATTTGACCCCCACCCTGAGAAACTTGCTCTGCTTTATAATTTTAGTGTCTGTTAACAAATGAATTTTAAAATTATTCAATAAGCAAAGAGGAAGTTTGGAAAGTTGAAGAAACAGTAGCCGTCTTGAAGCCTGTCCTAATAAAAGCAGTGCTCACCATTTTGGTTTACTCCTCCTGGCTTTTTTCACATGTGTTTTTTAGTAAGACCCTGAGCATAGTCTTTCTAATGAGATTCGTGTGCTTCTCCATCAGATGTAGTAGGCGGCACCTCAGGCAGCCAGTGGGTAGAGGCGGCCTCTCAGCTGGGCAGAGAACTTCCCATGTATTTTACAGGAGTCCGAAAGACCCCTGGCAGTGCTGCCCTGATGTCTCTGAGGCCTCTCATATGATTGGCTTCTGGAGCATGATCCCACATCACTGGAGTCTGCAAAGACAAGTGAGTGGAGGTTAAATTTCTAAGAACAAGCACTTCTGCCTAGCTTGTTGTATCAACATAAACAGTTTTAACACTTCTTATCATTTCAAGTATGTAGAGCATGCTCCTTTTCACAGGGGGCTTCTCCTGCTGTCTCTCCAGTCCTTACAATAACCCTGCAATGTGCCCACCATCACTTTTTATCACCTGTAAGTGAGGCAGCAGAAACCTAAAGAGACTTTCCCAAAGTCACACACCTTACCTGCGTCTGTCTCCTACCTGCTCTTATTTCTCTGGGCACTCTGCAGCCTATGCTTTTGACATTCAGACACATTATTTTTCATCTGTAGTTGACTTTCCGGGATGCTTTTCTTAAACTCCCTCCTCTTGCTCCCTCTAGGGGGCCGTGATAAGCGAGGCGGACCCATCCTGACCTTCCCTGCCCGAAGCAATCATGACAGAATAAGACAGGAAGACCTGCGGAAACTTGTGACGTATTTGGCCAGCGTGCCAAGGTAAGGTGAAGGGGAGCTGTCTGCAGGGCGGGGGAGTGAACTGATGCCAGTGAGTTGAGACAGCCAATGTGCCTGCCAGGGGCCCTTGGATTGGACTCTAATTGTTCTGGAACATCATCAGCCATTGTTTACTACATCCCTATTTCCCCATCGTTCCTGCTGAGGCTCATCTGGAGTGGTGACTGTGGGCAGAGGTGAGAATCCCAGGCTACAGGATTGGTATGGGTGGGGCTGTCACAGGAGACAGCTTGGCCTGGCTTGGAGGAGTGGGAAGCTGTTTACTTTCGTGAAAACTTCTGGCTAGCCCACCTTGGCTTACATAGTAGAGGTTTCTTTTAGATTCTCTGAATAGATGCATGGCCCTTGGATGTGGGGGCAAATAAGTTCTCTGTGTCACTTGCCTAGGAGTAGCACATGGTTCAGTGACAGTCCTGCCTTCTCAAGCAAGGTAATGTTGCTTAAGGGGAAGGTAATGTTTGATTATTGAGACAGCAAGTTAATCTTACTTTTTATGTATTAATACACACACACACACACACACACACACACACACACACACAATAGATATATGTAATACATGTGTGGTATTAAGTTTCACCGATGGAGAGATTAGGGGCAAAAGGTATTAATGAAGGATAGTGAAACAGTCTCAATGTCACCCTAGAGGCATTGCCATAGACATGGTCTATGTCTTTGAGAAGGGTGGGGAGAAACCTTTGGCGAGTTAGAGTGTAAGAGCCACAAGAGCTCTTAGGAACAGTCCGGGCAAATGTTTAGGGATAGGGCTGACATTGGATGCTAGGAGCTCTCAAGGATGCTGCAGATTTTGCCTGGGACATGCCCCTATGACTGCAGCTCTGGTACCCATCCCTTATCTGGGATGCTGTTTTCTTTCTCTTAGCCAGAGTGGGTGCCTGTGGAGTGTTGGTTATGGGAGATAAGAAGTGGTGCCTTGGGCTTTCAGAATTTTCATTTTATGGGAGAATTACTAAACTAGTCAGAGGAGCTTTAAATTCTGCTCTGTCATCTCGAGGAGACCTGGGATATTTTTGAATAATGTGCTGATTAAGTTCTTGAAGCAGGTGTCAAGTGAGGCAAGCAGCACATTCCAGGAAGCTCCAGGGAAGGAAATGTAAAGGGCTTGGAGGATGTTGATGGGCAGGTGGTAAAAGGAGTTTTAGGAGCAGTGTCACATGCTGAGACACATGTTGAATAGAATGGTGAGCCCTGGAGAGCTCTGAGCAGAAGGCTATAAACAAACAAATGTGGGAAAGGATCTTTCTTTTTTTCTTGATGATATCCACAGGGGTCTTGTACTGCAGTGAAAGAACCTTGGAATATACCCAAAAAACCTTTAAAGTGTGAGTGCATGACAGTGACTGGAGAATTAAAGAGCCTGGAGGTCTGTAGAGAGAAAAAAAATATTCCCATCCAACTCTGAGCAAGGAGGTGGTTGGTGGTCGAAATAAGCCATGATTGCACTATATGATTTGGTAATTTAGCCCTGCTAGGGCTAAGCAGCTTTTAAAAGTGCCTTCCCCAAGTGCACTGGTACTAGGTGTGAGTCAAGGCATTCTCTGAAGCAATTTACTGGGGTTCTTTTCGACTCCCAGGGGAAGCAAAGGCCGCATTTTTCCTTTTCCGTGTTCATGACATCCCTACAGCCAGACAGGCTCATCCTTTCTTTAGAATAAAAGCTGAAGAGTTGTAAGAGCACACTTTCCTTCATTCTGACTTGTTAAGCAAAGGCTGGGACAAAATGGATTGGAAGCAATTAAGAAAGGAAGAGATTTCTGCTGGGTAAAAGATTAAGCCCAAGAGGGGCTGAGAGGAAGGTTGTGAGAACAAAGGAGAGGTGGCAGCACTGTCTGCAAGGGGCACACTGTGTGCTGCTCTCTGCCTCCCAGAGTGGCAGCCTGTGCCCCCTTCCAGGTCACATGGGCTTATTGCAGCTTCCAGTGGGTGCAGTGGGTGGGAGGCAGGAAAGCTGTTGTGATCTTCAGTAGCAAGAATTGTCTGTGACTTCTTTGCATCCCCACAAGGGGACCTCTATTCCCTGGAATTGTGGGCAGCAGCTGCCATCTACTAAGCAGTTGTGCACACCAATCATTCTCTATTTCTATTGGCTGGATGCTCACACATCATCACTTATGGGTCCAGAATCTGCAACGGAATTATTCTAAAGACCGTGACATGTGGTGGGAAAACTAAGACCTTGGTGTGCTGCTCCTCCACCTAGTTGTGGCTTTGTGTGTGAAATGAAGCTACATCAGGTGGGTGATTCCGATGAAAAGAAATGATCGATTCTGGGTCATGGTCCAGGATGCTGAAAAGAATAGGTTTCAGTTTAAAGATGGAGTGTTTATTACAGGCTGGTTGGTGTGCTCAAAATCTGTAGGTGACATTTGATAGTCATTTATTTGTGCCCTTATTTATTATTTAGCAAATATTTAGTGACTCTATATGCCAGGCAAATTGAGGATTTATGGTTAGCAGGAGGAGACATATTGAGGAAAGTAGAAGTCTAGGTGTTTCTCTATCCAAGCTGGTAACAGTAAAGGACAGTGCAGTAACTGTACTGGAGCTCAAAAGGTGCTAGCAGAGGAAGGCAACTGAGAGGTGGAAAGGTCTGGACTGTAAGGGACCAGCCTGTTTAGAAAAGATGATTAGCCACAGTCATGATAGTTAGAAATGAATGGTCTGTCATGCTCTCTGCTGTGCAGGGATGCCTCATACACCAGGCAGAGTGCTGTCAAAGGAGCCTCACAGCAGCATCCACAAATGGGAGAAGAGAGAAACAGCCCCTGACTTGGTCAGAGGCACTGCCCAGAAGAGGAAGGATCCCTGTAGTTTACTGGTGCATCCCTAGTACAAGGAAGGGATCTGGACTCTAGTGAAGAACCTGCCCACCTGGGAGCTGTCCAGCAGGAGCAGCAGCAGCTCTCTGCTCCTACTCAGGTCACTGGACACAGGACAGTTTTCTGGAAGGGATGTTGTAGGAAAAAAAAATGACTCTACTGAATCAGATTGTGTTTCTAAGTCTCTTTCCTGTCCTGAGTTCTAGGTTGCTGTGATACTGGAAAATATATACCACATAAACTCCACGATCTCAAACCAGCAGGCACATCCTACTCTGGCTCTCTAAATGATCCATTGACTGGCATCTTGTCTATAACTTCAGTCCCAGGACAACTGCTTTCTGGTCTCCTAAGAATCTTGGTGAAACTCTAGGGGTATTACCCGGGGCCAGAGATCAATCAAGGGTATAACAGTTCACATCAGTTCTGTTACTCATCTGGGCCCCCTTTGTGAGGCTGCTTGCCTCACTTGACATGAGTTGAGGTCTTTTCTCCTCTTGCTTCTGATGAATTTGGAGTCCTCATCCTGAGTCTCTTCTAGGCATCTTATTCTGAGAAATCATGGGTTGTAAAAGTCTTCCTTCCACTTACTGACCTCAATACATACTCACTGAGTGTCTACTATGAGCCAGGCCCTAGACAGGAGTCATTGTAAGCTCTCGTATCTTTTCTCACTGACACCTATCATACGCTTATCTAAGTTTTTCTTTTCCCTCTGGTCTGCTATCTGCTTGTAATTACTTGTATGTGAAAGAAGTGGGAAGGAAATGGATATGATCAGCTGATGAATATCCCTCAGAATTGAGAGATAGGGTTGAAAATGCAAACCGGGAGTAAGTAGATGTCTAGGCATTGTTCACAGTGTGGATTGTTGGCAGCTGACCGAATGCTTGAGGTATCCAGTAAAGGTTGTTTCTGTCACAGCAATGTGCCCCTTTTCAGCATCACTGTTATCTGGCTTTGTCATCCTTTTGCTGCTCCTAAGGTACCAAATGATGTACAGCCATCAACTCTGCTTTTAGCAATGCTGCTAAGATGCTGAGTGCTGTGTCAAGGAATGCAAGTGTCATAGCATCGAGGAGAGATGACAAGAAATTAGGATGGGTTATTCTTTAATGCCAGTCAAACCAAAGTGCCTTTATTTGTAGCTTATTATTTGATAATATTTGCACCTCTTCTTTTGATGCCAGCAAAAGATAAATTGGGCTTAAAGCCAGACCTGTCTTTGTGCTGCATCACTGAAAAATAAGAATAACCAGAAAGACAGCTAAAGGAGGAGGGGGGGATTGCAAAGGTTTCCTCATACTGTTTTTAGCACAAGGGGACTGGAGCTATCCAAAGTGATCCAAGCACTCTGCTATAAGGACCCGTCAGGCAGTGCTGTTGTGTCCTGAGACAGTCGATTAAAGGAAGGTACAGGGAGAAATCAAAGTGATGGAAGGCCAGAAAATAGGACCAGTAAGGACAGTAGCCCAGTGTTTATATTTACATTTGCCTAAAATTCTGTTTTAAAAGCCATTGTAAATTGATTGTGTTGCCCGTGTCGAAGGTTTATTGTTTCTATTACAGTTTCCACATTTTACACATATTCTTCAGCATTATCAGCTAAGTGTCCTGTTGTTAGCTGTTTGTAACATCAGTCTCAAAGAGCAAATAGTGTTCTATTATGTGGCTAAGGAACATAAAACCACAATAGTAACTGCCACTGTTAGTTATGGCTCCCTTAGAGCAAGGCCTGCCTTTGCAGAAAGGGGTGGGGAGGTAGCATATATTCACCTCCAGGTCTTAGTTCCAACCACTTGCAGTCAAGAAACATGTGGCCTCAGCTTGTATAGTGTAATATGACATTGAGGGGCAGCTTTAAAAGGTGTGGGGAGGCTTGGGGAAAACACCCAAATTTAAAAAAGTAGCTAGGGCAATATGAGTCTTTCTAGGCCTGAAGAGGGAGGGCTTAGGAGGAACAGAAAGGCTCCAGAGCCGTGGGTTTGGGGGAGAGATGGTGCCGGCACACAGTGACTCCCTAGTGGGAAGGGGACAGGGACTTGATATCATGACCTTAACTCTCCTCTCCTCTGTTCTCCTGCTTGCTGTTGGCTGAGTGCTCCCAGAAGTCAGATGGCTAGGGAGCTACTGATGTTGATATGGCACAGCCTTCTAAGACCTGCATAGTATAGACTAGGCTTGCATGGGTGCTGATGAAAGGTTTGTGACCTAGGGTGAGACATGGGCATGTTAATCCACCTGTCTTACTCTAGTATTCTAACTTTTAACTTGGAATTACCTCATCAAGGTGTTGCAAAGAAATCTTTTGGTCACTCAATAATCGTTGCTCTCTCCCACCAAGGAGGGATTGATAGTAATAATTTAAAGTGGATAAGCACTTCACTCTGGCCCCCAACTTGAGAGGCTGAGCATGACCTTTACTCTATACTTCCCACAGCTTCTTCTTCCTCCAGCATGCCCCCAGGTACAGCCACTGCCTGGTGTTAGTATTCAGGCATCTGTACTGGCCTGCCCTTGGGGTCCTGACAGGATACATCTTCAGCTGTAGCCACTAAGAGCACCACCTGTGCACATTCACTATGGTCCCTTTTAAAAGGTCCTTGCCTACCTCCCATCCTTCTCTTTTCTCTATTTCTTTGCCTATCTCTCTGTCTCTCCCTCTCTCCTTCCTTCTCCCCCTCCCACCCCCCATCTCTTCTACTGATCCTATCCCAAGAGGCAGGTGTCCCCTTCCTCCTTTTACCTTTCACATTCCCCCAATAAAAAACCTCTTCACCCAAGCTCTGTTACTTGGCATCTCCCTCTCACAGGCCATTTTTTACAATTACAACACGTGGAGTCTTGTGTTTATTTTCTCTTACTGTTTTTTGTTATACTTTACCCCATATTTCCACAGTCCATATACTGTCCTGTTTTGCTTGGTTTGGGGCTCAGCAAAGTGGTAGTGCTAGTGTCATTTGAGTTTCTGTGAGGAGCTTTTCTGCTTAGAGTAATAAGCAAAACATGGATGAATCTTCAACTCTAATTCTGAGTGAAAAAGAAGCAATGTTTGACTCTGAGGGGACAAATTATTAATGGAAGATTAATGGGGTACTGAAGTGTCTCTTGTGAAGTTCCTCTTAGTTAAACAAGGAAAATCAATCATGATTTGAAGAGGCATGATTTGGCACTTTGAGGAGGTGCCATAATTGATATCTATACCAAAGAATAAGTGAAACTCTTTTCAATTCATTGATTGCTATTAGTAAAGGTTGTGAAGTGCTGATACATTGCAGAGGGTAGATTAGATCTCTTTCTGTGGCCTGGAAGAGTCCGGCATGAACAGCACCTGAGATGGGTGCTCGATGCAGAGTTGAGCTCAGTGCTGTGGGCTTACAGCATGGGGCACCTTCAGTGTTGTTGCCTTGGGGTGGGGGTGGGAGAGCACTCGGAGACTCTTGTTTTAAATTCCAGGGATGGGGCAGTCCAGGCAGAGTGAAGGGCTCAGGGAAAGGGGAACGTGAGGCAGGGAAGGTCAGAGGGTTTTTTAATTAAGTTTCAAAAATGCAGGAGGATAGGAACATAAGAACTTTTGAGAGTGGCAGAAAAGAATCCCAGAGATCCAGTTACAGCGTTTTGCTGATAGTCATTCATAAGGAGAAGGACAATTAACTTTGCATTTTTTAGAGGATTGGCTTTGGCAGCTGAATGGAAGATGGAGTGGAGACGGCTGAGGCATGGACAGTTGTATTAATATATATGAAGAATTATAATAATGGCCAGCATTTATTGAATACTTACTAGATCAGCCCTGGGCATTGCTACAAGGAACTTACAAACATTGACTTAATTCTCACAACACTTTTGAGTAACACTATTATTCCCTGTTCACATAAAGGGAAACTGAGGCCTGGGAAAGGTAAGTGACTTGCCTGTTGGGGATACAGCCAGTATAATTTGAAGCTAGATGACCTCTAGTACCAAAGCCTGTGTTTTACGGGTTGAGGAGACGGGGGAGCCAGAGTAAAGGGTGTGGCTGTGGTGATGGGGCACAGGGGGCTGACCTGCATGGTGAGAGGTGGGCTCAAAGGTGGCCAAGGTGGAATTGGAGAAGAAGGGGAGGAAGTAAGGAGCTGGGTCCGTGTGCTATTAGCCATGGGCTGCAGCCATTCCATGCTTCCAACCTGCTTTCCCAAAAGTTCCCTGGAAGCCAGATGTAAAGATCCATGGAGGCAGGAAGTGCAAGTGGCCATTGCCAGGAACCTGGGCTTCTGCCGGCCCAGGCTGATGTGACTGAGGGAGTGTGGGACAGTGGAGAGGGTAGGGTGGGTAAGTGTTTCAGAGTTTCTTCCTCATGTTCAGTTCCAGACAAGGAAACTCAGCTTGTTTATGCTCAACTGTGGAAAACACCAGATTGTACCAAGGGATGTAGGGAAACCATAACTGCAATTAAACTGTGGGGTTATTTAAGGAGATAAAGACTGTCAGTAGCAGGGACCCCCCCACACACACACGGTTAATCTGATGGGTATAGTGTGCCGCATGAGAGTGTGGTGATGGTCTCCCTGCTCTTTCTCTTTGTTTGGGTCTGCAGTTGGTCTTTCATACTGCTGCCTGCCTGTTTTGAGTTTCGAGCATCTGCCCTGTTCTGAGGTCAGGCACATGTTTCTGGACTTAGTGGTCAGCTGATACGCAGCTAGAGGTTGGTTCCCTCCTCTGACCTGTCCACTGCCATGGGACTTGGCAGGTCTGTGCAGGACTGGTGGGGCTGGCTGTTGCAGGGGCTAAGAAGAGCTGTGACAGGTTGTGGGGAGGAAGGGAAGAGCAGGGCAGAATGCTTCACATGCAGAGACAGCGTTTGCGACTCCCTGGAGGAGGACAACCCAGGTCAGCAGAGGCAGAAACCATGCAGGTCTGAGTTACTGTGAGGAGCAGTCCTGAGTGTTCCGAGAGCCAGGAAGTGCCTTTAGGGGATAAATCAGCCCTGCATGACAGATCCTGGTAGAAGGTTTGTTGTGTCTGCTCCGTGTGTCTTCCATGTGCCTCATAGAGGGGACACTGGGGACTGCTACTGGCCTTGTGGAAGGATATAGTGTGCTAGCAGAGGCAGAGAGGCTTGTGAAGAATTATGGACATGTGTGCAAATTCTGTGGGGACTTCTGACCCAGAAGAGCTGCCCTCTGCAGGAGTGTGTGTGTGCTCACTAACCCTTCGCTCGCCTATGGCCCACAGTGTGCGCGAGGGTTAGTTGGGGTGAAACACAGAAGCAGCTCAGACCCAAACCGCTGACTGCATGTAGCGTGTATGTTTCCGCCAGCCCGCCAGTCTGGGAGCCCCAAATAACACTCTGAGACTCTGTATTTGATACAATCCTGTTGGCCAGTTACCATTATTGTTTATGGGCTAGCTCTGTCTTAATTATTAACCCATTTCTACTTATCTAAGTATTTCCACGTGGTCGTCTTATAGGGGAGCCGCGGCGGGCGTCCTCCTTCCTCCCTGGGCTACATCTCGACTCCTCCCTACTCCTTCCTCTTTCCTCCTCCTGGTCTCCTAGCCCCGCCTATCTTGTTTCCTATTGGCCACAGAGCTTTATTAACCAGTATGAGAAACATATATACAGAATAACATCTCCCATCATCTCCTCTTTTCTTTTCTTTACCTTGCCTTGCAGGTCATTCCTCGCACTGCTTCCTCAAAGTCAGGTTAGAGCTCTGCTTATGTCATGGTGGTAAAGCTACAGGATAAACACATAGTAAATACTGAAGAAATGAGTGTACATGTCTAATGTCTGGCCCTCTTTTTAAATTGGAAAGATATTTCTAAAGTGTTTTTAATTGAAAGCATGGAAAAATGAAAATCTTTTGGAAAGTATAACTCTACCACCTAGAGATAATGAGTTAATATATTCTTACATTTCCTTCGAGCTCATTTAAAAGAACATAGAGAATCATACCATTTATCCTATTTTCACTTAGTTTTATACCACCAAATAGTTTCTTAACATTATCAAGTTGTTTCATGGGATATATCATATTTAAATTGAGCCCAACAGAAGTGCCTTAGGGTTTCTGTTGCTGTGATAAAACTGTGACCAAAAGCAGCTTGGGGAGGAAAGGGTTTATCTCAGTTTACCGTCCCAATCACAGTCAGGAAAGTCAGGACAGGGACTCAAGCAGGAACCGGAGGCAGGAGCTGAAGCAAAGGCCATGCAGGAGTACCGCTTCCTGGCATGCCCAAGGGGGCACCACTTACAATGAGGCATGCCCTCTCACATTAATCATTAATCGAAAAGAAAAAAAAGAAAAGAAAAGCAAAGAAAGGAAAAAATAAATGTCCCACAGGCTTGCTACAGGCCCATCTAATGAAGGCGTTTTCTCACTTGAGGTCTCCCTTCCCAGATAACTCTAGATTGTGTCAAGTTGACAAAACACTAGCCAGCACAATAAGACATCTAGATTATTTCTAAAACTTTACTGTCATAAATAATTCCCCTTAAGCACCATTATATGTAAACATTTATCTACATCTTCAGTGGTTTCTTTTAACTTTTTTCAGATTGTAATATAATTACAACGTTTACCCCTCTCCTTTTCTCTCTCCAAAACCTCACATATACTCATCCTTTCCCAGCTCTCCTTCAAATTCACAACCTCTTCTTTTTCTAATTGATATTACATGCATGGTATGCACATTGCTAAATATAGCCTGTTCAGTCCACACAATGCTACCTGTGTGGTGTCCACGCTGACCTCCAGGCACTGGCCAACCACTTGGTGGCTCTGTCTTGGGGAAGGTCAGTTCTTCTATGCCCAGCTTTCCTCAGTTGCCTATAGATTCAAGTGGTTTCTCTGGTATAGATTGGTGGCCATTGTGGACATCTTTATTAAGGTGGATAAACACACATTGCTTTCAAGATTCCTGACTTATACTCCCAGTCTGAGTGGCTTCAACTTCGAATTCTTACTTTAACACATATTTAAGTGTATTTGCTCACCATTGCCCAGGAACCACTGTCCATCATTCCCACCATCATGAAGAAAACCCATCGTATATTACACAGTGAGGTGTGAGCCTGGTGGTGTAAAGCTAAAGGGATTGTCATTGTCATAGGTGTCACAGGACCTGCACTTATAGGTCTCTCAAGAAAAGGGTTTTTTTTTCCTTTCCTAAAACAGCATGGCCCCTTAACAGAGACCTCACAGAAGTATTCAGAGCTGCTGTGACATGTAGCAAAGACAAGACTATTGGTGTCCTTGGTGAACCTCTAGCTTTCCCTCTGTGTGTGTTTTAGCCTGTCAGCTGGTTGAACACTCAATCCCTGGCTTGGCTCAGTGAAGCTGTCAACCTCCTCTATGCCCAGCTGAACCGGAGGCCTTAAATGCCCTCTATCAGGAATGTGAGGCCTCCTAGGTGTTCATCTCTGGGCAGTTCAGGTGTGGTCTTTAACATCTTGTTTAGGCTGCTGGAGTCCGTAGTTCTCCAAGAGCAGGCTGATTAGGAGGCCAAAGTGTCTGCTGTAATCTTGATTAGGCAGATTTCAATGTCAGGCTAAATAAGACCCAATGTAGTCATGCCTTCCCAGTGTTCATGCTAGGCAATCAGGGTGATCTGAATTTAGTGAGGACTCATTTGGTTGGGGGTCTGAAAACAAGAGAGCCCCTTGCATACAGATGCTGAGAGACAGCCTAGCAACGAGGTGGTTGTTTTTTGGTTTAGTTTTAGTTTTTCTTGGTGGGTTCCGGATTTGGTGCTATTTCCACCTCCCTCATTTCAGGGACATTTCCAGCATGTTTCCCATTCATTACTTTCCACATTCATCAATGGTTAGGTCGTATGCTGCGCCCTTTGCTGGTCTTTGGAGTAGTACATGTTTGTAACCATCTGTGAGATCCTGATGCTTCATGGCACTAGCTTTGTACCGAGGCTGCCTTTATTAGCTCCTTTTGGCAATTCAGGTGTGCTGCCACCAAGTGGTTGAGTACCTTTGCTCCGCCACACCGGAGGACATGAAGAGGCTCCAAATCAGTAACACCCTGTGGTCTTCTCATCAGGTCTTATGTTTTCCAGCTTTACTTAAAAAAAAAAAAAAAAAAAAAAAAAATATTAAATACTAACATTTAAGGTGTCATAGACATTATTGTTCATCCATTACAAAATATGTTTAATATAAGCTTTCTCTGATAATATGTAGCAAATGCAAATAAAACATTGTATGTGGGAATGGCTAGCCTAGACACAAAATTGTCAGCTCAAACTGGGCATTTTATAATGATGCTATTTGGGAGGAAATATGTTTAAAAATAGCATATAAGTAATAATTCCTGTCTTTCTGTTGTAAAAATCATATTTAGAAAAGCTAAAGAAAAGCAAAACCCTGTTATTGGCTCATCTTTGGTCTTAGCAGAGTAGAAGTCACAGTGCCCTGGGCATTATTATCGCTCAGAACACCCACAGTCTTCATCACCATTCTCATCAGCCACAGAGATAAAAGTCTTCATTTGTCCTTTCAAACCCTTCTTTTCAAGCACTGTTCCTCTTTGTACACAAAAGACAAGAACTCGGGAGAACACACTTCCCTGGACTTTCCCTGTGCTAATACCCTCTATTGAAAGGTATTTGCCCACCATCTCATGGTGTCTGGAATCGCCTCTCCCTCATCCATCCAGTATTGTCGAAGAAGAACAAATACTTGAACAAAATTTGAAAAAGACCATTGAGCCTTGACAGTTTGTCACAGGTAGAAGAAGGTTTGGTCTCTCTCATGAGATCAGATTGTCCATAAGACATGTGCTCTTGAGAACAGGGAAGGGTTGCAGAGTGGTTCTCGCTACTTAACTCTGAGTTTGCAGAGCACCAAGATAAAGGGCAGTTCCTCACTCCTAGACTCCTCGGAGGCACTATCAGGAATCTTGTGAATGTGAAGTCACCAGACTAGGCCTCCTTCAGGACATCCCCTGACCCCTGTCAGGAGCTGCAAGGGATCTGAGGCTTCTGCTGGGCCAAAGCATGCACGGGGATGAAGCATGCACAGGGATGGAGTGAGCATGCACAGGCCTGGAAGCAGCAGGAGTGGTCTAGCTCATAGAGGAGGCGCTGCTGTTTCTAAACTGAGTGAGGAATGACAGCCAGTTCTCCAGAGCCCAGACGGAACACTCTTGTCAGCATGGTGACTCATCGAGTACAAATATGTTTCCGGATAATACACTGACAATCCCAGTGTGTGTCCTGACGGCTCGGCCTCTTTTCTTCCAGAAGCTCCTTCTCTCCTAACTTCCAGTTGTGTTAGGTCACTTGAGGACCGGGTCTGGTGTGGGGTGCTCAAAAGCCCAGATGCCAGAACATTTTCTGCCTCACATCTCTCAGACCGTTCTGTCCACGGATGGAATTTTATCTGTTTTCATCACCAGTCATTGATGTGCTGGGTTTTGGCCTGTTGCCTGAGCCAAGGTCTGAACCTGTGACACACCCCATCCTGGTTCCTTGTGGGAAGAGAACATCTTTGATTTCCAGATTGGGATGTGGGAAGCCCAGGCTTTCTAACTGGTCAGCTGAAGAGAAACTCACTGTTGTAGACTTGTAGTAGGGACAGCCAAGCTCTTCCTTAAACTGCCCAGTTCTGAGCACGATGGAGTGCTCGCTCAGTTCCGGGGACAGTTGCTTACATACATCAACACCAAGGGGCTGGCCAAATGATCCTATGGTCTTTTCAGCCTGTTCTCAGTTGCAGACTATTTGGATAGTTTGGTGGCACCAGTTTTTTGCCTCTAGGAAGGATCACAGTCTGGTGGTTATGTTTCCAGAATTTAGGTTAAAGATAAACCCAAATGCAAAGTGTGCCCAATGGCAGCAGTCTAGTAACATGGAAATTCACTCTTTGGTCTAGTGAAGATGTGAGTAGTAGTCACATTGTTACTTTTTTAGGTTAAAATAGGTTTTTCCATCCTTCTGACTTAATGAGACGGACAGATGGAGAAACCATAGTGGCAGGGCTTAGGTTTGCTGAGGAGAGTGGAGGGCTGAGGAGGCAGAGGAGGGGGCAGTGAGGAGGGCTGTGGAGGCAGAGAGCAAGTACAGAGGCTGTGGGACTTGACTTCCAGATTTTTCTTTCTTTCCACCCATTGCTTTGGTTATTTCATTTCTGCTTCATGGTTTTTGTGACCCAGGAGAAAGTATAGAGATTGTTTTTCTAGGCAGACATGTCAATTTCCCTCCTACCTGTCCCTGGACCTACTCCTCTGCCCCCTCCTAGACTTCCAGAAGTGAAATGGCTGCAGTCTTCCTAGAGTGTCCAAGGCAGTCTTCCCTCAAAGAGGGTAGCTCCCTCCCCATCACATGCCAGACCAACTGCCTCTGCCAGTAATGACCTCGCCTCGCTGATGACAAATGTGGCATTGGGGTTATGCAGCAAGTGCTTAGCATCTCGCAGGGGGCTCTTACAGAGGGAGGGGTCTTCTCCTTTGGGAGGATGCCTGCTGCCCTTCTCACACTGGCCCCAGGGATTTCTGTGACTCCCTTTTGCTACAGCAGTGCTCTTTTGGCATATTCGGGATGGGAAGTCTTTTCCTTCCTAGCCATGCTTCACCTTCGTGTTTGTTAAAGGCAGCTTTAGAGATGCCATATGGACAAGAAATTCCATGGAGTAAGCTTAAACCTCTGACCTGGCGCTTGGTGACCATGCATGAAAATACTGGGTGGAACTCTGATGCCTCAGTTACTGCTATTTAATACTTCCCTTTTCCTCTTTCAGGGAGAAATACTGAAACAGTCACTCCCTGCTCCTGGCATTTGTAAGCAGCCTCATCTGGGTGATATTAGATAATGAGTTTTAAAGAGCTGGAAAGCACCAGTCTTCCTTATTTGGCCTTCACTTCAGGTTCCCCTGAGTCAGGCTCAGTCCTGGTAAACCTGGAGAGCACAGCTGGCCAGGGGTACATCCTCATCCTGGAAGTGGACAGAAGCACAATAAGCCTTAATTGCTACAGCCTATGCTAGAATCACTGGGGTTGGAGGGCAGGCATTGAAAAATCACACAGCCCCAACCCACACAAGTCAATCAGAATCTCTCAGATCATCCCATTTCTTAACATTGTAACATAACATTTGCAGACTTGTATTATATCTCATTCATAGCTATCCTTGGCTGTTGGTGACCTGTAGGCTGCATTCTAGAACTCTTTACAGGTGCATTTAATGTTCTAAGTTTCAGTCAAACCATCCTTTTGTACTACCATGCCTATCCTTCTGGCCCTCACATAATAGGAGATTCAGAGACAAAAGATGGATCGTTGTGTGGCATAGAAAAGATACCAATTGGTACAACCAGCATGAGGACCTGTGACCCATCCACAGCATCTACACTTGAAAAAGAAAATAAAGGTAGAGATTAGCTGATGTCTGGGGCTCTCTGTCCAGACATCTGAGCCTACACACCAGGCCAATGAGAGACACTGCCCCAAAAAACAACAACAACAACAAAAACCCAAAGTGTATAGGAGTGATAACCAACATGGCATCCACATATATGAGCACATTTATGCAAGAGCTCCAAGGCCCCCACATACATGTGAACTTATATGAATATACACAGCACCAAACCTTTAGAATAATGACTGATAAAGGGGACATTCTTCCAGTGAAACAGAGCAAAGGCAAAAACCAAATGTTTGGATGAATTAGTAGGCTCCCTATGTGGCTTCAATGGCAGCTAAATTACATCCCCGTAGAATACCAACTAATGGTGGCCCTGCAGTGACCCAATGGGAAGACATCTGTGGCAGGCACAGGGCGTCCTCTGCTCCTACTCCTCCCTTTGGACAAACAGCTGTGGAGAGGCCCTCCTCTGTGAAGGATGGCCTAGAGAGCTGTTAGTGGGAGCAAGCATTCGTTACTGGCAGTACTCTCCAGAGAATGGCTCATGCTCCAGAAGGCAGGGCCTCCTCCAGTGTTCCTGTTACTACCTCTGATTATACAGATTACAAAAGCTCAGAGCAAGTGCTAATGTGTCCTTAACAGTTTCTTTAACACCTGCTGGCGCTGGTTGTGTCAGAAAGCTGGTATGGCCTAGTCTGGGGCAATCAGCAGAGAACTGGCAAAACTCCATGAGGGGCATAAAGCAGGACCTGGATGCAGAGGTCAGAGCCAGAGCTCTGTGTGTTGTGAGGGTGGTGCAGAATGCCAGTGGGGATGAGTTCAGGGAGCAGGTCGCCCTTTTTCTTTGTGTTCATTCAGTTCACAGGAAGATTTAAGGAACATGGGAGCAGTGCAGAGCCAGGGCAAGTGGAAAGTGAGTGGCTTGTTTGAGGATACTGTTCTTTCCTTTCTCGGCTCTCTGCTCCTGGTGATTTCTCTAAGTATAGAAATCCAACCAGGAGCCACGGGTAAGATCTCTCCAGATTCCTCTGTACCTAGTCTGCAGGTGGCATTCTTGTTGGCAGCTGTAACACTACAGCAGGGGGATGATATTAAACAGGAAGTCCCTAATGTGACTTTTCCTTCCTCTCTGAACCCATCCCTCAGTGATCAGGCTAGCCTTTGAATTTGTTACCATCTCTTGATAACTTTATAAATAGGTCTGACTTATTGGTAGGCTCTGCTCCATCCCAACCCAAACACTGGTCTTTCCACTAGTGGTCTACACTAGTATTCACACATGTACATGTACACACACCCCACACACACATGTATGCATGCATACACATGCACACACACACATATGCACAAGCATACCCACCTGCTCTTGCACATGTACCCACACACACAGCACACATGCACAAGCATACCCACATGCACATGCATACACACACACACACACACACACACACACACACACACACAACAGGTATACCCATATATACCCACTTGCACTCAAACATGCACACCCATGTGCTCACACGTGTATACACACACACACACACACACACGAGAGAGAGAGAGAGAGAGAGAGAGAGAGAGAGAGAGAGAGAGAGAGAGAGAGAGAGAGAGAGAGAACTAACATCCAGCCAACAAAGCAGCCCTGGTAATGTATGCACAGGAGAGCAGCCCTGCCTCCTCTGTTGGTCAGCTGGAGGGGAGTTTGTGGCTGATCTCTGTGCCCTAAGCCATCACCAGGATGTGTTCATATTTTATTTGTTGTAGTATCTATTTACAGTGGGAATCCCAGACATTCATGGGAACAAGGTGAATCCCAGGTGACACAGTGGCTGGGATGAAAAGAGTCAGGCCAGAGCACAGTGAAAACCAACTGATGGTGGCCTTACAGTGACCCAGTGGAGAGAGGTCAGGGTGGCCCTCATTCCTGAATTAGGGCTTTTGTATTCACACAGGTTGCACCAAACATCTATGATTTCTTAACCTTACCTTGTGGATATTATCGCCTTGCACTGACTTTCATGTAAGGGATAAATTACATATTGTATATAAAGTAATTGCCATGCACAGAACCTCAGATAATGAGTAAAAGTTAGCTTTTATTAACATATGAATGTCTCACTTCTACCAAACCAGTTGTTTCATGTTGCCGTGTTTGGGGGTCTACTTGATGCCTCTCCAGCCTGAGTTTTCATCTTCACAATGTAGTTCTCCAACCCAGTGTGGCTGCGGGTCCCTGCTCCCTTTCTAGACTCCACTGTTCCCGTCTCCTGCTGGTTACGGAAGAGCAGCACTCAGATGGTCCTCTGCCCCAAGGATTTTGCATGAGCTGTTCTTTCTGCCTGAGTTCTCTTCTTGGTCTTCCCTTAGCTAGTAACGTCTCAGTGATTAGGTCTCTGCTCTCCAGGTCACTTGTCCTTGTTATTTATCCTCTTTAGCTGCAGTCCTGCTTCTATTACTCCTTCTAGAATATAACTTCCATGCTTCTGTCTTTGCCCATATTTATGTTCCAAATCCCTAGTGTTAGGCCAGCTACAAAGTCAATGCTCAGTAAGTACTTATTGGGTGAATAAATTAATAGATAGTGTGATAGAGTTATGTGACAATGTGTTTCTTATGAACACCTTCATAACTAGGTCCTCCCTTTTTTGCTTTTTCATTGTGTGTGTACATGTGCATATACATATACTCATATATGTACAGGTGTGTGTGTGTGTATGTATGTGTGAGTGTGTGTGTAAGCCAGAGGCCAACCTCATTATGAGATAGGATCTCTAATTAGCCTGAAGGTTTCCAAGTAGGATAGGCTGGCTGACCAGCAAGTCTCAGGGATCTGTCTGTCTCTCCCTTTACTAAACTGGAACCACAAACATATCAGCACATTTCACTCTTTGTGTGGATTCTGGGGGACCACACTCAGGTCCCCATGCTTGTATACTTTATTGCACCCCATCCCTAAGTCTTCCCTTTGAGACATAGCAATCTGTATAGGGACATAGATATTGATCACTTGGAACCTGTCCATAGTTACCCATGGGACAGGTGTCTTGCCAGGTAAGCTCGCGGTTAGAAGACCCCTTCAGTTTAGAGAGGAGTAGGAGGGGTACATAATAAGAGAGGACTGCCTTGGGGAAGACCCCTGTAAATTGAGATCTGAACTGTGATTAGAAGTTCTCTAAGCAGAGGTGGGGCAGGAGTGGGCGAGCACAGAGACATGGATGGATGGGCGAGCACAGAGACATGGATGGATGGGCGAGCACAGAGACATGGAGGGATGGGCGAGCCCAGAGACATGGAGGGATGGGAGGCAAGTGTAGCACAGAGGGAAATGGAAAACAATTGGGAAACGCAGGAGTAACATGTTGTCTGTTTTATGGGATGATGACCACTGTGACACGGGACACCTAGGAAGAAGAAAAGGTAGTATTAAGAGCTAGTCTTTGGTCACACGATTGTGAGGTATATCAAGAGTGATTCGCTAAAGTGGCCAGGATAGAATCTGGTCAGACAGGTGGGCTTTGCTCAGTCCTCTCCTGAGATGGAGTGCAGGGGTCAGTGGTTAGGAAATGAGACTGGAGGAAGTGGCCCTTGGCTCCCTGAAATCAACTGTACCCAGTGTGATGCCATAGAGTAGGGTTGCCACTGATGGGTACTTAGTGCTGCTGTCCAATTACCATCATGACTGTGACTTGAGACACCTAGTCCTTACTCCCCAGGATAATGCCATTGAGTATTCTAATTTGAGAATCTGGGCTGGGGTGACAATGGCAGCTAAGACAGTCAAAGAAGCAAAACCAGGGCTGACAGATGAGTCACATTAGTGTATGAATGAACAGGAGTGGGCTAGAGAGCAGGGTTTAAGCCTCCTGCAGAGACAAAGCAGAGACTATGCCTAGCAGAAGGAACCACTTGTGAGGACTGACTTCAGATCAGCCTTCCAGCTGTAATCTTTGCTAAGCCACTAAGAGTAAAAAGGGTCAGTTATCACATGCCTATTCATTTACTCCGCATCTACCCACGAGCTAAGCCCTCCTAACCTGCATCCTTCAGACTTAGAACCACCCTAGCATAGCTCATTTGCTCAAGGGATGGCTCTGGTTGCACGAGATGTGGGACCTAAGAGATCCCTGAAGAGACAAACAGCCAGGACGTGCCCAGTAATTGAGATGATGCTGCCAGGACAACTCTAAGGGGAATAGACACACCACCATGATTTCACTGTAGATCAGTAGAGGGGGAAGCCTACGAAGGACTTCAGCAATTCCAAGTCCAATCAGCCATACCTGGGAAAGGCTGTGCCAGCCCTTCAGGGAAGCCCCTTAGGCCAAGTGGCAGCATCCACAGTCTACAGAACTAGAGGTGTTTTATAAGGGCAGGGATTCTCCCAAGCCTGTGCTGGTGGCAAACGGCTTCATTCTCCAGTAAGTGAGAGGAAGGAGCTACAGAGAGACTGTGCTTATAGGTTTCATGGCAGATGTTCTGATGGTATGTCACTGTTGCTCTGTCTGATGTGGTTGTGTGGTACATGCAGATTTTAATGTGCACCCTAATATCTGATTATAAGCAAACTGGATCTATCATTAAACTCTCGCATACAACACACAAGAGAATCGATGTCATTGGTTATTGTCTTAGTAGGGTTCCTATTGATGTGAAGAGACATCATGACCATGGCAACTCTTACAAAGGAAAATATTTAATTGGGGGTGACTTACAGTTTCAGAGGTTTAGTCTACTGTCATCATGGTGAGAAGCATGGTGGCATGCAGACAGACATGGTGCAGGAGAAGGCACTAAGAGTTCTGCATCTTCATCTCCAGGCAGCAGGAAACTGTGTCCCACACTGGGCATAGCTTGAGCATATGAAATCTCAAAGCCTGCCCCCACAGTGACACACTTCCTCCAAGACCACACCTCCTCATAGTGCCACTCCATATTCAAACACATGAGTCTACAGGGGCCGTACTCATTCAAACCATCACAGAACTGAAAAAGACTCCTTGACCTCATTCCAGAACAACTTTCCTCTGAATATTTGGACAGTTTTCCAGATTAGCATCTTCAAGTGAACATCCTGGGTGAAAATGAAAGGCACTAGCATTTGAGAAGCAATGGCATAAAACAGTAAAAATGTCTCTTGGAGACAGCACATACTCACTGAGTGAAAAACAACTTCAGTGACATTTAATGAACAAAAGAGTAAATGGTCTAGAATTGAGTACTACGAGCAGCTGATCAATCATCCGGTCATTCAGTATATGCATTTATGACTTCTGGGCCTGAGAGGCTTGGAGAGTCTGTGAGCGGCTCATGGCTCAGTCTGAAGGAGCTGTGATTTATCACATATGTTGAGAAGCTTGCCAGGAGGGCCCCCAGGGACATAAGCCCCAGATGGGAAGCAGGGCAGAGAGAAGGAGCAGTGGCCTCTTCTAGTGTTCATGGAGAGTGGGAAGTGGGGAGAACCACCCCCTCCTCCTTTAGAATGGACATGAAAGCATGCTGCTCCCAGTCCTACTTCCTTCTAGCTCCAACTTCTCAGTACACAATGCAGAATTCTAAAAGTTTGATTTGGACCAATAAACATCTTCTAAAGGTAAACTGTCTGAAAGGTGAGCCTCTTAGTGACAACACTGTATAAACTAAACTGGTGAAATGGCCTCAGTGAATACACCCTGTAAGAAGAGAGAGGTTTGGGAACAGGTACCTGGGGAAGAGAGCAGGCTGGGGAGGTGTGTAGACCACAGCAGCTTCCGGAGGTGGGGTTTCAAATGCCCATAGACAGCTTCATCTGACCTTGTCTTTTTTTTTTTTTTTTTTAAATAAGCATCCCAGGCATTATCTAGGATGACTGTGTCACTGCTCCATCTTGAGTTTTCCCCCTGGTAATGGTCTTGGACTGTGGCCTCCCAGACTCTAACCAGGGATTCTGATGTGATCGTGTTCCTCTGTGGTACTGCAGCTTTTGACACGAACCACAGCACACCCTTCTGCTTTTCTCCTTGCCCACCACTGTGTCGGGTCATCCGGGTTTCTCTACTTTTTGCTGTCTTCTCTTAAACATTGCCATTACTGTCTATTCCATCTGTGACTTGGAAGACAGCTCTTTTCACCCTTGTTTTCATTGGATGATTCCTACCTGCTTCTGCACACATGGGCTCCTGTCTACTTATGTACCGCTTAGCAAAAACAGGCACTGGGCAACTCCCAAACCCAAGTTTCCACCCCAGGTTTTTCCTGTAGTTTTGACCCATATATCACATTGCCTTCAGAATTTCACAAGTGTGTGAAATACATCGTTTATATTAGCATTACCTAGAATATATAATAAAAAAAATTGTCAGGCTGCATCTTTTTGAGAGAGAGGGAGAGCAAAAGGTTTTAGAATTTGATCTCTGGGAGAAAATTGTAAGAAAGTGAGAGTAGAGTTGGGGAGGGGACAGACCGTAAGACCTTGTGATCTCAGAGAGCCTAGCTTACAGCTCACTAGGGACTTGCACAGGCCCTAAGCACTCATCACCTTTCACAGTCACTTGCTCATGAGGGATGCCGACAGGCTTTAACACACCCGTGCAAGAGGGGCACTGTCTAGCCATAACTGCCCTGCTTTCTCCAGGAGAAGTGGCATCCAGCAGCACCTCTGGAGAAGGTGACAGGCTCAACCTGATGGCTGCAACTGTCATAGAGCTGAAGAATACGCTCAGTGACAATATAGTGCTCTCAAAAATGTCACCAACAGCTCCTTATAAGATTGCTAACATAGACCATACTCTGTTTTGGTCCCACCATGAGTACTTTAGGTATACACTAATGGACTAACCCTTAAGGTAGTTACCGCTGTTATATAGTTTACAGTGAGGGAACTGAGGCCCAGATAGGTTAACGGGTGCTTGTCCCAGGAGCTACACTAAGCACACGGTCAAGCTTCAGCATCCTGTGTGTAGAGATTGCAGGTGTGTGCTGTTGTGCCTGCCTGTGCTTTCACTTGCTCTGTTTTGTACCCTTGCACCTACTGCAGAGTGGTCATTACTCACTTGAACTCTTTGCCTTAGTTTCCCTCATCTCTGGTGAGTTCTCTAAACTAAATCCTTCGCTGCTGACCCCCAGCTCTTGCCCCAGTGCTTAGTTACAGAATGGTAAGTATGCAATGACATGGGGATCTGAGCATAAGCTTCAACAGCTATGGGCCTAGTCTTGCATTTCTGATGAGCAATTGCTTAGTCTGTAACCTTATGCAAACATTGTGCTTCAATTACATCATCTCTACGTAGAGATGGCCATATCTAATTTATAAATTAGTGTGAGGATAAAATGAAATAATGTATAGTAGGGTTCCTGGCACAGAATAAATACACACACACACACACACACACACACACACACACACACACACACAATAACCTTTCCCCTCCCCTAGCTGTGCATAGCAGACATACAGAGCACCTTGGGAGATCAAGCTGTTTTGCTGTTTTCACAGAAAGTCTGGAACCTTGGCCATGGGAGGATTTATTAAGTGTCAGAGAAGGAGAGGTGCTAACTTTTTCATTGGTGTGCAGGGTTAGGGAGAGAGGGATCCATCCTCCTTGGGGCTACTCGGGGAATCTAACTAGGAGGCCTGAGCAAGCTGGCATGTGTGGGGGATGCTCACACAAGTTCCCTGAGCTGAGACAGCCTTCTTATCACTGGTTGACATTTAATAATGAATCCTGAAAAAGAATTTTTGTCTCTTTTATGGCCTCAACCTTGCAATGGTGGCCTTAAAACTAACAAGTGTAAGCAAGTGTGATGGAGTGAAGGGAACATAACACACGCAACAATTTACACAAGTGCTACCTGGGAGAGGGGAACGTAGGTGAAAACTTGAAAGCCTCCCCCCCCCCAGGAAATATTATGCCATATATAGGGAAATGCTTTTAAAATAAGTGGATGGGGGAAAAAGTTAAAGAAGGAAGAACCACTGAGATATCACCGATTTTTTGCCTACCTTCTTTAAATTCAATTTTGAAAACTTGTAGTTGAGGTCTGGGTATTTAAGATAGGCTTTCCATAAGTTTCATCTTGGTTCTTTGACTAGCATATAGTTACAGAGTAGCATCTTGGTTCTTTGACTAGGTTATAGTTTTCTTTTTCAAAGTGCTCACACTCACCCCAGTTGGTCTGGGTTTCAAGAGCTACCACCCCATCCCAACAACCCCAACTGTGAGATTCATCAGGTAGAACATTGGACAGCTGGATGGTTACCCCACAAGTCAGCCCCACCCTGACATCCGCCAGAGGTCAGCATGACTCGGCAACTTTAATTTTAAAGTTGGCATTCCTTTTGAACTACTTGTGATTCATCTTAAATACAATGCTGGCAAATACATATACTTTATACTATATACTTATATACTATATTAACCATTTGGTGAAATTGGCCTGGAGGCAAGTATTGGAAAAGATGCTCTGGCTCACTTTGTATTCGGAGGTCAAGTGTGTCTTGGGTGAGCATGAGGAAGGCTTCTCATCTTTAAGGAGAAGTAGAGTCCCTGTCTTCAGGGAGCTTTAATCCAAATGAGGGTCTGGGATTCCTCCTGGGAAACAAAACTGAAAGAGCAATGAAGTGCATGATAAACTTCCCACGTGCAACTGACACTAAGTGCCTGGAGGAAGTGGGATGCTTGAGCCCCTGGTCAGACGCAGTGAGTGTAGAGAGGGTCTGGGAGGCAACACCTGTTCAGTTGGTTCCACAAATGACTAGAGTTGGGAGGGCAATTCAAGTCAGGAAGATGCGAGTTTCCTGATACTTAAAAGTCTCCGCTGCCCAAAGTGACTGTGTCTGAACTCTGATCTCCCCATAGTGAGGACGTCTGCAAACGTGGCTTCACAGTCATCATCGACATGCGGGGCTCCAAGTGGGACCTCATCAAGCCCCTCCTCAAAACCCTGCAAGAAGCCTTTCCCGCTGAGATCCATGTGGCCCTCATCATCAAGCCTGATAACTTCTGGCAGAAACAGAAGACCAACTTTGGCAGCTCCAAGTTCATCTTTGAGGTGAGGCAGATCCCTGTCTTCCTCCTTTCCTCTCCCCCTTTTCGGTCAGTACATTTCTCACTTCCCTGTCTACCCCATGATGGCCAAGATGTCAGGGGCGAAGATTTGCAGATTCCTTGGCCAAATGGACTTGCCACTTACATTGTGGTATGAATAAACGGCTCAAGAAATGGTCCCAAATGCACAACATCTACAGTCTATATACCCTTAATGGAAGGGTTCATGGCATCAGTATTTCTGACAGCAACATTGCAAGTATATCAAAACTTTTTAAGAGTTTATATCTGTGGGTCTAATAAGTCTTCTGGGAAATCATTCTTACAAGACAAAACAAGAAGATAAAACAAATTAAAATCACAAAAAATTCTAACAAAGATGTTCACTACAGTTCAGTTTTTGTAATAGTATATTCATACATGTATATTGCATTTATGTATATATTATATGTATATAACTTATGTGGTATATTTACTATATACATACATATACATATATAATATATTAACATGTACATGCATTTACTGATTTTTGAATAACAATCCATTAATTTTGGTGACATTAATACAGAAATCTTTTAAAGCTATTAAAATCATACTTAGAAAGTATTACAAAATGTTCATGTGATACACTTTTTAGAAGGCATGTCATAAAACAATATGGGCAGTGTGATCTTGGATAGTTTTTAAAAATCTCTGTGAGAAGGAGACTGAGATTCGCAGTGGTTTATTTAAAGTGACTATAAAATGGGTTTTTTATTTTACGCATGCTTTTCTATCCTCTTTAAAGATGACATATGACTTTCATATCCATGAAAGCATGTTGTTTTTAAACTAAATTTTCCAGAGTGTATATGAGTCTGTGAGACTTCATGATGTCAACACATAAGATTAAATCAGAGGTTTAAACCTTCTTGTCCTAGCCAAGTTACATTTGATCTTTCAGAGTTTCCCATTCTACAGTGCTGTCCCCAAGGACTAAGAGTGCGTATGTGTTGGGGTGGCGGCCCCAGTTGGCTGCAGTCTGAGTACAAATGGCCTGCCCTCTTGACTGCGGAAGTTCTCACTCTCTATTAGTAGCTCAAGAAAATAGTCTTGGTGCAAAAAACAGTTAAACATCATGGTCTCCCAGGACCCTATCCAAAGTTCCAAGTCCCACAGAAAATACTTCCGATATTTTTTGGCTTATTTACATGGTGCTGGCGACAACAAGCCTCTACAACTCAAAGGCTGAGAAACTGAAAAGAGTGTTTCTGAAAATGTGGAAACCTTTGCTTCTGTGTAGCTGTCCTGCCCACTCCGTGACCTTTGTTACCCCAAGCTGAACCAGGGAGACAGGCTTGCACCAGTTCAGCCACTGAGCTAGTCTTTTAAATCCTTGCAGTCCAAGAACTGACCGCATTGCTTAATCCACCCATGATGATATATCCTGGTCCACAGGCTTGAGCTTGTTACAGAAAACTGGCCCCTATCTTCATGTCAGAGACTGGGTTAGGTTTTCATCCCGTTTTTTGTTTGTAGAACCTGAAGGCCCAGCTGTGGTAAACTCAGGCTGTGGAGACAGGAAGATGATGGAAACAAGAACATGGGCAGTCTTTCCTTGATAGGACTGTAGTCAGATGGAGGGGTTTGTTGAAGCAACCAGCAATATGTTCAGCCTGCTGACCCTGGCTGGCCGATTTGTGGCTCCTGAGCAGTGGGCCCTCCTGTAGGCAGGCTGTGGCTCTAATTGTATGGACTTGTCCTTTTGTCTCTCCTGCCTATTTCTGCCCTGCTGTCTCCCTCACTAACCCACATCACTGTGTCTCCTTTTTGTGTCTTTCCTCCCCAGACAAGCATGGTGTCTGTGGAGGGGCTCACAAAGTTGGTGGACCCCTCCCAGCTGACAGAGGAGTTTGATGGCTCTCTGGATTACAACCACGAGGAATGGATTGAGTTGCGCCTCTCCTTGGAGGAGTTCTTCAACAGTGCGGTACACCTCCTGTCGCGCCTGGAGGACCTGCAGGAGATGCTGGCCCGGAAGGAGTTCCCTGTGGATGTGGAGGGCTCCCGGAGGCTTATCGATGAGCACACACAACTCAAGAAAAAGGTGCTGAAGGCCCCTGTGGAGGAGCTGGACCGGGAGGGGCAGCGGCTGCTGCAATGCATCCGCTGCAGTGATGGCTTCTCAGGGCGCAACTGCATCCCAGGGAGCGCTGACTTCCAGAGCCTTGTCCCCAAGATCACCAGCCTCCTTGACAAGCTGCATTCCACCCGGCAACACCTGCACCAGATGTGGCATGTGCGAAAACTCAAGCTAGATCAGTGCTTCCAGCTGCGGCTCTTCGAGCAGGATGCTGAGAAGGTAGCAAGGGAGTGGGCAGGGCTGAGCTGAGGGTGGTGGGGCATAGCTTTATCAAGAAACTGTTGGGATCGTTAATCCAAATCTCTGATTGGAAAAATTTAGTTGAAATCCTTTTTAAAAGATGACCATTGGTTTCAGATAGGTTACATTATTTCAATCTCATAATTAGCCTTTGAGCACTTATTATTAAAGTGTATTGTTACACTGTTTCTATTATAAGCTAGACTCTATTCTTAGGGCTGTCTATAGATTAACTTGTTTTAGCCATCTTCAGATTCCTGAGAGTTAAATGGACTAGGATGGTTCCATTTTCCAGGTGGAACTAGCTAAGCTTGGGAGTGTAATCTGGTTACAGAGACCATGCTTGTATCAATGCTGTTAGACACTGCCTCTCTGCCTATGATTCATGAGTGGACTGAGCTGCTAACAGCCAAAACAGCAACACTATTAGCAACCAATATTGTCCTATAGTAGACTTTCCTTTCATGAGAATTTTAAGTATGGATTCCTGTTTAATCTGTACATCCCTTTACTTCCTGTGAGGCAGGTAGTGGTATCTGTCTTGACACAGACAACTGAAGCTCTTCACTCTTGACAAAGCAGACCTATATGAATCTAGTCTTTTGTTTCCAAATTCCAGGCTTCCCTTGCCATGCTATTTTGAAGTAGTTTTTCAGATAAGATACCATTTTCCCAGCTGTACATTTTCAAAGCTTTTTCCTTGCCATGCAAAGTAATATGTGAGAACAAAAAAAAGAGAGAGAGAGAGAATAAAAAGCATCTAGAGTCTCCACTGAGAACACGAAAGTACCTTCTCTAGATAAGCGGAAGTGGAGAAATGAGGGTTTGCTCCTAAATGCCTTTTAAGAAGAGGGAAAGGGGCTATTACTAGTTTTCTAGGTGTGATTTTAACTTAAAGCATAATGTTGTTCTTAGGAATACCTGGCCTCTCTCAAGAACCTGTGAGTTTTACAGTGTCTGACACAGATGTTTAGAGTTCAGATCCTGGTCTGAGGAGGTAGCTCACCTTCCAAGTTGGAGAACTTGAGTTTGGTTTGCAGAACTCACCTAAAATGTCAGGCATGGTGGCACATGCTTGTAGTCCCAACCCTGGGGAGGTGGAGATGGGCAAATCCTCGAATTTGAGTGACCATTCAGCCTAGCTTAAGAGGCAAGCTTTAGGTCCCAGTGAGAGACCATGTCTTAAAAAAGAAAATGAACATTTCTTTAGGAACAACACTTGAGGTTGACTACTATGGCCCTAACATACATGTACCCCACACACATAAGAGCATACATACCTATCTTCGTGTGTGTGTGGGCGCGCACGCACGCGCGCGCACACACATACACAAACACACACAGAACCAACATTAAAAAATATCTTAGGTATTTTGAAGTGGTAAAATCAAGATCTAAAATTTTCTATATAACAATATCCCTATTGGTATATAGTAGAAAGAAAATTTACCATAGAAGGATAATTTTAATTTATAAATTCCAGACTTAAGGATGGTTTTAATTTTGGTGAATAGATCTTCTGATCTTTTGTGACCACTAGAAAATCAATCCATATGATTTTGAGAGAATTCATATCCATTTCTATAGTAAAACTTTTGGTGCTCTCTTGGTAAGCCATGTAAAGCAGTTTCTCAGATCTCTGTGCCCAGTGGTGTGGCAGCCTGGGTCTGACCCTGCCTGACTTGCTTAGATTACAGACCACTCCTTGAGTGACAACAGGCCAGGCCGGTAACTAAGTTAAGTGCTTAGTTAAGTTAAGTTAAGGAACACTTCCCTTTTCACTTGAGATCTCCTATGCTCTGGGGCAGGGATTCCATTCTGAAGCCTGTCTTGGATGGCTATGTTAGTGAGCCAGAGATAAGAGGGGACAGGGCGCTCGCATCTGCCTGGGTATGTTTTATATTTTAGGACCCTCAGGATATATATCCCTGTAGCTCAAAGCTATGAAAAGCCTGTACAGAACACCAGTAATATCTTCTTCAAAGACAAAAGAGCATATCTTGGCTTCTGAACCTCTCAGGTGGGGAAGGCTGTCCTTCTAGAATCAGCTGTGTTCCACTTAACTAGCCTGTGGTTGTTGTTCCTCGTAAGACCTCCCAAGTCATACTCCCAAGAATCACATAGCATATTACTGTTCCTGGGTAGAGACTCAGAGTGGTTTACCCAAGATCACACTGCTACACAGGGTCAGTATTTTAGTTGGTCTCCACAGCTTCCCCAAACTTCTCTCCAGGATCCCTTTGCCTCTCTATCCCCAGGACTCACTTCATGTTAACACCAATACCACCTGTTTGGCCCAAGGTCCTTTGGCTAATGTGTTGATATTCTAAATAAAGTTTCCAAGTCCACTTTCGTGTGTGTGTGTGTGTGTGTGTGTGTGTGTGTGTGTGTGTGTGTGTATATAGCTGCATGCAGGCACACCTGCCTGTGTGTGGCCAAGAACACCTGTGCATACACACAGAGGCCAGAGGAGAACATCAAGTGTCTTGCTCTACTGTCTTCCCCTTTTCCTTTGAGACAGGCTAACTGAACCTGGGGCTAGACTGGTAGCCCCAGGACCCCGTCTCTGCTCTCTATAGCTCTCAGGTTACAGGCATGTATGTGGCCACATCTGGCTTTTTACATGGCTATGGGACCTAAACTAGTGTCCTCATACTTGTTCAGCAAATGGTCTTACCCTCTGTGTCATCTCTTTAATTTCCCCAATAGTACCATCTACTGCTTACTCTTCAGCCCTTACCCCTTCTGAACCACAGACCTCTTGTCTGTGAGGCATGCAGACTTCTCACAATAGTATTTGTAAGTACAGAAAAGCTATACTTAGGCTTGTGAAACAAATAAAATACACTATTAGTTTTTAAAATATATGTTCTTCTTTATTAAAACCTGACAACCATAAAATCGACTTGAAGTCTAATAGCTACCATGACTGGGAAACAGTGATTAAACATGAATAGCATTTCAGGACAGCACCCCTGATATGATATTGAAGTGTTTATGTTGCTGGTGGTATTAAAAATCCTGATTTAGCTAACTCTGGGATAGTTCGTTATCTGTGTTCATAATGGGAAGGAATACTGTATTTCAGATATTAGATAATATAATGGTGTCCCTCCATCTAAGTATATTACCACTGAATTTAAGTTAATGAACTCAGTTTAGAACCTGTCTTCTTTGGTGTACTTATACCTTGAAAAAGGAAAAGGTAAAACTGGAGAGAAATGGATAGATGGTTAAGCGCACTAGGTGTTCTTTCTGAAAATTCAGGTTCGATTCCCAGCAACCACATGGTAACTCATAGCTGTCTGTAGCTCCATTTCCAGGGGATCTGACACTGTCTTCTGACTTCTGTGGACACTGCACACCCATACACATAAAATATATCATTTTAAAAAGAAAAAGAAGTGTGTTTGTGCATGTGTATGAACGTACATTTGTGTATACATGTGGGGTATTTGGGAAAGACAGAATTAAAGTATTAAAACAAATCGGAGATAAGGAGAGAAATGGTGGGAATATTTTGACATTGAGTCAGTGGTGAGACTGCTGCTCAAGCTTGACCCAGCTGCCCCAGAAAATGTTCTGGATGTGTAGCCAGGGAGAAAAACAGCCCTTTAAAGTTGCATCCAGATTAATTTAGAGGATCCGTGCAGAGCTAAGTGCCCCAGCCTTTGACTTATTTGGTGCTTTTGGACAGGGGTCAGGAGGGTGATGGTTGGAGTAAGGGCTGTGTGCACATAACATCTAAACAAGGGCTTGAGGAAATAGTTCCTGTATGAGCCACATCTCAGCCTCCTTGTAGGCGTCAGGGGTGGTCGGTGGCGTGTCCCCAGATCTGGGAAGCTCTTGGCAGTCAGCTAAGTTCAGTGACCACTCTGCTCCTATTTTTATAAAAGGAGTGGGCACAGATCTCTCCTTGGGTCCTGTGAGGCGACCACTTGCCCTCCAGGCATGAATAATAGGCTGTCCTTACCTACTGTCCTTGGAGAAAGGGTCTGTGTCCTACTACCTTTCCTGACCCCTGTGATAGTCCCCTGTGTTCCATGTCTAGGAGATGGCAGGGACAGAGCCCTGGTCCCTCCCAATAGGGAGCAGGGTTCTGTCCTACAGATGTCATAGAGCAGGCACCCCATTTAGATTATTGTGAGTGTAGAGAAGTTGTCCTGAGTGCAAATGAGCCTGGATAAATAAATATGTATAGGCTGGAGAGTAGCTCACTATCCAATAAAAAGAAAAGACAGAAACATCAACACCTGTTTGTTTGTGTGCCAAAACAGATTTGAGGTGTAATTGATCTGTAAAGCGCATGTTTAAAGTAGTTAATCTGATGAGACTTAGATATGAGGAGAGACCTTGAAGCCATCACTATGATCAAGGTCATGTGTATTCTCTCCCTCTGAATGCTTCCCTTCTCCCTTTATTCTCACTTAATGTCTGCTGTGGCCTGAAATGCCCTAGGCATAACTACTATGTTTGGGAGTTCCCAGGAAAGAGGGAACATCAGAGCTCAGTGATGGAGAGGCCTTAATAAGAAAGCTGGGAGCGTTGGGTAATTCAGACATGATTTAACTAGCATATGACATTGGAAGATGAAACACTTGTGCCTCAGCCCAGTGACCTCTGGTCTGTAAGTAATGGGCATACACAACTCTGTGTTCACAGGACACATGTCCAGTTGCTCACACAGATTAGCCCAGAACAGATTGTGGTTCTCCATACTGCTTTGTTTCTAGTCAGCCACATCTTCCCCTGGCTACAGTGGGCCCCATGTAAGGACAATATATGCCATAGCCTGTTACCAAGGAGAAGGGGTGGGCTGTAGAACTAAAGGCCAATAACCAGACTCAATGCCTACAGAAGAGGAATGGGCGAGCACTTTCCAATGATGGTTCTTCCATAGGCACTGCACCCTGGGAGCCTTGGGTAACATTCAATGTGTTAGACCTGGAAGGAACCTTAAAACAAAAGCCTACCTCCCCCACACAGTAAGAAGCCCCAGTCTTGTGTAATGGCAGACTTTCTCCTCATGATGCCCACTTAGAAGTTGATGCCTACCAGAAGCATCAGAAAAAGCCCAACATTGTTTTACTACCTGCCTTCCAGTCTGAGGGAGGTCCTTCCTTTTCCCATTTTATAGGAGGGGAACTTGTTCAGAAGAGTCCCTGATTGGAAAACTATGGTTACTCACTCCTGAATAAAGATGGCTGTCCTGATATCTCTCCAGTCAGCCTAGTTTTTATGCCCATCACTATTCCAAGAAAGTGGATATTCATATTTTCTCTGGGAGAATCCACAAACAGTGAGAAAGGAACCTGAGTGGGGCTTCATAGTGTTGGAACCAGAAGACTATTGCTTTGCCTAGTATGTCCTAGCATGTTCTATGTGTTTCCTATATAATCATGCATTTTGGAAGTGCCCATGATAAGACAAGTTCTCCATCTCTCCCATGGCCCTGGTTTTCATATATTTAGTTGTATTTTTATTCTCGCATGGCAAAATTCTGTTCACATTTATGGTGCCGTGTCTATGCAGAATGGAGGTGTGGTGACTGACACTTAAGATTTGTCGTGGGGTTCCAGTGGCCAACTGTGACACTTTACGCATATCTTTTACCTCCTGACCTCCAACTTTATCTTCAGCAAAACACAGAATTGGGGCTGATTTAGTGGTGTTTGCCTTATGCTTCCATGTTGTAGTATGGCCATGCTCAATACACTCTCTTAGCAGAAACATCCTTTAAGGGATGATAAAGTGTTGTGGCCACAGTCATAGTTGTGGTAGCTGTAGCAGTATCAGTGGAGGTGGCTGAGATAAATGTTTTTTGGTTTGTTTGTTCATTTGTTTGGTTTTTTGTTTGTTTGTTTTTTGAGACAGGGTTTTCGGTGTAAATTTGGAGTCTGTCCTGGAACTCGCTTTGTAGACCAGACTGTCCTCAAACTCACAGAGATCCATCTGCCTCTGCCAAGGTAAAGATTTTTAAAGAGATCCATCAAAACCCCCACAGCAGTTTCATGAGATCCACACTCCAATTCCTTATCCCTTTTCCTTTAGTCTTGCCACACTGAATAACATCAAAGCCCTTCAGTAGTTCAATTCTAACATAGCTTTTACTGACTTTTCTCCGTGCTTCCCTCATGTCTGCTGGGGGTCCTCTTATAAGATTCTTGCTTTGGGGATTGTGGGAAAAGTAATAAACTTTTCTCAGCAGATAATCTCCTAAGTACCTTCCTGCTTTAGCAAGCAGAGCTGCTGTCCAGAGGTTTTAATGAGTGTAATGGGGATGGATGGAGAGGTTCCTGGCCACTGAGTGTCTACTGCTTGCCTGTGTCAGCTTCCTTTCTTCTCTCTGTGTGACTGATGTCCTGGTTTGAGTCTCCAGCCACTGCTGCCTGCTGAGACCATGCCATGTATCTTGGATATTTGTGCTTCTGGTGCTGTGATAAAACACTAACTAAAAGAACTTGGGGACTTAAGGGTGTATTTCATCTTGTACCACTGAGTCAGAGTTCGTCACTGACAGAAGTGAGGGCAGGAACTCAAGACAGGAACCCGGACGCAAGAAACCATAGAGGAAAACGGGTCACTGGCTTGCTTAGCTGCCTTTCTTATACAAATCAGGACCACCACCAGAGTGGGCTAGGCCCTCCTACACCAATAACCAATCAAGAAGATGCCCCACAGACGTGTCCTCAGACCAGCTGGATGAAGGCAATTTCTCAACTGAAAGTCCCTCTTCCCGGGCATATCCAGGGTTGTGTCAACCTGACAAAACCGAGTTGGCACACTTACGTGTAGACTTGCTTCAAATGATTCTCAGTAACTTCTAATGAAACAAAATTAAGAACTGATATTTGAGGGAAGTTGGGAATTAAGACATAGACTTGTGGGGTCCTTATAAGTAAGCAGGTGGTACAGTGCCCTTGGGTAAGTAAAAGAGGACAAATTGAGATCATAGCGGCTGGGTCTGATGGGGAAGGGGATGCCTCCACAGGAAAAGGTATCTGAGAGCACTATCTTCCTTGAAGTATCCCCAAAGGAAAGTGATTCATTCTAGAGTCCTCTGAGAGCCCACCAATCCTCTTACCACCTTATTTTATTTTCTGTGGATGTTTTGCCTGCCTGTATGTCTATGTACCATGTGTGTCTCTCAAACCCATAGAGTACAGAAGAGGGTGTTGGATCACCTGGAGCTGGAGTTGCTACAGCAACCATGTTTCTGAACCTTGGTCCTTTGGAAGAGCAGCCAGAGCTCTTAACCACTAAGCCATTTCTCCAGCCCCATGTCTTATTCCTTTATAAATAAGGGGTTAGAAATACTTCCAGAGATCTATCCAGGATATACATGTGTGCATTTCTTAGTCTTAGCAGACTGTACAAATAAAGTAATGCAGCGTTCGTGTTAAATCACTCTGAGAAAAGATATATGGGGTGCCAGTGGGTTAAGGACTTCACAGTAGACAGCAGGTTGCCAGGGAAGGGTTGTGTGCATATGTGTTGTTGAGAATTGTTTGCCCTGTTAACTACATTAGCGTTTCAAGACATCCCCAGGATGCCCCATAGCTGGGCAGAGTCTTCACTTCTGTTTCCTGCTCTCTTCCTCCAAGATAGAAGTGGTTCTAATCACTCTCTAGAGACTAAAGCAGAACCCAAAGTGGGCTGGCTAGAATCAGTATGGTCAGTCATTGAAAAATTCCATGTTCCCTTGTGTATTAGATATAGGCCCATTGTCTCTTCTCTTCCCCTGACCCCCAGCCCTGTGCCCTGGAAGTCGGTGGTAAGCATGACTCTGCAGTCATTTGTCAAAGTGAAGTGCTTTTGTAGTAATCACAATACCAATGTGTGGTATGTGTTTGACTGTCAGTTTTGAAAGTGTTCTCACACCCAGGCACTTAGAAGTTTTCTGGTCCAGCCCTTTCCTTTTACATAGAAAATTTTGGACCAGAGCAGAGACCCACCCAAAGTCACGCAGTCAAGTGGCTCGTCATTTGTCTACTATTTGCTTCATGTGGTAGCACAGGCAGGCATGAGTCCAAGCCCTGCTCTGCAGGTAGAAAAGTCAAGGCATGGTAATAAGGAGAGTTTTGCCTGGAATAGAGAGGGGTAGGTAGTGCAAGAAAAGAACATTTTCCTTTGAGGCCAGTGCTGCCCCCACCCACATACATGCACGCATGTAAACATACATACACACACATTCACATGCACACTCACATGTGGACACACATACACACACTCATGCACGCACGTACATTCACAGACAATGCACACATGCACATACAGGGGATGAGGTGGAGAGAGGGAGAGGGGCATGCATATATGTACTGGCAAACATTCATATCTACACACCCATACACATCCTGTCTTTTAGAGACTTCTTGCCATACACGAAAGACAGCAACATGTGCCTGTACCCTACAGGGTTACCCAAGGGCCTGAGGACAAGTGCTACCTTCCATATGCCCTTACTACTTCTGTGGTAAAGGACCAAGCTCTGGACAGGCTGCTGGAGGGCTGAGCCAAGTCTCCATGTGATTTATTTGTCTCAGCCTATTTTATTGGGAGAGGGACTCCAAAAGGAGCTGCAACCGTCCTTGAGGCCGGGAGGGCAAGATCTTTTCTGGGCAGTTTGTAATTTCCTGCTTTCCTTGGAGAGAGGTTCTGGTGCCCACTTGTTCCTGGCCTCCCCGACTCCTCCCTGGATCTAAACCGTTGAACCTCTTCACCTCTTGTTGACTGGGCTCAGGGCAAGGAAGTGTGTCTGTACCCCGCCCCCTGACACAGAACACGGTGTTCTGAATTATTTCCAGCATGCTGGCCCTGGGAATTTTTACTTACTTTTTCTCATTTCCTCCTCTTGCACATTAGAAACATTAGATCCCGAAAATAATCCAAGTCATAATGCTCTGCAGGCTGGAGTAGAAGTGTTTCCCCAAAGCTGTTTTTCTCCCTCTCACATCCTTTTCCATTCTCCTTTCTTCCTTCTCTTGTATTTCAGCTCCAATGTGTATCCTGGCTGGAGCGTTCCTCTTGGGAGTGTGGATGAGCAGCATGGAGGGAGGCTTATGAGTGATGTCTGAGAGTCTTTGGCTCTCCACTGTGATCCTGCCACAAGGCTAGTGGGCAGAAGTGCTGTGTGTGAAATCTACCTGTGCAGCCTCTACTTATGAATGGACCCCAGAAAAGGAAATCCAGCCAAAGGCAGGGTGCATGTCTGCAGGGGGGCACAGAACAGCCCCTGAGAAACATTTGTTGGCTCAATTTATAGTCACTGAGTGCCTGCTATATACCATGTGCCCTGTCATGTTTTGAGGAGCAGAGTCCTCTTTCCCCCAGTATTGGATGGGAACATGGATGCAATTCTCATATCTTGTAGGAAAGACATGGCTTCCATACAGGAACCACTTCAGTGGTTAGCGCTTGGGTAACATAAGATACCAGCGTACTTATTCTTACTGGGGATAGGCTTGGGATGTAAAGTATGTCTAGGAGAGATAACAGGTGGTAGTCTAAGCAAAAAAGAAAGCATGTTAGGTCTATTCCGGTCTTAGAAGTAGAAGAAGGAGTGGCTAGAGAATGCTCCTTCTTTTTTTTTTTTTTTTTTTCTTTAAAGACAGAATCCTGTTGTGTAGCCTAGGCTGACCTCAGACTCAGAATCCTCCAGACTCTGCCTCTTGAGTGTTAGATTACAGGCATGCACTGTCAATGTGGGCTTGGGTCCCTTTTTAAAGAGCTAAAGACTCTGGTATAATTTATAAATGAATACAAAGTGTGTGTGTGTGTGTGTGTGTGTGTGTGTGTGTGTGTGTGTGTGTGTGTGTGTTTTGAGTGGGGAGCGTCTTCAAGGTTCCTTTTCAGGAATTTCACTTTGAATCATCCACTTTCCTACTTTTTCTTTACTGATGACTCTCACCCCCTACTTGTTTCTTTCCCATTTCCTGTTCCTGCAGGTCCATGTCCTTAGCACGGGCCTTCCCAGCCTGTTTGTAAATGTTTCTTTGATCAGAGTGACCCTTCTTCCCTTTGCATCCCTGCTTCCTTCCTTGCTGGAGCAGAGAAGGAAATTCCATATGTGACTCAGGCCTCCTGCAGAAGGCAGAGAGCACAGGCCACAGAAGCCAGCTAAGGCTTCTAGACACACACTGAATTTGGAATCAGGGAAACCTTCTGAAGCTTCTGTCCAGTAGCCCCAGCCCTGTCCCTGCCATGGCCTGGGCCAGTCTCATTCTGTTCCCTTCAGACAGCCCATCAGTAGGTCCTCATAGTCCTTCCCATTCTCTTTGCTCCTTACGAAGTCCCTTGAGTTCTTTCTGTTTGCATTGATGTGGGCCTTGGCTTTCAGTGTGGCCTCCATGGGATTAGCTTTTCAAATAGCGGAGGATGGAGGAGTTTGCAACCCTTGGTCCCACTTTCACAGGCAAGGCAAAGATTCTGTGTCCAGTGGTAGGAGGTGAAGTTGCTTCTTATAGTTCAGCTGGGAAGCCCTGGGCCTACCCATCCAGAGAAGAGTGGGACATCACTCAGAGGGATTATGCATAAACACAGAAGGCTGTCTTCTCACGTACAATTATAGGGGCGAATTTCCAGTTTGAGTGTATTGAGTTAGCAGGTTGCTGGTGGCCAGATCAGTGATGGTCTCCATTTCTCAAGAAGAAGCCCAACTCAGGGGTATGTATGCTCCAGCTTTGTCTCTGGGTCTCATTGACCTTCCCAAGCACAGCTGAAATTATGTCATCTCATGATGGAGAGAATCAAAAGCACCACCACCTGCCGAAGGAGCATCACACTGTGATTGGCTCCTTCTGCAGAGGCATATCAATCCCATGGAGAACTGTCTCTATTGGAGTCCCGTTCCATGTTCCCCAACAAATCCCACTCTGGTGCTTCTTTGCTAACCCCCAGCCCCTCCTTAGTAAACTGGTGGTGGTGGTGATTGTGGTCGTGGTGTGTGTGTGTGTGTGTGTGTGTGTGTGTGTGTGTGAGAGAGAGAGAGAGAGAGAGAGAGAGAGAGAGAGAGAGAGAGAGAGAGAGAGAGAGAGAGAGAGAGAGAGAGATTTGGTAAGAGAAATCATGAACTTTTCAGATGGAGAGGGAAAGGGGGTGTTTTCTGCATGCTAATCAGGTTGGCTAATTGGCCCCATCACAAGATATTTGTTCCACCTGAAAACTCCCTGGGAGGTGGACTTTACCATGTGGTATCAAGAGTAGGTACAACTCCCCCATTATCCTCCATTCCATCTGGCCTTGGAACTATGTGCTCACGGGCCTTGTGTCTCTGTTACACCGCAGTACCTGTAGGTCACAGCTAGCTTTTTTGATAACTCTGGGTTCCCATGAGGCACATTCTGCCCTCCCTGGGCAGTCTGTCAGAATCCAGCATTTTAAAAACTCACTCTGAGCTGGCACAAGAGCACCACCTACTGCTGGGCCTTCCAAGGGCTTCTCTGAGGCCCTAGCTTTTGGAATTGTAGTGGGTTTCATTCATGGTGGGCAGTTTATAGCAGAAGCCAGCTTGGTTCTTCTGTAAGAATCCAGGTGAGGGCGGGTGGAGTGACAGAGCAGGTAGGAAAGGGAAGAAAAGTCCTGGAGACAAGGAAAGGAAATGAGACCAAGTGACGAGCCAGTGTCAGAGAGGTAATGAAGGTGATGACTGACAGGGAGGGATGACTACAAATCCATCATTATTTTGGAAGAAGAATTGATAACTAAATGCAATCCAAAATGTAATTTCTTCTAAGACACAGAAAAGTGGAGGAGGTTGCCACACCAAAACCAGTAGATTCTGTGTGACAAGTTCCACAGACTGAGGTGATAACTGGGGTGGTCCGTGACAGGAGGTGATGAAGATTTCTAAAGCACAAAGTATATTATGGGGTTGTTGTATTTCTTGCTCCATCCTCAAGAACTGCAGGCTCTTTCTAAACCTTACACGTGGAGTTCACCTTAGTCCTGTGAGGAGGGGGTAGACTGTCCTCCATTCAGGAAGCTGCTTCTTAGCAGTCTACTTTGTAAGGTGGAGTCTGGAAGCCAAGCCCCACCTCACACAGGTACTTGAGCCTTACTTCCTGTGTGCTTTTTCCAGAACCCATCTGAAAGTTGCTGAGGCTTAAGAGGAGAAGAGGACACAGAGTATCTGGCCCTCTCCCTTGGTTCTTTAATGTCAAGCCTACCTAGCTGAGATCTCTTCAATACAGTGTCCATCTCTCCCAGAGTAGGACTCCCAGAAGTGAGAGCTACCTCCTGCTCAGCCCCCAATGAAATCTTGTTCCCAGATGTGCGAATGATTGGCACAGCCAATTTTAGGATGCGTAGGAGGACTGGATGAGAACATCAACCAGACACTCCATTTTTACAGTAAAAATAATAGTTCCCATTTACCAAGTGTATCCTGTATGCCAGGAACAGCCATTAGTTCATCTAAATTAACTTGCCAAGGGGCCAGATCTCGGCGGATACCTAAATTTAGCTCTGAGATAAAGTTGGGCACTATTTTCTCAGTTTGTTAAGTAGGATCTGACCTCTTCAGTTTTACATTTTGGGGAGCGAGTGTAGTGCATTCCCTTACTCTGTTCCTGAAAATATTTTATCAGTATTTGTGGTTTGAATGGAAAGAATTCGACCATTCAGAGTCAATATCCCGGGGCTGCCTGGGCTGCCTCCTGGCTTGGCTGGTTCTACTTCTCATCTGCTTGACTTGCTGGCTGCTGGGTGGCCATTCCATCCTCACAGGAGGGCAATGCATGCCTTGCCAGGGCTCTAGGGGATTCGGTCCATCCAGGCACACAGGTTGGAAATAAAATGCAAAATGGGCAAAACTCTGTTTACTACCTGAAAATATTTATATGAATAAAAGAATGGTGAAACAGTTCACCCTAGTCCTTAGGGTAAGTAGGATGAGAGTGCAGAGAAAGGCCTTTTGAGGCTGAGTAGGAGCATGTGCCCCTCCAGACAGAGCTGGGCTGCAGAGCATCTGTCAAGAACAGGGTGTGATTTTAGCATGAGGTTTTGCAGCCTGGGTTTCTCTAATCAGAAAGCAACTGCTCTCTGTGACTGTGGGTTTATTCTGTCTGAGCCAAGGGAGTGGGAAGGAGCTGGCACACATTCTGAATCTGCTGTGCATCACGGTGTTCAGCTCCTTCCGCACACGTCATCGTCACCATCTTTATCTGCTTTGCCCCAGACATTGCAGGGTTTATGAGAAGAAGGTGGGAGGGAAAGGAATCTGGGGAAGTGGAGGTAGAGACTGAGCTTGTAAGAAGTCTAAAAGACATTAATTGCCTTTGTATTAAAGATTGGGGTTAGCTTAGAACTGTACCTCCACAACCTGTCAGAAGTAAAACAAACCTGACTATGTCCCTTCCCCTTCAGTTGTCCCCTTTGCTAGTAAAGTACCAGCACCTGTTCTTGCCTCTTCACCCATTTAGGACCCTGTTTTAACTCACTGGGCCTTTGTTCAAGTGATTTATTCTATCCTGCTGCCCTTTCCTTGTATACCTTTTTCAGCTAACCAAATCCTATTGTTTTTCAAGTGTTAACTTTTACTGCCTTCCAAAAGTGCTGCCCCTTCTTCTGCCAAGTTGGCCCAAAGGCTCCTGTGCTATCAGCCCATAGTATATAATCTTGTTAGAGTGCTTCTCACATTAGATGACTTTAACAGACAATGAGTATGTTTGTCTCCTGCTAGTCTGTGACCTTGGTCTTCCATCCCAGTCTCTAACCCAGTGTCTGGGACTGAGTGAGTAATTAACAGGTGAATGAAATATCGTATCACATCCAGTGACCATGTGGTTGTTTGGTTGTTGATGCTTTTGGCTGAAAAAAATATTAGAAAACTGGACTGAAAGCAGATTAAATATCAAAGAATTCTATTATTTCTCAATTTTAAATAGATGTTCAGAGGATGCTTCAGGCAGGTAGATGAAATAGTGAAGTCTGCCATCAAAAGCCCAGGAGCTTTCTATGCCAGTGTTCTCAGCATCATCCATGTCTAAGATGAAAGCCAACAGTCAGAGCTATCCCTTCATTTGTCTTGCCCAGAGGCTGGTGGGATGGGAAAGGGAAAGAGAAAGGAAGGAGGACAGTGCATTCAGACAGACACTGACTTCTCTTTCCCAGGATCCCTGAGCAAATTTCATTGGTTTATACTGGCTCAGATCTACTTGTCCCTCAGCCATCAAATAAGGAGAAAGAGAATTAGTGTGTAGAATGAATGTGGGAGAGTATCAATGTCCAACATGATTCCCTAGGAGGAACTTGCTTAGGGACAGTCATGTTACACTTTCTCTCTTCCCACTGGAGCTGTAACAGTGCCTATATGAACACACAATATTCAGCAATTAAATTTTAGTTAAAATGAATACAATTCTGAACTAGCAGCACTTGCTACATTTCAGGTGTTCAGTAGGTACATGTATTTTTGGCAGCCATGCTGGAAGTCAGATGTAGAGCCTGTCATTGTGGAAGTGTTTTGGGGACAGTTCAGCTATGCCTCACATCTGTTCTGCTCTCCTGTCTTTTTGCTTGCTTTTCTTTCTGTGAGACAGATGCTATTTTCTATTTTTTTTGTTTCCACATTCATTAATCCTGTTTTCTGTATGTACTCTGATACAGAAAAAAAATACTTAAGTTCTTAATTCTAGAATGCTCATGTAATTTTTTTCCTGGTTCTGGGAGTTGAACTAATGGTCTCAGTCAGATATGCTAGGCAAGTACTGTACCATTGAGTCAAACTCTTGCCCACATGATTCTTTTGGTGAATTCCAAATCGATTGCAGTCTGCTGTAATCTAATCCAGAATGCCTTTCATTGCTCTGTCCTGTTTTCTCTTCAGATGCTAACCACAGTTGTTTCGGAGGAATCTGAATCACCTCTGTGCCTGCTCCTGCTCCTATTGAGTAATATTTTATTGTAAGCTGCTTTTCTTTGATTCTTTATATGTCTGAGAATTTGAACTCTGTACTACAATAGGTGTATAAATGATGCACTATAGAAGTTTTTGATGGGGTCATCTTCCTGTAACTACTGAAAGGTTGTGTCCAGGATAAGGCTAGGTTACCAGCAGATCATCTTGACCTTGCAGAACTTTGCTGTGGTAGGGCCACTTCTGTGTTTTTACAGGTCCAGGGCATATTCTCATTCCGAATCCTTGGTCTAATCTGGTCTTCTTGTGGTCCCAGCTGAATCACACAGCTCTGTTTAGTCCTGTACCTTCTGTTTGTCGGACTTTTGAGAGTCTAGTTTGATTTAGGATTTGGCTAAGAACCTGTCTGAAGTCATAGTAACAATTATCAGGAATCCTTTTTATAGCTCCCTCCTCTCTAATAACCTGTCACCTAAATCCCAGGTACCTTGCTAGCCCTGAATCTTATCTCTGCTTTTAACACTCACCAAGACCAGTGTCACCTTGTTGGAGAAGTGGCTCATGAGTAAAATGCTTGCCTAATTTGTGTAATCCCCAGCACAGCATAGCAATAGAACCATTGCTGTTTGAGCTCCCAGTCCCCTGTTCTGGAAAACATCAGCAGGGAGACAACAGAGAGAAATGGGAGACTTTCAGTATATACCCTCCCTTCAAAGGTCATCAGTCTATGCAGCTTACAGTAGGGTTGAGGCTAATAGGGAATTCCCTTATCACTGATATGCCACACACAGTCCACACAAACTTGTTTAAAAAGAAGAAAAGGCAAGGCTGTCAGAATACTCCTAAATCTCGAGGGCAGGGCCCAGAAAGCTGTAGATTTGAAGAAAACCCTTCATATAGTTCTTAATTAAGGTTCTGCTTATGAACTATTAAAGTAGACACTAAAGAAATGTAGATGAAACATTTGTCAGGAGAAGTTCCTCTGGTCAAAGAAGGCCTTTAGAGAAAATACAGACTTCAGTTTAGAAGAAAAGAGATGATCTGGAGACTGAGGAAGATGTGTGCAGCAATGTGGAAAGAGAATGCATATGGTGTGATAATATGGTGTGATGTGTTTGCACGGCAGAGAATAAATTGTTTTGGCTGGAAAGGATGCCTGGTGTGTGGAACAGCATTGTGAAATGATAGGGAGGGTAAGGCAGATTTGTGGGAAGCACTAAGAAGACTAGCTTTTGCTTTGCAGATTAGAAACAGTTGTTGAGGGACTTGTTTTTTGACTGATGGGGTGTCCTGTTGAGGGTTGTGTTTACAGGAATAAATCTGGTCCAGGCAGGTGGATTGGCATAAGAGACAAAATGGAGTCCTAGAGACCACTAGGGAAGTCATTGAGATAATCCAGGTAGGAGAGGCTGAGAGGTGAGTAGCAGAAGAAGGAGTAAAAGACCTAAGGTGGGCTCTGGGATAGGAAGCCAAGAGAAAGTGATGATAATATGATAGAAAAGATACGGCAGTTTGACAAATGGGCAGGACATCCAAGGGGCATTTATTGTATTTTACAGACGCCATAGATTCATAGAGAATTCACAGACAGCCCATTGTTTCTGTGTGTGTATTTAGAAGATAACTTAATAGTGGCTTAGAGGCATGAATTTCAGCATTGGGCAAACCTAGATCTGAGTCTTTAATATGTTAGCTTGACCATTTGACCTTGACTTGAATGTCTCTGAATCTGTATCTTCGCCTAGGAAGAGGGATGGTGATGCCAGTTGTCACCTCTTAGAGCTGTTGTAAGGATAGAGATAGTGTGTATAAGCCCCATTGTGTGGCACCTGGCTCATATTTATTCTTGTCAGTTATCTGAGAAGTTACAGACAGAGAGCATCCTGAAACAGGAAATTGCATGGGATGTCAGTTCAGATGAACATTAGATTCTAAGTTTATCTTCATCACTTACAAGCTGTGTGGTCCTAGACAATTCACTTCTAACTGCCGTCATCTCAGTATCTGCAGGAAGTTGACCCAGGAGCTGCTGAGGCTGTTCAAATTCCTTGTGATAAATGACAAAATATTGACATGTAACATACAGACACCTTCCAGCACACTCTAAGTTGTCTCTAGATTCTTTATGATACCTAACACAGTGGAGACACCTCATAAATATTTAGTATATTACATTATTTAGGGAATGACAACTTGAAGAAAAGCTGTGTGCATTTAGTACAGTTGCAATTTTTTCATATGTTTTTGATCACAGTTAATAAGTCCCCATATTCAAAATCCTCAGATATGAAGAGCCAACCATACTAAACTCTTGCCATGTAAAAACACAACATACAGAACCTTCTTTTTAACATTAATGTGAAGATTGCTTGAGATAAACTGTGGTGATTCAGTCCTTACACTGTCATAAAAGGCTCAAGGGACACAAAAGGAAGCCACTAGTGGATAACCAGGGGAGCAGATGGCAAGTGTGGAAAAGTCTGTGGACCTGGAGAGCTTGAAAATTAGGAGTTTCCTGCCATTTCCACCATGCTGATACTAGGTATAAGATGTGAGGAAAGAGTTCAAGTCTAAGAAAGCCCTCATTTCCACAGGGTAATGTGTTATTCATGCCAGGAGAGAAAGGGGATGCTAGGTAGACCTGCAGGCAGATGGCCTGCCTCTGAAGAGCGCCTGGCTAAGAGGGCCAGCCAGGGAGTGTCGTATAAGTACCACACGCTAACTGATTGCGCCACTGGAGCACCCCAGCCAGGTAGTGTCAAGAAAAAAAAGCACATCCATTCTTCATGAGGATAAACTAATGTCAAACAGACTTGAGAAGCAGGGGGCACCTGGCTTTCTTTTTGTGGGTGCAGACTCAAGCAAGCAGTCAGCAGACGAGGTCATAAGAAGGCCAGGAGGAAGCGGGTGAGGGGTAAACAAGAGCAGCAGAGACAGAGGGCACAGTCCTGGAAGGTTGGGAGGAGGAGAAGGGAGCACTGGGCCAGACTTCCATACTGCATCCAAGTGAAGAGCATCAATGTGAGCTAGACCTCTTGGGTTTGACTTTCTCCTTCACTCAACTGTGAACCTCTGGTTCAGTGAATTAAGTACTTTATTCTGTAATGGGGAAGGAATTATAACCTTACTGGGAAGATAGAGTCAATCAATACATGTAAAATGTTTAGGACAATATCTACATATAAAGGGTTCTTAATAAATAGTTACTGTTAGGACTGTTTTTTGCTACTGTTATTACCGTTATGTGGAAAAACTGAAAACGAGAACGTGGGATGAAGAAGAAGATGAGGAGAAAGTACAATACCATTGTTGATGTATTCTGGATTTAACATTGCAAGTGAACAAGTGCTGGGGAGCATTAGTCTCTTCTAAGCATTTAGACTTAGGAGCTCATGGGCCATGTTTAGAACTGATCTACTAAGAATGATATGAGAGCCATAGCTTGCCACCAGGCAATCCTTTCAGATGCCCAGGCCAGCAACCCAGCTCAAGTGCAAGGAGATACGATTTGCCTTGGCAACTGCAAGTGTGGGCATGCTTACGAGCTCAGTGCCCCACGAGAACTGGTATCTTGTAACTTGACACAAGTGACAAGGTCCTTGCAAAGAACATGTCCCTTACAAAAGTCACCATTCAAGGAAGCTCAAGTTTTGGTGTCCACATCAATGCGTATGTAGTTTTTTGTAGTTATTCTTAATCCAGGTACAGCTTTCCAGTCAGGGAGTATCTTTATATTTCACCAAGATTTAATAACGTGCTGCTTGGAGCATCTTTATTTGTTGTCATGGAAACTGAATCTAGATGCTAACTGGAGGTTAGATTGCTATGCAGAAGAAGTAAAGGGTTTTGCTCACAGTGGACATCTGTTTATGTTATAAAGACACTAGGACTATTTAAACTGTGAACAATGGCGATGCTGTTGGGTCTGAGTGTTAAGGGGTAAGAAATTTGGGTGGAAGGTAAAGGAAATGCACTATGGGATCAACAGTGTGTGTACATACAAAACCCGATTGGTACCACTGGCATCCTAGCTAATTAACAGTGATGCTGCCCCCTAGATAGCCGGCTGGGTTCTCCGACCTTGAGCAGACAGAGTTTATGACAGGAGAAAGCAGCTTCCCTCATGCAATGTGTAAACATCTACAGGCAGACATGCCACCAGCATAAAGGAAAACAGGCTAAGGACACCTTCTCTCCAGTACGTGTTCAGGACAGCTCATCAGGCCATGCCTCTGCCTCTGTGGAGATCTGTGTAAGGGTGGTCTCTTCAGAGCCCCGCCCCCACGCCCCACAGTCTGAAGGACTGAATAAAGGAATTAGTATAGGAAAGGTGACTTACTACAGTAAGTGATTGACTACAGTAAGAGGTCCTGTAACCTGGAAACTTGGTCCACATTTTGGGGTTCCGAATATTCTCTCTCTTCCTTGTTTCCCTCCCTCCTTCTTCCCTTCCCTCCCTCCCTCCCTTCTCCCCGTTCTCTTTCTCATTAGAAAATCAGGAAAGCTTAATTTTAGGAGAGCTGATCATTGAAAAGCAGGGTTAAAGGATCTTAAGAACTCTGGGCATGAGAACACACATGTTACCATTTTTGCACAAGAGCATTGCCCGGGGCAGCCAGAGTTTCTGTGAAAGCAGATTGTAAAGGCAGGAAATGTACCTGGTTCCCCTGTGCTTGTAGGGCCGCTCATCTTTTGTCTAAGAACCTCTGCCACCTTATTTTAGAATCACACCCATGGCTTGTGTTCAGAAAGGGCTTATTGAGCTCTTCCTATATCCAGGATAAACTAATTCTGAAAGTGATTACAGGAAAAATGGAATTTTAATAGGCATCTCTTTTGAGTGTGTTGTGGGAGGGGGGGTTCAAACCAAAGTGAGTGAGTTCTCTAGAAGTGAAAGAGTAGGACCATGGTAGAGAGGGAGGAGAAGGGGGAGTGTGGACGCTTCCTTACAAATGGAGGCAGGGAGATCAGATGAGGCTCAAGGTCTTGCCTAATACACCATCTCAGTGGTCAGCCATCCAAGGCAGTAGGAAAGCACCAGAGCCCCAAGTATAGTGGCGGAGGGGCTCTGAATGTTGTATAGGCAGACACAGCCACAGGGTCCTGTGTGGGTGAATGCTGGTGCCTCTGGGCTGCTCTCCCAGGAGGCCTGTAGTTGCTCTAACAGTGCATCTCAGGTGAGTGTACACGTCTCAGGTTTTGCACAGGTGTAAACTGCAGGTGTGAGTCCCATTAGTCAGTCCCCGGTGCTTCTGCAGTATGACCTTGCAGCTTTGCATTATACCTTTCACCCCATTGTTTTGATTTATATGAAAATGTTTGGAATTGGGCTAGAGTACGCTCACTATATGGATTCAAAAATCCATATGTATGTAGCACCCAACAAAGTTTTTTCCAACCCATCATTTTGTCTCTGGTAGCCTACGATTAAAAAGTATAAATTATTATTCCTGTTTTACAGATAAAACACTGAGGTTCAGACCCTCGATACAGCTAGGTAAAGTTCATACAGCAGCTTGTAATGATTTGTATTCTCTGCTTAAACACTCAAGATTTTATTTTATAATTGGCTGGAGACCTTGTTTCCCGGGCCTAACAAGATTCACCTACTGGAGGTTGTTGGACCTTGTAGGGCACATTTTTTATGGATGAGTCGCTGCAGGGTACAGAGTATGTCTTTGTATGGACTAAGATGTGCATATCCAGCCAAAAGAAACCCATAGGTTATTTTTTGACTTTTACTTATCAAGGCTGAGTGTGAATATTTTATTTGCAATGTGGTCTATAATTAGTGTGCAACACTAATGATAGTCAGGTGGTTTGAGTCAGATGTCAGATGCTTTCACTAAATGAAGAAAAATAAACACAAGACTTTTACTCAGTATCCCTGCTCTATGAAATAGTCATGTTTCAATAAAAATAGAACAGAACAATAATAACCTTATTAACTACCCCATTTTTTTTAAAAGGGAAAGTCTTGTGTTTATTTTTCCTAATTTGCATTTAAATAAATTCCTTTAACACTGACTATTTATGAAGAACCAGATTTGTGTATTTTTACTGAAGTTAGCTAGCATAAAAATTACTTAGCTTAGCTAAAACAAAACATGAAAAAAAACCTCAAGTAGCTTACATATAACATCTTTCTTAATAAGACTAAGAAAACTGTGTACTGTTCAGACAGAAAGATAATTGCATTATTTAGATATGATCTTCTTGGAAGGATTTTGTTGTTGGTATATTTTGTTGAGTGTAACTTTTGTAGTTTCTTAAAACATGGGGGTGGAGATAAAAAGAATACAAAGATACTGTAGATATATTCTCTTTTGCTGTATTCCTCCTTTACATCTTTAGGTGAACCTGGCTCATGTGTCTTCCAGATAGCCAAACTCAAATGGATCAAATTAAAAATGGTTCTGGTTCGAGGCTAGGACCATTTACAAAGAATTTTCTTCTCTGGACATTAACATTATTAGGCATGGCCAACTGCCATTTTTCCTCTCTCCTTCCCCTCCCTCTTTCCCTCCTCACCCCTGATGTTTCCTTTACTTTTTTCAACATTTATTCAAAGAAGTACTGTTGTTCAAGCAGCTGTCCCAGGTGTCTGTGACCCTTCCAGTGGTGTAGCCATTGAGAGGGGGTAGCCGGGTGTTGGCAAACAAGTGGTGTCGAGCACCTTTCCTTGGCCGGGCATCTCAGGTCCTGGTTGGCAGTCACTCGGTGGAATAATGATTTCTAGAATTTGGGCCTCACTTCTCTGAGCTTTCTCGGTGAAGAGGATCTGATACATGCAAGAGGGCAGTGGAACTTGAACTTGAAAGTGCTTGAGAAAAGTTGTGGCAGAGACCAAGGAGCTGCTTTTCTCCTGCTGTAAAGCAAGGCCAGTTTCTTGCTACATTCTGTAAAAGGAAGGCTTTTCTTTGTCTGATCTGGTCACACTTGACTGGTTTCTTGCCTGGCAGGTCCCTGCAACCGCTTATAAGGTAATCACTCAGAGACATAATTGTTTGGCCAATGACTTAGGCTTATTACTGACTGGCTCTTTCTCTCTTATAAATTAATCCATGTCTACTAGTCTGTGTATCAGATTAGTAGCTGTGACTTACCAGTGATGTCTTCCCTGCAGCTACATGGCATCTCCCCTACTGTATCTTCCTTCTCTCTGTCTCTTTGTTAGGATTTCCTGCCTAGCTATATTCTGCCTGTCCATTGCGAAACGGTTTTATCATCAACAATAAAAGCAACACATATTTTCAGCATACAGAAGGACATTCCACATCAGCATTCCTTTATTTGATTGCTAGAAATATGAGCACTAGCAATGAATATATGTTCTAACCCAGGAGACCCCATGAAACTAATTTTTATTTTAAATAGAAAGATTATTTTTCATTGGTTTCAAAAATGTGCCATTTGTAAGCTAGCATGCTGACTTTCATTCTAGGAATCACTATCCCTGGCAAATCAGAATATGTAATACATTATATATCAGAATATATGATATATTATATAATGAATTATATGTGTGTGCTTCAATCAAAAATTTTTAAAACTTTTTGTGCTCTCCTGGGTCAGAACACATGTTTACATGACACCATCGAGTCTCCAGATCAGGCCTTTTCCTCTCTTCCTGGGACACAGTTTACTCCAGTTTCTCTAGAACAAGCTAAGCTTTGTCAGGGCGCCCCACTACCAGAAAACTGTTAATGAGCAGAATGTGAACTTGGGGGTGGCATCGGGGCCAGCATCAGCCTGGGAGGAGCTGACTCAGCAGGGTGCACAGTTGCCGTGACCATTTCTGCATTGCCTCTTTCTTGCTTTACATCGCTGCCCACCTCACCTGGCCTGTGTCCAGCTCTTCTCTCTCTGCAGCCCAGCAAGGACCTAGTGCCCAGCAATCTAATGGCTGTGGTGCTGCACATACCGTGGCTGCCTGTTTGCATAGCTAAATAGTTATTCAACAGAAAATACAAAGTCACTCCTGGGCTACGGAGATAGCCAAAGAAGGCTGTGGAGTGAACACAAGCCATCACAAGTTCCAAGGACTTTGGGCATTTCAGATTTTCATTAATTTTCTTGATTGTTTTGCAAATAAGGGAAGGGATGAGAAATTATTTTGAAATGGGGTTTGGAGGAAGAATTTTAAGGATCAGAAATTACAGAATGAGAATTCTCTAAACTTTGGCACTTGCCTGCTTTCCCTCTTCACCATTAAGGATAACTAGGGGCTAGGGGAGCTCTGGCCAACAGCCTGCAATATGGGGCCACCTCGGGCTGCTAGACTCAGAATAGCACACACAACAGCCTGTTCAGGAGGCCCCAGCTTGAAATAAACCCTCTGCTACTTGAGTAGCTCTGGTGGTGGGTCTCCAGATAAGCACTTGTAAGCTAATGTTCTTATGTTCAGGCAGGAGTTGCTACAGCCCTAATGTCTCTCTCTAGGCCCCCAGACACACAGACCTAGCTGCCCCGAGGAAGATCTGCTTAAGACTCTCCTATGCCTCTGAAATGTGGGGCATTCAAACTATAGCCCACTATGTCTGCCCACCCTCAGTTTCTTATCCTCATTTTTCAGCAGCCTTAGGGTAGAACTTGGTATTGCAGGGTCTAGTATGCTATAGCTGGTTTTACTAGCTTTTTCTCGCTCTCCTCTCCAAGTATTAATGAGCTTTGGGGTCCTGCCCCAAGGGGCTCTCAAACCTATCTACTTCTCTGACTCTACTGGATTAGTGTGCCATCCCCCTAAGTACTCCCTCTGACTGGTTCTCCCTAGTCTGCGTCACAAACTGCTGCCACAGCTTGTTTATACTTTGTAACTCAACTGAGGACGCTCTCCCATACCTTGCTATCAGTAGTGTTCCTCATCTCTAAAGCATGTATCCCCTTCATAGTGAGTCTGTGCACCCGCCTCCCTGGCCTAATTTTGTCAAGTCAGGCACAGAAAGCACCACTGGGGTATTTTCAATACCTGTATCATACTGGGCTGCCCTGATTTCTACCCTGCACTTTGCAGGGTCACTTAGCCTGCTGGCCTTCACCTATCTGGTTCTTCTTGACGTCAAGGCTAAACACAGGATCCTCTTTTCTGGGGGAATATATTGTTCTTTGTTCTCTGCTAGTATCTCAGATTATCTTCTGTCATATTTGTAGACCTTTAGAGTTGTGATTTAAGTTACACACACACACACAAATATTATAGAAGAAAAGGACATGGATTTGAGAGAGAATGTTGAAGGGATGCAGGAGGATTTGGAGGGGAAGGCCAGTGATGAAAATGTGTTGTACTCATGTATGAAGTTCTCAGATAAATAAAAATAAATAAATAAATGGGACCCAAGTCCACTTAAGTTTTTTATGCTTTATAAAAAGCCACCTAATTTCAAGAAACACATTTTTGATCATCCATCACCTTGGACATATACTAGTTGAGCAACTGGAAAAGCAAACTTACTTGTCTGTGAAAAGTGAAGAGCTAGCACAGGAACGCTGGTGCAGCCTTCATACTCCTGTCTCAGAGCTCAACTGGTTCTCTCACCACCCTGAGAGTGGCTACAGCACCCCCCCCAACACATACACACACACACACACACACACACACACACACACACGCACGCACGCACGTACACCTGGTGTGCCCAGCCTGAGAAGAGTGCTCTTCCTCATGAGTGCTGCTCACGCCTTTCCCAGCTGTCTGACATGACTGCTCTGGGCAGCAATCTCTACAAACCCTAAATTAAACTGGGGTGAAAAATAGAGAGGGGTTCTCACCTCAGGTCTCCAAGAAGTCCAAGGACAAACGCAACTCATACCTAGCTCAATCAGGGCCCTGACTATTTGCTGAAGCTGCTTTGACTTCACCCTTTCCTCTCCACTGGCTTCCAGCAGATGATTGCAGCAAGATCAGTGACACACAGGACAGGGCCAAAGGAAGAGAAACTGCGTCAAAGGAACCGGCAAACTTCTCACATCTTATCGTACTGATGCGGGTCACATTCGAGGCAGGCTGAATGGTTGGGAAGAATTATGCACTAGTTAGCTTAGATCCAGCTCAGAACTCCTAGAATTGGAGTTTGGACCAGTCCCCTTCTGTGTGTGGGCTGCCTGGAGGAGACATGGCTGCCTAAATGAGTAGCCTAGGCCTCCCAGCTTGCTCTATCTTTGCTTGTCCCCAAAGCAGCTGTGGGGCCTTCCTGGGGTATTCTACAGTAGCTACCTTTGTTAATAAACACCACTACCCCACCTCCTGAGTTCTCTACCTCATGTCCTTTTTTGACCCTAGGCTCTAAAGAGAAACAGAGCTGCCTGTAGGTCTTTATACTGAAACATGAGGGTTCTCTTGTGAAACCAGACTGTGGCCCATGCTGACTCCATGGGACAGCTTCTCCATGGGAAACAACTGGATGGCTTTATTCTTCCTGCAGCTTTGAATGTTTTGTCCTGGTTGACCCATGACCTTTCTCATCACTCTGCCCTGCCTTCTCCCTTCTAGATGTTCGACTGGATAAGCCACAACAAGGAGTTATTTCTTCAGAGCCACACAGAGATCGGAGTCAGCTACCAGCATGCACTAGACCTCCAGACGCAGCACAATCACTTTGCTATGAACTCCATGGTGAGTGGAAAGGCCATTCCCAGCCTGCCTCTGTGATATGACAAGAAAGGAGCAAAGAGGAGAGAGGAGCAGACTTGAGTTAGAGCAAGGAGGAACACTGACCATGCAGATCTTTTAGCAGTCCATTTGCCAGAATGGGGACCTGTGCAGGGCACCGGGCCAGCCAGCTGCTCCTAGAGCAGAGCGTGACCCCACTTCACACTATGAAAGGAATGTGCATGTAGGGGCATTAGCTCAGCACAAGACTAAAAGACAGGCGAGTCACCAGTTCCACTTTACTGGCAGATGTTTGGTTCCTAGCAAGTATGAGTCACTGAGCAGGGATGGAGAAAGGCCCCAAGCTATGGTGTATTGGGGAGTGTTGAGTGACTTGTGGCTGCTCATAGTGGGAAGACCAGCCCCGTGGGACACATGACTGCTGCCTTCAAATATTTGAACGCTGATTTGGAGAGAAGGGAGAAGAATGGTTTTATGTTGGTCTAGAAGGTAGGAATTTTTAGAGAATGGCAGTTTGTAGAGTTGGCCGTACGTGGCTTATGGGGGGTTAGGGACACAGTGGGAGTGAGCAAACATGATGGGAGTTCTCAAGGCGGCATGAAGAGTAGATCATGTCCTCTCAGTGTGGCCACAGGGAGTTCACCTCCGTGTTTCATCCTTCTTTACCCCCATGCCTTCATCTGTGAAATACAAATCATAACTATGTTAGAAGGTTACTTGGGTAACCAGTAAGTTAATTGTAAAGCAGTTGGAACTGTGTCTGGTGCATGGTAAGTCATCATTAAATGCTGGTGTTATAATAGACGGGGACTTGGGAGTCTAGTCTAGATGACATGTGAAACCTAGCTTTGTGAATACCGTATAGCTTCAAGGTTTTCTTTTGAAACCTTCTCTATACTTAAGCTCTGTTATGTTCCAAGCATATGGGACTAAGAATGTCTCCACCAAAGATGCCCTTCTCTGAGGTCTTCTTTCTGGCTGTTGGTCCAGAGGCATAGCTCCATCATTCCCCACACACCTGAAAACCAGAGTGCTTTACCCATTTGCAGCTTTGTTCTGGGAGTGGGGAGAGTGTTAGACAAACACAAACCTGGACAATGGCAGGGGCCATGAAGGAAGAGAATTTCATAGTCAGCCACCAACCAGCTGCTTTTAGATGTGGTATGGACTGGACTTAAAATGCTGAAGGAACTATTCTATCTTTCATTTGTTCATTGTCTGCTTGCAGAGCTGAAAACTCAGCCAGGGTGTAGCTTGATATGTGCATGCCAGATGTGCTAAGTTAAAATCTAACTGGCTGAAAGCAAGAGTTTCTTGTTTATGGTATGCATTCATCACTAGCTAGGGGGAAGCAGGCTCATCACAGGCACCAGCAACAATCAGGAGCAGCCACCATGCCAGATGCTGCCAGTTGTTTGGCCAGACAGAGTGTGAAACCAAACACAGATGACTCTGAGACTTTCCACCTAGCAGTGGCATGTCCATTCACACTCCACTGGCTGGTTTTCATGCCCATTTCAGTGGCCAGTATCAAACCCAGCACTGCCTCTACTTGAAGCAGGATCCTGTTGCTTCAGAGAGGGCTGACTGGTTGTGAAAGGTCATAATGACAAACACAGGGAGCCACCAAAGGCCGTTGGGTAAAGACAAACTGTGTTAGGTTAGGTTTGTACAGAAAGATCATTGGCTGCAAAAAGAAGGAGGTCTTGGGGCCAGGTAGGAAAACCAGCATAAGTGTGTGATCAGTTTGGACTACAGCACAGTCTTGTGTCCTCATCTGAACGTAAAGTCTCTTTTCCTCCAACTTCCATCATTTCTTATCCCCGGACTCAGCCCCCCGGGAACAAAGTAAATTGATCACAGGTGATTAGGACTGTGAACTCAAATGTAGTCAGGTTTGATTATCTGTGTGCCTTGTGGCTTTTCCCTGATGACATTCACAAATTCTGTGTCAGAATTTTCACATTGCTGAACTCCCAGGCCCGAAGTCTGTCAAACCCATTTTAATAAGCAACGAAGGCAAACATAATTAGGGAGGTAAGTCTGCCACCGAGCCCCTTGAAGCAGTGCATTAGGAAGCTAGACAGAAAGCCCCCTTAGCTTTGAATTATTTGCATTTCTGCTCTCCTCAGTTAGTGTGGGTAACTATGTGTTAATGGCACATTGAAAATCTTTGCTCTGACAAATTTACTGTGGAAGTCATTTTCAGGATACAAACAAGGGAAGAGATATCGAAGAGCAGTATCTTCTGGAACTGGGAGATGAAAGGTTTAATGCCCAACAGCCAATTAGTGTGAAGGAGCCCGTCCACCAGCTCCTCAGTGCATGTGCCAGCAGCAAGCAGAAGGGAGGTGTCTGTAGCCTGATTAGGCTGGGTCTCCTCTTGGGCTGCTGGGAAAGGGAAGGGAAATCCCAAGATTGCTTGATCAAATTGCATGGGCACAAGTGTTCCGTAAACACAGCTCAGTGCCCTTGCTTCCTTCCAGGTTTACAGGTTTGTTATTAAAAGGGGCTTCCTACAAAGAGGGATGGCAGTGTTCCAAACAGGTGAATGGAGAGAATTACAGGCTTTTTCCCTGGCCTTGGTGATGAATGATACTGCCAAGAAACAGATGAATGCCAGCAGCTACTCACTCCTCCAGCCAATGACTACAGGAATGATCAGGTCTTCAGGGAGAGTGGGGGAAAGGAGCAGGAATATGGATGGTTCTGCAAATTCATTGAGGCATTTCAGTCTGTTTTTGGAACGTGTGTGTGTGTGCATGTACGCACGCGCACACACACACACTCACAGCTGTGCATATAAATTATTTTGTAGCATAGTCTATTTCAAGCTGCAGGTGAGTCCTTTGCTGTTTAGTCTTGTTTTACTACTGAATTAGGCCAGGGATTCTTCCTTTTTGGGAGGTCACAGAGTCCTACTATATGAAACGTATAAGCTTGTGGGTCCTGTCCCCAAAGGAAGGGAATGTATACACAAACTCTTTAAATACTGTCAAGGGAAACAACACAGTGCAAATCCTGATACTCATTCTCCCCAATTTTCAAGCTTGAGAACTTGATAACTTCTTTTAATCAAAAACAATTAATTGAGAACCAGGCATCATGCTGGATGGAGGGGGCGGTGAACAAAGACAGAGGAGGCTAGGTCCCACTGAACTTCACCAGGGAAACAGATATTACATGTATGGCTTCACGGTGAATATATAATTACAAACCAGCAGTCTCATGTCAGCACAGCAAGGGATGCTGTGGGAAGGGTGAAAGAGGCAGGCTGGCTTCAGATGAGGAACGGGATCAGGTGCATTGTTCATTAGCAACCAGCATCGGCTCGACACGCTCCCTGTTCACTCATTGATAATCATGAATTATATGTAAGTTAACTGATGTATATTAAGCCCTAGGTATATCAAACTATATCTAAAATCATTAGCTCATAAAGTACCCATTTGTATTTTCTTCCCTGTGTCCACTGCTTATCTTCTGATTAAATATATAATTCTGGCTAAGGTGACAGTTACTGAGTGTATTTGTTTTCCAGGAATGTTATGGCAAATACCACAACCTGTGTGTGTTAAATGTCAGAAAACAAACAAACAAACAAACAAAAACCCTAGGGATGGAGAACAATGGTAAAGCACCTGACCAGCATGTTCAGGGGCCAGGATTCTAACCCCAGCAACCATCACAACAGAACACAAATATCAGAAATGTCTTATCGTGCAGTCTGGCTGTGTGGACAGAAGAGCACACTGCCAGCAGACTGGGTTCTCCTGACACTCTCTTGGTGTCTTGCCAAAAAAAGGTGTCTTTCTGGGTGTGTTCTCAAATATCCTTTGCTCTGTGGGTGCATACACCTTTGATGTTTCTCCATGTCCTGGTCTTCTGGCTTTGCAAGATACAGGTTGGATTAATCAGGGCTCCACACTAATGGCTGCATTTTAAATTAATCACTGCCTTAACAACCCTCTCCCCAAATGTGAGCACATTCTGAGATGCTAGGGCTTGGAGCTTCAACATGGAGATGTGAGTTTAATTTAGTACGTAATCTGGAAATTACCTGGGTGGAAAATCAGAAACTTCCTTGGCTTTATTTATGAATTGGTATCAATAAATCCCACCAATTAAACACACTGAGAATGTGAGATAGTGCCCTACTCAGTGTGTACATGTACAAATCCAGAAGAAAAGACTAACATGGGTTACTTTACAATTTTCTCATAGCATGGGGTTTTTTTTGTTTTGTTTTGTTTTGTTTTGGTTTTGGTGGGGAGGGTTTTTTGTTTGTTGTCTTATCTGATCAATAATAATGATGACTCTCACCTTCTAAGCCCGGTAGGAAAATGTCCAATGTAGGTTTCCTGCAGTGTGTCAGAAAGTCAAGTTTCCTGAGCTTTCTGGGGACTTCCTCTTTCTTAATTTTGCCTTCTGTTGATGAGTTCTCCATTTCTTGAGTGGGTCTTCTCTGCTTGGGAGTGAGGGAAACTGGGAGTGAGGTAGTAAGTCCGAGCCTAGTCTACGCAGAACAATCGCATAACCATCTGTGTATAGTTCTTCATGAGACAGGCCCTCACCAGAGCATGCAGAATCCCAACACTGCCTTATTTACAGTTTTAATTAGCTGGTTCTTTGGGAAGAAATGCATTGCTAATAGCTTCTGCCTGGAGTTTTAAGATATGAAATGGTATTCATTTTCTGTTGTTACGACGACTAAGAGGATTTGTAGTACTGACACAGTGTGCATCCAAGCAGTAGGAAGCCTTTTCCTAACACGTGTTTCATAGCAACTTCAATGCTATTAACTCACTTAGTAGAGGCAAAGGTTGCATTTAATGGTATGTAAATCAAACCACTTGCAAAAGGTTTGTGGTGGTATCTTTGTTTTGAGTGTAAGTTACAGATGATAAGACCAAGGAAAAGCTGTATCTCCTGCAAAAGACAGACTCCAGGAAGGTGATCTTCTCTCTACTTAGACACATGGCTGTGGGTGACCTGTCATTGATTTGTGGAGACCTCAAATCAGAATTCTACTCCACTTCCTATAGTTGCAGAATTTCTAGATTTGGGTGGAAATATGCACACACAATGCATACTCACATGTCTGCATATAAATGAACACATATTTACACACTAGTGTAAATGTGAATAGCAAAGCACCTTTGCCATCCTAGAGGAGGAGGAAACAGAAGAGCAGGATGAAGAGAAGGAAAGGATAAATGTTGTATGCATCTTTAAAAATGAGAATCATGTAGAAAGCTGGGTAAAAATAAGTTATTTCTCCTCTTCTTCTTCTCCTACTCCTCTTCTTCCTCCTCCCCCTCCTCTTCCTCCTGCCCTGGAAAACCATGATCTCTGGGAGTGTGTACCTAGGAACATGTATTTTTTTAACAAGTTCCAAAAAATAATTTATGTCCACATGATATCAAAGGACTCTTCTTCTATAACACTTATGTGTGTAAAATAGTTGCTCCCTGAACCAAAACATCTCAAGACCCAAAAGACTTTCGGTGCCATAGCCCAAGGAGCTTTGTGTACCTACTCTGTATTTAAACTAGAGAAAATTATTTTAAAATATTGGCTAAAGCTCTAGAAATAATCCTAAATTCACACAGAAAATAAAGCAGTGTGTATTTTAAAAAAATGTAAAAACTCATTAAGAACAGTATTCATGGCATTTGAGTTAAGTTCCCTTCTCTCCTCTGCCCTCCAAGTTCAGGAGGATGAAAATCACTCCATTCTGCTTGCAACCATGATTGCAGGCCCTCTTTCCTCCAGCTCCTGGCTAAAGGACTGTCTTCCTAGGTAGGACATTTCTAATCCTACCCTCAGCCACTTGTGCTAAGGTTTAGTCATGGGTGAGTGTGGCCTAGAGATGTAGATCTAGTCTCCTGCAGAGCCCTAACTCAGGGACAGTAGCTGTACTGTGGGGGCAATGCTGTGAGAATATTAGGATCTCACCTTGCTGGGAGAGACAACAAGCCATGGAGACTTGAGGTTACTCACCCCATTCCCTGAAAAGTTAGTTCCCAAAGTAGAGGTACCACCAAAGAAAGCACACCACTGCCTCCAACCCCAGCCCTGGAGCCATGGATGGCTCAGGGATTTGATTTGAGTATAGAAACACACAATGAGGTCCTGAATCTTCCCCCACAGGAACTGACTTTATCTACAAGAGGGATTACAGACATTTAAGGCAATAGAGCTTTTAAAGGTGCCCTTGAGAGCATCAAGTAAAAGGCAGGAATTGGGGATGTAGACCTGATAGTTTACCAGAGGGGGGGGATGGGAAAGAAAAATCAAAAAGGAAATTCCTTATGCTGGAAAAAAGTGATCCCAAAAAATAATTTGAATCTACCATAATGGACATCACTGTTAAAGATTGTTATTTTTAAAAGCAGTTGTATAAAAAAGTATATATGTATTGTTGGACCTATAACATAGAAATGTAATAAATTTACAAGCAATTTCACAAGGAGATATGTGGATGAAGATCTGTATTATAAAAGGAAACATCTCCAGGTAGTAACTGGAATCCACAGAAGCAAATGAAAACATGCAGAAATGATAAGTAAGGATGCTAATAAACAAAGCCATAACATACATTAACTTGCCCTTTCTATCTCAGCCTCAATAGACACACAATTATAAAAAGGGATAATTATGGCAATCTGATGTTAGGTTTGAAGCATTTATGAATGTAATATATACCAGAGCAATACCACAATACATAGGAAAGGGCATAAATCTCTCTCCAGGGGAAACGTTTTTATGTCCACTAAATTAAATAGTATATATCAGAAACTGATTCTGATAAGATATTTCTTAGGTAGCTAGGAAGATAAGTTAAAAATAGTGGAAAAATCAATAAGATATTAAAATGCTACATTAGAAAATACAGGAGTGTAGGAGGAATAGAGATGTAGGAAGAAATATGTGACACATGGAAAAAGCAAAATGGCAAATGTAAGTTCAACTGTGTCGAAATGACAATAGGAGCTGGTGAGATGACTCAGTATAATACTTGCTGAGCAAACATGAGGACCTGGGTTTGGATCTTCAGCACCTTGTAAAAGGCTAAAAATTCCAGTGTGTACCAGTAATTCCAGCACCAAGAAGACACAGACAGGTACATTACTAGAACTTCCTGCCTGGCCTGTATAGCTAAACTAGTAATCTTTAGGTTCAGAGACTCTATCCAACATTGACCTTTGACCTGCACACACATGTGCTTACACACTGGCATGCACATGTGCACACACATGAATATATTCATATACTCAAACAACACACATACGCACAAAAACAATGGCATTGAAGGTGAAACAATCTTACAAAGGTGCAGACTGTCAGGTTTTTCGAAAGCCAAGATCTAAATGTGTGCTTTCTGCAGGAAACACACTTCAGATTCAAAGTGATTGAATATACAAGGATGGAGAAACATCCAGCCATTATCTAGAGTAACAGTACAGACTTGCATCAGCACCAGCTCCTTGGTACCACACACTGGCTAAATATGTGTTGTAGGCCCAACATGAGCAGATGTCCAGGGATTACTGGTCTTGGTAGCCTTTCAGGTCAGATGACCTGTGCTTCTTTGTTGAGATTCTGATCCCAAAGATGGAAGTGGAGCAGCTCCTGCATGTTCCTTGCTGACAAGAGTAAGAGCCATCTATTTGGGTTCTTTGGGCAGGCCTGCCAGAGAACCTGAGATTGCCAAGTACCAAATAATAGTGCCAGCCAGCCTATTCTTACCAGTCAGGTTCAACAGGATGCAGTGTTTGTATCTCTAAAAACAGTCTTGTGGGTGGAATTTCCCTTTTCTGCCCACTCAGCAGGAGGAGTAGATTTCATGTTCTGATCAGCCCTGGACCCATTTATGATCTTTGTTCTTGGTTCCACCATCAACATTTAACTAGACCGGGAAGGACAGCAGAACAGAGTGTGCTCCGAACTCAACCATGCAGAAGTGTGTGACTGCATGGAAGGCAGCAGGCCTCTACTCTTACTGTTTGCTCTGTCACCTGAGAGCTTTCAAAAACATGCTACATTTGGTTCCTGCTAACCTAGATTGTGATTTAACTGTACCCACTGGGTCCCAGAAAACCTGTACAAGATTGGGAATCAATTGGAGAACCACCAGTCGGTCCAGTGTGAAGAAATGAAACCAGCTGGCATTAGACGTGGGTCAGGCTCTACGGCTGATTAGGATTTCTCTGTAGAGTTTGTTGGAGGGTGAAGCTCCCATTACTCCCCCACCACACAGTGTAAAGAGCATCCAGGAGACACTTGCCGGTCCTCACCCTTCCTTCTTGCCCCAACCAATGCTTCTGATGTCCATTTGCCCTAGCACAGTGGACCCTAGTCGGCCCTGTTTGGAAGGGAAACACAGGTGTCCTTGGGCATGGGAAGAGCATCTCACCATCACTCCACTGCACTGCACCAGATCACACACCTGCTGCTCAGCCATTGGCCCAGGTTGCTAATGCTCAGGGCTTGGATGACAGCTTAGACCTGTGACATGTGTTTGCCTGGCTCAGTCTTCTCTTTTGATTGTTACCTTCTCTTGGTCCTAGATTGTTGTCCCTTCTGCCTTACTGTTGTTCCTCTGCTCAACCTCTTTTCTCATTGTCATCATTTGTTCTCTGAGATCTTTCTATCTGCATGGCTTTACCCATGGCTGTTTGTGGAGTATTCTCTGTGTTTTTCTTCCAAGCCTCCCTTAGCTTACTGATCTACAGGACTGCCTGCTCACTTCCAGGACTACAGATGCCAAGGGGTTAATTTGTGTGAAATTCAGCCAATACTGATACATGCCTCTTCTTTGCAGTCTCCTGGAGTTGAGTGAAAGGCATGAAATGGTCCATGAAACCTAGTATGTCAGAAAAGATAATGTACACAAAGGCCCTAACCCATGAATCAGAACACATGTGGAAAGTGTCAGAGGTAAAAAGCAGCAGCAATCTTCATGTGCCCTCCTGGCCATGGACCACACTGGCCAGGAGCTTGAGTAATAGGCAGGGACAGATCAAAGGCATAGAAATGAAATATTTGCAAATCAGATATTTACAAGGTATTAAAGGTCAGGACCTATAGGACTGGCAGAAGCAGAACAGTAAAAAGCTGACGTCAGAGTTCATGACACAGCTGAAGGGCTGGAAATAAGGAAGAATAAAAAGATTTCCTTTAGCAAATTCTTTTGATTCTCATCTCAGAGCATCCCTGGAGTCTGGCCTCTTGTCACCCTACTCTAAGCCAGCATCACTTTCTACAAGCTCTGCATCTTGCTCATCTGCCCTGCCTAACCTAAATTCTTGCTGTTTCTTGATTCTGGTGGTTTTTGCTCTGCTGCTCCCCTCTCTAGGGAGTCTCCCTTCCAGATAGCCACATGTTTCCCTTTCCTACTTCCCCCAGGGACAGGCCCAGGTATTGCTGCTTGAGGGGCATGCCTTGCTCTCTGTCTTTAGTAGCACTCCCCAATCCCTTATACTCTACCTTTTCCAGCTATATTTTACACGACACTGAAATACATGCCTAGTAGATCCTTGTAAGTTTACTCTCTAATGTTCCTAATTATGTGGCCAGAAGAATTCTGCATCTTGTACCATGCCTTGATAATTGGAAGGATGGCTGGATGGACAGATAATAAGTATATAAGATAACAAACTTAAGACTTGAACAGTAAGGCAAGACACTGACTAAAGGCGCCTTGAAATCCTGGATTTCTTATGTTCTATGTAGACAAATTCCAGTCCCTCTGTAGCCTTGTGTTTGCTGGTAGATAGTATTGTTCCATGAAGGGAAAGGCTGGAAGAAGTCTACCCACCAGGCCTCTTTGCCATCTCTAGAAAGGAACCGATCTGGGAATTCCAGAGCAAGTCAAGGGTACAACCGAAAGGCTTCAAAGATAGTAACATGTAATTCTGTCTCCAGAGTCCCTGTTTCCTTGGGATATGATTTTTAATACCTTTGGAGGAAATGTTGCTTCACCATGTCCTGTGTCCTGTGGTGAAAATCCTGAGCCATTCTGATTTCTTCGAGTTCAGGGCAAAGTGAGATATCATAGCAAGAACAATCAAGGACACTTGGTGCCAGCTGCAGCTCTGGGCTTCCTTTCTCATGTAGCCTTAGGCAGGCTATTCAAATTCCTCACCAGCTCCTCTGTAACCCGAGGATAAGGGCCTTTGCTAGGAATGTTGTTAGGATAAAATGCAGTCTTGCTTTTAGGAACAACACTTGTGATATTATACTTGGCAAATGTCACTTGTTGTTGGGTCAGAAATGCTATAAAAAATACTTTTTACTTGGGACAGCTCCTTGGAATTCCCAGCGGTGGGAACCTGTCACTTGAGACAACCTTGTTAAAGTGTTGCTTTGAAGCTGAAGGTCATGTGTACCAGGTACTTGGCACTGCTGACTAGTTCTCAACTACTGCTGCACTCGGTGCCACAGGCCATCCTCTAGCTAGACCCTGTCCAAGAAGGCCAAGGGATAGATGGATGTGTTTACCTGAAATTAAAGACAGCCTAGAATTAGCACAGCCCACTGCAAAAGTCGCTCCTTATCCCTTTCTCTGCTGGTGTCCCTGAATCTAATGCCAGTTGTACCTACATTTTTAATCTTGCAGTGAGCTTATCTTTATATCATCTATCTATCTATCTATCTATCTATCTATCTATCTATCTACCTATCCATTCATCCATCTATCCATCCACTCGTTTTTCTATCCCTCGTTCATCTACCCATTTGTCTGTATGTCTACACACTCACACACACTCACACTCACACATACATACACACACACACCACCATACACACATACCCCACACACACCACACTACACACACACTCATACTCACACACTCACTCACACACACATACACACATACACCACACCACACACACACACTCTCTCTCTTTCTCTCTTCTCTCTCTCACACACACACACACACACACACACACACACACACACCTCTCCATGGAGGTTTCTCCCAGTGCCAAGAAAGGAAGGGGATGATTTTCTTCCCCTTCAACCTGCTGTAGGTTTCTGTGGCCCTTTGACATATGGCCAGGCAATTGTGTTCATGGCTGTTTAATGGTTTGTGAAGCAATTGCTGGAGGAAACATCTCTACAAGAAGCCAGGCCAGAGGGGCAAAAGGATTTGTGGGCCAATATTATCGCTGCTGAGCATCAGCCCATTTCTACTCTTTCCTCTCTAGCTAGCAGTGACAGATGGCTTCCACCTGGCTTGACCTACTGTTTGGCCAAACCAAACCAGATCCTCATCCATCAGCTTCCCTTTTGCCCCCCCCCAGGGCATCCTGTGGTTTGTGGGGGTGGGGTTAGAGGATTCACTTAGCGTTCATCACTTCCCACAGCTGCTGCCGTGTTGGTTCAAGCAACATTTGTTCTTACTCCAGATGTTACAGGCCCGCTGTCCATATGTTTCAAGGCGGGATCAGCAGGTTTACATAGTAATATTAAACTAATTAATCATAAGCTGATGCTTTAGTAGCTCCAGGACCCAAAGTAGGCTTGGGATTAGAGATATAAATGATACATATGCTCTTATTAAGCTGGAGAGAGGTAAGGTAGAGCTCTCTCCATTACCTTGCTCCAAGCTCTATTTTCTTACTAATACTGAACATCATTCCCAGAACCACTAAAAGCTATATGGGAAAAGCTATAAAGAATTTCCTATAGCTCTCTTTGAGTGTGACAAAATTAAAAAAAACCTAAGTTGCAGGTCACGAGAAAAAAATGAGAAAAGGGGTCCTACAGAGTGAGGACCAAAGCCCTGGTTTTGTCTCATTTGGTCCCATTGGGGCTCTGAACACATCACACAACTGATTTAACAAACATTAAGAATCAACTAAGTAAAGTCAAGACATATTTGTGTTCTGTTTTTATTTTCTAAGAATAAAATGATATTTTTGCCCGAGCTTGGCTTCTGAAAAACTTTAAATAAAGTATGTTTACAGTTTGCACACCTTTTCAGAGCAATCGTCACTAAGATCTGCCTGTTTTGCTATTTCCAAATTGCACCCTGCTTTTCTAAGAAACAAAAGCTTTCCTAAACTCAAAAGAGATGGGAAAATATGAGCCATTTTAATGTTGACTGTACATGTCCTGGCCACATCTATTAAATAATTTAAATAAATGTAATACATTTAATTTTTGATTAAAAATACTAAATCTGTTAACATTAAAGATATCACCCAACTACTCAAAGTTTTCAAAATGGAGAAGAAAGAAACTACAACCAGTTTTTGTTCCTCAATAAGCATGAGGGCTGGAGTATGAATCAGGTGCTAAGGCACTGGCCTGGTATATACAGAGCTGGGGGTTCGCTCCCATCACTGATTAAAAAAATTTCAAACTGGATAAAAAAAATATAATAGCTCTATAGCCCATAGAGAGGTGATATTTTGGTTATTAGCTGGTTAGAGAGAGAATATCCTGTATTTATATTTAAGGACACAATTATCCCTGATAATTAATAATATGTTCTCTAATTAGGACCGTATTTTAAGCCAGCTTTTATATGCCTAAGAAAATTGAGATTGAAAAAAGACTTCTGAGAACTACCCATTGTCTTGCATAGCTGGTACAGAACTTCAGCTCATAGTACTCTGGTGTGTGTCCCCATTGTGGACTGTGTTTATCTCAATTGATGCAATACTAGTCATTAGCCTTTGTTCCCTCCTTAACTTTAGACTTGGGGTCAAAGGCTCTAGGATTTTTCAAAAGAATTGATTCCTTTTTAGTAAAGTGACCCTTAAGTGGTATTTAGGCTTTGCCTTTGTGATGATTAGATAGGCAGGTCATTACTTCCATAACTATAGTAACCATGAAGATGTCATAGCTTCATTAACTGGTGCAGGATTAAGACCCATGCTTGGGACTTATTCCCTGCAGAGATGAAACAGATCTTTTATGGCTTTCTGCTGCCTATAGAAACAAGTCACATGGTCCCTGAAGCATAAAATGAAGGGCCCCACACCCAGCCTGTGGAGGAAGGTCCTTCCCCACCTGGCAGTCTTGTCAGAGAGAAGCAGAAGACTTAGTCCCCTTGCATGAGGACAAGACAGTTCAACTATGGGTGCTCTGGATGTGGTAATCACATGCCAAGCAGTGGAGGTGTCTCAAGAAGTCTGGTTCAAGACTCTCCATTGTCTATTTTTCCAGCTTTAAGGAATGGAAGGACAGTGTTACCAGCGGGGTCTGAATTCTCAGTTCTCTCTGGGTCAAGGAAAACCTTGTAGATAACTCACAGCTGTAGTCCCTTAACTCCTCTTAAGAGCATCTGCCAGAAAGGGGTGTAGTAATCGAGGCAGGCTGGCAGTGTTGGGCTGCAAACATGTGGCATGCCTTATGGAAGGTAAGTATTCCCAGGAACAGTAAGGGACATTGCTCTGTGCTCTCTGAAACAGGCTGGGGCTTGACTCTTTCTGGTGCTTCTAGTTGGAATAGTTGACACACTTATTATTGTGCTTTTATTAATACTTTGATTTGGTTTGTGCAGGTTGGTGGATAATGTTATTCTTCTGAAACTGGATGAGGGAAAAGACAATGCCATCATCACACTAATGGTTACTGGGCAACTGACTGGATGCTTTGTGTTGCTTCATGTAACACACAGCGTCTGATCAGAGTGGGGGATCTGTGACCACAGGAGTAGGAAGTTTGTCCCAGTTTTTAGAAGAGAGGTAAATGGGAGTCAAATAATGCACACTCCTGGCAACGATTTTCTCTAGCAAGCAGCATCTGACACAGTTTAAGGTTACTAAACATAAAAGCTTGTTTCCATAACTAGTGTCTCCTCAGAGTATGCCACAAAAAAAAAAAAAAACAACCTAATTCACAGAAAACATTTGCCTGTGCTTTTTGATGGAAAGCTGTCAGAATCTTTGTCAGTGAGCACTTTTGCATGTTTCCATAGCCACTTGGGGAAAAGCAAGAGCCATGTTCAAAGTGAGAGCCCTCTGGGTAGGGCTGAAAGCTCAAGATTCTGCCAAAAAGTTCTTAGGAAAGTGGCTGCTCTAATTTCAGTGGTCATGGCAGATGACAAAGCCACAGAAGGAGCTGTCCACCTGTAGTCTCTAATTAATGCCTTTTGGGATGAAACAAGCAAATGGAGGCTTTCATAGGTAGCAAAAGTGGTTAGGGTGCCAGGTTTGCAAGATTTTGCTGGACTTAGTTATTGTCCCTGCTTGGGACCAAATGATGAGGGAGAATGGTAGATGACACAACAGACTGTGAGGCAACTGCAGTGCATTCTGTAGATCAAAGTTATAGCTCACACTATACTACACTGTAAAAGATGATGAGGATGATGATAATAACAGAAGAACAATAGTAGTGCTGAGGGTATATGGAGAATTTACTAGATCCATTCTGAAGGATGTTAGAAGATACTCATCAGCTGGGCATGGTTACCACAGCCTGTTAGCCAAGCACTCAGTGGGTAAGAAGCAGAAGGATCAGGAGTTCAAAGTCGGTTTCAGCCACACAGTGAATTTGAGTTTGATATGTGCACAAACAAAGGTACTCTTCAAGTCAGCTATTAACCAAGGTATTTGCTTCTGGTTTGTCTGAAAAGCTCTGCTGAAGGAAAGGGACTAACGAGGAGAGAGGGTGGAGGAGGGCGGGGCCATTCGTTGTGCAGAACATGAAGAACTCAGGAGATCCAGCTCCAGACTTGATGTTCATACTGCAAGGCAGTGAAGAGTCAAGATGTAGCCCTTTCACAGCAAAGCCGAGCTACCTGCTTCTCAGGAGTCCTTTCTACTAGACACTGCTAACCTAGAAACGAAAGCTCTAAGATCACTCAGCTCAACTCCTGTCTCAGGGTTTCTATTGCTTCAGAGAGACGCCACAACTACAGCAACTCTTAGAAAACATTTCATTGGATCTGGCTTCCAGTTCCAAGGTTTAGCCCATTATCATCATGGTGGGAATCATGGTGGTGCACAGGCAAACATGGTAGGTACTGGAGAAGGAGATAAAAGTTCTACATCTTGGTTCACAGGCAGCAGAAGGAGTCTGAGTCCCTGGGTGTGGCTTGAGCATACAAGAGACCTCAAAACCTTCCTCTGCAGTGACACACTGCCTCAAAAAGGACACACCTACTTCAACAAGGCCACACCTCCTAATAGTGCCACTCCCTATGGACCAAGCACTCAAACAATTGAGACTATGGGGCCATAACTATTCAGACTGTCACAACTCCCTTATTTTACAAGTATGGAAACTGAAGCACACAGGCGTCATGACATCTTAAGTGGATGTCATTGCTGGGAGCAGAACCCATATATATTTCTTTTTGGTCTAGTGTCAGTGATGCTCGGACTGATAGGCAGCTGTGCAGCTGCATTTGAGGATGTCAAGGAAAAAATTAAGGGAGAGGGGAGGGAATGGAGGAAGCAGCTATAGCAGGTGAAAAGGTTGAAAGAGCCGTGATCTCCTTTCTTGCTGGCTGTGTCTAAAAGGACAAGCATGACAGTGTTCTCTAAAAGTGATAGAACCATCACACTAAAGAACTACACCCCAGCAATGCCATTTCTTTCTACTGATCAAGCACCCCATTTGTTTACTCACTTGGTCAGGCTCTTTAGCATACCTTTTTCTCTTTTTAAGTTGGTGGACTGTCCCTGCCACTCATCCTTTCACAGTGGCTGTCTTTGTTCCCAGGGTCACTTCAGGACCTGACTGCTCATTTCCCTCGGGTTCTATGTTAAGAATATGAATGACATGATGACCTTGGTGGTGTAACTTGCCTGGGTGTCCTGGCAGCATTCTGCACAGGAGCTGGAGGGAAGAGCTTGAGCAAAGGCATGAGTCAGCTTCCTGTTATCTCTGTTGTGCAGGGTATTGCCTGCCATTTTCTGTGATTTGTAACTACTTATTAGTTTTAGCGCCACAGCCCCTGCCCACTAAAGAAGAGATGTGAGAGCATTTGCTATGGTTGCTCCAGAATATGATGCTAAGCTCTGGTCTTTTTTGTTTGAATTTAGTGTTCCTCTGTTGTCTCAGGCTTAGGGTAGAGGAGATTTTGGAGAACTGCCAGCACCCCATTCCCTAAGATGTGGGGGGGTGAGGGGATCTTGGAGAACTGCCAGCATCCCGTTCCCTAAGACGTGGGGAGTCCCTTCCCACTGCCTCTGTTGGTGGCTCAAATCCTTCTCTTTCTGTATCCTCAATGACTTGCCTCTATGTCTGTGTAAGGACATGTTTAATTTTGCTTTAAATTGTAGTCATTGGAGGATTTGTCTTACATGGGGAACCCTGAGGTGTTCAGGAATTCTGTCCCACTCTTTGATCTCTCACAGCCCCTAACTACCCCGCTCTCTATGAATATTTGAACGAGTGACAAGCTGTTAACAGTCTCCTGAGGTGGCCACAGTGGGACATCTGTAATACCTAGAAAGTTCTGTGTTCCCTGGGTAGAAGGAGAATGAAAACAGCCACAGTTTCAAAGATAATGAATGTCCTACTCTTCCTGCTTTCCTTGTACCCTATGTGACCAAAGGGCTCCCCTCTAAGACAGGAAAACATACTGTAGAGAGATCTGTATAAATGGGAGGAGAGGAACAGTCCAGGGTTGGAACCCAGTTGGGAGAAAAGTTTTTTGATGCATTATCAGTGCTCCATCTACTTTCCCATGGGTACCCTGGTGTCATCTGCCCTTGATTACCCATAGCTTCCTGTGTTTCTCTGTGGTGCTGGCTCTCTGACCTCTGGGTATGGTTGCCTGTGAGAGGTCAGTCTTCAAACGCTAGAGTTGCCCTCGGTGGGGGATAGGGGGCTTAACCACTGAGCAGTGGAGCTTACTGTGCCAATAGCTCAGCTTCTGCCCCAGTCAGCGGGGTCACTAGGCTGTCCATTTCCTAGTTTCTTCAAAGGCCTCTAGAGAGACTGAACTCAGCTGCTCATGGCTCTAACCCATTGGTACATGCACCCCTATCCATTCTGGCCATGACTCCCTTTCTCTAGCTGTGTTTCCTGGGAGAGTGTCCAAGCCAAGTATTTTCCTTATGTCTCTATGCCAAGGTCTGTTTCATGATGAACCCAGACAAAAACAATGGCAGAAGCAGGAAATTTGGGAGGACTTCAGTGCTAACCCCTAGAAGACTAAACTATTAAAACCAGTACTCCCCCCCCCACTTCCCTCTTCTATTTCCAAGTATAAGGTTGCTTTTTTTTCTGACAGCTCTATAAATAGTCTAATTTTCCAGTGTTCTAACTCAGCAAACGATGCTGATAATGATCCATAATTCCATAAAGGATGGTTGTTACATGTGACAACATCCAGAGATATTCTAGCTCTCTCCAGTGAATGTACAAAGGGGCTCAGACCACACTAAAACAGAGATGGAGCTCAGAAGCCATTAGACATCAAAATAAATTTGTGCTTGCGTGCCTCACTTAACCTGTAAACTTCCACAGAGACCTTTTAAATTAAGAGAGACCTTATCAGCCTGGGCCAGCTCTGGGATGGAGCGTGTGGAGGTTGGGGACAGCTGAGATGAATGGGGACTGTGGGAAAGGAAAATAAAGAAACCTTCATTAAGCCTTCCCCAGTGTTAATGAACTACAGTGCAGCTCACAGAGCCCAGAGAAAATGCTGCCACTAAGGAATATTTATCATCATCTGAGAAGATTTGTAACAAAGAGCAAGAGTGTGAATAACCTGGCTCCTGGTCCTCCGGGCATCATGTGTGCAGAAGAGTTCCCCAAGGAAGCCATATTACATGGCTGCTTTGATAGACAATTAATAGGAGAGAGCTGTTAAAAATAACCAAGATCACCATGGCGCTGTATTGGTGTTTTTTGTTTTTTTGTTTTTTTTTTTTTTTTTTGTCTTGTTCCTTCCTGGAGAGCTCTTTGATGGCCTAGTAGGAAACAGCATACATGTTCACAAGTCAGAAATGGTAATGGATATAAACAAAACACGATGTGAAAAAAGACAGAAGGTCAAGGAAATTCCTGCAGATGCATTTAGGGACACCCCCTGGTGCTGTTTGGAATCAAGTAGGAAAATGTCCCCAAGTCACACAGCAAGAAGAAGGGGCCCAATAACTTATTTTTAGCATGGCAAAAGTACTGTGGCCTCTAAATTCTGTCTTTATGAGCACCCTGGCTAGTGGCTCATACCTCAGGTCTTGTGACAGGGAATGAGAAGACAGGGAGGAGGGATGGACACTTTTGACTGGGATGATAAGCTGTTTAATTACCATGTCTTTACCCTCTTTCCATATTGTAGGGAACAGTTATGCCTTGGGTACAGCTCTCTCTAGAGTAAGAGAGATGTCCCATGATCCACTACTTCCAAAGAATACTCCGTAGAGAGCAGCTTCATTGACTGAGGATTCCTCAAGAGCTCAATAAAGTGATTGCATTGATGCGTGCTAGTCTTTGGTATACCATCAGTGTTGTTTGTCAGGTTGAAATAGCTCTACAGAAGGACTTTCCTATTATAGATACAGATACCAAGCCTGTCCCAGTCTCTTAGGCTTTTGGGTTTGGGCACACCACTTCTCCAGATGCCCATCTCCCAGCAATGCCCAATGATGGCTACTTTTTCAATCTGCTCCCACTAAGTGTTTGCTCTGCCTTGCCTCCTAGAATGCCTATGTCAACATCAACCGCATCATGTCTGTCGCTTCCCGCCTCTCAGAGGCTGGCCATTACGCCTCCCAGCAGATCAAGCAGATCTCCACGCAGCTAGACCAAGAGTGGAAGAGCTTTGCTGCCGCCCTAGATGAACGAAGCACCATCCTGGCCATGTCTGCGGTGTTCCACCAGAAGGCAGAGCAGGTAAGACCCACAGACTTGTGGCTGACGGTAGTAGTAGGAGGCATGTAAGAGCAGCGCACTGCAGGGTAGGAACACACATGTACAGACTCCATAGACAACCCTAAGATCCTGCTGAATAGCTTCAGTAAAAGACACACACATGCACACACACAAACACACACACACAGAGAGCATTGGTAACTTATGTCTTTACTTTTCGTGCAAATAGGAGATGACTCAGGTGTATGTGTGTGTGTGTGTGTGTGTGTGTGTGTGTATTGGCTATCTGATTAATGTACTCTGAACAGAAATAAAAGGAATGAAAGAAAAGTGACAACTTAAGAGCTGAGAGCAGAGGAAACTAATTTTACATGAATCATTTGTTAGATATTTGCTGTGGATAATAGTAAATTAGTAATGATGCAATGAGTACAAATAATGATCACTGTTGCCACATGTGGTAGCTATATGAGCCCATTTTACAAAGAGGAACCCTGAAACTCAGAGCACATGACCTGCTGAAGATCCTGTGGTGTGTCAGGTCCTGGCTCAAACCAGCTCCTGGAGAACGAGTTGTCAATTTTTTCAGATATTCTGTGAGTTAATTGTTCAACATTGCCATATGTTAAAAGCATACTTAAAACTCATCACTTTCTGATTACTACATCTTACTATGTAGTTCTATGTCCTTGGGATTATTTTTATATTTTCTATAATGGAAATACTATAGAGTTGTAAACTACTGGTCATCCCTTCCCACTTCACATTCAGTATGTCACATTGGTGGACTGAAGTGTTTAAAAGTAAGGGTTTTACACCATGGAGTTCACCAAATGCTGCAGGTCAGGGCTAGATGGTCTACTGTATAGTCTTGAGAAAATGGAAGGGTATAAAGTTACAGTTACAATGGGACTATCACATAAGATCCAGGAATACTGTTTCAGTATTCACAGTCCCATCCCTGAGGAGCAAGCATTGGTCTTACTCCTTAACATAAGGAAAAATATCACAGTGTTGTGTTGGGATGATTTAAGCTAGTCACTTACTACCAACCATAGGTTGACTGTGAACTCAAGAGTTTATCAAAAGCCCCAGTGAGAATGGATTGGCTGCAGGAAGCTACAGTGTAGGGCATTGTGTATGTTATTCTCTGTGATCTGTAGGTTACACATTGTTTATATTAATAAAATTTGTAGTGTGCTCATGTGTATGAACACACACACACACACACACACACACACACACACATACACACACACACATGCACGTACTAATAGTTAAACAATTTTTTTCACATCCACTGCTAAAATCACACAGTCTCTGGGCTGTTGAGGTTTCAAGCCAGAAGTGTCTAACATTAGATACCCATGGTCTTCTAAGTCTCTTTTGTGGTGTTCTTGTCAGGTAACCCACAGGTAAAGGAGTTTCAGACACATAGTCATATCTTAAATCCCTCCCCCTAAACAGTTTCACAGGGGAGGCAAGAACATGGGACCATTGAGGGAGTCTCGACATTGAAGCCAGACATGAGGGTTCTGTACCAGCCCCTTACTTCTTACCTTTCAGACATGTTAACCCCACCATTCTAAGCTCCTTTCCTCTTCTGTAGTGTGAGCCTAATTATCAGTCTCATGGGGCTATTGGGAGGAGATGGGCTGTGATAGGTGGGCCGTGTGAGCTGACTAATGTTCTTATAGCCAGTCGCTGTTACCACCACATGCATATGCTGTGCACGCTGGTCCAGCATCCTTTTATTTTTTTTCACCTGTGTTTAGTTCCATCTGTAGCTGTCCCCCACTCTGAAGTAAATACTTGCTGTAAATCAAGACCATGGCCCTACATGTTGAGAGGGACCTGGCCACATTTTTGAACTAAGCAGTGGCTGGTTCCTGCTTAGGACCCTAAGGACATTGGTGTCCAGTCTGTACTGTCTTCAGCTCTGTTGCTTTCTCAGTTTGTTCTGGGTTTATCTGGTTAGTAAGGAAGACCTGGTCCTTCCCTCTGTCTTTGGCTTCCTTGCTTTAGGCTGACCACTGTTTGGGACCTGCTGCAGGATACCTAGAATTGAAACGGTGAGATTCCCTCTATCCTCATGTGACACCAGAAGATCAAGATGCTCCCCAGTTCCTCTGTGACACAATAACCCATCAGGAAGCTTCCCAGTATTTCCCATCTGACACTGGCTAGTACCTGGCAGTTCTCCTAGAATTGCAAAGAGACACCAAGGACACAGAATGTAAAACTAAGTGTAGCCACCAACAGGCTGGGGGCTTAGAACCAACAGACACCAGGATGAGTGGTCACATATTTGCAGAGGAAAATACAGGGCCAGAACTGAGAGGAACTGCTGTGATGTTTTCTGACTTGGATTGGTTTGGCTCCAAAACACATTTACTTGTATCTATTTTAGTGTAGTTTCCTCGGGTATCAACAGTCTTTCAGGAGAAGTCATAAACCATGTTTCTCTTTAGTTGGGGAGAAAAAGAAGGGAAAGAAGGAAGGAAAGAAGGAAGGAAGGAAGGAAGGATTGATTCAAGGCTAATTTTTATGGGTTTATTTAGGTAGCTTTTTATTGTCCTCCTATGGGCTATTCTAGGCAATGAGATAATAAGGTATTTAGGCAATTAATTTAAATGGAGCTGTGTAGCCAGGCGAGGGAATCACAGGCAGTAAGTACCATTCCAGACTGTTGGGTGAAGAATTATTTGCGTTTTAAAGGTGTATTTTCCCACCCAATAAATCTAAGTGGTTTTTTAGATAGCTCTCCCTTTGTACAGAAAGACCCATAATTTTCTACAGCTGTTAATTCTAATTTTTTAATAATTTGATGTCTGCTAAGGTGTCTATACATCCCAGGAACCACCGCCACTATAGGAGTGGCACAGTCTGCCCTACAATGTTCCTCCAAGTTCAGCCCTCAGTAACATGGCTCAAATAAAAGTCCTGTTGAGCCTTAATCTGCATACCCTATAGGAGGTCCCAAGGGATTCTAGTGATACTCTTGGGGTGTTCTTTGCCTCTCCCCACAATTCCCTGTGCACAGGAAGCACAGACTCACAAACTCTCATTGCATTTCATTCAACCCCTCTCATATGCCCAAATGTGCCCTAGTGCTCACTATCTATGGGTTATAGTGGGCTGTATAGGTGCCTGTACTTTGCAGATGTTGCATGGGCATATGCCTGGCCCTGCCCCATTCTTACAGAAACTGTGTTTTCCAACTGTCTCCTGTGCTGAACTGTGTAGAAGGGGCTAGTCCAGCCTTCTGAAGGTATTTCTGAAGTACTACCATATCTCATCATTGTTCCCAAGGTGCCTGACCCTGCCTACTGTTAAATTTACTCTTTCTTTGCCCAGTGTGTATACTCATTCACTTGGCATCTATCTCTTCCCAGTTTCTGTCAGGAGTGGATGCCTGGTGCAAGATGTGCAGTGAAGGTGGTCTTCCCTCCGAGATGCAAGACCTGGAGCTGGCAATCCACCACCACCAGTCCTTGTATGAGCAGGTGACCCAGGCCTACACAGAGGTAAGGAGGCATCAGGTGTGTGTGTGTGTGTGTGTGTGTGTGTGTGTGTGTGTGTGTGTGTGTTGGGTGAGGGGGCTGGAGCACTGCTGTGTGTGCTGTGGAATGATATGGGTTGGATTTTAAGGAAAGGACGTCCTCCTCTTTCCGGAAGTGTCTTTAGGGACCTTGACCTGTGAGCTCTGGAGTCCCTAGTCAGGGGGCAGGTGTGGTTTCAGCTTTCGGCAAGCCCACTCTGGTGTGTTCCCCCCTTCACGTGTACCTAGACACTTTGTGGACAGTAACTGTTCCTGAGGAGGGAGGGTGTGAGGAAGCAAGCCTGGCTCTTTTGAGTTTGCCTTCCTGTTGGTAAAAGAATGTGTGACACCTGTGCTGGAACCCCCCTTTTAAAAAAAAAAAAAAAAGGCAGCTCACTGAGCAGTAATACTTGAAAGGGCCAGACAAAATTCCAAAGTGTGCAGGAGTTAAGTAGGAAGCCACCATTCATGCAAAGGATAAACTGAAAAGCCCTTCCACTTAAAAAAAAAAAAAAAAAATCAAAGGCAGGAGATGCTGAAGGATGAGAATGGGAATTTTGTGTGGTACTCTCAAAGGGGCCATGTGTACACATGCGTGGAAAAACACAAGCATGAGTGTTTGCTAACTACTGTGGATTCCAAGGAAAAGGCTGAGTGAAAGAGATGGGAAGGTTAGGAAGCCAGATGAAGAGACCATTGATCTCAGATCTGGCTGGCCTGGCTCCTCTAGGACAAGGTCAGTGAGAAGTGTTTGTCACAATGGCTTCCCAGACCACCTGCATCTGATTTCTCTGAGGTGGCTGTTGAAGATGCAGTCTTTGAGTTTTTCCTCTAGACTAGAAAAGAATGTCAGAATCTGGGGATTATCACCTACATTTCATTTCCAGGTGAATTTTCACAGTCAAAGGGCAGGTTTTGCCACAGTGAAGACAGTTTGAATACTGGGCTCCCTTGCTTGTTAACTGTGGGACCCAATCAAATAGCTTTCCCATGCTGGTCTTCAGGTTCTTCCATGGAATGAAGCTCATAATGTGTGTCGTGTGCCTGACAGGGTGAGGCCCGACAGTGGTGAGGACTAAATACGGTGAACTGTTTTCTCAGGACAGGATGCACACAGGGTGCTTTTAAGCTAAAAATTATATATCCAGTTCTGATCCAGATGGTCCCAATGCTTATGACAGAGCTGTGCCTCTACCCATGGCCCACAGGTCTCTAAGTTACTCCTCATTAAGTACAGAACAGAGAGCTGATGAGGTTGATACCTGTACATTCATAGCCGTGAGGTTGAGGGGACATTCACAAATGGACAAACTGCTTCCCCATCTTCTGGTAGAGCTGGGAGGTTCCTCTACAGTTGTGGAGACTGAGGCACGGAGATGAATCTTATGTTAATTCAAATTTCTGGGACTTGGTCTACCGTCTTCAGCACCCAGCCCTGTACAGAGTATCAGGATACAGTATTTGTTCAGAGTTCCCCATGGGCAACTGTCCTGCCTTTAGCCCTAGGATGTCATCTGTTCACATCTCTGGAGAGTATCTCTGTATCATCTATAAGCAGCCCACCCATCACCAATTAACCAAGAAGGTGGGGCTGGCAAGGTCGGCCAGGGGTGATGCTTTCCTCTTATGCCTTAGCCTACTTCTACCATATCACTTCTTTTAGCCCCAACAAATGTTTAACTCTCATAAGAAGAATGTAGCTGCTCTTATGTTCTGGAGTTCCACCTACAACTGTGGAGACATATGTGGACAGCTCCTGGCTAATCGTGTAGACGATAGGGAAACACCTCTTCCTGCCTTCCCAGTAGACAAGAAGGCCGTTTCAACACCACTCCTACTTCAACTTTGATTCTAATTAAATTAGTTTGGAATTGTATCCACTTTTTCATGAGGGAGAGGCATACATTCAATGGGAACTCTGGTTCAACATTGGTGTTGATCCTATAAGGCCACTTGCCAGAATGAGAAGTGCCACTTATTGTGGCAAGGTACCAGGGACAGGAATGACAGAGATACAGTACCGACTTCCACCAGGGGGTGGAGTTGGGGAGCCCAGGAACTCTGCAAATTCTAGAAAGATCCATTTCAAGAAAAACAAGGTGGTTACATGAAGGGTGGAAGAACCAGTAAAGATCAAAGAAAGGAAATGAAAAGAAAGAAAAAAAGAAACAAAGCAGGAGAGGTGGTAGAGATGAAGATAAAATGGTAACCCGTGCTGTGTGCTGGGTCCTGTGTACTCTGATGTGCCAACTCATCTAATACCCTCTCTGTGTAGTGGGTGTCCCTGTCATTCCCCTTTTACAGACAAGAATACTGAGGGCCAATGCCACTGTTAGAATATTTAGAAGCTTGTAGCCAAGCAGAGGAAGCTAAGGAAGAGAAAGTTGAGAAATTTAGGGTGGGGACATGAAGTTCTACCAGCCAATGTAGTCAGAGAGTCATTCAAAATATTCACGAAGCATCTACTATGGCAGGCATTATTGTGGACACCAGGGAAAAAGCCAAGATCAGGGCAGACTTCCTGCCTTGTGCAGTCGTCTGTACTTGGAGATGGGAAAGAGGCTTTCACACAACTGGCCTGCGATCCTGCAGCTCCTCTCGCCCTTAACCCTGGGTTTTCTGTTCTCTAGAATGTAGACACCATGGCTTACACCGTCCTTAGTCGTGATGAACTTGGTGAGGACTGAGGATGTCAGGCCTCTTCAGGAGCCCCTGGGCAGTTTCTTCTGGCCTCCCTTGAAGAGGGCTCTTGACCTGAACTCCCTTCCTTCCTGCAGGTCAGCCAGGATGGCAAAGCGCTGCTGGATGTTCTGCAGCGTCCCCTGAGTCCTGGGAACTCTGAGTCTCTCACAGCCACAGCCAACTATTCCAAAGCAGTACACCAGGTGCTGGATGTGGTACATGAGGTGCTGCACCACCAGCGACGGCTCGAGAGCATCTGGCAGCACCGCAAGGTGCGGCTGCACCAGCGACTGCAGCTATGTGTCTTCCAGCAGGATGTGCAACAGGTAACAGGCTCCATGACCTGCATCCCATCCTCCCTCTCAGGATGCTGACAGCTCGACCCCTGACCTGGTTACCAGGCTCAAGGAGGTCTGCATAGAGAGAGGGAACACTGCAGCTCAGCCCTCAGCTGTTTCTTCACACACTGAAGAGAGGGAAACAAGACAAAAAAAAGTTTGGCCTTGTTAATGCCATGCATCTTGCTGAGCAGCTCTAAGTAGTGTTGGGAAGGAGGCTTGACTTCACAAGCAATGACTTGGTAGTCGGGTAACACATGTCCTTGTCATGGAGGCAGGGAGACACTAGACAACTCTGGTGTTGCAGGGTCATCTGAGCGTTGTAGAGAGCGACTCTACATAAAGTGAACTCATTTCTTGATCAAGGATGAGGTGAATTGATAGAGTGGGGGGCATAAGGGCTTTTGTGATTTATTGACAAAGCTGGACCTTTGAAATTTCTGTAAAGCAAGACATTAATCCCTGTACATGCCATGGCCAGAGGTTGCTTTGGCTTTGTCTCTCCCTTGTATTATTCTGCTAGTCCCTGCTCTTCCAACACTGCAGATCATAATGAAATGATTGTTTCTGGCCATGCCATACGTGTCCATTCAGAGGAAATCACCCATTCCTTCCCACTTATGTTTTTTGTTTCTCTGTTTTTGGGAAGCTGGGAGCTTTGCCCAGAGGAGTCATACACTGAATAGGGTAAGTTGGGTAGGATCTGGATCCAAGATCAGGGCCAAGGTCATCTCCCTCTCACTGTATCAGGGATGCAGGGTGAGGCATTTGGTGCAAATACCTGCTGTCAGACTCTTGTCACCATGGCCACTGTGGGATTTCAGAACTCTATACCAGAAGTGCCAGCTCACTCTCCTTCCATTCTCCTGTGGGAGTATAATCCAGAAAGAGCAAGATAGCATGAGGGAGTGAGAGCCTGGTCCCATGTCTTCATAGCTGCTCTTGACAGGAGCCTGGCACTGGGTGCCCAAGGCAGACAGGCAGGATGGGGAGCATCCTTAACCATTGTTACACATTCTGGGAGTCAACATGGGTACAGACACCCTTGGGCTTGGTTTTGGGCTCCCCTAATATCCTTGTGGCACCCCTTCCTGACTGCCATGTGATAGAGTCATCATGAGGATAGCCAGTCCCCAAGGGTGAGCACAGCTGATGTGCCAATCAGCTGTGAGACTTAGGGCCTGCAGGAAGGAAGAAACAGACGAGTCAGCCATGCCATCTGGAGCTGTCCAGATAAATTCATCACCCGGAGCTCAGAGACCAGGGAGGCTGTCTGGCCTGCAAGTGAGTCAGATGAGTAAGGCACCAGCCCCATAGGGACAAAAGAGGGGTGTGACTACTTCCATAAACTCTCTCTGCCTTGCCAAGATAATATTGGCCACCAGTACAAGTGGAATAGTGTGCTGGGCTTCTCATCACCCTCCTGCTGTGACAGAGACAGGCCTCTGGAGAGCTGTGGGAAGGCTATGCGAAGGGAAGTATGTCACACTTGGATTGTCACAGATCTGTAGCCATCAGACTTTCTTATGACCACATGGTATCCATACTATCAGGAAGAAATATACAATAAAGATGCATATATGGCTATTCTGTGACATCTTAAAAATACGTGTCTCGGTTTATCGTATTGTTGGTGCCGTGAGTGAAAAAGTAGAAGGTAGATTAGGGGGTGAGTATAGTAGGGGCTTAGATATTTTTTGAACACTAAATTCTCAGAAAGGTCATCTCTACTTTTCTTTTTAAGGTAAGTGTGACTTTTGAGAGAATAATTGTTCACTCGTCATCCCCCTTGCTTCATCGTTTGCCCGTTAGTTTATTCTCTGTACATAAAGATATGTATGTAGGTGGGAATAATTCGTTGCCATGTCTCAATTGTTTACCTGACATCCAGTCAATCATTAGTGCCTGGTGATTTATCTGGACTGTATTTCAAAAGGCAGCTGTACTCACATGCTTGAGGGTTGGAGTGATGAATGCAGTCCTTGGTCTCTTGACTCCCAACCTTGCACGAGCCATCCTAGTTTGGGTACATAGACCACACAAGTTATTTCCCTGCTTCAGCCTGGTGTGGAAGTGTGTGCCTATAATCCTAACATTTAAGATGAGGAATTTAAGGTCATCTTAGGCTAAATAGTGAGTTCAAGGCCAGCTTGAGCTACATGAGGCTCTGTCTCCAGAAACAAAATCTTGGTAACATACTCACCATTGAATCCCACCGTCATTTAAAAACTGTATGGGTCTCATTTGTGCTGGTCTCAAGAATGGAGATTTCTTTCTTTCTGAGTTCCATATAGCTTTTAGCTGTGTCTACATGAAGCTGGGGTTCTTTTCGTGCTTGGTGAGTCGACCAGGCATTATTAGAGGACCTCCTCCACTTGCTTCTGTTGAGTGAATACTTATCCCTATTTCACCCATGCAGTGGTTGTTTTATTGGTGAATATTATATCACAGTTCTCTTAGGCTGACTTGAGGTTCCTGGTGTTCCTCGCCCAGGATGAGGACACAGGGAACTCAATCTCAGTGCTCATGCACCCTGTGATGTTCACTGATTAGTCAAGAAGTTTAGGGTCTCTTTTTCATGGGCCCAGAACTGAATATTACTATTGAGATACCTTGTCGGTTAATTAGAATGATATAAGAAAATACAAAGAACAAGTCTACCAGAGCATCGAAGTCAACATGTGGGGTAATTGGGTATTCATGGAACTGTTTCAGGCAAAGGTATGAGAAGCCGGGATTGGCGTCTTAAAGTAAGAAAGAGTTCTTTGGACCCTACCCATAGTCTGGACCCAAGATACCTAAGCACATTTAAGATGTTTTCTTGGTAGTGTGCATGGAAAGCTCATGTGTAGGTATCATCAGCAAGCCAGAACAATGCAGAATGACAGACACCAGCACAGATCAGGAGTCAATAAACCCTGTTCTGAACATGTCTTACTGCTGTGGCCAACAGGACATAGACAAACTGCTGCATCTCATGATGCTTCCAGGTTTTGTTTTTTTCCCACCTCAAAGTCAGGACCAATACAATAGCACCTTCCTCATGACACAGAATGCAGACTCAGCGCCTGGCTGGAACATAGTCACATTCTCTCTCCATGGTTCTTGGGTGCCCCCTGGTGCTTGTGCTGTTGGGGACTCCACAGCATCATTCGCCATGTGGGTTGTCTGATAAGGATTCCATTTCATTCTGTGATTAAATCTCAAAGCTCTCAATGCCTGAAAATACAACCAGTAAAACTTACTATACAGTTGAGAGAATTGAGCCCCAGAGATGTACAGTGACTTGGTCATAATCACACAACTAGTTAATGGTAATGCCAGGACCAGAAAGTAGATCTTCTGATCCATATTCCAGGTGTCCTAGGAAAAATCTCAGGGAAGACACACAGAGACATAAGGTAACAGAAAGGTGCACATTATTCAGGGGAAGACAGACCACATACCCCAGGCAGAGGCAGAGACAGAGATAGACAGACAATGAGTAAAGAAAGGGGGAAGCAGACTTAAAGATGAAAGGCATTCAAACTGGTGTAACAAGCATGTAAATGCAGATATGGACAAAAGAAAGAGCCAGAACCCCCACCCCACCCCATGCGCTCACACAATGGAAGGATGGAGAGCAAGCCAACCTCTGCCTTTCTGACATCCTGCCCTAGCACCATTTCTGTAGATAGATCCTATCCAGGTCAGAATATTTTGTCCCTTTAAGGCTTCGAATAAGAGAGAAGCAGAGACATATAATCCAAAGCAGTCAATGAAAGAGATTCCATTTAAACACCTGCTTCCAAAACTGTCCTTCCCTCCCCCCTCTTGGTTCTAACAGGTGTGTTTTCAGCTTTCTTTCTCCCTGCTGGGTTGGGTGAATGTTGGAAATTCATCTTAAAGGTACTGGAATTGGATTCATTAAACTGAACAAAGGAGAAGATGCCTGCTGTACAATCAGTGTGGAATATTTTTCAGTCTTTTTTTTTTTTCATCTTAGCATAGAACATTGTTGGTAACAGCAATAAAAGCTCCTGATAGTATCACCCATTCTCTACCCTGTGCCTTTTATGGTCCTGTAACTTCTCTATCTTTCCTATCTTTCCATGTGTGCAAAAGACTGGTTCCAAGCCCACATAGACCTCATACGGTTGGAAAGAACAAGGAGTAACTAGACATTTGCTCGTTTTGGGAGAAGTAAATTGCTTGTGTGTTTTCTTAGTCGGAGAATCTGTTTTGGGAGCACCACAGCAGGTCATCCTGCTCTGCCTCCCCTTCTTTCTTGCCTGTGTGTGTGTGTGTGTGTGTGTGTGTGTGTGTGTGTGTGTGTGTGTGTGTGTGTTTTGGTATGATGATTTATAATACAAAGTACTTTTTGAAAGTCTACTGTATGCCAGTCCATGTGCTAGAAGTTTGAAGCCCCTGCACCTGACATATGCACCCTATGACTTACTAGTACAAGCAGCTGGCTGACTGGGTTCAGGCCAAAGAGTAATGACCTGGTGGAATCCAGCATAGAGTTCCCATTGGTGGGAGAGAGGATTGCACTGATGCTTGGTGCATAAGAGCTTGAAGCATCATTCTTAGGAAGGTCAGAGTGCAGAGAGCTAGGCTGCATAAGTGCATGCATACATACATAAATGCATGCATGCATACATACATACATACATAATTCAGAGAGCTCAGCCATATACATGCATACATACATACATACATACATATATACATACATACATACATAATTCAGAGAGCTCAGCTACATACATACATGCAGGCAGGCAGGCAGGCAGAGCAGGAATAGGAAGTCTGGCTGAACACCCACTGCTAGCTGGGAGAAGATGGGTCTGTTCACAATGGTGTGAATGGGGCACTGGCACATTTGAGGGTCTTTTGGCCTCCCCTAAAAAGACCATCTTGTTCTTAAGCAATCCACTCCTATAAACTAGCAGGGGAGTGGCAGTAAGATTTAGCTTGCTTGGTAGCAACACTCTGAATTGATGGAAAGTACTATTAGACCCAAACTTGCTGAACTGCAAAGGAATCTTCCTACATTAATTTTCCTGGTGCCTCATGTGGAAAATTATAGACTTTACTTTGTTGACTTTGTTTGCAAAAGAAAAAAGATGCCCAAAAGAGATTTGTGATTATTTAATTCCAGATAATCAGTCATTTACTAATTGTAGTGACTACGGTTCCTTAATTAGGTTAAACCAATTTAGCTGTTGAATAATCCATTTGGCATTGTTATGTAATAAAAGGTGTGCATTGCAGGCTGCTTTGATCAGCAATAACAAAACAAAACCAAAAAAAAAAAAAAAAAAAAAAAAAAACTGACCAAAACATGATGAGCTGAAAACTAACTTTTCCTCTAGAAAGATTGATGTCTAAGAAGCATGAAAGGAACTGGGTGGTGGTGGTTCACACCTTTAATCCCAGCCCTCAGGAGGCAGAAAGAGACAGGTAGATCTCTGTGAGTTCAAGGCCAGCCTGGTCTACAGAGTGAGTTTTAGGTCAGCTAGGGCTACACAGAGAAACCCTGTCTTGGGGAGGGGGAGAAGATGAAGAAGCATAAAATGCTTGCACACCTCATGCACACAATCAGATCTTAGGATACACATGTAAGGAACCATCTTCAAGGTTTGAAGTGGACTATTTTTCTGGTAAGAATGTTGGGAAGAAATTCAAACATCAAAGAAAAGATTAGTTCCAACTTTTGGGACTAAATTGCCTATAAAAGCTACATTGTTCAGAGCTCAGAATTTACCAGCTGTGTGAGGAAAGATGATTGGGCATCTCATCCCTTCACTTGCCTTTTCCTATTTAATTTCCCAGCACCATGAGGCAGGTGGCAGTTTGGTCTCCATCTTTCTGAGAATGAGACTGAGGCATAGATAGGTTAAATACATTCGCTTCTGATCCAGTACCTGGTGGCAGAGCATAGCATCAAACCCTAGTCTATAGGACATCAGAGCTCATGCTGTTAGCCTGTCTGCTCAGGGACGGGAAAAAGACACAGCCCTGGGCCAAGGGATTTCTCATTTAGTGCTAAAATGTCATTAATCAAACAGCCCTGGTGGAGGTCTTGGTTCCACAGGATGAAGTTTTCCCAATGTTATGTAGCCTCAGATTGACCCTCAAACTGTGTACCACAAAAACAGTCACACTTATACCCTGACACTTTTCCTTGTGACCCATCATTGAAGAATTCCTCTCTACATCCATTTATCTCTAAAACAAATCACCCCCGAATACCCTGTCCCAGTTCTCATTTTTCAGTCAGAGATGTTAACTCAGCCTTGGTGAGGCTTTCTTTTGTAGCATATATTTGAATAATACCCTCTTGCCTGTGGCAGTAATTAGCAGTTTAAAATTTCTCACTTAAATTTTTAATGGGTAGTAATCCATTCATTCAGATATTTTCGAGTATAAAATACATGATTCTTTGGGCAGAATGAAAACCCAGCCAGAGTAGCTGAAACTGGAGGAAGGTGGGAGAGTGGGCAGAGTCGCTTTCTGATTGGAGTAAAGACAGGGATATTCCCATCTCTCTGTGCTCTCATCTTGGTGGGCACGCTCCCTTTTCCCCTATAGGAGGAGGCAGTGGGCACCTCTCCTCAATTCTTGAACTCTGCAGGTTAGAGGCAGGCTACTTGCATGTTCATTCTCCTCTTTCTGGGAGTTTCATGGTTCTCTCGTGCCCTCTTCCTTCTAAATTCCTACTTTCCATCCTACATTCATCCTGCCTTCTACACTCTTCTTTCTACCTGCCTTGCTTCCCCTCCTGATCACAACCTTCTCCCGTGGTGTTCTCTCTCTCTCTCTCTCTCTCTCTCTCTCTCTCTCTCTCTCTCTCTCTCTCTCTCTCTCTCTCTCTCTCTCTCTCTGTGTGTGTGTGTGTGTGTGTGTGTGTGTGTGTGTGTGTGTGTGTGTGTGTGTGTGTGTGCTCCCACATGTGAAACTCTATCTTGACTGGAGTGATCCTCCCAAGATGATGATTTGCAAGGAAGATTCAGCACTTCCCCTGTGTAGGGGAAGCTGGTTGGAGGGTGTCCCTGTGTGTGGAGGGGGTAGTGGTTGGAGTGTGAGAGATGTGAGAGGAAGAAGTCCCTTTGGAGGGGATTACTGACCCTGTAGACTTCCTTGATGCACAGTTTACGGCATCTTTAATGTCCTCAATATATCTTTAATCATGTTCCTGAGTAATGAGGAAGTCTTTCCTCAGAGTCACCTCCTGTGCTTAGCACATCTCAGGCCTTAGCATGCTAATTCTAGGGCACTGAGCACCAGACTACAGGGTCCATGTTGTTCCTAACAGAGGACTGTGGGAGGATTTTGAGCAGAGAAGCAAAATCAGAGTGGACTTAGGTAATCTGATAGGTGGGCTGGGGGAGTATGGGGAGTGGGGAGTCAGTAATGGAGTGTGGCAAGTGTGAGAAAGGATAATTGGATGCTGTGGGTCTGAGCATTTCTGTAAAGTTATTAAAAAGTGCTGTCCAGTTATACACACACACACACACACACACACACACACACACACACACACACACACACCAAGGAGGTGTCAGGTGAACATATGAAGCTGTTTCTTAAAGTTTGGTCCTTGGGTTCTTGGCATTAATGTCAGCTGAGTAGACTGAGGATGCTTTTCAAGCACTCTGTGGGAGACAGTTCCTTGCTTTTTAATTCAGAATCTGGGGTTGAGTTGGCACCTATATTTTAAAAGAACTTCAGAGGACTTTTAGAGTTCAGAGCTTCTCACAGCAGTTTCAAGTCTTACTGGGAAGAAGGAGGCTCCATAAACTGACACCAGACTAAGGTGCCTTTCTTTCAGAAATGTTCCAGGTACCCCAACTTCAGTTCTCCCTGGGGGAAGAGGTGTGGGCTGTCAAGGCCCTGTCTGAGGATGGCTGAGACTTGAGGTCTTCGAAGAACAGCAGTTCTTAGGGGAAAGGCAGATTGCTAACGAATGTTAGCTCAGCCCACCCAGACAAAAATGATAGCTTCTCCTGCCATACGTTTATTTTGATCATACTTGTTCCAAAGAGGGGACAAAACAATACCAAAGTGAGTGACTGATAGTTGAGCACTTGCAGTGACACCTTCCTGCTGTCTCGGCCTAACTGTTGCTGCAGCCCTAGCAACAGTGTGCAAGGTGCTGTGTGAATAGACGCTCTGTCTATTCACAGACAGTGATCTGATGGACTCCCCCAGGTGCTCCTGCACAAGGTGTGTACTTGTGTACTTGGGCCTTTAACAACAAAGTGTGCTCCAGAGGCCTGCTGGTGCATAATCGCTTCAGAATGATGGCTTTCTGAATGGATGGGTGGGGAGCAGGGGCACTGACACACAGGAGTTGAAAGGAAGGCATTCTCTGGCATACTAGAAGCATCGGGTACCCTTGTTCTACCATGGACAAATTTAGCCTATTTTGAATAAGGTAATTTATCAGAGAAAGACAGATAAGGGGATCACAGGGTTGATATCCTTATTCCATATTTGATTGCAAAAGGCACCCACCCATCTCCTTTCATAGTTTTTTTTTACCTCTTATTATGCAGGAAGTGATAAAATAATTTTTCTTTTAGTTCACTTGAGAACAGAGCAGTGAACTAAATAAAGCCCTTGCCCACCTAGAGCTAAACAGGCCTCAAACCAAACAAACATGAATGTGTTACACAGCCATAGTAAGTGGTTATAGGAATACAGAGCTGAATGAAAACACCTTGGGGGTGGGTTTAAGAGGGTCCAGGGGTGTGGCACAGGGACACAAAGTTCTTGCCACCAAGATTACCTCCCATTAGTTCAGTTGTGTTCATGGCCACTAGTCAGTATGATGAGCAGTTTCCTTCAAAAGGATATTCCCCTCCTCCTTGGCTACAAGAAGACTGCCTCCTGCCTCAAAGAACATTCCATCTTGATTGTATGTTAGATGGAATAAACACAATTAGACAGAAAGAAAGGGGTGATTAAGAAACCAGGCATAATTGGCTCTCGAATCTGGTTCAGGATGTGAACATCTCTTAGAAATGGCTGATCTGGGCAAGTACTTATTTCTGGTTGAAATGTCAGGTCCAAGAACGGAGCAAGAGTTTTTGCAAGTTATTATTAGACTGTCTCATTGTTGATGTGATGAGTCCAGGCTGCTCTAGTGACTAAGTAAAATTAGGCTTGTCCAGAACAGGGTGACTCAACACAGAGAACACAAGCCTCAGCTACAAGTGTGTGTGGAAACTATGGCCATAAATATTCATCACCTATCCCCTAAGCAGGAGGGGCAAGCAAGGATGCTGTGTGATAGAGAAGAGGAGGTTATGATTCTGTGTGAAACCCCAAATTTCTTTCATTCTCCTAGGAACTACCTGCCAAGTGTGGCAGTGACAGGGGATAGAGAAAAACAAAGAGGCAAGTTTGATTGCAGACTGTGAACAGTAGGTATATGGAGGAGGTTAACATCCACCCCCAAAGGTCTGTAGGGGAGGGATCTATAGTTCAGAGGGGTCTACAGTTCAGTGGAGTATATACTAAGCTGGGCCCTGGGACTATGAGGATGTTGCTGTCCCATGGGAGAGACAGGCCTGTAGGCCATAATTGTGAAAGTTTTTTTTCTATGTGTATTCTGTTGTTGTTCATACAGAACAAAGGGCTTCAACATGGTATTTTTATACCTATGTGGTGTTACACTTTGTTCTAATTAGTAATTGTTGTTTGAAAGGTGTCAGAGGATTGTGTGTGGTAGTACATGCCTGTAATTCCAGGACTTGGGAGACCAGGCAGAAAGAACCAAATTCAAGGACAGCCTTAGCTATATCTTGAGTTTGAGGCCAGCTTGGCAACATGAGACATTGTCTCAAAAACAACAAAACCTACCAAGTCATAGAAAGGTAAGAGCCACCTTACCTTGAATAGGTTATTAAAAGATTGACAATGAGTGCAGTGTTGCTTAAAGTGTGACTAGGAAGCGGCCTGGGGAGTGAGAACCTGGAGGAAAATGGCGTAGACAGCTCAAGTGAAGAACACTAGGAATAAAACTCCAGAGAGCAGGGTGTGGAGCAAGGCAGAACTTCACTACCAGTAGAGAGTGAATAGGGCTGTCTCAGATGTGTGGGCTTTGTGTACCGAGTTAACATGCCTCTCAGAACTACACCACAATAAAGAACCCTGTCAACATAGGCATCAATACCATTCAAGTCTAAGGTTGTGTTTTAAAAAATGGATTTAGTGTTCCCTGTTTTTATTTAATGGCACCCCATGTGTTAATGATGTAATCATTTATTTTTAACCCTTATTTTATAAATTACATCTTAGAAACTAGAATCACAGCTTGCCACACCAGATTGACAATTGTCATTAGAAGATATTGCCCACTCAAGTTCAGGGTTACATCAATCACTGTTATTTATGAACGTAGCATATCGTGCATGCAGAGAGTTTCTACAAAGTCTGTGTCTCCGAGATAGCCTGCCTTGTTCCTTTGATTGTGTCTGGTGATTACCTCTCTGTTCTGCGCCCCTAGTAGTCCACCTTACTGCTTTCTTCTCTGCCACTACCAACCACATTCAGCCACCAAATCCTGGCCGTAGTGTTTCCAAATCTAAGCCTTCATCAGTCTTTTCGGAATTTCTACTTTTGTCTCATTTTCTCACCTCTTCTCAGGCTTCCCTCCAGTTGATTTCCCATAATTAAAGCAGTAGCTTTGCCGTGGGGTTCTGATGCTGTCACTCCCCTTTGCAGCCTTTTAGTGGATGGTTATCAAAATAGTTACTAGAATCTTCCATTCAGCACACTATAACTGACTGTAGTTTTGTTCAGATTTCTCTGGGCCTCTTTCCTGTTTCATTCATACTAGAGCTATGCGTGTGTGTCTTTTCCATGTCTAGCTTAGTTAACTGATATTGTCTCTTGATTCATAGTAAAATCTCATTTCTTCAGAAACCTCCCTTGACTCCATCTAGAAAGCACCTGACTTTTTTTTTTTTTCATCTCAACAGTTAATGAAGAGTTGTGTGACTTAGTGACTAATGTTTGTTTGTTAGCCCGTAGACTGAGTTCCTAGAATTGGGGCCACTTGTGGCTGTCTATAACCTCATATCCATGGGTTAGCTCTAGCACCTGCTTCTAAGGTACAGTAAGACTAGTAAGCAAACATAGAAATATGTGAATATTCATGTTCCACTCTTCTCTGCTACTCAAGGACTCTTTAGATAAAAACAAAAAGACAACATCTCTGGTGCCAGAAATGCTTAAATATCAACTCAAAAGCCACCAAGATATCTGCATGGCTCTCATACCACCTAGACTATAATTCATCATGGAGTATTCTAAATATAATCTTATAGACATAAGAGAGGGACTAAACATGGATGTGTGTGTACATAGACAGACAGACAGACAGACAGACAGACAGACAGACAGACAGACAGACAGACAGGGGATGCTATTTATGCTCATGAGATCCAGGGCTTTTTGTCTAGAGAGCCAATTCCTCTTCATTTATTGATATTAAGATTCTGGATCTGGCTCACCTTTACCAGCTCACTAAAAACTCAAGGGTGTCCAGAATTCTAGAGCTGCATTCGAAATTTCAGTGTGTGGTGTTACTGTGAACACAGCCAGTGTCTACCAAGAAGCACATTCCAGGGCTGTGCAGTTCTGCCTGGGAGGTCATATTCACTGAAGGTCATGGGTCAGGATCAAAAGAGCTTGTGCTATGCATGTGTGTACCAGGGGTAAGGGCTCCAGCTGAACCATCCACCAGAAACAAAATGAGCAGAAATCATCACACTAGCAGCACTGTATCTATTGGTTGTGTGGGTGTGACCTCAAGTACTGTTTCTGTAAGTATAGGTAAAGCACTTTAACTCATTTGCTAGATCATTTGCTTTTTTATTTGCTGAGCTGATTCCCACACAGTCCTTGAATGCTTCTTGTCCAGGTTGCATGGATTTCTCCACAGCTTCAGGTCTCGGGCAGAACCACCCCCAGAATAACTGAAGCTGTGTTAAACTGAATAAAAGCCTCTCGAATATGAAATAACTAGATTTTTGAGTGATAAAGGCTGAGCTAATTAAGTAAACTAAGTGGTTCTGACTGAAAATGAATTGCTGTTTAAGGAAAGAAGAATTACTTGAAAAGGAAACAAATTGCTCTTTTAAAAAGGCTTAGACATTGTAGAATCTCCCCCCCCCCGCCCCCGCACCCCATGGAATGAAAAGAGAGAACTGTGTGTCAACTAGTGGGTAAAAAGCATTCCTCTTCAATCAATATGGTTTAGGATGGCTGATTTTCTTAAGGCTAGTGATAATTTTAAAAATCAGTAAAAAATTATGAGGCACTGTGGAAACAGTCCGGCTAGCAAAGTGCACCTTGTCCTGAAGAAAGAGCCTTAGATTCTATTCCTCGCTGGTTGCCTGTTCAGGGTTTGAAAAGCTGGAATCCAGCACTACCATAGTTTTCTCTCACAAATGCACTTCTAGGATCTCTCTAAATATATGTGTATAGAGCCAGGGTGTGTCCCTTGAAGTGTTTTAAATCTCCATTCCTGGGGCTGGGCAGATGGCTCACCTTTAAGAGCATTTGCAGACATTAAGTGATCTCGGTGTCCAATCAGTTATACCAGGGGCTGCATTCTATATAGAAGTAGCCTGTGCAATGGTTGAATCTGCTTCTTTTTGCCACAAGGAAATATATTTTTTTTCTTTAAACAAACTACTTCATCTGAATCACTCTTCAAAAACTTTCTCTTAGCATCCAAAAAGGCTTTTACATAATTAATCAGGTGTTTGGCTAGAAGCCAAACATGGGAGCAGGATGGATCCAGTGGCATGGTGACAGGAACATCACAGGCATGCCTGTACTATAACTCTGACTTAACTGGAACCAACATCATCTCCTCAGAGGCCAGACTATAAGCTACCTCCCTTTGCCCTGAGATTCATTCATGTTTGTGAGATGTATATTTTTTTAACACTTTGGTTCCCTCTGCACTTCAGGGTCTCCACGCGCCTTCCCAAGTATCCCTTAGGAAAACATTTCTCACTCCTCTCCTCCCTCTACTGCAGTAGCCACTACTGCTCCAAGCTTAAATATTGAGGAAAACGTCTTCAGGCTAAATCACTAAGCCTGTTAAGAACATGGAGTCTCTACTGCATTCTAGCACTAGGCCTTAGGGTGCAGAGACCTTAACTGATTGGTTTGTTTGGTTGGTTGGCTGGTTGGGGAGAGGTGGCAAAAGGCGGAGGAGGTTATTGTCCTTGTGATCACCTATATTGAGCATCTGGCTGGGGGTGAAGACTGAACCTCCAGAGCACAATAAGGCAGGGGCCTGTGATAGCTACTACTTCTGTGACAATTTATGGTGGAGTGAGGGGTGATTAGCCTAGTCCTACTTCACTGCTGTTACCTCGTTTCCTGTCAAAAGCCATGAAGAGGTTCACCTGTGTCTGGTAGCCTGTGTTGCTCATTTAAGACAACACACAGACATGTGGGAAACCCTGAATCCAATCCTCAGCAACTAATAAAAATAATAACAGCAAACAGTAATAAATAAAATAATGGAGTGACTAGGGCTTTTAGGACTAAAGAAGTGATGGGAAGCTGCTCTAGAGATCAAAATGGCTGCATTGAATTTAGTTAAGGGTGGGACTATTCCATTGCCAATGACTTGTGTTTAAAATGAACTGGGCATTTCTATCTGGACTACTGCTCTCACAGGCATGGGGCTGGGTGAGCGGGATTCAAGCAGTTGTGCATGGTGCCACATGTCTTTCCTTCTTCTGAGAAATCATTGTTTCTGTCTTCCTTCTCTGGCAGGTACTGGACTGGATTGAAAACCATGGTGAGGCCTTTCTCAGCAAACACACTGGGGTTGGGAAGTCCTTGCACCGAGCACGAGCACTGCAGAAGAGGCATGACGACTTTGAAGAAGTGGCTCAGGTGAGGGTGTGTGTGTGTGTGTGTGTGTGTGTGTGTGTGTGTGTGTGTGTGTGTGTGAATGTGGGGTTGATAGTCTGTACTGCTATTCTGGGGTGTGTCTGTGTGTGTTTGTGTGTGTGTGTGTGTGTGTGTGTGTGTGTGTGTGTAAATGTGGGGTTGATAGTCTGTACTGGTGTTCTGTCTCCCTGCCTAATATGAGAAGGTCTTTGTCTTCTCTTGGAGGCTAATAGGCCAGTAGGCCCTCCACACTCAGGGTCTTAGAAAATCTTCCTTACTACTATAATCTAAAAAACAAAATGTCTTGTCCACAAGGTGGTGCTGGCAGGAGGGTAATGCTTTTAGATCCATCATCAGCCCATGCTTCCTGCTTTTGACTATTACTCCGTATAGCTCCGGATAAGTGCTTGCAAAACTGTGCACCATCCAAGACCAGAAGGAAGAGATAGCTCCTGATGGTCAGCCATGTGCCTAGGGGACAGATACACCCAGAGAGTGTTCCTAGGATCACTTTCACCTTTAGTATAAACTTTACTAAATATTCAATCTTTTAGCTTAGGACACACATTCAATGAGCACTGTTTTTTAATTTTGGCAAGGATATGGTTTGAATGGTTGATTATTTGTCTACCCTATAACTTAACCTGATTCTGTTATATTTGTCTATTGGGATAGTCTCCAGATAGGTCCTGAAAACCTTCATCTTCAAGATGAAGTGTTGCTGCACAGCTGGATGTTTAAGGTCTAATCAGTTGCAGTAGAAAATAATACTCTTGAGAATAGGATTGGGCCTAGGGGTCAGTGCACTGGAGTAGTGAGGATGGCAAAGCTTTGTCTTGTCTCATCACAGCTTTAGCCAGAGCTGGCTGTGATGCCACTTACAGGCAGCCTTCAATGTAGGAGCATTGTGCAGAACCTGAGCCCTCATCTTGGAAGCAACCAGCTCCATGTAGGTTCAAAAAAGAGGACCCACCAAGAACCAAATGAGGACAGAAGAGCTATGGAGCTCTTCTCCAGGAGACCTTCAAGAATATAAGAAAAAAAGAAAAAGAAAAAGAGGGGGCAGATGAAAGTGGTCATGCAAGAGACAGAATTTCCTGTCCAAAATGATCTGAACTCTACTAACTCCCAACTTCTGTTTTTTCTTAAAGCATAAAGATAAAAACTCATTGAGTCTAATTTATACTGCCCATATACACCTGGGTATGGGTACATCCACTGGTACATGGCCTACCTACCAGGCCACACCTTTAAAGAAAACTTGACCCTCTTCCCTAGAAACCATCAACTCAACTGTCAGTAGCTCCTCAGCTAGAGACGAGGGCTCATGAGCCCCTGCCCCATAGTTTACCATAACTTTTTAAGCTTCATAGTCATGTGAAGACACTCTGTAGGACAAGCTGTGCTTGATTAATGTTGTATGGACAGGGATGCTGTATGGGCTCTGAGGAACAGGATACAGCCCTGATCCAGCTGCTCTGGGTATCGCTGTAGTCTGTTAGGACACAAGGGATGGAAAAGTCCATGTTCATCCCTCTACAGAGCTGTTGTACCTTGTACTCTCAGAGTAGAGCCATCCCTTAGTTTCACTGCTCCTCTTCTCTGAGCTGTCCTATAGTCCAGACCCTCCTTTTCTCTTTGAAGATATCACTCAGCTTTCCTCCAAGTCTTCTCATTGTCTGTGATGGGCTATGGCCTTAAGGGTATCTCCAGTCTTGATTTGTAGGCCTTGAGAGCCTATGGGCTTTTGTGTGTTGTTACATTCAAATAGGTCTGTGTCCACCATGACTCTAGTTCTTCTGACTCCTCCACCAATGCCTGACACTCCTTGCATGTGGAACAATACTTTTCAGTTATCAGAAGAGGCACACTAACTTAAATTCATACTAAAGAAACAATGGGAACATTTTTGAGTTATGGATAATGCCACCTTTGTGTCACAGAAGACAATATGGAGGCTCAGAAAGTTCTTGCTTATCAGTAGCTCTGCTGAGATTATCTAGGTATATTAAGTTCTGGAGATATCTTTGTGCCCTAGCTTTGTCTTTATTGTATGGAGGAGCTGGGTATAAAATTCATTTCTGAGTGTCCATTGGCCTATACAATATGCATGACCCAAAGAAAGCGTGGGAGCGAGGGTAAGCAGCAGTACCATCCTGCTTGGCAGCCATTACAGTTTTTCTCTGACCCTGCCAATGAATAATTCATATATCCTACATGGGCTTTCTGATTGGACTCTATCTTTTCTCAAACAGAAAGGCATTCTAGCTTCCGAAGACTCAGGAGTGTGTCCTCTATAAAGAAGATAAAGGTGGGCTAAAAGGGATGAGCCTAAGCAAGGGGGTCATGAGGTTTTGTGAATGAGACAATAAAGGTGGAGGTTGTAGTTTGAAAATTAATCAAACCTCTTCCTTTGTCCCACTCCCAACTCTGAACTATTTGAGCTGCTTAGCAACCTTGAATTGATGGTTTTTAGAAGGAAATCAGAACACAGAAAGAGCAAATGGACTGTCCGTAGCTACATGCCCGAGACTGGCTTTGCTCTATGGAATTTGATTACTAGAAGATGAAGACAGAGCAATCCCCCAGGAAAATCTATCCTTCTATTGCTTCTGGTCTCAGTTCAGTGAGGGCTATTGGAAGGAAGTGATCTAAACAAAAAGTGTATTTTTTTTAAAGATAGAATCTCTCTAATAGAGCCAAGCCTGATCTGGAACCCATTAGTAGTCCAGGCTAGCCTCAAACTTGTCCTGCTTAAGTCTCCTGAATGCTGGGATTATAGGTATATGCCAATACAGAAAATTCTTGAACAATGACAGACAGCAGTGACAAAAAGCCACAGCCCTTGCACCATGTTGATTGGTGTTGCTGTGGTAAGAGTAGTCAGGAAGGGTAAGGATGGTCATGTGTCTACAATAATCAGGGGGTCACATACAAGCAGTGCTCTGGAGGGCTGCTAGTCTTTTAACCTCATCATCTTAGGAGACTTTGGTGTGAGGCTGACATGAGGAGTATGTTCTAAGCACTCATTCTGTGTATTCATTCAGGTTTTAAGTCGGGTCAGGGAGAGAGCCACTAACTCTGTTATGGGTTCCATAAATTTGTCTTTCTGAAGGAAAGAACAAGGGCTCAAGCAAAGGAAATGACTAACCCTAAGGAGAGCTTGTATGGCATTTTCAATGCATCTTTACTCCAGGATGGTAGGGGTACCTATGGTTGGTCACCCTAAGGTAAAGACAGTTAAGGAAACTGATCAGACAGTTGCAAATTCTATGAAGAATCGGTGTAATGATCCATTGTCTACCAATGGACATTCGTTTTTATGCATAATCTCTCTTGAATACCTTTTAAAGAAATTCAAATTATTTGAAGAAGATAAAAGTATTTAGGAGTGTTCAGCCCATCCTGCAGATGGCACTCTTGGAACAAGCTACCTAGTAGCTATGCCTCAGAAAGGCAGCAGTCCCTAAAATCTGCAAGATGGGTGGGGTTAGGGGCACACAAAATGCATGTAGTGAGGACCTAGGCAGGGATTTTCCAGGGAGTCTGTGTCCACAGACCTGCTTTGTTCCTATAGGAGACATGACACTGGTGAAGTATTCCCAATCATGAAAAAAAGAAAGAAAAAAAGAAAGCAACAATAACAAAACCTGTCAAAAACAAATGACACAGTCATAAACTAAAGCACATTTAAGAGGCATTTATATTCTTGAGGTACATTGTCCTTGGGATAATCAATAAGTATAAGTTGTGGCCCCTAGAAGCATGATTGTGAGGGGATAAATGCACCAGTGTCTGTCCAGGTAAGGGATTGGAATACAGCACTTCTGTATTGGCCTGAGATACTGCTATGTGGTGGGAAAGCACTCAAATGCCCGTGGTTTAGAGAGAAGCTGTGCCACCCTGTGAGTGGTCTGCTTTATGGTCTTATTATCTAAAAGGCCAGATTTTCTATAAGCCTGGGTAATCCCAAATTAGAAACATTTTCATTTGAATATATATTACCTAAAGTCTCAACACACCAAATCACACTTAAGCAGCTAAGCACATTTAAATAGCATTAGTGCAATAGTTTGCAAAGAATAGACAACTTAAATAATAAAACACGGACACAATGAAGTAATTCGGGCGATAAATCTCCATTTAGTTGTTTTGCTGTATGATGACCTTTTTTTTCAAACATGAATAGAATATGTTTAAAAATCCATTCTGTATTTGAGAGCAATATAGTATGCATGTAAATAGAAGGACTCTAGTGGGTCAGTGTATATTTGATCACCAGAAATTTAAAGTGGTATCAACGAACCTTCAGTGCTAAAGGCAAATAAGCTAGGGTTGTACATGGGGACTAAAAAAGCTGGTCGTTACCCACCATTAATATGCATGCACCATGAAGTCTCATAGCACTGAGACATATAGTTTCTATAATCCAATGAAGACACAACAAGCATATTTAGCTCTCTTAAAAGTTTCGTCTTAAGACAGGAAAAAGTCTTCTCCCCTTTGGAGTTTTCAAAGAGAATTGTGGGTGAAAGCTGAGAATAGCGTGATTTCAGTGGTGGTCCACAAAGATGGCTGCCAAGGGTGGTGTAATGGCCTTTGGAGTCACTTACATCTTCTCTTCCATCTGAGATGATGACCATTTATAGCATCTGCAGATGAAAGCAGATGGCAAAGGTGGGAGAGCCTAAAAAGATGCCTTTTTCACACCCCAGCTTCTCTGCAAGGACGAAAGGTTTTTAGGCAGATGAAAAAAAAAAATCTGAGGAAGAGTGCCAAGCAAATGTATAAAAATTAATGTCATGAAGCTGGCAAGTGGAGGGATGTGAAGCAGCCTAGAGATGAAGGGCAGTCTTGCCCTTTGATTTTGTGTGACATTTCAGATGGGTTCCTTGCCTCTGTGGACGCTTGGGAGAAGTCGCAGGAGCTTGAACTGGTGAAGAAAGAATCATGTGACCACTCTGTGGGGCAATATTTTATGTGTGGATAACACCCCACCAAGAGTCCTGAAAGTCAGTTTGTTTATCTTCAATGTCAATAATTGGGATAGGGGCCACTGTTGAAGATATTATGGAAGGGTCACCACACATCCCTTATCAAGACTGTGGATTATCCCCCTGTTTCTACTTCCTGCACATTCAGAAGTTATCAGGGCTGTGTTTCTAATGGCTTTAACAAACTGGAAGAGACTCCCAGGCCCAGGTGGTGTTTTTAGCTCCCTTTCCATGTGACGTAGTGACTGGCAAAGAAGGGAGGCTTTGAGAAACAAATGGCTGTCTGGGTGAAGCATATTTCCCAAAGTTTTCTGGACTATGTCTACAGAGTGAGCATGATGAACTCCTGACAGGGAGTAGAGCACATCCTGTGAAGGGTGGAAGGGATACCATTTGTAAGAGAACCTTGCTGATCTGTGTGGGTGGATTTAAATGAAGTTGAAGGAAAATCATTTACTGGGAAAATAATCCCAGTAAATCCAATACCAGGAATGCCTCAGGCTCCACACAAGTAATATAGAGAGAAGCACTATGAAGAAAACATCCTCAGATCATCTTAGGTTAAGAGTAAAAGGAAGTCCCAACAAACAAAACTTCCAAATGCACTTATATTATTTTTCTAAAAACCAGCATATGGCATATGCAACAAGTAGCACACTTAAACATTTGATGTAAGAAGACAAATGTATCAGATTTCCCTGTGGCCTTAGTGGATCAACCTCTTAACTAAAAAAGTGGCCCCTGAAGAAGAGTCTTGATTTAAAGAATTCGTTCAAATAGAAGAGATAATGTATCAGCGAGTTCCACACATTCCATGTTTTCATAAAGTCTACAGCCGGAGGGTAGTAAGAAATATAACAAAATAATGGGAAAACACAAGAAGCTCATACATACAAGCTATAGTCAACTCCATCAGACGAAGACAAGGAAAATGCTATTTTGATGTATGTGGCTCTAGCTCTGGAGGAAACTGGTGGCAATAGGAGCTTCTATTTTCCAGCTTTTCCTGGAAAGTTTGTGATGCAGCTCTAACACACACACACACACACACACACACACACACACACACACACACACACACACATCAGTTAAGTTGTTAAAAGCAAAAGATTCTACTTGCAGAAAGGAAATACTTATGTGTTTCTTAAAAACCTCAAACACTATAGGCTGTCTCAAGAAACTTGGTGTTTAAAGGACAAGGGTTTAGACTACTCTTGAAACAGAAGCATGGTAAAGGCTTTTGAAAGATAATATAGAGTAAAATGTAATCTTTATACCAGAAATAATATCCTTTTTCCTATAATCTGGCTATTTAGATGACATAGTACACCTAATTCTGAAAATTATACTTTTAAAAGATTATTGACGACTCATAATGCAGTTGCTGGAAGGCTTCCAGGAATGTGAGGTTAAAGTAATTGGATATATCCAATTTGAATAAATAGTGTTGTTATAGTTTGACTATGAAATGGCCCCCATGAGGCTCATGTATTTAAGCCTAGGTCCTGAGCTGGGGTTGCTGCTTAGGGAAGTTTTGAAAACTTTAGGAGAAAGAGCTAGCTAGAGGAAGTAGACCACTAGGGAAAGTTCCTGGGGACTATTTTGTCCCTGGGGCCTTCCTGTTTCTGTTGCTCTAATTCCTGGCTGTCATGAAGTTAATATCTTCTACCACATCCCAGCACTATAGTACTTACTAAAATCTCCAATAGACATTTTTGTTACTTAGTCTGAAAGACACTATACACATCCTAAGTTTTCTTTCCTAGTATTTGATCCCATCAACCACCACCTCCTTTTGAAGTTCTCCCCTCCCCCAGCCTTGAATGATGGCTTCTGCTCTTCTTGTGCCTTTCTGCATTCTTACATTCTTCCCTGCAGCATCAGCTCCTCACACCTTCTCTTCGTGCACATGCCCCAGATGCTCTGTAGTCTTTTCTAGGTTCCTCCTAAGTGGGCTCCCAAATCCTTCTTCCATCTCTAATCTTGCCCTGAGACCCCTAGGCATAAACTCATTAGTTTTCCAGAGTCCATTTTATCATCTCCTTTTCACCCTTCCCAGGTATCTGCCTACTCTTGCATTACCTATAGTAGTGGGGGGGTACCAGCTACACAGTTCCTCATTCTAGAACCTGGGAGTCATTCTTGGCTCTTTCCTTGCTCTCAGCCCTCACTAAGGTCATAACAACGGCTTATTGTCTTCACCTCTTCAATGAGTCCCTTTCTTCCATCCACATTGCACTGCTTTAGGTAAGAGTCACATCACCTGCTGAGATTACCAACACAGCCTTCTGTTTTACTCTTCAGTCACAGTCACCCTAAGTTCATTCCCACACAGATACAAACTGATTCCTGAAACTACACATCTCATTGTGCTGTTCATATTTCATGAGTTTTGGAGGCTGCCTTAGTTTGGATGTCGATTGCTGTGAAGAGACACCATGACCACAGCAGCTCTTATAAAGGAAAACATTTAATTGGTGTTGGTTTACAATTCAGAGGTTTAGTCCATTATCATCATGGCCAGCATGCAGGCAGACATGGTGCTAGAGAAGGAGCTGAAGTTCTACATCTTGATCTGCAGGCAACAGGGAGTGAATGTCACACTAGGTGTGGCTTGAGCATATGTGAGACCTCAAACCCCTCCTCCACAGTGACATACTTCCTCCAACAAGGCCACACCTCCTAATAGTTCCACTCCCTATGAGCTAAGCATTGTAACATGAGATTATGAGGGCCATACCTATTCAAAACCACCACAGCCATTGTGTTATGAATCCATCAAGTGATTAATCCATTGATTGTGTAATTACCTCCATGATTTATTGCCTCTAATTATGCAACTTGTAAAATTTATCATAGTGCTTTTTCTAGAAAATCTCTGAAAGTTCATTTGGTTCACATCAGGAGCTTCTTTCTTAGCCTCATGTTATACCTTTGCTGTAGCAGTCTTAGTTAGTTTTACATTAGCCTTGTGTCATAGCCTGGCTGTGGTAGTCTTGATTAGCTTTACAGTGGACTCATGCCAAACCCCTGTTGTAGTCTTAGTTAGCTTTACCCTAGCCTTGTCCCTGTCTCAGAGCAGAAATTCTATCTAATTTGTCTTTTTCTCCTAGCCCTGAGCACAGTGAACCAACAGGCAAGAGGCCCTTAACTTGAAAATCACATGAATGAATGGTGTAGATGCAACAACTTCTCTGTTGAGTGGGTTTTCAAACCTGGTGATCTTTAAGGATGACATATGGGAGAGAGGTAGATTTAATGAATGCTATCAGGTCCTAGACCTATGACCATACGCTGATATAATAAGTGAGTTTGCAGTGAGATAACATCTACCTAGTCACAATTTGGCACTTTGAAAAAAAAAAAAAAGCAGTTATTTGGGTTGAATTGAATGATAACTATTTCTTTGAATTTTTTAATTAAAAAATATTTATGCTGAAGCCCTAGAGAAAACCACTTGTGATAAGAAAATGGAAATTCTAATAAGCCCATTTGCTTAGGCCTACTCAGTTTCTATGGTTTTCCAGAGGAAGTTTTAGCCACCTTACTCTATTAGCCAAAATAGGGGGAACTTGGTATTTTTCCAGTTTCACTGCAAGGAACAGGCTGATCCTGGGGTCACAGTCTTCCTCCTTCTATCATTTCCCTAGTATTTACGTTACAGAAATTGTACCACCATGTCTGGCCTTTTAAAAACAATCTTAAAGGCCAAAACAAAACAGAAAGTAAAGGTTGTGTATAGATTTTGAATCAGGGCAACTTATCAGATCGAATGTGTCATGTTTGATGGTTGCCAATTTTTCTTCTTATTGAGATAATTAAAAAAAAAACAGTAACAATCATAACCCTCCACATAGTACTTCTTCTGTGTTGAACACTGTTCTAATTTTAAATAATATTATATTCTTTGAGAATTTAGTAAAACATATTTTATCATATTTATCCCCCAACTCCTCCTAGATCTCACTACCTCCTTACTCACCCAACTTCATGTTCTCTTTCTTAAAACAAAACAAAAACAAAAACCACCAACCCATAGAATTCAATTTCTTGGTCAACCTAACAGGGCTCATACCCTTAGAGAATATAGACCCTCCCTCTCTCAGCAACTATCAATATTTTCTCAGCTTTGATGGAGCTTCATACCCATCCCCACCCCTCCCCACCCCCTGTTGAAATTTTGTCTGGTCTGAGTTTGTGCAAATGCTCTTGCTTTTAGTTCATATGTGCAACTACTCTATTGAGTCTGAAAAGACAATGTTGTTTTCTTGTTGTCGTCTACTATCTCTGACTCTTCTAGTCTTTGGGAAGATTGCCCTGAGCTTTGGAAGGAGGGGTACAATATAGACATCCCATTTTAAATAAACACTCTGTAGTCTTTTATCCTTTGCACACTGACAAATTGTGGGTCACTATGTTAATTGCCATCTACTGTAAGAAGTTTCTCAGATGAGGATTGGGAGATGCACTGGTTTATAGCCATAGCAATGAGTCATTCTGAGCTATTTTAGGATTCTATCCATTTAGCAGAATAATAATAGAAGGTCCTCCCATAGTGCGTAGTGATCTGTCTAGCTGTGGCTTCTTGGCCCTGTTCACCCAGACCCAGGTATGAGTAGTTGGTTACTCCCATTACATTGCACTAGTAGCACATCTTGCCTGGACAGTCATTATTGTAACTTGCAGTGATCCCAGCTGGGTAAGATTGATGTTTTCAACTCCAGTAATGTGCATGTCACCTTACAGCACTATAAAAACTAGCCATTAAGGATGAAGCTTTTCTGTTATCTTCTTCAATGTCTTCAAGCTTTTATTATAAAACTCATCGCTTCCTTGGTTACATTTATTGCTAGATATTTTTGAGGCTATTGTGAATGGATTTGTTTCCCTGATTTCTTTCTCTCTGTTTTGTCATTTGTATATAGGAAAATTACTAAATTTTGTATGTTAGTTTTGTATTGTGATACTTTGATGAATATGGTTATCAACTGTAGAAAGTTTTTGGGTGGAGTTTTTCTGGTCTTTCATGTATAGAACCATATTAACTACAAATGAAGATACTTTTACTTCTTATAAAGATATTTTATATCATTATAAGTATCTTTATAAAATATGCTATAATGATACTATTTTTATCCCTTTGATCTCCTTCACTTGTCTTATTGTTCTAGCTAAGACTCAAGAACTATATTTAATATGAGTGGAAAGAGTCCACCTTGTTGTATTGCTTCTGATCTTAGTGGGAATGCTTTTTGTTTTTCTGTTTAGCATTATGCTGACTGTAGACTTGTTATGTATTGCCTTTATTATGTTGAGATGTGTTCTCTGTATCCTTAGATTCTATAGGACTTCTATCATGAAGGATGTTAGATTTTGTATTGTCTTTTCTAAAAATGCTCATGAGGTTTCTGCCCTTGAGTCTACTTATATGGTAGCTTATGTTTACTTTGAGCCATCTCTGAATCTGTGGAATGAAGTCAACTCAGAGAGATTTTTTTGTAATTTTCTTTCTTTCTTTTTTTTCTTCTTTTCTTTTTTTCTTTTTTTTTCTTTTTTCTTTCTTTCTTTTTATCTAACTTGGATATTGGGGTATAGTGACTTCATTTTTTTTAAAGGTAGTTGCCTTAATCACTGTTCAATTGCTGTGAAGGGACACCATGACCAAGACAGCTTATAAAAGAAAGCATTTAAATTAGGGGCTTTCTTACAGTTTCAGAGGGTGAGTCCATGACCATCATGGCAGGGAGCATGGCAGCAGGCAGGCAGGCAGGCAGGCAGGCAGGCAGGCAGGCAGGATATTGGTGCAATAATTGGGAGCTAAGAGCTGGTTCACAATCCAGAGGCAGTGGGGGAAAAGAGTCTTAGTCTAGTGTGGGCTTTTGAAACCTCAAATCCCACCCACAGTGATACATCGTCTCCATCACCCTCTCCAAGGCCACACCTTTTACTCCTTTCTAAAACAGTATGCCTACTGAGAACCAATCATTTAACTATGGTAGCCTATGGGAGACATTCTCACTCAAACCATCTTTTCTATTTTACAAAGTAGTGTGAGGAGTACTGTGTTAGTCCTTCTTTGAAGGTCCAGAAGAATTCTGTGCTACATCCATATGGCCCTAGAATTTATTTAGTTAAGAGGGTTTTGATTACTAATTTTATCTCATGGTTTTTATGGATCTATTTAAATTATTTACTTCATCTTGATTAATTTTGGTAGGTCATATGTATTTAGGAACCTTTTAGATTCTCTAGTGTAGTAGATTTTTTATTTTGTTTTTCTTTTAGTAGATAGGGATTTTTAATGCATGTCCTTATGGTTCTGTGGATTCCCTCAGTGCCTTGGCTGTAATATAATAAAATCAGAGGCTAAGAGGAAGCTACACATGGACAAATATACACCAACCCCATGGCAAAGCAATTATCCAGACTTTAGAGATGTCGAACCTGCTCTGTGATGACAAGCATGCAAGACTAAGTGGGAACTGCCAATTATTGAAGCACACTTTTATGAGGAAATTTTTTCTGATCCTTGAAACAACTCTTACAGAGTTAGTGTTAATATTTTCCTCATTTTCCCAGCTTAGGAGTTAGGCTTAGCGAAGGAAGCAGGATCTGAGCCCAGCAGGGTGTCTTAGAACCCACGCTTCCAGCACATATCCATTTGGAGAAACCAAGGGAGTTGGCTGACTCAACCCTTCTTTTAGTTGTTTTCTAAAGGAAGTTTCTATGTTATTTTTATTTATCTCTTATTTTTAATTATGCAGCTAGAAGTTTTCAATATAGAAAATTCAGACAAGTAAAAAGGAACAAAAACAGTCCACCCACCCAGTTGTCTGACTGTCTCACAGTTGCTAATACTAGGTGTTTATTCTCTCAGATATTTCTCAATTTGTGCTAGGGGTATATTTCCTGGCTAGCTTTTCTAATGAGATAGCCATGATAATGAATACATGCTATGTTTTTCATTGTTAACAGTCTTTAATATAAAGAGTTTTTATTATTTTCCAGCTTCTAGTATCTTGATAGGCTATTATAGCCAGTAACAATTATAAGATTATAAACAGAAGCAAAATAAGCATTGGAAACAGAGGGACTGTTTTGGGCCAATCATGAAGAATCTTCCCCCAAGCCAGACATGGTCATACATACCTGTGATCTCAGTACTTGGGGGGATGGAGGCAGGAATATCAAGAGCTCAAGACCATCCTCTGCTGTATATTAAGTTTGAGACCAGCCTGAACTTCATGAGACCTATCTCAAAACAAGCAAACACAAACAACAAATCCTTTCTCAAGAGAAAGCATCAGAGAATGGCATTTCCTCCAAGCCCTTCCATGTCCCTCACTGCAGATGTACACATTAGAGGTCTCTGAAGACTCAGCCTGTAAAGCTGGCTGGAGTGGGGAGTAGTGCTACTTGCAGCAGAGATGCAAGTAGTCATTGTCACTGTCTTCCTCCTCCTCTCCCTCCTCCTCTCCATTGCTTTCTTTCTGCCTCCTCCCTTCCTCCTCCCATGCCTCTTCTATCTGAAGTGTGGTTTTATTCAGGTGGACAGTCCTCCACAACCCTGAGATCCCTCATGAGGCAAACCCCTCCTTAGTGTGACACTCAGGGCATCAGGAGTAAATCTGGATCGTCTGACCTAAAATGGAAAGGGTATTTGAGACCTGGGGGGAAGGGGGTAAATGGGGATCCTGGTGCAAGCAATGAGTATCAAGAAGCTGTCCAAAGACCCTAAGTGAAGGGGCTCCTGGCAGTGTTATGCAAAACCCAAGCTGCATCACCAACCATAACAACACACCAGGCAGATCTGTGCCTTCTTTCTCTGCCAGAGAGCAACGGAGGCATTTTCATGAACCATTTGCTTGGAATAATTTTCAACAGGGAAAAAGTCACTGCTGAGTTCTGACAGGAACAAATTTGAGCTCTTCCACCTGGATGCCAGGTTTAGATAAAGGGATCTGAGTTTTTATAGCCTCCTGCGGGTATCTGGGAGGCATCCTAGCCTCATCAGCATCCGTGCCTATGTTTTCCCTGGCATACACAAAGCAAAAGCTAGGCTAACATGTTGCCTGTGGGGTTTATGTAGTGATTGATAGACAGCTGTCCTTCCATAGTCTAGGAGCCGACAGCACAACATTTGGGTAACCTCAGCTCTAATTACATAACTCCATGGTGTTTCACGTTGTGGTCTATTTTGAACAATATATCTTATACTCAACAATGCCAAATTCAGACTGAAATAGCTCTGGTGGACTTTAGTCCATCACATGCCTAGAATTTGAAAATATCACCCAGGGAGGAGGCAGTGAGAAAGTCTAAAAAGAGAACTCCAAACCCATGTGATGGGCTCATTCCATTTTCATTTTCTTCTCCATAAGGCTTGAACTCGGCCTAAAATTATGTGTTTGGGTCATTCTCATTTGCTTGAGAAGTTATAGCTAAAGAAGAAAGGGTTATTCAGAGTTAGACTTTGTACCAGTCAGACTTTCTGTTGCTGTTAGAAAGCACCTGACAAAAAAAAATAGTTTCAGAGTTCTGCTGTTTCTGTATTGTGAACAGAGCATCATGGGATATGGGGCAAAGATAGCCAGCCAAGAAAGAGAGAGAGAGAGAGAGAGAGAGAGAGAGAGAGAGAGAGACAGAGAGAGAGAGAGAGAGAGAGAGAGAGACAGAGAGAGAGACAGAGAGAGAGAGAGAGAGAGAGAGAGAGAGAGAGAGAGAGAGAGAGAGAGAGCTTCTCAACCCAGGATAATGCCCGTTTAGGTATCAGGTTAATCCTTTCTGGAAGCATCCTCACATAAGGTCCCAGGAGTTTCTAATCAGAGAGGTGCTCTTCAATCCAAACTGTCCATCATACCTTGTATCTGGTCCACCTGTTGTAGCTATCACTCCAATGAAAGTTCTGCAAGTTTGTAAGGTTAGAAAGAGTCAAAGTTAGAGGTTTATTTTAAAAATTTTTTATTTTAAAAATTATATCTTACCATGGCTTTAGAGTATGACACCAGATGTGTGATGCCGGGTGACTTGAACACAGGAACATAGTTTCCTAGGTCCTCCTTTTCCTTTGTTCTGTCTCTTCTATGAAATCCATTTGAACAGTTAGTACCACAGTCTCCCCATCTACAGAATGCTGATTACAGGTTCTTCCTGCTTTCTTCCCTATATGGGGAAGCAGCTTCAATAGGATGGATACAGGGGTTGGGACATGTGGGTAGGAGGCTCAGAGCTACCCTACCAGTAAGATAGCCTTGCTGAGCCTCAGTTTCTGTGTCTACAAAGTGGAAATAATGTATCTTCCATCTTATTTCAAGTGGGCATTAAATAAAACAATATACTTAGTAGCACTTTAGTATACTTAGAGCACAGAACAAGTGTAAATTGTTATCATTGTTATTCAGGAGATATGGGGACTCGATGAGATCATGTCTGGAACATACTCAGAAAAGACAAATGAAAGATACAGAGGAGATTGATGATACTGCAACACACTTGGGAGTTTCCCAAGGGAGGGAATGTGCCTCTTGGTCTGACTGAACTCTTGACACCCCAGGCTGCTTCGCTGATTGAGGGCCAGGTTCCCAGGCTTGCTCACTGGATTAGCTGGAATTCCTTCCACATTCTAAAGCTAAAGCTAATGATGTGTTGAGCAAGGATTTTCTTTGTTCTCATGTTTATGTGAGTTGGGTCAGTGAGACTTTGGGGGCAAAGCAGATACAAACAGAAATAGTGTTGTGCTTTGTACTGGGGACAGTAGGTCTCCTTCCTCTGTCTTCCTCATGCCCTGCCCCATTCCCAACTTGCCCTTAGGCTTTCATCCACACAGTGATCATTTGACCTGACCTTACTGGCTCCCACACCATACTTGTCTGAGGTCAGCAAGGAGGGCTCTGCAGCCAGTGTTCCCTTGTAGCCTGGATAGGTGGAGAAGCCCTCACTGCCACTTCAAACCTTTCCCTAAGGCCCTGGGTGTCCCCTGACTGTTGGGCCTATCTTTTGCTTGGAAGACTACAGCTTTTGGCCTCACATTTTAAGTTTCAAGGTTGGCTCAAAAGCACACTTCCTGCTGCAAACTTCTCAAGCTTCACCATCTTGTCCTGGTAGCTCCTTTACCTAGCATGCCCCCAGTATTAGATTACCAATTTGTACTTAGTATCACACCTCATTTCTTTCATGTCCCTGGAGAGTGAACCGCTCTACATAATCTAATTTTATAGAGGACTAAAATTTCACCCTGAGGATCTCCTCCTGAAGTTCTACTTTCAGGTTTACTGGTGGTAAATAATACACAGTTCAGACGTGCAGTCTATTCTTTCCATGTCTTATATACAGGGTATTGCATACACATCTCTCTTCTTGATGCCCTAGGGCCCACTATTTTCAGTGATCAGTAGAGATCCTGCCAGGGCCCAGCGTGGAGACTAAGGTTGTTTTTCTATCACCTTCACTGAGGGTTCCATCCAACTCAGCAATGTAGTTCTCAGGCTGGTCTATATTCAAGGGGACCTGAGCATGAATCCAGTCCCTGAAATAGTATAAGTCACTTTTTGGAGGCTGTAGTGCACCTCCCTGTCCCATAGCCATGTTTCTCTCAGGTAATGATGATGTTTCCATAAATATAACATTCTATTTATTTAATGCATTTCTATACGAGCACGTCTGCCCATGCACACACTTGTGCATATATATATATATATATATATATATATATATATATATAGATAGAGAGAGAGAGAGAGAGAGAGAGAGAGGTCAGATGACAACTTGTAGGAATCAGTTCCCTCCTTCCATCATGTGGGTCCCAGGGATCAAACTCAGAGCATCAGACTTGGTATGCTACTGGCTGAGCTGATCCACCAGCCCATGGCAGCGATGATTGTTTTGGTTAACAATCTGTGTCGTTATAGACCAGGCTAGCCTGGAACTCACAGAAATTCGCCCGCCTCTGCCTCCTGAGTACTGAGACTAAAGGAGTACACCACCACTGCCCTGGCCTGGCAATGATTTTTTTTTAACAGGACATTCAGTGAGGGTATTTTCTAAAGCTGAGTCCCAGTTGCCGACTGAAACAGCAGAACTAAAGGAGCCAGGCTGATTCTCTCAGCTCTGGGCATCTCCGTCAGCTGGTTCATGTGTGTGTCACTCCACCTTCGTTTTGCTAGTTTTTATTTACAGAGATTAAAGCATTTAAGTCCACATGAGCTTGCCAGTTTCATCCCTGGAAGCAGACGGGCATCATGCTTGTCATTCATGAGGCTGTCAGCTCTGCGATAAGGCTTTGATAGATGTCTGACAGTGATGGGGAAGCCTTCAACCAAAGCTTAGAGCCCCCGGCCAGGAACCTGCCTTGTTGATACGTGTTGTCATTTGACAAATCTCTCACTGGTTTGCTGGGGTCATGAATATATGCTGCTGGCATTCTTCCAAAGAGAATAACTTCTGAGGTTTCATAGGTGATTGATTGCTTTTAATCTAACCTCCATTTGCATAATATATATATATATATATATATATATATATATATATATATATATATATATAAAATACCCAAACCATGCTTCTTCTAACCTTCTTCTAACCTGTCATCAAATTCAAACTGGGAAAAAGAAAATGTCTGATTGGAGCTGAAGCAAGGTTTTTTTTTTGTTGTTGTTGTTGGGTTTTTTTGTTTGTTTGCTTTTTGTAGTTCAGGAACATTTTATTTATTTATTTTTCATCCTTTTTTGTGTTTTTTGAAATTAGAAACAATCCTATTTTACATATCAAATCAATCCCAGTTCCCTCTCCCTCCCATCCTCTCATGCCCCCCACCAACTTCCCCCATCCCATCCCCTTTCTGCTCCCCAGGGAGGATCATCAAAGTCCACCACAAGGCCTAGGCCCTCCCCCATGTGTCTAGGCTGAGAGAGTATCCCTCTATAAGAAATGGGCTCCCATAGTCCATTCATACACTAGAGATAAATACTGATCCATTACCAGAAGCCCCACAGACTGCCCAGTCCTCCTAACTGACACCCACATTCAAGGGGCCTGGTTCAGTCCAATGCTGCTTTCCTAGCTGTCAGTCTGGAAAGCTGTTCACGAGCTCCCCCTTTTATTTGCATTTCTAAGCACACTCAAATCATCATCTTTTGATTGACAAATATATTGAACCCTTGCCTTTATTTTTTGAAACTTATTTTGCATTTTTCTAATTTTGAAGAAATCTCTTTTTGTTGTAGCATGTTGCAATGATATGTGAATCTTCTCCCAGTCCCTCATCTCACCTTTCCCAGGTAATCATGTAAATACAATCTGTTTATTTTTAAATTGATTAATTGCTAGGGAATACCCTGCATATAAATTTATATTATAAGTGATTTTTTTCTAATAATAAAACCAATGTATGTTTATTATATGATAATTGGAAAATAAATGCTAGTACTCAGACATGACCACTGTTAATCCTGACCAACAAACTGTACCCAGCAGAATACCAAGAATGTTTTGCTTGGGACCAACAGTGATCTCCCAGTCAACATCTACCATTTGCCACTATGAGAACTCTCTCAGGTTCTTTTTCTTCCCTGGGGTTTTCTCCTCTGTTATAAACAGCATAACCTACCATGTATAATACTTCTAAGTTGTTCCCAAACTGATAGCCACAGTTTTGTTTTGAAGAAAATTATATTACATAGCCCAAGCTGGCTTCAAATTCATGATCCACCTGCCTTAGTCTCTCAGCAGTGGAATTACAGATGCATGCCCCTGTGCCAGGCCACCCTTGAATTCTAGCCCAGGCTTTGAGCTCTGCCTTTAACTGGCTGGCCTTAACATGGATAAGTGACTGAAATCTACCCATCTTGACTTAAGTACCTTCGAACCAGGCTCCAAGTTTCCATTCCCTACCCACTACCAGCCCTTTAGTACTCTCTCATCCATACCCATGAGAACCACAGGGTTGGATGGTCTCCTACAGCTCTAGTCATCCAGAAGAGTAGCAAAGAAACACTGAGAATTGGACGGTTCTCTTTATGTGACTTCTCCTACCATCTTGTAGTTTTCAACTGGAAGGCAGCTTTGTCCCCCTTCTCACTCTGAGACATTTGTCTGCTTCTGGAGATATAATTGGTTGTTGTGTATGGGAAAGAGATTGCTAAGGGCATCCTGTCAGGTGGGATAGGATGCTACAGACTGTCCTGCTATAGGCAGGATAAGTGTGAGATATTTGCTTACCCTGGGCTACCTTAGCAACATGACAGGAGTCTGGAAGGATTAAAACAGCAAACACATTTCCTCATGATTTTTGGAGGCTATAAATCCAATTTTAGCAAGCTACTGGGTTGAGTTCTTCTTGAGGGTTATTTAGGAGAATATGTTCCAAGCTGTCCCCCAGCTTCTTATAGTTAAATGTAGTGTTAGTGTTCTTTGGCTTGTAACTATGTCACTCTAGTCTTGGCCTTCATGACACATTGTAAGTATCTGTTTCTCTACGATATCTTTTTTATTTGAAAGCAGTTATACTGTATTATGGGCTATTCTATTATTATTCAGTATAATCTTAACTGACTACATATGTAGCATTATTTCTAATAAGGTTACATTGTCAGGTACTGGGAGAGCTTCAACCTATCTTTTTTGTGAGGAGGACAGGACTCAACCAGGAGTAGCCCTATCAAGAAGGAGCAGTCCAACCCAAAACATGAGTCAGGGTGCTATTGAGAAAGTTGTCCTTATCATCTGTGCATCACCCGAGGGAAGTTAGTTAAGACAGGAGGGAGGTAATATATAACCTGAGTGGTGGTATTGCCTCCAAATTCCCACCTAATCCCCCAAATTATGGTGTTAGAAGTGGGGTCTTTGAGAGGTAATCAAGTCCCATGACCCCCAAAGACCTTTACCCCCATACCAGGACATAGTAAAAAGGCACCTTATCTGAGCACAGAACCAAGCCCTTACCAGACATCAAATCTGCTGGCACCTTGACCTTGGACCACACCCACACTGCTGACTGATACCTGCAGATTTGTTATTTAAAAGCCATGTGGTCGAAGGCCAGAGCAGTGTGAACAGACTAAGACTGGTGGGAAGGGGAGGATGCAGAGTCCTGAAAGATGGACCTTGTTCAGGAATGTGGTCAGTAAGGGGGCCAGTAATCTTATCTTCAAGGCTGTAGGTCACTGTCGGCCTCTAAGATGTGATCACCTTCACCTACAGGGATGCTGTGACTCAGACAAGGGGAAAGATTTGGGACACTACACCAGGTTTGGGGAAGGAGGGGACGGCCTCTGCTTGTGTCACTTTGTCATCTGACCCTACTGTCCCTTGGTCCAGGCACAACCTTGTCCTCTGTCTCTTTAGAGGTGGGGTAGAAGAGAAAAAGAACTGGACAAGCCCCAAAGTTTCCAGCAATACTTTCAAGCTATTTTGTCTCTCCCAAGCCCTGCCTTCTCCCTGTCACACCCACTGCCTCCCACAGACAGCCAAACTTAGAATATGGAAAACAGGAAAAACAGCAACACTTGGAAGTCCCATCTTTCTATGGAGAACATTGCTTTGGGTGCATTCCCCTCTCCCCCTTATCTTTCTGATTGCCAAACCCTGCAGCAGGTGGCCTCATTCTGAGCCATGCGGCTGCTGCCATACCACCTGCTTGCTTCCTTCTCTGCCTTCAAGAACTCCACAGGAGAATGAACTTCTACCACACCAGGACCACTGGCCTGCTGTGTGCCTGCATCTGGGTATTTAAACCTGTCGTCTTCACCCTTACAGTACTTTTGTCCACATTCTCATGAAAAGGCCATGAGCTCCCGATTTGAGTGAGTCAAGGTGTGTGTGTCAGGGGATGTGGTCAGAGAAGCAGAGGCTATGCCATTTATTTGCAGGATGGTGAGCTGCTTCTTGGCAGCAGTTTAAAGACCAGCTGGCCACACGGTGAACCGGCTCAGTGGGAAGAAAGCTTCAGAGTCTTGTGTCTTTATGTCATGGCATACTCCCGCATTTGGAGCCCTAGTGTCCCCTTTGGTTTGTCCCATGCAGCAGCTCTGGGCCAACTTTTGGCTTCCAGGCACTCTTTAGTCTATGTTAAACCTCTTGTTTTCTGTTGTCCATACCAGCCCAGGCTCTCCCAGTCTTGTCTTCCAGCTCTGTATCTGTGCTCCATTGCTCCTCCCTTTCCCTTGAAGGAGAAGTGTGGTAGGGATGTGGGAAAGCCTTTATTATGTCTCAGACCCATGACGGCTGCCATATTTTCTAGAATCTTAGCTGGACTTTTTCTTACAAGGTGAATCTGGTCATTCCTGTCCACTGGTACTTTGTGACGCATGGCAACAGCCTCTGGGATTGACTGTGCCCTTTGGTTGAAAAGTACAGTTTCTTTGTTGATACTGTACTAATGGATAACTTGCCAATAGTTAATGTTCATTATTCCTTTTTCTCATTATTATTGAGAGTTCCTAGTCATTCAGCTCTAGCACAGAAGTGCCTTTGAAGACCAGTGCATAAGTGGAGAGGGCAACTGATGATTAGAAAGGAAAAACGAATCAGGGCAAGAGGGGGTACCCTAGCAGAGAACTACTACTGTTCTTTCTTAGAATTTCTAGGCCAAGCTTCAATGTTTTTACATTGATGTATCACACACGCACGCACACACACACACACACACACACACACACACACCACACACACACACACCATGGCACGTGTGTGGAGATCAGAGGACAATTTGTGAGTCAGTTCTATCCTACCATCATGTTGGGGCTCCAGGGTTCAAACTTGGGTCTGAAGGCTTGGCAGCAAGTGCCTTTACTTGCTGAGCAATCTCACTAGCCCCTAGGTTCATTATTAAACATGCAAACTTTCTGTTATTGTTTGAATGTTTGTTCCCTTCAAAATTCATGTTAAAATTTAATTTCTATTGTGACAACATTAAGATATGGGATACTTAAGAGGCGACTCAGTCTCAGGGCTCCATCGCCCTAGGTATGATTTTCATCTTTATGAAACAACAAATTTGGTCCACTGTTAACTTTTTTTACCTTCTGCCTTCAAGTGACACAGTGAAACTCAGGGCTGTAAACCAGTGGATTTCTGTTCATTATAAACTAATCATGCATTATGTTTAGCAGCAAAAACAGACTTAAGAGAGTCTTATTTTGGGAAAATAAAACCTGAAGAAATTCAAAGTTTTAAAAATAAACTGTTCATAGAAAAGGTGCTGAAGCGTTTTAGATATGAAGAAAAATAACACTCTCTAGCAAGTCGAGATATGTATGGGAACGGACAGGGTGATGACTACATATGTAAAAGTGATAAAGTTGGTGTTTAGGTTCCCAGAGATGATCACATTGCCCAAACTATGTGTGTTGGGAAGTGTTGGCATCTACTATAGTTATTTTTGGTATCAATCCCAATTATAACTGAAGATTTGTATGGACAGTGTCCAACGTAAGGAGCATCTAGCTAGGACTCCTCATTAGACACGCCTTATTTGGATATAGAAGTTGCCTTTATGGAGGTAGCTATTGTTTGCTTGGCCCATTCTTCAGATCATGTAGGAAGATGTCCTTCCAGCAAATGTAGTGTGGTTGGTGAGTACATTGGTGGTACTCAGAAATGGCTTCCTCTCTCTTTCCTACCGCTTGTCACCATTGTCAGTGTCCATCCCTGTAACTCCCACATGCGTTAGATGGAGACCTGCCTGGTGCTCCACATTAGACACTGAGAAACATTTTCCTCTGTTGCCCGCATTGATTGTGGAGGGTGTGCTGCATCGATATTATGTTTCCGACATACTGATGCTCAAGTGAATCGTTTCAAATTTATCCAAGTAACCTAACTCCCATTTGCAGGGAAGACATATCTCTAGTGTTAAATGGAGCTGGGACATATTGCTTACAAAGAACTCTTCTCCAACTATTTATTCTAGAGATGGGAACAGCCTGCAGAGAAGGGGAACATCCATTTCAGAGTCTTACTGCTGCACAGCAGAGTTTTCCATTTGAAAGGAGAGCATCGGGCCCAGTAGGTGCCCTGATGGGCCCTGAGACAGGAGCTCTTCCTGTAGGAAGAATGAGCTTCCCTCTAGATAACAGTGTGCATGAGCTGGAGATGTGTTTCAGAGTCACAACAACAAAGGTAGCTGCCAGTGAATGGCTCTCGTGTCACCATTAGAAGATTAGGTCAACAGATTGAGTGTAAGGCAAAGTAATGAGGGAGACAAGGGATGAAAAAATTTATATTGCAGTTTGGAGGATGTAGTTCATGGAAAGTACATGGAGGTTTACAGGTTAGAGATGGCTTGTCGTTTTAGAAATAAGCGACTCTCAACTCTCTGCACCTCACATTTCTCATTTTAAAGATGAAATTAATAGTGCCCATCTATGCTTGATCCCCAAGCTTGGAGCTTTTGTAGATAAAGGCCCTAACTCAAGGCCAGCTTAGTGTGGGTACCTGGGTTAACCAATACTGGTTGTTCAGTACATACTCTTTAGTTTCTGATAGTGAGGAGATTTTCTACAGATACTTTTAGCATCAATTTCTAATTTAATTATAGTTAGTAAAAAAGGGTTATTTGCATACTTTGAACTTGCCATTATGATACAAAATGAGCTTTGTCTTGGTAAATGCTCTGAGCCTTCAGAAAGAATGTGTGTTCTGCTGTAGTTGAGCAGATTTTCCATAGAAGTCAAGTAGGTCAAGCTGGCTGAAGGTATTCAAATGTGCTTCCCTGGTTCTCACTAAGAGAGAGAATTGAAATCTCTCACTATAATTGTGGATCTCTCTCTCTCTCTCTCTCTCTCTCTCTCTCTCTCTCTCTCTCTCTCTCTCTCCCCTCTCTCTCTCTCTCTCTCTCTCTCTCTCTCTCTCTCTCTTTCTGCATAATTATTAGTGTTTGTTTCATGTTCTTTGAACTTTTATTTTTATCCATATAAGTGCTTAGCATTATTTGGTGCACTTGATAAACTGGTCCTTTGATCATTATGAAATGACCTTCTTTTTCATGGGGAAATCACTTCCTGCCAGCCTACTGGATCTGGTGTTATATAACAACACAACTTTCTCTTGAATATGGTTATCACTATTTTTAAATCCATTTTACTTTAACCTACTTACATGTTTAAAGAACACTGTGCATGGTATACAGTTTGGACTTGATTTTTTTATCCAACATGACAGTTCTGTTTGGGGCTATGGTGTTTTGACAATTGGTACTGAATGTGAGCATAAATCTCTTGGTTTTTTCTTCCATTTTTCTATGTCTTTTATTGGTGATGATGTTGCCTCTTTCTCCTCTGTTTTACCTTTTGCTTGGGTGAATTGAATATTTTTGTTGCTGTTGTTTTGTTTTGTTTTGTTTTGTTGAGGCAGGATTTCTCTGTGATTTTGGAGCGTGTCCTGAAACTAGCTCTTGTAGACCAGGCTTGTCCCAAACTCAGAGATCCACCGGCCTCTGCCTCCCAAGTGCTAGGATTAAAGGCGTGTGCCACCAATGCCTGGCAAATTGAGTATTTTTGACAATGGATTTTATCTCCTCTGTTAGCTTACTAAGTTTTTGAATAGTTGGGTTAGGGTAAATAGTATTTTCTCTTATCACAGTTATTTGCAGATGATACTATTTTTATATACCATGCTTCCATTTTACTTTCTAAAACTTTGTGCTGTTATTGTCATATATTTTACATATAGTTATGCTATATGTAAGTAGTAGGAAAAAGACATATTTACTAGTGTCGTTAGCAATACCAGTGCTCTTCATTTTTGTGTATAAATCCAGTTTTCCATATAACACCACCTTTCCTTCTTCCAAAGTATTTCCTCTGTTTTACTTATTTATTGTGTATATGCATGACGTGTGTGTATTGTGTGTGTGTGCACATGTACATTCATACGTGGGCACAAATACATGTATGGTGAAGTATGCATGTGGAGGTCTGAAGACATTCCAGATGTTGATCCTCACAGTTGATCTCACTGTGTGTGAGACAGTCTCTTTGCTGTCTGGGGCTGAGTGATGGAAGCAGGTACTGGCTAGCCCTGTGTGAACCCTGGAACCATTATCTAGTCCCTGCTGGTGGCCTCTTTCCCAGCCTCACTCAGGTGTCCACATGTCATTCTGTCCCAGAAAGGGGAAGGAAGGAACAAAGATTTTATTGTAAGCTATAAAGCCTTATCCCAGTGTAAGTTTTGGGACATGATCTTGATTGTTGCGGTTCATAATCGAGTTTATTGACAAGTCTGCTCTCCCAGTGCCCATATTTCCATGGCTTCCTTCACCGCAATGCATGTACTCCTTTGCTTCTTTTCCTTCAACTTATGTTGGTGCCAGCCATGGAGCTTTGAAATTAAGCATTAGGTGGCAGGGGAGGTTCCCTTACTGGTCCTCCATCCGGCCTGCTTTCTAGGATGCCCTAGCACTTTTGAATACAACGAAACAAAACAAAACAAAAAAGCTCCTTCTAGGACTCATCCCTTCTCCTCTCAGGATATAAAGCCAAAGGACTAATTCCATATTACCAAGGAAACTGATTCTTAGTTACAGACAGGTTTCCATTTACCACCCCTTCCACCCCTTGCTTTTAAAAAGACATATCCCCTCCCTTCTGTTCTAGCCCAAGAAATCTTAAACAATGCCCGTGTTGCTGGAATTCCTGTAGTTTTAAATAAATTACCCTAGAATGTTTCGTTGCATCCCTAGGGAGCAAACAAAAAAGTAATGAGGCAAGACTGTAGTATCGAGCTGAACCTAGGTTAAGAGCTAAATTATTGGGAGTATTTTACCTGGTTGATGCAGAGAGGAGTGGGAGAAACAAAAGAGCCTGTAACCATCTGTATGACCCAAATCTATGACTCAGACGCTCTGGCTACACATGCCCTCTATGAAAGACCCAGTGGCTGAGAGATCAAACTCCCAGCTCTGGATGCATTTTTGGCACGTCAGGTGGGAAACATAGGCAAGGGCTCAAGGCCAAGGCATGCTTAGAAGACTGGGAGACTAATACATGCCAAGGGTTATGTCAGAGTGAGGTCTAGTCTGGCCCGGGGCAGTACCCATTGCAAACGTGGGGAGAAGGTGAGCTCAAGTCTCTTGTCAATACTTGTCCCAATTTCGGGTCAGTGTATGTCTTTAGTAGTATTTTAATTTATATCCTCTAAATAGAGTCTTATTTCAAGAATTAACCACTTGGTAGATCAGCTAGGTGGGAATGAACAACTAAACATGCGTTTTAGCATGTAAAGTCTTGTATCAAATAGTTTATGGGGATCAGAGTTGAGTATTAGGATTAGTGGGGATTGATGGATTATTAATTTAGTCACTAATATTTATGGAACGCTTTCTTGGTGATAGATACTAAGGGAAAAAAGAAGGAAGACCTCATCTCACCTTCAGCAAGGGAGAATATGGCAGGTACCATGGGAGTGAGAGGTGGTGTAGAACACTTTCAGGAACCCAGAAAAGGGGTCCTAAGTCTGCCTTCAGATAACTGTGAGTATAAGGGAAGACTTCCCAGAGGAAGCGATGCTGAGGCAGGGTATTAACAGGGGAGTGAGAGTTGGTCATGTAGAAAACTAAAGGAAGTGCAGACCAAACAGGAGAAACAGATGTCACAGTGCATAAGCAAGTCATTGCCAAAGGTTTGAAAAGGCAAGCACTTTATTTAAAGATGGTTTCTAGGAGGGCAATGTGCATTAACACAGAAGGAGTCAGATGAAGAGGACCCATGCCATGCTAAAGCGTCTATACCAAAGGTGTGGGAAACCACCAATCACTTGAAAACAGACAGATCTGCTGGATCTGGGTTTGAGGAGCTTTTTCGGGTAATAATTGAGGAGAAGCTTGGGCACAGGCCAAGCAGGGAGCCCAGCTTTTAGCACATGCACCATTGCCTGTCTAAATCATTCCTTCTCTGTAAAACCCGACACCCAGCTCTTCTCAACCTGACTTCCTGCCTCTCTCCAATTTTAATTAGGTTACCACACTCACACACCTCTATTCCTGTCCACTCCATAGACAGTAACTCGATATACTCATTGTGTACCAGACACAGTGCCTGGCCTAGGAGTACCAAAGAAGAGTAAGATATAGAACCGTCCTTTACAGGATTTATATGACATTAGAAGGTGGCATGGACACACATGGTCCCTTTGATGTGTGATAACAGTTGTGGTACAGAATATGCATACAGTGCTCTAGGCACAAAGAAAATGTCTTGCTTTTGGACCCTCTTTTGACAAATCATATCTATCCACAGAGGTCTGCCACGCTGTGGGGAAGGCAGGGCAGGGTAATGCTACTTCTACTATTTTGAAGCCAGATGCCCTTAACCAAAAATTCTCTGTGGTTTCTTCACATGAAAAAAAAAAAAAGTGGATCAATTCATAGATTACTGTGGGAATTAAAGGAGAACTCTGCATAAGCTTTTGGGATAGTTCTTGGCAAGGTGAAAGTGCTTGCTCCTTATAGATATTGCTATCCTTACTTGTTATTCATTTCTTCTTAGCACCTGTATCATGTCAAGAAACTTCAGCCCCTAATTATCTGTTATGCTGCTTGCCTCATTTATGTGCTGTTTCTCTCAATGGTGATTTTGCTCTGCATCGAGACAAAGTAGATGTCACATGCTTCTGTCCTCCCAGGATGCTTATGATGCTACTAGTATACTAGTATGAGGGTGACCCCTGTCTGTGCTTAGCGAACCAGGATGTGCTGTCATCCTTCATGAAGCAGACTCTTCCACTTTGCTTTTCCCCCCCTCTTATTGGTTTTAAGTCAAACTTATAAATGCATTTATTTTGGGTAGGCAGTGGTGATGCACACCTTTAATCCCACTACTCAGGAGGCAGAGTCAGGCAGATCTCTGAATTCAAGGCCAGCCTGATCTACAAAGTGAGTTCCTGGATAGCCAGGGCTACACAGAGAAACCCTGTCTCAGGAAAAAAAAAAAACACACACATTTATTTTGTGAATTTTTCGACGAGGTATTATTTATTGTATAAAATGTCGAGCTCTAACCTTGAGTTTCTTTGTGCTTCTGAGATTCTCTAGGGTTCAAGGCAGGAATTTGAAGAATCCTTGAAGAAGAAAAATCTTCCTCAAGAAATATAGTTCTATTGATTTAATACTGTATCCAACCCCATAAGAAACTTTTTCTTATAAACCTTGGCCTCCACCCCAGAGGCCTCCCTTACCTCTCCTCCTCATCTCTGCATTTCTCCAATGACTCTGAATGGCTTCTTTCATTTGCTTTCTAGAATTAATGTTCTTTAGGTCTGTGAGGGGGAAAAGCCCCTTTCTATATACTGGGCTAGTCTGTTTGTTGTTGGTTTTTTTCCCCATAAGCTGCCTGGGTGGTACAAATGATTTTGTTTTGAGCCCTATCTGGTTAACCTTAGGACAACATTTGCCTTGGGCAATTGCTTATCAAGCAGCATTTCTTCAGAATCCCTTGGGACCTCTCTGGGAAATCCTAATCATCAGCTTGATGCTCTCAGAAACCAAGAAGCTGGGTCGGTCGCCTTCTGGGGTACGTCCTTGGTGTTGGTTTCTGGACCATAATTCATCCTGTAACACTCAAATCCTCAAGGAAGTAAAAATCAGTTCCATACAGTTATCGCTGTAGCCTCTTTCGGATCCCTACTCACCTTGTGTTTGCTGATGGCTTCTGCTTCTAGATCCACATAGCCAGCAGCCAGCACCAGTTCCTGGCCAGAGGACAGTGTGCTTGCTGACCTGAGGGACATAGCTAGGTAAACACGTGATACTGGAGCCACAGGTTGGATGTCAGAATGTGTTGGATTAAAAGTTGCCTGATTGCATTCATGACACATAATGTAACAACTATTTTAAAAGCAATGGCTACCATCATGATGAGCAATAATTTCAAGCCTTTTGGAATGCTCATGAGAATACCACCCTGTGTACAGACAGGGTCAGAGGCAGGAGCACACTCATGGGACACGGTGGTAAACATAGCCACCGTTTGCCACCGGTTTCCTTTGCTAAAGGAATAGCAAGCATCCAGCCTTCACTGGGGCATAGGAACTAATCTCTATCTCCTCCCACTGCTTGTGGCCTTCTTCCCTTCCCTCCAGCGAGCTAGCTCTTTTCCAAAAGATAAACACCAGAGTGATGGGGAGTTGGGGGCGGGGGCAAAGCAAGCCTCCTAGTTGGTGTTTTCATGGTCCTCACATAGAGAAGCACAGAGCATCCTTGTGGATGAACTGCTTCCGACTCTGGTGGGTGCAGCCTGAGATGTGAGGACAAGGAAGGGGCTCTGTGCAGGTGGGGAATTGGAAGCAGAAGGGGCATGGAGGTTCTTCTTGTCTCCAGGGACGCTACACCTCTGAGACATCCCAGAAGCAGGCAAGGCTTCTAACCAATGCCCGCTGTGCATAGCAGCCCACTGCCTGCCTGCTAGGAGGCGAGGTGCCAGCTCCGCGCACTCCGAGTGGTGCCAGATCAGGGAGCTGTCGGCTCAGCGCCTCCACCCTCTGTGCCCACTCTTCTGGGAGTCCCAGGGTGGGCTGTGAGAAGGCGCGGAGCTTGTTCCTGGCTGCAGGTTGACTTTGTCTCACTGTTGTTGCTGGCAGAATACATACACCAATGCAGACAAGCTCCTAGAAGCAGCGGAGCAGCTGGCTCAGACTGGGGAATGTGATCCGGAGGAGATCTACAAGGCAGCCAGACACCTGGAGGTGCGCATCCAAGACTTTGTTCGCAGGGTGGAGCAGCGGAAGCTTCTCCTGGACATGTCAGTCTCCTTCCACACACACACCAAAGAGGTAAGGGGTGAGAGGCTGTGCTGCCCGGGTCGGTTCGTAGGGCTTCCTGGGAAAGTGGGCTGAGGTCTACCCAGTGTCCTGAGAGACCATGGAATAGTAGCCTCCAAGTACTTTGAGTCTGACAACCTGCATTGAGGTCACTAACAAATGCAGCAAATTCCCTTCCCATCCTCTCTAGAGAAGGAAAAGTGAAGAGGCAGGTGGTTTTAAGGATTTAAACTGGAACATTCTGCCTGCTGCTCAAAGAATTTCAAAACCTCTGGTATAGAAAGAAATAGTAGGTGAACACGGGACTATAAGAACAAGAATGTCTTACCACATAGTCCATTTCTCTTGTTGCTTCTTCCCAACAGTAATCAGTCACCAGACTTTGATCAGGTGTCTTTGCTGCTAGCAAGGAGCATTTAGACTTTGCAAGTGTATTCAGTTCTGACATTACAGATTTTGTTTTCAAATAAAAATGTTATTACATTTATTGGGGCGGGGTGAAATACTGTATGTGCCATCGCATAAGCGTGGAGGTCAGAGGGCAACCTGCCCTCGTTTGGGGCTTTCCTTCCAGCATGTGGGTCTGGGGGCTTGAATTCAGGTCATCAGGCCAGAAAGGAAGCACTCCCACCCACTGGGCCGTCTCACTAGCCCTAGTATACTGATTGTTTAATACATTGAGTCTTCTCCATAGGGTCTGTGGCTCAGGGCCAGGGAGGTGGGTATTAAAATTGATGTTTACTTTGTCTGGAAGAGAAATGATGGGCAGTAAGGGTAGTGGGGCTGAGCTGCCCTTCACATCATCTGGATAAATCCAAGACAGAATCCTTCACCACTTGGAGAAGGGGGTGGGGGTCGTGCAAAGTGCTTGGCAGGACATAGGTTCCCTAGGAGGAGGTGATGGCAGACCTGTGATTGCTTTCCATCTCTGATTAACAAGGGGGCACTCTGCGATTGAGTAAGTGGACGGGAAGGAGGTCCACTTAGCATCTCGTGTGGTAACATCCTTGGCAGAGGAACTCTCTTGGTGCGTGCATGTTTATGTTCCCCTAGGAATTCATTTTAATAGGGTATTAATTAAGGTTTGATTGCTGCTCAGGAAAAAAATGTAATTCTACTTAATTAAGTTGATTTTTGGTTTGGGGAGTGCGTTAAGAAGCCTGGCTGACACAAATCCACAGACTTTTCTGACAGCTTGTCAGAACCACTGCGTATCGGTGCAGTGTCTATCAGAGAAAAATGTGCAAAGACAATGTTTTCTAAACTGAGATTCCCCGGGCAGATGAAGGCCTGGTGAGTTCACTGAAGGTGGCTCTGCTTCAGCTCCAGGGCCCACAGATGAGTGTCTGTAAAGCAAAGGGATTAACTCTAATCCAGGGCTCCCCACCTGGCTGTCAGCTTGCTTGGGGCTCACTTGACTCTCAGTGACAATCTCAGAAACCAAAGGCATGTGGACTCCCTTGTCATTAATGGCCTGCGGGTAAAGCACTGAAGTATGAATGAACAGGACTCACACTCCTCCAACGTAGGGCTGTGACCTGTTTGCAGGCTGTCTACCACCACTTTCTGTGGCAGTACCAATCCCCACTGGGCACCCTGGTATCTAGGGGCACTAGCTGCATCTCCTGCCTTCTGCCAGTGGAATTAAAAGATTGGGACTCAGTTCCAGATAGTCTCTTACAAAGCCACATGAGTTTGTGCAGCTCTCTTATGTCCTCAGCCCTAAGTTCCCTTCTTTATGAAATAATTTAAACAGACTTGGTGCTCTAAATATGTTATTGTTCTAATGCAAACCCAAATTTCCCTTCTGTTTTGTCTCCTTTTTCTCTCCCCATTAGACGTTGATAATAATAATTAACAATAATAAGTAAGCCTGAAGTTGTATAAGTGATTCCCCTCATCTAAGGTCTGGTTCTTTGTAATTACAAACATTATACATGTGTATTGGGCTCTTTCTTGTGTTGTTAAATTAAATACCTACTACTTGCCAAATACATCACCTTGTATAATGTTCATGGTAACCTTATAGATTTTATTAGCCATAATTTCAAATGAGGATTGCTAAGAAAGGAACTTGTGTCTCAGCAGTACAGCTGTTTCCAGCACCTTCTGAAATCCTGTTCAACATACCTGATACCAAAATCTGAAATGATAGCATGGGAGATTTGGCACCTTCAGAGCATTTTGGGTTTCAGATTTGTGAATTAATGCACAAGCCTGTACATGCTTGCACTTTTAACTTCTGTCTGTAGCTGTCTTCTCTCTGATCGCCGCCTCTCCTCTGTTCTTTCTCTTTGCTCTCCCTCCTCCTCCTCCTTCTCTTTCTCTTTCTCCTCCTCCTCTACCTCATTCTCCTATATAGGGACTTGATGAGGATGTAGATCATGGCTGAGAAATAAAAACTTGCTAGGGTTATTTGACAACAGGAGCCTAGTAGTCTTACCAAAAGCAAAGACCTACAAAAGAGACCCATACTACCACACATTTTCATTCAGTACAGTTCTTTGATTTCATCTCTCTGAACAACAAAAATAAAGGAGACAGGGTGAGGTACATGGATCTCCAGCAGGAGCTTTTCTGGGAACCTGACTAGCAGGCAGAGTACATTGTGGGTGGATAGGTGGGAGCAAGCTTCTGTATTCTGATGAAGGAGCTCCTGGAGTTTGATCTCTGTGTAGTTTAATAGCTCTCAAGCCCAACCACCTCACAAACCTTGTAAGTAAACCCCTTCCTTAATGCTGAGGCCATTCACCCTTGACCCCTACTTGACTCTAAGACAAACACCTGGCTTTTTGTTTAGAGTATGAGTAACAGTCAGGTCTACTAGTTAGTATACAAATTTCTCAGAGGCTTGCCACAGTTGCCCCCTCCATCCCTGCCTTCGGTGAATTATAGAAAATGAAGGAAAACCTACTCAGCTTTGCTCTGCTGCCTTGAATAGCACTGATACTGTTGCAGGTCCTCCCTGCTTGAGGCCAGACCCTTCCATTTGTACTTCCCCCCTTTCTTCCCTTCTTCCTCCAAGCATTTGTTAAAGGTTTGCCTTCGTGCTGGCATATAATAGAATATTATCATGGGATATAATTATCATGGAATGGAAGCTCCATTTATGGGAGATTCCTGTATGAGAACTGAATATCCATCTTTATAAATGATTTAATCTACATTCTGCAGACTAAAGTTCATAATTTACCTCTGCTTCCCACATCAAAAGGTTTACTCTCATTGGGATCAGAGAGGACATAGGAGATATGAACAGGGTAACATTCAATCTCATTTCTTCCTCAGCTTAAAGAGGCTTTTAAAAATCCTATCGGCCTTACTGTGTGAATTATTTTTAACCATAGGAGTCCGATGGCTAAAACCGTCTCATCGCTTCATTGTAATGTTTTTCAGTCTTGAATAATTAGAGACTATGTAAATGTTTCACACTGAATGATTCACTAAACAAGCCATAGTACATCTAGTATAATAAAGTCGTACACGGCTATTTGAGAATCCACATGGCCAATGATTATGACGTAGCCATCCAGCATAACCACAATTTTGATCACATAGAGAATAAAAACTATCAAGAAATATATTGAAAAGTTTAGAATTCTGTGCTTCATGTTTAAAGGCTATACTTGTAGGCTGAAAAGATTTCTCAGCAGTTAAAAGTGCTTGTTGCTCTTTCTGAGACTCCGGGTTTGGTTCTCAGCACCCATATTGGGTGGCTCCATCTCTAAGAGATGTGACAACTTTTTCTAGCCTCCATGGGCACCTGCATGCACATAAACATACACAGAAACATGGGCACAAATATAAGCCCTAAGATAAATCTTTAATATATAAATATGCAACCATGAACAATCTTTTTAGCAGGACTTTGCGTCTCCATGATACCCCTCAAAAATCACAACTCTTGTCTTACTAATTTTGTTTTATTAATTTAATTTTATTTTTGAGAACTTCATGAGTATTGCATCTGTATTGAATCATGTATTTTTAGTAGCCACTTAAAGAGAAGAACTACTTGATAAAGAAAGATGACAGGAATATGCTTGGGCCCTTCTTATACATCCAGAAGTCAACACAGATTGTACAACCCGTTGAGTATCTCCTCTTTCCCTGGCCATGTGGCCTGCAGGCAGGTTGCTGGTCTATGGAGCTGGGGTAGGGAGAAATGTCCCAGCCCACATCCTGAGACAAGGCCTTATAGTCCAGGTCATCTATGACCGGAGTCACAATACCAGCTTTTAATTAGACAGCTGTATTAAATACCCACTTCTTTTTGTGTCTTCCCTTGTGAAATCAGTCTAGACCCTTTATTTCTCAAAGAAACGCACACATCACAAACACATACGCACAAGTTTGTCCACCCACCTTCTCCAGAGTCAAACTAAATCTGTCCAGCCTTCAAACAGGATGATGGTCTCAAGAGTAAAACAGCTTTATCTTCCATTTCAGCCACCATACTGGCATGGTATGTATTTAAGAAACAAAAGCTCATGTCAAGAATAAAACAGAATAAAGCAGAATGAAACATCCCCTTGAAGTGCTTAAGAGGGGCATTTTCCTGTGGAGGAGATGATCCTTTCAGCATCTCTAAAGGTCTCCACATACAGCCAATCAGCAGGAAGAAGTGAGACAGTAAAATGACTTTCTTACCAAACCATCCACCCATAGACCTTACAGCCATTACCACCACCCACACGGCCACCCTCCCCAACCCCCTACCCCATCCCATCTTTCGTCCTTAGTATCCCCTTCCCTCCAGCTTTTCTTGGTTGCCCTTTTCTGATACACAGGAATGACAGCAGCTGTGGACGACCCCTCCTGGCTTCACTGGTTACACTACTAAGGCTAACCCATGTTCAGCACTGAAGGGCTTTCTTGACTACTCTATCCTACCAGGGTTCTAGAGATTCCCAAATTAGTCCCATTCATTTAGTTTAGAACCATGTGTGTTCTAAAAAAGAATGGACAGAACAGGGGCCATGTATTCAAGTGGGGAGCAATGTGCCATAGTACAGCTCTATTAGATCCAGAGGAAACAGTCCAGAAATGGCTGTAACATCCATTTTACTAGGTGAATGATCAATTAATGACTAAGTTTTTAGTAATTCGTCTAATCCTTCACTGCTTCCTGTGCTCATTTATTCAAAACACTAGATTTAGACTCTTTAAAGTTGTCTGACAGCTAATGTCATCTTGACCCCCTTTCACCATCTTAAATACAATATGGAAATGTCTTACACTCTCATTGAAATTTAGAAAAGATGCACTTTAGTATTGAACTTTCTAAATAACCTAGCAATGTTAATAAAAAAAAAAAAAGTGTGGCATAGGCTACACTTAATCTATGTTTGGCTCCTACTGGGTGGCATCTTTTTTGCACATTTGCATTACAATCGATTTCTATACAATATCATGATCAGTTTCTAGCAAGCAGTCTCTAGCTGCCTGGAAGAAGTGTACAGAGCCATTCACTTTCTCCTTTCTAAAAGATAAAAATATTTGTCTACTCCAGTCTCCATTCATCCTGGTCTCTCACAGATGAGTGATTGATTTGCTCAAAGAGGCCTGCAGGTTTCAGTGTGAACTATTTGGTTTTTCCATGCTTAGGTAGTGTCAACACTCATGAAGTGAACTTTGTGAAGATGGGTAAGGAAACCAGTGTAGAAACACACACTGGTCTTCAGGTATGCTGCTGATGACTCCTGCTCTGGGATGTGAGTCCTCTCCCGCTGCTGTTGCTGGCCTCTCTCTTCAATCTTGAATAGAGTATCTATCTGCTCTCTCCCACACAGTTGTGGACATGGATGGAAGACCTGCAGAAGGAGATGCTGGAGGATGTCTGTGCAGACTCTGTGGATGCGGTCCAGGAACTGATCAAGCAGTTCCAACAGCAGCAGACCGCCACCCTGGATGCCACCCTCAATGTCATCAAGGAAGGCGAAGATCTTATACAGCAGCTCAGGTCAGCGCCTCCCTCCCTGGGGGAGCCCACGGAGGCCAGGTCAGCATGGGCAGTGATTTCCAGTGGGAAATGCCTCGGGCTAGATACAAGATAAGTCCTGTCCCTGTCTTGACTCAGCCACAGCCTGCTTTGTGATCGTGTGTGAGCTTCCATTGCTTTGTCTGTAAGACATACAAATGCCTGCACCACAGCCAGCTTGAGTTTAGACAGAAGCTTTCTAGGAAAGTGCTAATGCTCCTGAGCATTATTTATCATCAGGATGATATTCAACAATCAATAAAAAGAAGTGTTTTAATTAAGAATAATGATGTATTTGGCCATGCGGAAAAATAGACATTATTAAATACAGTATTATCCAGCTTCTGCATCCAGCACAGCTCCAGGGATGGAGAATAAAGGGAATGAAGAAGAGACAAATACACAGACACACAGAAAAGCTGGGATCAAGTGAACTGGGCTCTTTGATGGGGATGTCTCAGCAGCTGCCCTGGAAGCTCAGTGTGTTTATTTTATACAGACATAGAAGTGTGGTTCTTCCAGACAGCTGAACAAGGAGGTGGGGTTTACAGTATACAGCTGAATCAAAGAGACAGGTTTAGCTAATCTCTGTAAAAAGCAGTCTCTGTATGGAAGCAGTCCTCAGGCCATAAATATTCAAGGGGAGAAATCTACAGTGGACATTTTCTGCATATATTATCACCATCCACACAGAGTAGAGGGTGCCATGCCTTTGAGCCTCACCTTGTAGGGTGTGGGAAGCCCTTGCCATTTTCTCATGGGTTCATTGATATGGCCAATCCATGCCAACAACATACACCCAATTAAGCTTTCACACACTCAGGGTTCCTCTGCTCCTCACATCCAGTGTTTGATCTTGGGCCAAACTCAAAGTTCTGTAGTCCCATTGCTTTGCTATGGGCCCCTGAGGATGCAGGGAAGGTTACCCACTATGATCTTTTCCAGAGTCCCTTACTGTCTAGATAATGAAACTCCTCCATTGTCAACATTAGCACACATAAATAATTAGAACAGGGAACCCATGTTGAAAGCTGTGTGTTTAGAATTGCCCACACCATTGATTGTTTTCTGTTGGCATCAGTGTCTAGTTCCTGTCCCTGTCAAGGGCACTGACTCCTCAGATAAAGTGTCACTGAGCCTTCGGCAAGCCCTCAGCAACCAGCCCCATGCCCAGGTGCTGCATAAATAGGGTTTGATGATGCTAATGATGCCTGCCCTCGGGGACTTGTTCTTGCCCCCAAATCACCTAGTGCTGGGACCTCTGCCAGCTATAGACAGAAATAATCTCATCAACAAGTCCCAGGCTAGCCCTGGGGCCTGAGGGTATTATTTCAACTGGAGAAAGCTTTTCCCCCATACCAATTGTCCAATTAAATAAACAGTGAAAAATTACCTTTAGGAGGCCCTGGCATGTTTTTTTTTCCTTGTTGGAAATCAATCATTTCTATTCTAAACGTGTACACAACATGTACTAAATTTTCCTGTTGCTTACTAACAAGACAGCCTCTTTGCCTCCCCCACACCAGTTCATCTTCATGAATATATAATGCATGGCAGTATTGTCTGCCTACCTAGGAAACCCTACTGTCACTTGTTTCTAACAAAAAGTCTAACTAGTGGCCAGCCACTTAGCCTGCTGAGCCTTGGCTGCCTCGTTTGTATAATTAAGGCACGTACTCTAGACTCTCTGTCAACTGTAGGATTCTGTGGCGGTGTTGTCTTCTCTTTGGAATACTTTTGGAAAGATGGCTGTCCGGTTTCACTCTGTAGGGCCAGGCCTGCAGAAAACACATGTTCCTCACAACTGCTAGTCTTGCACAGTGCCCAAGGGCTTAAGGCTGCTCAGTGGTGGCGGAGGCCACATTGTCAGTGGTGACTGCTCCACAATGTTTAAGTTGTAGCAAGTACCATATGCACATATCCAAGAGCACCAGAGACATCATCATTTATCCATTGGCCTGACTGTAGCCCAGCCTAATATCATCTATTTGTCCACTGACCTGACTATGTCTTGTACTTCCCTCCCTGACATCAGAAACTTTCAAAGAGTAGGACATGAGTAGGGCTTAGAGGACACAAGCAGGCTTTCTCATATACCTTGGAAACATGCTTTCTCTGCGTCTTCAGTGTTTCTGACATGCTTCCTTAGAGTTCGGAGGCAGTTGTGGATCATCTCTGTGATTCCTAGTAAGACACTGCACAGTTGCTATACAGTAAGCTAGAAATAATTATCTTTCTTCAGGATGCAGTATGCGGGAGTGATCAGAGAGAACAGCCTGATCCTCCCAATAGCAAAATGCTCAGCAAACACATAATGAACATTATTAACCATACCTGATGTTCTTTTTATGGTTGGAGTATTTATACAATAGTGGAGACAGAAACTGGGCACATTTCCTGCTCTGATGTACCAAGAGGAGGAGATAGGACAAGAAGAGCTGTATGACATAATAAGAGCCCTTATCGTCTTCAGGAACAGATAGTGTGTGCCCAGGCCCTGCTGCTTCTGAAACAAGTACCTGGCCTTCAGGACCTGCGAAGGAGAGAATTTCACACTGATGCTTTCTCCTTTGCCCATTGACCTCCTAAGTTGTGTAAGACACCAAGGTGTCACAAGGTAACAAGTGCGCAGGCTGATTTCACAGTCTAAAGCTCTGGCTTATTCTGGGTTCTACAGTATGTAAGTTTCCATAGCTTTCCTGTTAATATCTCTTTAGTGGTCTCACCATCTCCAAAGTAATTTCCCTGAACAAGTAAGTCCATCTCTTAGTGACTTGGTTCCACTCTGAAATGTCTCTTATCCCTACTTCTTTTTTAGGGACTGCTGAGGAAACAATCCCTCCCTTCTGCCAAATCAAAATATATCCTCTGAAACACTTGTCTATCGCCCCATCCCGTGTGATTTAGCCTTACCCCCTCCCAGGCTGACTGTGCCCTAGGAAACCCTTGACATTTCCTTGTGACCTTTCAGGGTTAATCATGACTCATTGCATGTTTCCTGGCCACAGTTCACACAACTGCCTACTTCACAGCAAAGATGTGGGGTGAGGAGAGAGAGATGATGTCCACTTGACAGAAGAGATAGCTGGGGCTCAAGCTGATGATTTCCCAAGGCACCAGCCTAGATATGTCAGAGAAGGAACCTAAACCATGTTTACAGACTCCAGATCCTATGCTTTCCTAACTATAGCTTGAAGTCTGTTTCAGAACGCCCGCCCACAGTGTGAGCACAGCATGGTGAAGTGGGCGGATAATTTTGGTATCCATGATGTCATTTTATTTTAACGGTCCTGTGAGGTAGAAATAGGAAGGATTTTGGTTTTGGTTTTCAAATTCCTTTGTCTATCTTTATGTTGTGTGTTGTGTGTGTGTGTGTGTGTGTGTGTGTGTGTGTGTGTGTTAAAGCTGTATCTTAGACTACATATGTGTATGGAACCATTTTATTTCTCTGATATTTTATGACCTTTCTCTTAGCTTATTTCCTTCTATCCCTTTGAGGATAGAAGAGCAGCAGGTGCTGGAAATAAAGGTATGAATTCCAGAAAGGGTGAATTCACTCATCTCTGGCTGTCCTACTAAGAAGATGGTGCCAGGTTACAGTGGCACTTTGATAGTTTGTTAAAAGACTAACCTAATTTGCATCCCCTTTGCAAGGTGAAGAGAGCCATCCGCCTTGGCTCCTCCATCACTTTTAACACAGCAAGGCCCCTCCCTCTCTTCTTCCCCTGTTCTGCCACAGGGACTCTTCTGTATCCAACAATAAAACACCCCACACTAGCTCCATCAGCCATATTGAGTCTGTCCTGCAACAGCTGGATGATGCTCAGGTGCAGATGGAAGAGCTGTTCCACGAGCGGAAGATCAAGCTGGACATCTTCCTGCAGCTGCGCATCTTCGAGCAGTACACCATTGAGGTATGGGGAAGCAAGAAAGGAGACTGGAAGTGTGGGGGGGGAGCTAAGGGGTGCAGCGGGGGTGATGGATGCACCCAGGTAAATGACTCCTGGCCAAGGCCACTGCTGCTTCTGCAGAGTGGTAGCATGAAGCATCCTGTATTAGACATAACTTTAGAACTCACGGAATTTACATTCCACGAGTATCTATTCTCTCCAATCCCTTCTTCCTGACTGCTAAGCAGAGGCCCTCTGCTCACTTCTGGTCTGTGGATCATGTCACTGGGTAGCTTTTGTCACCACTCATTACATTCATGCTTGGTTCCTAAAAGGTTGCACAGTTGGGTGCAGGGTTCTTAAAAAGGAGAGTCACCAAGCTCTATGGTATCATGAGTAGAAGGGTTTAAGGTTAGGCGGCTGCCTTAGCTGATGCACACAGGCCAGGCATCAGGGGAAATCACGCAGTAGCCATGAATCCCGGATCTCCAGGAGGAAAAACGATCCAAAGCATATGTAGAAAATACAAGTCAAATAAACAGCTAGAACTGACTTCAATGTTGATAGAGGAGTTTTTATTTTATTTACAGAATTGGAATTCTTTAGCTATTCTACATATATGACCCCCCTCCCCCTAGTACCGGACAGTACTTTGGAATGCTTGGTATGTAGTGGGGAAATAGTGTGAGGAGCTGATAAAAATGAAGGAGATAAAAATAGTGGTTTTGTTTTGCATCTGTTGATATGGCATATGATGTCAGGTTTTAGAGGGTCTTGTCTCCATCTGGGAAGAGTTAGAAAGCTTGGGGATGCTGATACATCTAATCCTAGAGAGCAATGGAACTTCCCTGCCAATGGGAAGTTCTAGCTTGAGTCAGATTGTCAGAAGTTATTTTTAAGGGTATTAAGTTGTTTCAAATGCCAGCTATGCCTCAATGTGAGGATGAGGAACACACTCCTAGAGAAGCTTCAGGGTGTGAAACTGAGGGTGGTTTCTGTGAAAAGAGCCACGTCAGAGCTGACATAAGCCAGGACAGTGCAGCTCCGGTTTTGTTCCTAAAGGAAGGCATTTAGTGGCCACAGTCCAAGTTTCTAGGGGTTACTGTAAGTGGAGCAGGCCCAGTACACTGACATCTGGGGGATCTAAGCATGGCAGCCTCACTGATAGCTGAGATGTGCTAATTAAACATTAGGAAACACGAATTGCTGCCATGTCTCTTTCTGCTCAGTCATGATGGCCTATGTAGTTTTCACATTATCACCTGGAATGATATCATAATGTGCCCACCAAGGAAGTGAGACTAATCCCAGGCTTAGGCTTGGTACCGGGACGTGGCTGCATTCCTAACATACCTTTTTAAGCTTCTTGTCTTGGATAGTAGACAGAGGCCCAGAGTGCAACATGGTGTCCTACAAAGTCCTATAGGCTCAGCCTCCCCTGAGAAAGGCATTCATATGACTTTATCATCATAGACGAGAGCAGAAGACAGGGGCTTTTAATGTGAATTTCATGGTGGGAAGGACATGGGTAGTTATTTTATCTTTGATGTTTTATTGCATTTCTAAGTTTTCTACAACTAGAAAAACCAGAAATAAATATGTTTAAAAGTAGGAATAAGCCAGTGACCTCAGTTTTTTTTATTATTCACATTGTCAATAAAATATTTTTGAAGGTATAGCTCCCTAACACACACACACACACACACACACACACACACACACACACGTTTTTAATTATAAAAATATCCTGTAATTGGCTAATAATCCTAAAACCCCGTAGTACTCTTATATGAGGCTTAGTTTTTTCATGAGGTACTCTGATTTCGGATTTCAAACAATCTTCTGATAGTTTCCAATTAATTTTTGCTTGTTTAACAGATCTTATTTGATTGCCATTGTCTCTTTAGCCCATAATGTATCTGATGGAAAGTTCAGAGTCCTTTGGTTTTCATGGTTTGGATTATCTCCAAACAGCATTTTCTTTGCAGGAAATCTGCATGTGTCTTCATGCAGGGTTGGTTTACTGTAAACTAGAAGGTAGATAAATCCATTTAATGGGGACATGAAAAGAGCAATAACTCAAAGTATGCTGACAACAATAAACAGTTGGACCACAGGCAGCCTCTCAGGGTTGACTGTGGCTCCTGCCTTCTCTAAGAAGCTGTCTCCTGCTCTGTGCCACAAAAAGCCGTCCGCCTCATGATCGGAGTGAGATGTACATAAGTCTGCTGCCAAGACTCTGGGGAAATGTCAGAGTTCTCACTGGCTTGATAAAATATGTGTGCAGACAATGTGTGTAGATGCATATTTATAGAGGGAGACTTGTCTTCTAATCGGACTAACCTGTGCCATTCCATGCACACCTTGGAAGAGCACTCAAAAATGACTCCAAGAAATTAGACTCTAAATAAGTAATCTTATGAAAGTATGGGCCACAGATTTAGTCTTTAAAAATATCTCTTACTCTACAATTGCAAAGTTTGTTTAATGCACTTAAAAGTTATATGAAATATTAACCCTAGTAGGGACTAGAACAGTCAACTCTAAATTCTCGAATTTGTCTGACAATGAGTGGGGACCAGGCAGAACCTGGGAAGGTTTTTCATTATAAGAGAAGTTTCTGCCCAGAGAGGGGAAAGCAGGTCGTACCTTACTGGTGATCTTGACTTCTCAGCTAATTGTATGTGTATATTTTAGTGTCTTAGGATAGAAAGTGGTTGCCTTCTTGGCTATTCTCTTGCATAGAAACTCAGCTCAGGGAAAACTTATCAGAACATTTAGGGGACAGGTTGGAAGAAACACGTGATGATTCTTCATTAGCATGCTAATTCTATGATAGGGAGGCACAGGGTGGGGTAGAGAATGGGCAACCTGACCCAGCTGGGCAGCAAACAAAGATTTTTTTTTTCCATGATATTACATCCGATGAGAAGGCCAGTTCGTGCCAAAATTTGGCGTTTCTGGAGGATGTGTTGCAATCTCAGCTAAAATATCTCCCAAGTACCCACACACACACACTCAAAAAACGAGAGTTGAAGAGAAGGAAGAAAAAGCAGGATTTCATTATTTATTGAATCAAAACCTCTGACCTATTTTACTTTTGTCCTTGACTGTCTCCTTGGAAATCTAGAAAATGAGGAAATAGGGAAAATAACTGTTTCATTCAAATTCTTGAAAATATTTGAATATGTCCGTCCTGGGCCTCTCCTGTACCTGAAAACCCAGAGATCTCTCTTCTGTAAGTCACATTCCCAGTTCATTATAGAAAGGCACGGCCTCTGGGTGTCATTGCTCTTCACTGTCCTCTGGTAAAGGGACTCTTGCTAGCCATGACCGGTTCACTTGCCCATGGTGAGACTGTGTCCTATTTAAGACTCTAATGTCTCCCAGCCCATCATGGAAGGCAGGGGCTTTCCAATGACTTCCTACCCTAACCTATCTAGCTTTGTGTTGCTATTTCTCTCCCTTGAGGTACATGCTTTTAATATATTGACTTTTTTTTCTAATTTAAATGGTATCTTCCCTCCCTTTCTTCCCCTTTCTGTTTTCCTTCTTTCTTTAACTTTTTTTTTCTTGTTTGCATAGTCCTACAACTTATAGATAGACTTTAATTTGAATGTCACTGTCAAGGTTGTAGATGTTTGAAATGTTGTCCTCAGTCATCAGGGCTCTGTGATGTTCAGTGGGCACAACACTCTAGGGATATAGCTGGAAACGTTCACAATCATAATGGACCTCATCGCCCCGTCTAGCTTCATCATCTCTTACTCCCTTACACTGTGAAACTATGAAGAATTGAGTACTGATACCTCCCCCAAATAAGATCTATTTGAGGAAATATTTTAAAGTTTTTCTTCTTAGTAGCATTTTCTAAGCATACTTTTGAGAAGGGGGTCACATAATGAATCCAGTGAAGTAAGTCAGCCTCCTTCCAGAAAGCTATTTAATAGTCCCTTCTAAAGTTTTTGTTAAGCTCATCTCAGAATCATGGCGGGGGAGGGGGGGTAATCCCCTAACATCTTCCTTTAAAAGAATAAATGGAAATAAAATTTTAAATTCATTCATTCATATGGCTTCCAGAGAGCCACAGTAGATTATCAGAGATCCCTGATGGATGCTTTCAGGTTCTTCTAGAATTGGCAGGTTTGGAGCTTAGATACTCTGAGCAAGGTTCAGTGTTGTTGCTTTTGCGCCCCCATAGATGCAGTAATACAGGACAGACAGGCGCTGTACAGCAAAGACTGTGGCTTACCCGGATCTCCAATAGTCTTGGCTTCTTTTCTCATGTTTTATCTTCTCTTTAAAAAGAAGGAGAAAAAAGACTTTTTAGCTATTTACCTCATTCCCTTCTGGGTATCTCTAGAACAGACAATTGTCAGAACCATATTCTTTCCATAATATCTCTCAAAAAGGTCATCATTCTTCAGACCCCTTGAGGAAGGCCTCATTCTCCAGCCATACACTGGATTTAGTCATCATATTCTAAAACCCTGAATCAAGAGAATGAGGATAACAGAGGCCCCAAAGCCACCAGGGGCCCTGAGCAGTCTGGGATTTGACAAGGAGCTAATTGAGTGACAGAAAACAAAATAGGCCAACTGAGAGCCGAGTGAATGCCCTTGGGAATCCTCTGTCTCCTCAGTCTCATTTGGTTCAGGCTCTACTTTAAGCTTGACCAAATCCTCTCTAAATACAGTTATATCACCAAGTTTGTTTCCAGTACAGGCTCTACTTCTTAAAGTCTTGTCTCTGTGAGAGCAGATGCACCCCACTCCCATGCCCAAACCCCCGCCATGTTTTGGAGTGAGCTTCTAGGCCTGGCAGATTGAGGCTCTTGGGATGAAGGGTGTGTTCTAAAAGTCATCAGGACTTGAGCAGATTGGGAGGCTGACAAAGATGTTCAGAACTGTGGTACCCAATGGATGCTGGGGCTGAACTCATTCTCAGCATCAGCAGTCAACCAGCTGATTGTCCACAGAAGAGCATAAGTGGGAAGCCAGCCTTGCTTGCTAGCAGTAAGGTAAAGTAGAAGTTAGATGTAAATGAACAAAATGAGCTCCTGTTGTAGCCTACCATATAACCCTGGAAAGAAGGTGGAAAGGAACTCAGTGAGAACATAAATGATAAAAATATTATCCATATCAATAGCCACTAGGTAGGTACATTTTAAAACCACAATGAACTATCACTTTCCATGTAGTAGTGTCATTAAAATTAAACAGACAAACCAGGCTGGAGAACCCACAGCCCTGAACAAGGGGGAGCTCATAAACCCCAGACTTACAGCTTGGAAACCAGCATAGGACAGGACCAGGCCCCCTGCATGTGGGTGACAGTTGGGAGACCTGGGCTGTCTATGGGACCCCTGGTAATAGAACAGCATTTATCCCTAGAGTATGACTGGACTTTAGGAGCCCATTCCCCAATGAGGGATACTCCCTCAGCCTAGAAATATGGGGAATGGCCTAGGCCCTGCTCCAAATGATATGACAGACTTTTAAGATCCCCATGGAAGGCCTCACCCTCCCTGGGGAGCAAAAAGGGGATGGGGTAGGAGATTGGTGGTGGAGGAATGGAGGGAGAGGGAACCCCAGTTCCCAGTTGATACGTAAAATAAGATTGTTTCTAATTTAAATTAAAAAAAAAATAGGCAGTAGTGACAGAAGATTGGTGAGGGTACAGGGCAACTGGGCCTTCCATACATTGTTACTGGGACCATCAAATGTTATAATCCCCTTGAAGAACTCTGCCGATTGCTTAGAAACATGAACTTGTTCCACTCAAAAGCAGTGAAAAGCTATGCCCACAGAAGGAGTAGTGTGAGGATTCTCACATTAGCCTTTTTCGTAATAGTTACACACTGGTCAGCAGGACAGAGGATAAATAATTTGTGAATCAATGTTCTAGAGGAATGTTATACATATACTTGGTTTGGTCACACTCTTCAGTTATCAGCCTTTGTAATGAAGAGAGAGAATCTAGTACAATGGGAACACAGGAACCAGAGGGGAAGGCCAGACTTTAATATTCACTAGTTCTTTGGCTGATGATGAGACCTTGAACCAGTCCCCAGGCTTCTTGAGCCCCCAAATTTGGCTTCTGGAATACACTAACTACTTGGCTCTGAATGTTTCTTCAACTATGAAGTATTTTTATAATAGTTGTAAGACAACGGATAAAGTCTTTACAGATAGGAAAACTGAACTACTGTGTCCATATCACAGCAAACTTCAGCCACACTGCTCCATCTCTCTGAGTGAGGCAAGTTCCCTCTTCTAGAAAGTAGACATGGAGATTGCCATACTGCCTGTCTCATCGGGTCATTGTGAGGGTCACCGTGAGATGAATATGCCAAAACTTTATAAACTATATAATTCAGTGCACAAATGCCTGCAGCCATTCATTTACTGTTAGGATAGATGTTGAACCCTGCAAAAACACTCAGGAAGTGGAAAGCAAGGGCTGAGTTAGTTGATAAGGCTTTCAGCCAAGAGCTACAATCTAGCATCCTCTTGTGGAGCCAGCAAGCGCGGGCTGATGTGGCACTTCCCACAGGTGACAGCAGAGCTGGATGCCTGGAATGAGGACTTGCTCCGGCAGATGAATGACTTCAACACAGAGGATCTGACCCTGGCAGAGCAGCGGCTACAGCGCCACACAGAGCGGAAGCTTGCCATGAACAACATGACCTTTGAGGTCATCCAGCAGGGCCAGGACCTACACCAGTATATCATGGAGGTACAAGCCTCAGGTAAGTGGCTTCTCATGCTTCTGGCAGGAGGGATGATGGAAGCAAAGGTTCCGTTTGCCCTGACTTCCACAGTGTTCAATTCGTACATACAGACACAAAGTAGAAAGATTTACCTCTATTTTAGAGAGGAAACAAAATCCTAAGAGTCAAAGTAACACATGCAAGGCTATGGGAAAGAAGACTAGAGACAAAGTCTCTGGGTACTTGGGAGAAAGTAGAAGAATCAGTGATGAAAATTAGTGCAAGGTTTTAAAAAGTTGTAGTTCAGAAGCAAACAGAGCAGTCTGAGGCCCATAGGGTTGTGCTGCGGTGGGTAGTGAGTTCCTATGCCACTCCACCACTGATGCAGTGGTCAGGGAGGGGAGGGGAGGGGACAGGAGGGTAGTGAGTTCCTATGCTACTCTGACTGATACAGTAGTCAGGGGGTAGTGGGCTCCTATACCACTCTCCCACTGATGCAGTGGTCCTAGTGTTCTCTCCCTCCCCCTCTCTCTCTCCTCTCTCTCTCTCTCTCTCTCTCTCTCTCTCTCTCTCTCTCTCTCTCTCTCTCTCTCTCTCTCTCCTCCCCCTCCCCCCTCTCTCTGCTAACTAACTCATAGTCAGTCCCCTGATCTCTGGCTGACACTTCCCAGAATCCTCGAGTTTTGTTACTGTTTTTAAATCACTGGTCTGTAGATGTGTTTAAGTAGTTATGATAAAAGTTTATGGAAGATTTGTAATTTTATAACTTTTTAGGAAAGCGTGGCATTACTTATGGCTTTTTCTGTTCAAGATTTATTTAAAACATATGTGATGAATATGTGATTCCATTTTCTGGAGCTAGAACGAGCCAAAGGAATTCAGGAAGGCAGTGGCCAGAGCAAGAGGAAGCTCTCATCTTTTCTCAGAGCTGTGCAGCACCAGAACCCAGTCTTCGGCTGCCTCACCGTCCCCACCCATGACCCATTGGCATGTGCCTACTAACCACGCCAAAGCAGTTGGACTGAGACTGTCGCCTCTTTAATGCACAGTTGCCCCATGTGCCTGCTAATGGTGACCTTAAAGATGAGATTGCCAGGGCGCACCTGAAAGTCCTACTGAACTTTACAACTGTGTGTTCATTTTGGTATACAAGTAAGTCTTGTATACCATTCAAACGAAATCACTTCGGACCAAAGTGGGGAGGACCCAGTGAGCTCTATTACTTTGCCAGCCAAATCATTCCATGGATTGTCTTCTATGTCGTAGATAGGATGCAGTTATCTGTGAGACACATCACTCTAAGTGTGCAGCCCACTAAAAGGGCTACTCACTCGAAGTTTGCCTGGGGATCCTTCCGAAAAGCAGTGCTCAGACTTGTGTCCAGATGTTTGTGGATGTGAGTCTGAATCTATATGCTAACAGAATCTCCAGGTGGACTGTCTGTTTGTTGACATTTGAGATGAATTCTGGGTAGACTGTATGCTGACACATCAGCTGTGTCTTTTCAGGGAGAGTAAGAAACATAAGGGACAGTGGCGATCCCTTTCCTGTGGTTGAGAATTTCATCTCTGCTCAGACATTAGTTTATCCCTGAAGGCCTTATGATGCTCTATACAGCTGGCCATCCAGCTGTGATGGAACCCTGTAGATACACAGTAACTAGAAGAGAGCCTGGGCATAGAAACCTAGACACTTGCCCTTCATCCTTCTGGATGGTTCATCAAATGCATATATGTACTGATGGCAAGCCAACTTCTAACCCAGGATCCAAATGGTACTAGAAAGGCTGCCAGGAGCTGGCAATCTCTGGGGACTGCTTGTGACTGGAGGTTGGCTGTGCTTGGCATCCATCTTAACCAGGAGGACTGAGTGGGTGAAAACACCCCAGGCAGATGGGCTACCCACCCCCACAATATCCTGTTCTAGATAGGAGCTTTGTTGAAAGAGGTTTGGTTGTCCTCCTCAGCCCTCTCCCCTGAGACTGGCGTTCCCCTCCACCTACCCTGGCTAGCTGTTCAGTCTAGCAGAGCCTGCAAGACTTAAAGGGAAATGAATCCATGGGTTTTAGGAAGGCTCTGCAGAGAAGCGTCTGTGTCACTCTGAACACACGGCAGGATGTCAGGGTCACACTGGACCCAGGGGAAGGGTAGGGAGTGGTGGCGGATCTAGAGCAGGGCATGGCTGAGGAATGCAGGGCTTTGGAGATAAAAAGGTCTGAGGCAGCAATGGCTTTGAATCATCTATTTGTTTTAATGAACTATATTTTAAGTAGAGGTAAAAATAAATAATTGTTCCAGAAAATAAGGGCAATGATCAAAATTAAGACTTTTCTCCCTCTCTGCTAAATTAATGAAGGCATATGCCTGATTATTTTTAGTAGTTCATGGAACTAAACACTTTGAACGTGCTTATTTTCGGGTGTGATGTTCATAACATTGGGTCAGGTTTTCGGGAAGCCTCCAGTATACCAACAGTACTACCCAAAGCAAAAGCCTTGGAGTGAGTCAGCACCCACCTTAGGAAGACATGCTCTCAGAATTCCAAGTCCGGTTCTGCCGCCTGGCTGTGGACACCCAGTTTCTTCTTCATGGGTCCTATTCTTTTCTGTTCAGTCTAGCATATAGACTTGGTTTACAAATTCCTTCCAGTTCCTCATTGCCATGTTCAGCCTCCTATCATGTTGATTTCACCCAGGTCCTGAATCCAGCAAACTGACATTTGACCTCAGTCCTAAGAGCTACATGACTTATGGATATGTTGCTTTTGTGGTTGAGAGCACCAAGCTCCCTTTTTACGTCATGTTTTTAAGTTTGAAAAATTACCTGTGGAGGGTTAAAGAGACAGCTCAGTGGTTAAAGCACTTGCCACAGAAGCATGAGGACCTGGGTTTGGATCTCAGGGCACAGTGGCACACTTCTGTAATCCTAACACTGTAAGCCTAACAAAGGAGCAGGGGAAGCAGGGAGGCAGGTGGGTTCCCATAGTTCACTTTTTATACAGTCTAGTTAATCAGTGAGCCCAGATTCAACGACGAGACCCTTGTTCAATAAATAAATAAATAAATAAATAAATAAAAATAAATAAAATTATAGTGGAAGGCAGTATTAACTTGCATCCTCCAAAGACACACCACACACACACTTAAACATATGCACACATATGCAAAAAACTCCTTGGAGTCTGTGTCAGTCATGCTTAGCATTTACTGTTTCTACTGGAAATATCAGCTCAGCAGCTGAACACTCTGTTGGTGGTAGTGAGACTTGAACCTAAGGCCTCACACTTGCTAGGGAACCATTCCATTTCTATTTCTTTTAGTTTTAACTTTTTATGTGGGGACTAGTTTTCACTAAGTTGCACAGGCTGTCCTTTAACTCACTCTGTAGCCCAAGCAGGCCTTGAACCTTCCATTCTCTTGTCTCTGCATCCTGGATATCAGAGATTACATGCCTACACCATCAGGGTCTGATGTAAACACACACTTAAACAAACTGTGCTTGCAGAGAGCCTCCTTGAGCATGCAGGCTAAGAACACAAATATGAGAGGAAATACGGGGGTGAATCCCACACTCTTCCCACCTGTGTGTCTTGGAACATGTCACCAAATTGAGGAAAGATAACGTATGACGGGGTCACAGTGAGGATGCAGTGAGATTATACAGGAGCATGGGAGAGATCCAGCCAGGTATGACACATCCAGTGTTATGTTTGCGTTCTAGCCCACGGAGCATCCTGTTGGGAGTACTTGGTAGCTTCTTCAGCACTGTGAGTAAGGTCTTTGCACACCACAGCCTCAGCAGAGTGGTTATGCCTTATACGCAGCAAATTCTCAATAATGGCATTTGCTAAATTAAACAGGAATGAGCATTGGTGTGGGTGGGACAAATGAAGGCAAAGATAATAAACCACGAATAAGTTTCTTTGTGCCATAAATGGGAAGAAAATTCAAAGCCGTAGCTTTTTCAGAATGAAAGCTACTCTGGGTTTGGCAGGGATGGGAGCTGTTAGAGCTGAAGAGAAAGGAAGAAAACCTTGGTGTAAGCCAGCTCTTCACAACAGATCCACACACTGAGAATCGCATGGGGAAGGCTTTTAAAATGCCTGTGTCTGGGCTTCACCATCTGGGGAGTCATCCTTAATTGGTCTGGAGTGGAATTAGACTGGCCTTAAACTTCCATTATGAGGTAAAGCCACTGTCGACAAGACTGATCTACAGACCTGACTTTTAAAAAATGGCACAGAAAGGTGAGTGGCAAGGTGGAGAGAAGAGAAAGGATGTTTTCTAGCTGAGGCAAGCAGATATTTAGAACAGAAATGGCCGAGAACCTTCTAGGTTTAGCAGTATAGCTGGGGATGCCCGACTCTGGTCTCTTTTCTTGAGAAAATTGAAGTGGTGCTGGAGACTGAGAGTGTTCTCTGTGGCACAGTACACTTGTCTCATAGGCACAGTCCTGGATCCAATTCTAACTCCACAAAAAAAGTTAAAATAGTAAGATAGTACCGTGATGTAGAAGCCAAGGGAAATAAAAGTGCTGCCTGGTCTGAGCTGTGACCTTGAGCCCGGAATGCAGAATGCTCTGCAACTGAGTATAAAATGAAAATATATGCTCTTGGCTGTGACCACTGTCATCCTGTTTAGTGGTTATGAACCCCGATTGTTGTTAACATTGCCCGGTATCAGAGAACCTACATTCCAGTAATGATATGAGCAAGATATAAGAAGTCGCCTTTGAGGGAGAATTGGGCCAGTTCCCTGTAGGGGGACATCGAAAAGAAATCTAAAAAATAATAATAAACAAATAAATAAATGGGAAATATCTCTACTCCTTGATGATAAGACAAAAAACAAACACACAAAAAACACTTGTCTTTCTGCATTACTACTGAGTCCCTAAGCAGGACAGATAAGTCTATCCTTAAACTGAGGGCAGCATCGATAACGAAAGCAAAGTCTACGCAGAGGTCTGCCTTTAACTGGAACTCACACTAGGGTGTTTGGGAGCAGAGGAAGGGTGTGGAATCGGCTCCTCTGGGTGTGGCAAGGATAAGCCCTTATGTTCCTCTCTTCACTGCACCTATAACTGAGGATATGGAGATGCAGCAGGCATTCCCTTCAGCCCTTGTATTCCCTGTGTTCATCACAAAGACCTTCCCAATCGTGACAAACAGAATTGCACAACCTGAGTCTTGGGGGACTTGTTCTCAGTGACATGCTGAGCAAGCTTCCATACTGAGTTACTAGCTTTGAGCAGCCATTTGCACATGATGTCACCTCCTTCCCACAGAAAGAGAAAACTCGGTATATTGAACACTAGAAATGCAATGGAGTGAAAACGACCTGGAACAGAGCCACACTGTAACTTCAGTGAAGCAGAGATAGAGCTGAAATTGCATTCCCAGAAAGTCTGCACAGGGTCAGAGGTCATCCTTCTGCAAAGCCATGAGGAGTAGAAATCGCTCTGGTTCTTTTTATTTCATCCCAGGAGATGTTCTACCTGCCTCACCCTCCTGGTGGCTGAAAATAGTAACCAGAGGGGGTTGGCTGCCAAAAGAACAAGCCGTTCTTTCCTGTCTCCCACAGATATTTCAGGAGCAGTGACTTGGAATTATGAAACTCACAGAAAAAAAAATAAATATGAAGAGATACTGAAATTATTATCATGTAACACCAGAAAATATTTTTTCCTACTCTCCCATATTGTCCTTATATAAAACACTATTTTTGCCTCAAGGAATGAATTTTCCCTCCTGTGGGCAGACGTGCCTTGTGCTTCCCAGATGCAGATGCAGGCGCGTGGGCAGTGAGGATGAATTTGTGATGGTGTGCATAGGTAATGGAGGCATCTTCCAAAGAAAGTTGATTTGTAGGTGGCCATGTGTTGCGGTTGATGTGCTCCTTTGGGAATTTAGCTTCTGGGATTTTAATATGAACCCCTTCATTGGTTGGGTCCCTATTCTTCTATACCTCACACAGGATATAAGCATCAAGACCATAGCTGCTTTGGTCCATAGGTTACAGGATGAGAAACCAGAGAAAAGATGTGGACTGAACAAGGAGGCTACTTGGCCAGGTAGACTCAAGAATCAGAATAGATGAGCAGTCCCATCTATTCCTAGCCCAGGGCAAGGCTGAACCCTCAAATAAGTAGACAGTCATAATCAAGAAACAGCATGCATGGGTTGCAGTTTGCAACTTAGACAGAAACCAAGAAGGCATGAGTGTAAGGGGGCTGAAAATTGTAAGGAGGTCAGAGACAGGAACTAGCAGATCTGTGAAACTAGGGGTTGGGTCTATATTTGTTGGATAAGCATTGTTCTACACTGGTTGTGTGTGTATGGCATGTACACAATAACCATATGTGTATGTGGCAGACACTTTATGTGTATCATCTCACCTAACATGTGTAGGAGGTGAGTAGTTGTGGAAAATCCTAGCTTCCATGTGAGAGTTAAGATAACTTGCTCAAGATCAGGATTCTTTGAAAGCTAAATTCTGGCCACCAGTAAGTGAAGAAATAAGGTAAAATGAGAACCTTTACCCCCATCTGACTTTATCAGTAACCCTATTGAAGCAGAAATCCATTTGAGGCAGGCTGCCTTGGACCCTGCTGGTGATGGGTAAATAGAACATTAGACAGGCAGAGAAGAAAGAGATCTGCACTAATCTGTCAGGAGAGATACACAGAAAGAGCAAGGCAGGAAGGTGCACAAGGACAGAGCCACAGACTTTGGCTGGCAGGTACTGACTGGAGTGACTATTACAGGCTGGCTACTTATCTAGGTTGGGTGCCACATTCATAAACACTTGAAATACGTGTCAGCAAGTGACTGGTCTTAGAACTGCTTTGAGTCAGGTAGAATGATGAGCAGGCACCATGTGTGGGCAAAACTTAAGGGTGAAGGCTTTTCTGGATGAATAACATTCAGTGTCCCTGTGGTATTTTGGGGAATATTTATCATGCATATTTAGTAGGTAGCATTGATTTCTTAGGAGACCTAAGTAGTTGCTTTCATTTAATCATAAATTATATCTAATCAGTTAAAATAGAATATGCGCTTGGCAGGAGTTCCTGAGACGGGGTCCTTTGGATCAGGCTTTATCATTTCCAAGATGATTCAGAGGTTTGTTTATGAACCTGGGTGTTGGCAAGTCTCCAAACAGGTGCTGCCAGGAGCTGTCTTGCTAGGATGGACTTCCAGAGTTGCAGCACCCTCTTTTCCATTTATGAAAAGAAACTGATCCTTTTGTGGTTAAAAATGCTTGCTGAACAAAGGATTCATTCATCTGAAAGAGCCGGCATTTCCCTAGCATCCTAAACAAGGACTAACTATGGGATCCGTCCAGCTGCACCAAGAACTCTGTAGAGGTCGGGAGAGGGCCCATAGTGGCCGCCCCCAAAGTCCAGCTCTCTTGCATAATTAAGACAATGTTGTCATTGCCCTGCTGCCTGGTTTTTAATTGTTGGCATTTTTTTTAAAAACAGGAATCGAGTTAATCTGTGAAAAAGATATTGACCTGGCAGCTCAGGTGCAAGAGCTACTGGAGTTTCTCCACGAGAAGCAGAGTGAGCTGGAGCTCAATGCCGAGCAGACACACAAGCGCCTGGAGCAGTGTCTGCAGCTGCGGCACCTTCAGGCAGAGGTCAAACAGGTGAGCCTGCCTGGCACCTGCCCTTTTGAAGAGGGGCACACAGAGCTATGGGTGTGCCTGCTGAGTAACCCAGCCTTCAAAAAGAAGCTGGGTGTGAATTAGCTTGATTCATTTCTGCAAGCCTGATGGTTGCCGCAGAAGGGACAGTGGGACAGTGGCTCAGAATATAAATGCATTGTCGCTGTCTCATCCTATACTCTAGGAACATTCCAGAGGGTTCTTGGTGTTCTTCACTGGACCTATTTTCTTCTTTGCTCTGTTTGATTCCGTCACATATTTAATAAAAATCCTTTTTCAGTAAACATGTTCCACTGAAGAGCTAGGTTGATCTCCCTGAGGCTCCTCTGTGCCTTGTCCAGCTCCTGACACAGAGTTGGTAAGTTAAGTGGCAGCAATTATCATTATTTCCAATGTGTGTATGGTTCTTCTAATAACACTTTTGGGAACTGGAAATATTGCTCCATAGATAAAGTGCTTGTCACACAAACATAAGGAGTTTGGATCCTCAGAACCCACAAATGAGGCTGGCATAGCAGAGTGCATCCACAGATCAAGGGTGGGGGAGAGGCAAGCAGAGAGAGGCAGATCCCTGGAGCTCCCTGGCTAGCCAGTCTAGCTGAACTGCTGAGCTCCCAGTTAAGTAAGAGATCTTATCTCAGAAAACAGTGTGGGGACTGGAGAGATGGCTCAGTAACAAGTTAAGAGCACTTGTTGTCCTTGAAGAGAATCCATGCTCAGCTCCCAGCATCCACATGGAAACTGGAGAGAAATTGAGGAAAATACCAAGCATCTCTCTCTCTCTCTCTCTCTCTCTCTCTCTCTCTCTCTCTCTCTCTCTCTCACACTCTCTACACACACACACACACACACACACACACACACACACACACACACATTCACAGCCACAATCACACATGCACACACATGTGAATACATACATAAGCATCATACAAGAACATTTTCTTGACATTTAAAAGTTAAGGGGGAGATTCTTATCTGTACAAGGAGGATATACTCAGACCTCCAGCAATGTATACACAGTGACACAGTCGTACAAGTTGCTGTCATAAGCAGAATAAGGAGCAGTTACTGTAAACAGTGGATGGAAGCTTCTCTTGGACAGTGAGACTGGAGAAATGAAAAGAGTAGCTCTTACTTCTGTGTGCCCATTCTGTGCCCAGCAGTCTCCACAGCTTCCGTCTAAGGCAGACACTATTTCCTTTCTTCAGATGAGGCCACTAAAGCCTAGAGGGTCCCCAGACAATGATCACAACAAGGAACAAACACACAGCCACCCTCCAGGGGTCTAGAAATGCCTTTCTGCAGGACCGACCACCTTACTTCAGTGTCTGCTCCACACTCCCCAAAGGGACCCTGTGTCCTGCTTCTTGGTGTCAAGTTCCACCTCCGGAATTATTCTAGGTGGAGTAGAAATTTCCACTCTTAAACACTTGTCTGTATGTGCAGTAGTGACTGGAGCTGAGACTGAAGTCAACTAGGTTAGCATAAACATGTCATTTATTTAACTATTGCCCAGTCCCTTGCATTTAGGATGGCCCCTGCTGATGCTTTTGTCATACTTTCACAAGGTTGTCATGTTGGGTGAAATGATCTCCAATCAACACTGCAAGAGCTCACACACTTGTGCACTGAAGATCTAGGAGCCACACTCCTGGCTTGGTCACTGAGCCGTATAGACATTCTCAGCCTAACCACATCAGTGTCCCACCTGAGCTTCCGGGAAGACCTATCTGTAGTTCATATGGATGACATGGTAGAGATGCCAGCAGGCTGAGAATAGTAATGTGCATACTCTCAACAGCCATGGTAGTCCGTTGCTTTCTTATGAAAGAAAAGAGCAAGCCTTTGAGGGAAAGTATTGTCTACAAGTAAGAAAACAGGTACCCTAGGATTAAGGTACAGCAGAGGCCTCTTGAGTTGTTAGCTAAAACTTGAACCTCCAAAATCTAGGGTTTTCCTCCACAGGACCCCACAGCCACCCTCCACATGCAGAAGCCATAGAGGGGAAGAACAGCAAAGCACAGTCAGGCTTCCATGGCCTGGCCATGTCTAAGAAGACTGGCAGGGGTAGTTAGGCTCCACAGAGAGTGGTGTCTGCTTGAGGTCAGCAGAGCTGCAACATGTCAAAGTCTATCCATGTGCCCATACCTGCTCACTTTCATAAGTAGCGGATGCCAAGAATGAACTTTCAAACAAAGCAGAGAGCAAAACGTTCCTCTTGGAATTGGAAGAAACCCCTTAAGTTTTAGTTTTGTGTTTTGTTTTATGTGTTGTTCCAGAATTGATGGACTTATAGCTGTATTATTCCCATTTATAATTTCATGAATGAAAGGACAGAGTTTCCTTCTGCAGGTGTCTCTCAGAGGCATGACATCAATGATCCACAGGGGAATTGCAGTTCAAATCTATATGAGGATGAAAGCTCTCGAGAGGCAGAGGCAGGAGGATTGCTCTGAGTTCAAGACTAACCTAGTCTATAGAGTGAGTTCCAGGACAGCTAGAGCTGCACAGAGAAATCCTGTCTTGAAAACAAAAAACAAACAAACAAATAAAAAAGAATGAGTGAATGCTCATCTAATTCTCGAGAAACCCACAGTGGCCTTTTCCAAGGACAGCGGACCTTCTCAGCGGCAGGGGACTACTGCTTGGTTAAACCACCGTGCTTCATTTATCAGGGTTGTTTTCCCTGTCAATTCAGGCTCTTTCCTCAAGGGCCCATCTGATCCAGTTTCAAATGAAGCATTTGCGTCTGACGGAAATTGGTGGGGCAGGAAATACTGATGTCTAAGCTGTTGACACTTGGGAAAGGGAGTTAATTTAGATGTCAGTATTGATCAGTGTAGCTAAGTTCAGATTCAGGCTTGAGACGAGAGAGAGAGAGAGAGAGAGAGAGAGAGAGAGAGAGAGAGAGAGAGAGAGAGAGAGAGAGAGAGAGAGAGAGAGAGAGAGAGAGATTTAAGTACCATTAATGAGGCCAAAATGAAAAGGGACAATAGTGTATTATGATATAGCTCCATTGTTGGAGCTCACACATTAAAGGTTTAGTTTGACTGGGTGTTGTCATCATAATCTTAAGTGTAGTTATCTGGAAGTTATATTAAGGTGAAGCTTTGAAGAATGAAGAATTCATAGACATTAGATTAAAATTTATCTTCAATTATTCCAAACAAGTGAAATTGATGCATGCCACTGACTTCTTTCCTAGGGATTACATGTATCTAAGATAGGCAGTGCACTCACCTCTGGAGCAACGCAGACCCTCAAGGGGAACAGCTATACTGATTACAGCACACGACCCAGGTCCCCAGGCCACCCACATGCCCCCCCAGATTACTCTCCAGACCCCACAGAATTCTCTGGTCTCTTCCAGGAAATCTACTACTTTGTGGTAAAGATGACCTCACATCTATCACATAAATTCAGGATGTTTGGGGAGGTAGATAGATGACTTAATGGCATGAAATAGAATGAATTTCCATATGTATTCCCACAGAGCATTGTATTTAACATGAAATGAGCTAAAATGCATTTGTAAAATATTGGATTGCTTCTTTGGGCCAAATCTGGCCAGAATTTGCTTATGATCAGGGTAGACACTCAAAACAAAACAAAGAAATATTAGCATGTCCTTATGCTTCTGTGATGAATGCCATGTTCAGTTTTGATGACTGTATATCAGGGTTAGTAAGGAACTGGGGCAGGGCCAAGTGAGAGGAACAAAAGGACATTGTTTCCAAATGGAGATATAAGAAGACATAAGGAATATGGACACAGCCTATAAAACCATAAATGATGAACACAAACGATCTCGTGAACTTTCAGATCTAAGGAATTCTGAAGGTAGACATCTAAGGAGCTAAGAATTTGTTTTGTGGCTGGAGTTGCAGAAAGAACCATGCCTCGAGAGAGGTCATCTGCAGTAACAACCCAGTCAGTTACCTTGAAAACAACTGGCTTCCTGGTAGGTATGACCCAGAAAACAGACATCTGTAAGCCATTTTTCCAACTTACAAGACAACCAGTCCGGGCTGCCCAGTTTCAGGGCTTTATCACATGCAGATAACCATTGTCTCCTCCCGGTGTTAGCTTATCTCAGCCCCTGTGGTCTGGGGAAATATAGATCTGTGTTTTTAGCTTTCTCACTAAACTGAATCCTTGGCCTAGCACTTCGTCTCCCCAGACAGCAGTATTCTTCCCAGTCTCTGGTCTCTCCATATTCAGTTTCTTTGCAAGACCCCGTGGTTGGAGGGATCACCTTTGGGTGTTAAAGAAGTGTGAGATGTTAGAGCAGGAAATGACCTTTAAAGATATCTATCTGTCTCCATCAAAGTCTCAGTTACTTTCTCCTTGCCATGATAAAATACCCTGGTGAGAGCCACTCACAAGAGGAAGGGTTTGTCCTGGCTTAACAGTTCTACTAGGGAGATACAGTCTCTCATGGTGGGGAAGACATGGCAGCTGTCAGGAAGGGCATGCTGTCAGAGCTCAGGAAGCTTAAAGTGAACAACAAGTGGGTCACTATTTAAAACCTTGGGAACTAACTACCCTGTAACCTACCTCCACCCTAGTGATATGGGTGGGACCGTCGTGGAACTAAGTGTTCACACTCATGAGCCTATGGAAGACATTTTACATCCACAACGCTAACCCATTAAGTAAATTGTTACTGCAGTTGATTAGTGTAAATTTTCCTATTATGATCTGAAAAACAAATGCTTTTACGTTACAGATTTTATTTCCAGCCTAGCTCTATTGTTCAGTGAAGGAAAGCATTCACATTTTACAGGTGAGAACACCAACCTTTAGTTAAATGTTTCCAAAGTCACAGTTGGACATTAATGGAACCAATATTTCCTCACTTTAGTTGCAGTATTTCTCCTACCTACCACACAATTGGATGTTCAAGGGATAATAAGTAAAAGTTTAACAAACCAGGAAGACAGAAAGCACCTCATAACAGAAAGTTACACCAACAGTGATCTGAGTACAAAGAATAATGACAGCAACCTAAGAAACTGATCTGATGTCAAAATGGTGCCAACAAGTTCATTTAAATTTTTAAATACAGTTAAATGACTTTTTTCCCTCATTGCAAGAATTAAAACTAAAGAACCACAGCCCTACCTACCCATCTCTGTTCCAAACTGAAAATCAAAACTAGTGCCAACATCATTGTGATCATCAGGCTTAACATTTCCGGGTGCATTGCATCAGCTCTTTGAGGCCAAAGGACAGAGAGAGCTATCCAGACCCAGATGAGAGCCCTGGGGTTCAGGGAAGTTAAGTCATGCTGCCAAGGAAGGGACAAAGTGAGGCTTTCCGACTTCAGATGGTGTGCTGTTTCTATTCATTATGTCACCTCTATGTCCAGAACTGACTCAGTGCATACCTTCATCCTGGATTAAAGCCATGTCTATAAACTTCCATGCATTTTAGTATTCCTAAAGTCAGATCTTTAGTACTCTCTAAAGTCTCAGAATAATTTACAGACAGCGTTTTGGAAGTACAGGTGAACAAGAATTATGTTTTACTGAAAGAGGTAAATACTCGAATTTATGGCATTACTCAGTAGGAATGCTGATAAATAGTATTCCACTACCATAGCTGCAACTAACTTGGCTGAAACTAGAGGAAAATGTTCTAGCAAGACTCATGAGAACTAGACTAACATTGACTTGTGATGCACACGCAGAAGGTATTTTGATGACACCCACAAATGAGTTTCCAAAGCAAGCAGAAAGCAGTGAAACATGGTAGAGGGACGTAGTTCAAAATATACAATATGAGCTCCATTTTCCAAAGAGACAAAGAATTTGGCCATGCAGTCTGTGAATGCATGTACCCAGATTAACAGGCAGCTTTGGAAAGTCATTAGCACCTCTAGCCAGCCAGCCCCACTCCACCAGGGACAACAAGGATTTTACACATACATGCTGAACAGTTATTCCCTGCAGCTAATTACAGATTGGCATCTCATCCACAATCTGCTAGATTGGCCGTGAGTTAACAACTCAATCCAAATAAACCAGCTCCAGCATGATTTGTCCCTCATGTTATCTATGCACGATAAGGCATCACTCAATTTCTACTTGGGAATGATGCCTATGAGAGTTATGGGGCAGGAGTCTAGTCACAGTATTTTCCGGTTGTTCAACACAAGAAAATGAAGGGAAATACAAAGCTTGAGAACAAATCTGGTATAGATTGTAGTGTCTTCTCTTTTACAAGGAGTAACATAAGGATGGTAGTCACTGATTTTGAAATGTCAGAACTTATTTTTCCCCCTAAGCAAGAGTCTCAGGCTCCCTAGAAAAGAAGATGCTAGACAGTTCCAGTGGCTACACACCAGGTAGTTCTAGAGCCTAGGTCTTCTCTTTGGATTGGTTATTTGTACTGACTCTTAGCCTGATAATTGCAACATCTCCATATCCTTGAACTCTCTAGACAGTACTCACTCTTGTTCCTCCCTCCTGGTGCTTTCCATTTTAGGCTTCTAATGCCTCCAGTGCTTATTAGGAAATCTAGAAGTTGGATTCAGGCCACTGGGTAATTTAAGTTGGTCACACTTTACTTTCCCTTCAGAAAGTGATGAGTTCTGTGAATTTTGCTTGCTTGCTTGCTCTGTCCTTCCTTGGAGTTGTTTGCTTCCTCGAGCTTGTGTATATTCTTGTTATATATGGTGGTGGCAGTAGAGCCTACTGCTGACATATGACATGGGTAATCTTCATTACTTTCAAAATATTGCTATGTAGCTAGCAGCTAGGTGAACTATGTGGGATTCAAATTTGAGTAGAAAATTGCTCTGGACTTTGGGGAGTTCACGTTCTTAAGAGGGAGGTAAATGCAGGGTGAGATAACCAAAGTCATTCTGTGGTAAGCCATTAAAGTGACACAAAGTGACACTGTCATACCAGAGGAAGGAAAGATTGCTTCTAACAAGAATGGTGAGATTTGGACAAATTCAAATGTTATTTGAGCTGGGCCCTTTAAAAACAGGGAAAAAAAAGAGTTGGGGATGGAAAAAGAATATGATCAAAATATATTACATGAATTTTTTAGTAAACAAAAAATGGAAAGAAAAATACCAACAATTGGAATTTATTTATACCATTCTCTGGTCCTGAACTTTAGGCATGCATAAAATACAGCCAGATGAAGCAATGTTAATTAATTTGGTGAGAACAGCAAGGCAATACAGGGAGGAAGAGACATATAGAGCTGAGAACAAAGCTGGTACATAAAATATATGCCTTATGACACCAGATACTGGAGAGACGGGGACAATAACTGGCCAGGATGCTTGCTCTCCTCTCTCTAACAGAGAACACAAGATAGCCCTTTGACTGAAGCACCCATATGGAAGACAACAGCTCTGGAGAAACTGCGGAGGGCCATTCACCTGTGTGCTTGTCCCGCCTCCCTAGGTTCTGGGATGGATCCGCAATGGAGAGTCGATGCTCAACGCCAGCCTGGTCAATGCCAGCTCTTTGTCGGAGGCAGAGCAGCTGCAGCGGGAGCATGAACAGTTCCAACTAGCCATCGAGGTAACACCCAAATCTGGATGTATTGTCTCCCGTTCCTGTTTTTTTACTCTGGGCCTCAGATAGGATGGCAGTCTAAGATGTTAGCATTCCCTCAGATGGTGGAGCGCTTGCTCTTTCTAGTGACATAGTGCAGGCACCTCCTTCACACTCAGGAATGCAGACTGCGGGTTTCGTTCCACCCCAAAGTATCAGGAGTCACCTATTCATACTTTCAATGAGGATCTTTGCTGCTCATGGTGCCTTAAGGCCATTACAAACTATGTACCTGGTGAAAAATACAAACTAAAAGGTGACCGGGCTTCCAGTTGAAGACACTGAGAAATGAGAATAAACAGGTGTGCAAGTCGATAGTAAAGTGGATTAAATCTTTTAAACACTTGGATTCTAAGTTGGACTCTGGCTTTTAATAGGGACTGCAAGGGCTGCAACAGACTGTATCATATAGTTTGCACTGTGAAAGCATCTGTTCAGTAATACTGGCAGAAGCTGTATTTAAAGAATAAACTGCAACTAGAAATTTACCTCCTAGAACTTTTTAAAAGCTTGTTTTAAAAGAAAATTCCACTGAGGATAAAGTAATATTGCCTTGCTTTAAATAATATCTTCAATTATCTTCCTACTAGGACCCTCTCCTCCCAAAGAGTCTTTAGCAGATTACTACTCAGTGATGTCTGAGAAATAATAGAAATGGGGCATGGAACTATATTAAAGACAAAATAAGTGTAGCACCAGTAGGAAAAGAGACAAAGCATAAAAATCTCAGATACTTGGTTCAGTATAGAACTTTGCCTGCTTCTGAGTGTGTTGGAACTACAAAAGGACTATTTTCTTTTAAAATTACCACTAGCAAAACTTATTACATAATGATGGCAGAAAAAAATAATGAATTTGAATTATCTATGCTCATAAATGCCTTTTAATGTAGCAATCCAGCTGATTGCTAGCCTTTTATAAACTAGTATTAATTGAATTCAGCCATTTGAGTTTCCAGGAGCCATCTTTCATGCTGATAAACATGGCGATAAGATGAATGACATGTTTCCATGAGATACTTGATTTCGCCTTAGGAACTATTGCTAGTCTGTAAGTGTTGTCTGAGATTTGAGACTGAAAAGCAAGCAGTATGTTGCACAGAAGAGTGCAAGCAAATCACTTGCTAGAGAAGAGTTACCCAGAATCAAGGAGTCTTATATCTGTTACAGTTTCCTGGAATTGCCAAATCCATGGTGGTAGAGTCCCTCAGGAGAGATCTAGACTAGGGTTATAATCAGGTACTTAGTGGTCAAGTGTCTACAGCAGTGGTTCTCAAACTGTGGGTTGAGACTCCTTTGGGGGGTCAAAAGACCTTTTCACAGAGGTCACATATCAAATATCTACATTATAATTCCTAACTGTAGCAAAATAGCAACTATGAAGTAGCAACCAAAATAATTTTATAGCTAGGGGTCACCACAACATGAGGAATTGTGTTAAAGGTTCACAGCATTAGGAAGGTCGAGAGCCACTGGTCTATAGACTTAGGCAACAGTGAGGGTTAGACAACAGACTAGGGGCATGACATGAAGCTGTGGGGATTTTGACAGAGAGAACTCTTGGCCATCTTCCTCCTTGTATGCAGTACATGTTCATTTGGGAGAGATGGTGCTGCATTGTTACATAGTAGAGCCTAGCTAAGGATAAATGTCTCCTAAACGCTCTTGGGGCTTTGTGGGAGTATTACTTGAGTAAATAATTGATGCTTCGCTATAGGTCACTCTGGGGTTGGTGTCTGTGATCTCAAGGATAGCAGAGGAGATAGAATTATTAGAACATTTTGTTAATGGAAGGTCATCTGGTTGTTGTATAGCTAGATAAACAAGGAGCACAAACAGAATTATCCATATGTCCCTTCTCCAGACAGCCTATGGTCCTCTGTAAACTAAGTTTAGACTGGGCTCCGCATCAGGAGAAAAATATGCCAGAGAGGATGTAAGCAATGTTTTTTGAGACTAAGTCTCCCTATGTAGGCCAGACTGACCTTGAACTCACTATATAGCAAAGCAGGACTAAAATTCATAGTTGTCCTAATGCTCAACTTCCCAAGTGATGGGACTATAGGCATGTACTACTACTCCTGGCCAGATGCAGGCCATTTTATAGAGAGGATAAGCACCCTAGTGTGGCTTTCTCCATGTGCCCGTGTTACTGCAGGCCTTTGTGCTGGTTGCTGGGGGTGGCACAGGAATATAATTTGCCTCCTAGGAACCTAAGAAAGTAAGTCCAGTGGTTTCGTAAGGAAAATAAAACAGTATTGGTGAGATGGTGATGCAATTTGTTCTGTAAACTGGAACATTTTTTAAGGTGAAGGGGGTGCCAAGTGAAGGGGGTAACCACTCCTCTGATCCCAGCACTCCTGGAGGCAAAGGCAGGAGAATTGCAGCCCAGCCTGGGTTACATAGAGAGACCCTATCTCAAACTAAACAAAAGGAAAGGTGAAGAGAGGGTTATTATTGATAATTAAGCTAGAAAAGCAGTCATACACCAAAATGGTCCTGGCCAAGCTGGGATAATGCTAAACCTAGCTTTGGTGGTTTCCCTGGAAAGGTCGGGATTTGTCCCCAGAACATTCCAAATAGAGAACCAAACAGTGTCTCAAAGTAGAGTAGTTTATTAGCAAACTGGATTCTTATTTGTTGGTGCCTTAGATACATTTCAAAAATTGTGACCTTTGTAGAAAGAAGCTCAATTTTAAAATTAATTTATTTAAACTCCTCCTGTGCATTTAAGCATAAATATTATACCAGAATAGTGGTTAAAGCTGGATAATAAATTCAATTGATTTTGTTCAATTTTCTTGCACTTACACCTACTAAATATTAATGTCCTTGATAATCTACATCTTAAAACTGTAACACTCAATAGGATTAGATGATAAGAAGTAAAAGTAAATGCAAAATAATGGCTTAAACTTAGCAAAGCAAAGATTATGCCTCACAGATAAGAATTTATCACTTAGGAAATTAAAGGCTCAGGACTCTTACAGAATAATGAGTTTCAGAGTAAGGAAGTTTATTACATGACACAAATTATAGAAAAATTGAGATTACTGCAAACTCTATGAAGAAAAAACAATAAACAAGTTTATGATGATAGTTATATTCTGGTTTTACACATTAAGGGCAGAAAAGGTAATTGTCATAATCACTGACACTCATCTGAAGAGCCTTCCTCCCAATGAGAAATGCTGTAGACTGTTCTAATCCAAGAGAAAAAAGTAACGTACTGTAAAAGAATATACGTTTGGGAATAGGTCAACCCAAGTCTGGTTTTATCACTTGCTTTGTTGTAGGTTTTGAGGCAAGTCATTTAGCCTGTGTGTCCTAATCTCTGAGATGCAAATACAATCACCTGTAGAAGGGTCCTTTGAACCAGAAAGCCCAGCACAGAGCACACACAGACTTGGAGAAGTGACACAGACTTGGAGAAGTGACAGCTATTTGACTGACTGTGCACACACATGCATGCACACACACACACACACACACACACACACACACACACACACACACACACACACACACGAGAGTGACAGCTTTACCTTCTAAGCAACTGGAACTCTCCAAGGGTTAGCTAAGTGACAAAGGAGTTCAAGGAAAAGGGGTGTCCCTAGAGTTTCAAGCCACCTGAAAAGGCTCACTGAAGGGCAGATTTGAGGTGAGTTTCAAAGGCAGGTGGGCTTACAGGGGGTTGGGGGCATTTATCAGGAACAGGATGAAGGAAGAGCAAGGCAGGAACGTTTGTGACTTGCTTTCAGCGGGTCTGGGCAGAGTGTTCTTAGTATTGTGAAGCAGTTACAGACCATGTCATGGAGGGCCGTTATGACAGGCAGTTTGGACTTAGTTTTGAAGCAATGAGGGACCCACTGATGACTTTTGGACTGAAATGAAAGCTTTAGGGATGAAAAGGAATAAGTCACTATAATACAAGCGCTTCATCTTCCATCGAATTAAATGTCTGAAATGTCCACAATGAACTAGGGATGCGGCTTAGTGGTGGAATGTGGGCTTGGCATGTTCAGGACCCCAAAATAAAATCTTAAGACCACGCATGAAAAGGGAAAGAAAATGAAGTGTGAGGGATTGGTCTATGGATTTAGAACTAGAAGCAAGAAAATGAGCCATCTTTTCTCCATAAAAGTGCCTATATGAAGCTGTAAGCGCTGGGCTGGGTTGGAAGAACAGGGAGCAAGTCTGCGATGACATCAAGATTGTAATTCTAGGTGGCAAAGAAAATGAGTGGGAGGAGACCACCAATAAGTGGCCAGTGACTTTGGAGAGCTATTTTAAAGAGATGGGTTTAGCTTCTAACAGGGGTTTGGCATGTACCCTGCATCAGATGGCAACCACCACCTCAGAAGGGTGAGAGGTGGGTTCCCTTGCATGAGAAGACAATTCCAGAAAGAGAAAGCTCACTGGGAATCACCTTCAGACAGAAACCCAGGGAGTAGATAAGGGCTCTGATCGTGTGAACATTCAGTCAGGGATGGCCTTGGCATCTCTACGTTTAGGAAACAAAACAGTGCCAGTAAAACAAAGACAATCAGGGACCTGTAGGGATTTCTCTGCCCTTTAGTCTACTTTCTTCAGCTTTGTTTAGCAACGAGGAAGGAGCCCAGCACTGACACAGTCATCAGGACCACGGCACTCAGGAGGAAGGAAAAGGCACAAGGGGCCAGGGATACTGGTGGAGATCCACGAGTAGAGGGTTGTAGGTTTGGGCAGGGTGGGGAGCACATGGAAGCTTTATAGACTTGGCAAAGTAAGTAGGCATGTACAGGGTAGTCTGATGAGGGGGGAAAGTAGATGTGGTGAGGATCAGGGAGAGGAACGAGGTTGCTCTCAGACCCAAAGACAGCTGAATAAATTGGCTGTTAAGAGTGGTCTCCACCCTGCTGCCCAAGCAGAGTAGAAAGGAATTCTGGAGTGTCGCTATGCTTCTTGCTACCCTTGTCAACCACAAGCTGAGCCAAGTCCACTGCTAGCTGAAAGGCTAATGGTTGCAGCTGAGGTTGCAATGACTTTACCAAGTCAGTGGCACTCTGACCTTCTCACAGGATTGCCCTAGTCATGGTTACTATTGCTGTGATAGAACACCATGACCAAAGAAACTTGGGGAAGAAAGGCAAAGGCTTGAGCTTCCTCTTCATTGTTCATAATCTAAAGTAGATTGGACAGGAACTCAAGCAGGGGAGGAACCTGGAGGCAGGAGCTGACACAGAGGCCATGGTGGGGTGCTGCTTACAAGCTTACTCACTTGGCTTGCTCAGTCTGCTTCCTTGTAGAACCCAAGACCACCAGCCCAGAGATGGCACTTTACACAGTTGGCTGGGTCCTCCCATATCAATCACTCATTAAGAAAATGCCCTACAGGCTTGCCTATAGCCTGATCTTATGGAGGTATTTTCTCAATTGAGGTTCTCTCCTCTCACATGACTTCAGTTTGTGTCAAGTTGACATAAAACTAGCTAGCACAGGAAACAAGTATATGTTTTATCTTACAAAGCTTGAGCCTCATTTTGGGGTGAGGAGGTGCCACCTAATTCTCTGGCCAGGTCCCCCATCCTCTTGTGAGTAAGGTACAGAACATGGTTAACCAGAATCAGAAACCATAAAGCCTCTGTAGATAGCAAAAGGATCCCTGCTTTGAATTTATTCTTGAATGCTTCTGGCCGTCTTTGGTGAAGTAGCTATAGAGTAGGGGTCAGGGGTGAGAGGTCACTGAAGGAGGTCACTCTTCAGGTCTAGTGCCCTGTCAACCAAGTTTACCCATTCTATCAGAATCCTTTTCAACTGATTATTAATGTCTAAGATTGTGCATTGCCAGCTGAGATTTGCATGACATGTGTTTGGGGGGAAGAGCTTCTTTATTGAAAGTTCAGTGATGAACAGTTTTATGATTAGATTTGAAAATGAGATTGAAGTAATGGTCAGATTTCCACACAACATCTGTTTCTCTCCTATGTGAACTGAAATGTCCTTAAAATCTAGGGTAATGGAAATAGAAAGTTAAGAATGGGGTCAGGGTTAGGGTCCCGAGAGACAAATGAAAATGTGTGATTTCCTTTTTTAAATGTGCTTTAAAAGACAATAATGTATATTAATTGTCACGACAAATGGATCAGTCATTTAAAGCTCTTTAACTTTTCTGCATCTTTCCAATCACACCTCACTCCACCCCCTCCCATATCACACCTGGGCCGCTCCCACGGACCTCTCTCTCCTCCCCTCGCGCCCAGTCCCTCTTTCACGCCACTTCCTTGCAGAAGACGCACCAGAGCGCCCTGCAGGTACAGCAGAAAGCAGAAGCACTGCTCCAGGCCGGTCACTACGATGCCGATGCCATCCGGGAATGTGCTGAGAAAGTGGCCCTCCACTGGCAGCAGCTCATGCTAAAGATGGAAGACAGGCTGAAACTAGTGAACGCCTCTGTGGCCTTTTACAAGACCTCTGAGCAGGTGAGGGGGAGGTCTGTGAGGTGTGAGCTGAAGATGGAGGAGACCGTTTCCTACCTCACATCATGGTAGAGCATCAAAAGGCCAGGTCTGTCAGCACCAACCTTTGACAGCAAAACAGTGGCTGTGGGAACACTATCACTGGCTTCCTTATCTTTTTTTCCCCCTTTACAGCAAGAAGCCATGTGACTTTTTTTTTTCATAAGTTTCTCAAACTCATCAGATCAATATGAAGGTGTCGAAGTAGAAAGTGGGTGTGATGAGTGCTAGATTTGAGCAGTCTATCAGTCACCCATTGTCATAATAACACTGTGTGACAAGCCACCCCCACACTTGGTGATACACATTAGCATTTGTTTTCTGTTTAAGTAGCTAAGATCCAGCGGATTTCACTGAATTTGGTATATCTAGACTCCAAACTGCACCTTGCATCCAGCTTGCTTAATGTGTCTTTTATTCTCCTTGATCAGAAGCTCCTTGAAATACATTCATAGTCAAAAGAACCCAGAATCTACTGTACAAGACCACTTCAAGTCATTAATTCACTCCTATTGTAAAACAGATCACAATTGTCTTAGTCATAGCATTTCTGCATGTTGTTACCTATTTTGTTTCAAGACACGAGCTTGTCTTCATTCTTTGTGTCTTATGTTAAACAAAGTGGCAAAGGTGGGGTTAGACAAGTCACCTCGAGATCAGGGACAGGCTTCTTGTGACACTGCAAGCATGTATGGCTGTGAGGAGTGGGTTCTGCCTGAGACATCATTCAGTTGAGTTCGTAATTCAGTGAACATTCTACCCAAAAATCCACATCCTTGGGTGAGGATATAGCTCAGGGTGTAGAGTGCTTAACTAGCAAGCTCTGGATCAGAGTGTTAAAGTCACCCTCAGCTACATAGTAAGTTCAAGGCTAGCCTGGGCTCCATGAGGCCCTGTCTCAAAAACAAACATACTCTTTCCCAAGAGGAGTGGTTTCTTCCGAGGAGGCCAAGATGGTTGCAAGTGTTCTCCTCTGCTTCTGTGTCCAACACGTAACCAATGCTGTTGATGGAAAGTGTAAGCGTTTCTGCTTTCTGTTTGCTTGTTTTTGCCACACTAGAGATGGAATCTATCTATTTCTGCATGCTAGACAAGTGTCTGCTTAGTTCTTATTTTCTGCACCCTTCCTGCAATGATGCCAGACTGCCATGAGACTCCCACCACAACACTTAACCTAACTCTCCCTCCGAACTCTCTTTGAGTGCTCTGTCCTCTTCTGAGCTGTAGACAGGGTTTCTGTCCCACCTGGTCCCACAACTGCTTTGCCCCAAGTAAACACAGAGACTTATATTTGAAAACTGTTTGGCCAATGGCTCAGGCTTCTTACTGTTTAGCTGTCTCTTCATTATTAACCCCTAACTATTAATCTACGTATTTCTACATGGTCTTATCTTTTTTTTTTGTTTGTTTCCTCTATTTTCACTTTTATTTGCTTCACTTTCATTTGGCATTTCAGACATAGTATGTGTAGCTTAAAATTTATGATTTTACAACTTCCATAGCTAGATGAACAATGAGACCCTCATGTCCCCAACAATTCTTCCCATTACTACTAAATACCCAGTTGCTGAACCAATACTAGGCGTTCTCTTAATACCATATATATATATATATATATATATATATATATATATATATATATATTTAAATTGGATACATGGCCTTATCTTACCAGAGAATGTCCAGCATCCTATCTTACCAACAGCTACATGGTGTCCCTCTGGCAGCTTCTCCTGAATCCTTTCCCCAGAATTCTCCTTGTCTGGTAGCCCTGCCTATATTGCCTGCCTGGCTACAGGACAATCCGTGTTTTATTCATCAACCAATAAGAGAAGCATATATACAGAAGTACATCCCCCATCACTGAGCTCATTTATAAGGTCACTCAGAAAGGCCTCTCTGAATTCTTAAAACTAAAATAAGAATTTATATATATGCCTTTGAGGTTAACTCCAATGTAGTCTCCCTCAGAAAGGAATGTGATTTTATAATAGATGTCCTAAAGATGTCAGTGCCTTATGGTAGGATTTTGAACATCTGTCCCCAGGGAGTAGAAAGATGACTTTTGTTTATGGCCCATAAATCACACAAGAGATGGCTTTCCACTTTATCACTGCTTGAGGCTTTTGACTGACAGACAAGGACAGATGCTAAGGCAAGCCATCAAGGATCATCTCCAAGCCTAGTCTGCATAATTCATAACTATCATGAGGTGACAACAATACAGCTATACAATATAATATATGCATACATACGTATATGTGTGTGAGAGAGAGATTTGACATGTGCATATATGTTCGTGATATATGTGTGTATAAATATGATCTATCAGTTGAAACCCCTAAATATCCAATCAGTTTCTTCATTTCTTACTCTTCATCATATTCCTGAGTGAAATTATCAGTCCCTGTAGCTTAGCCATCAGCTGTAAAGGATAATTCCACAATCTCCACCTCCAGTTACAGTCCAAGCTCCAGTCACCAGGCTCTCAAAATCTCTCTTCAGAGTCTCTCAGCAGTGGTGGCCACTCTGCGTCTCCAGGCTGAACTACACATGCAATGTGTCACTGTGTAGCATCCCGTTGCTGAAGTCTGCAAAGAACTCCTGCTGAGCAGTTCATCCACTGAGCTTTTGTGCCATGATTCACTAGGTGTGCAGTGTTCTGGAGAGCCTAGAGCAGGAGTACCGGAGAGACGAGGACTGGTGTGGTGGGCGAGACAAGCTGGGGCCAGCGGCAGAGATGGACCACGTCATCCCACTCCTCAGCAAACATCTAGAACAGAAGGAAGCCTTCCTTAAGGTCAGAGCACACTGCCACACGCGGTCTCAGAGCCCAGCCCCACCCTCTCTTGTCACCAGCCAGCACCCACCTACTGCATCATCAGGGCTTCCCATGCCTCGGGTTTTTCCTGCCCCTTATGTAAAGAGGGAAGAGGCTAAAGACATAACTCCCAGTTAATTCATAAAGTCCTAAGATTACACTCTAAATACTTCTTTCTTGATACAGTATTATTGCCACTGCCATGTTAGGGTCTCCCAGTATCACATGGATATGGTCACATGTTTCTACTTACTTATATTCAATTTATAAGAAAAAATAATGTGTGCTTTTTTTTTTTCTTTTGAAGTACTAGGGATTGCACATAGGGCCTCGCACCTATTAGGCAAGCTCTGTACCACTGAGCAATAAATAACCCTAACCCTAAAATGATCTTTTAGCTGAAGAGCATAAGCCTACTTAATAAAGTTATTAAAATGAATCTTTTAATCAATAAATTTAGATACTATTTATCAATATAGTAATTTTCAACTAGCAATAAATATCACAATGTTTATTCTGTGTGAAGGCAGAAACACGTTTCTTGGAGGTTTCTGATACATCCCTAGTGTCTCAGCAAGGGGAACCAGCCCTGTTGCCTTTGGGCTTTTAGTGGGGAAGAAACTCCTTCTGAACATCCCCGAGCAGCTTTTGGTCTTCTCTCGGCTGGCTTCTCCACCCCCCACCCTACCCCTGCACACCTCACACTTTCATGTTCTTCCTCTGGGAGTTCTTAAAAGATGAAAGAGAATTTGTATACCCTGACATGCCACCACACTTCTATAACTAGCTGCCTTCTTTATTAGAGCTCTTGACCAACTTTTCCTAAGACTCCCTCCCCAACCCTGCACCCTCCTCCTCCCTTGTTTCTGGTATCTGCACAGGTATTGGTCAGAACCCTGAATGAGCAGCTTTTACTAATATAGATAAGTGAATGTTCCCATACAGAGATTAAAATAATTTAAGAGTGTTCTCTATTACAAAACAGAATTTAAAACAAAATGGAAGGAGCATGTGAAGAATTTTAAGTAAAGTTATAAAAGTGCTCTTGGAGGGCTGGAGAGGTGACTTGGCAGTCAAGAGCACTGGCTGCTCTGCCTGAGGACCTTAGTTCAGTTCCCTGCACACACATGGCAGCTCACAATTGCCTGCCACTCCAGTTTTGGGGGAATCTGATACCCTCACACACACATATGTGTATGAAATAAAAATAAATAAAATTGTAATACAAGTATTTCTTGGGACTGGGAAATGCTTAGTGGAGAAGTGCGGCTGCATGAAGGACTAGGTGTGATCATGCACGTAAAGAACCAGCCACGGCCTCACACGCTCCATACCCCCAGCGCTATTGAACTGAGATTGCATATGGCTGGGCCTTGTTGGCTGCCAGTCTAACTCTGGTTCTGTAAGAGACACTGTGTCAGGAGCACAAGGTTGACAGTGATGAAATAGGATACCCAGCCTCCTCCTCTATCCTCCTCACATGCATGTATGGGCACATACAGCCACAAACACCTGCACAATACACCGCATACATGTGCACAGCATGCACATCCACACAGAGAGAAAGGTAAAGGTTATTTCTTCATAAAATTAAACGATTCTTTTAAAGAAGAAGTAAAACCACCTGCTCTGATGTTTTGCATGCATTCCTAAAGCTGTGAGGAAAAGCTCCCTATCACTGTGGGAAATCATTGCCCAACAGGCAGTGCTCAGCTTTCTGTTTATCCTCCCTTGTTGAACTGTCTAGAAGTTCTTAGCCTTGGACCTCTACTAATAGCTTCCAATTCATGAGCCTTAGAGTGCCCATCAACTTCAAAGTTATATTTATACTTATCATATGACCATCATTGTGGCTATATAATTTGTATGGTCAAAAGCTAAGTATAAGAAGCTTCTAAAATGTAACAGTGATAACCTGTTATAAGTGCAGATAATTTATTAATTTAAAATCAGTAAGCAAGTATGTACTAATTTGGCAGCTATAGGGAAGACGGCTTTTTAGAGAAATTTGTAAATTTATGGGCTTCAGGGACACTAGAAATACTCTTGTCAGTAGATCTGGGTTCCAGATCTGAAGTGCTTCCTTCCTGCTGCTCTTCTCCGCCCTTGGTCCTACTCATCAGGAGAATGTGGCCTGTCCTCTCCACCAGCCACTGCTGATGGCAGCCTTCACTGGCTCCAACTCTTTTATGGAGATTATTATTTCCGAATAAGAGAGTGCTTGTTAGTGTTATTTAAGTAAAGGGAACATGATGGGCCATCAAATAAATTTGAAAATTGTTGTTCACTTATGTTTAGATTTAAAAGTATGTCATCAAGTGGGTCGGTTTCTGTTCCCTGGGCTTCCATCAGTGGTCATGTAAGAGGCAATCTTGTAGAAGAAGAAAACCAGCCTGGGTGTGAACATTAGCAATGACACAGCATATAGATAGTAAAGGGCTAGCTGTTTTCTGATTCCTGTCTGAAACAGAAAAAAGAAACACTTGGTTTAAAGAGAGCTCAAAGCATGAGCCTTCTAAATTGGAATTAATGTCTCCATGAACCAAAAGTGACCTCTAGAGCTCCTCTCCCTCTGGATCTCTCCAGCATCCTCATCACTATATCAAGTCCTTTAGCCTTCTAAAAAGACACTTCTTCTTATGTCTTGAACTCCACATGTCAACTGGAGACAGGGCCTCACATCTTTGTCTCTCTTAGGCCTGCACTCTGGCACGGCGGAATGCTGAGGTGTTTCTCAAGTACATCCATAGGAATAATGTCAGCATGCCTAGTGTTGCCAGCCACACCAGGGGCCCCGAGCAGCAAGTGAAAGGTGAGTATGGGGCCTGCCAGACCACAGATCACTTTAGTTGCATGGATCACACACACACACACACACACACACACACACACACACACACACACACACACACACCGCTTAACAGGCTGAGAGTACTTAACTTCTTGTCATCTCAAGTTCTCTTGTGCATCTCCTTTAGGAAGAAATACTCTGGTATGGAATAGTATGAAACCAGTCCTGGTGATTTAGTCAGTTTCTTAACATGCAGAAAGATTTCCCCAAGGTTTTAAAATTTATTTTCAAGTCTTGACCCACACTACTTAGTAGAAAGGTTGTCTAAACATTTGCTACTCAAAACATGGTGTCTGGTTAAGCAACACTGATATCGCTTGGAAGCTAATACAAAGGGGATTTCAGGTTCTCTCAAATCTACAGTCAGAACCTGCATTCTATCTATAGATGGGTTTAATATTACTACTGCTCTAGATCACTTTATTGTCTCTGAATTCTATAAAGTCTGTGAGTATATAAAAAATACTATATACCCTTTCAAATTATTTATTCTCTGATCACTTTTGGTCTCAGTCATCATTTCATTCTCTCAAAGATCTCAGTGACACAGAAATTAACCTTCATGTAGGAAACGATTTTTACAAACATCCTCTTGTCTAGTTAGAAATTCACAGCCTTGAAGAGGAAGGCTAGGAAGAAGACCCGAAGTGACTTGGAGTGAGGGGTGAGCCAGGCTTAGGGGCGCCATGGTCAGAATGGGGATCAGAGGTCTGCTTTAGGTAGAGTTCCCTTCCCTGCTCTGATCCCCCAAGAGGTAGGATGATCCAAATCACTAGAAAGCAAGAAGAGGACTGCCCCACCCATTGTGCTGCCTTTGAATGAGGTCCTGTGGGTGGCTGACTCCGTGTCATCCTCTCCTTCCAGCACATTTCAAAGCATATGTTCTGACTTCTGCAGATGGCTGCTTGGGTGAGGCCAACCCCCTGGGAGTCCACACTCACACCTACACTGCGTGGGACTGGCACCCATAGGGGGCTGGATGTACCTCCATCTGTGCAAGCCCTCAGGAATGGGCAATAGTGACATCTGGAACTCTTTGGGAGCTTTCCATGATTTGTATTGATTATGTTGCTTACCTAGAGGTGCAATGAGCAAAGCCCTCCACAGGACACAAACACTAAGGAAACAACAGCTTCTACCCTTGCCTACTAGAAGCAGACACTGAATGCGACCTCCTTTTTCCCCTTCCCTGCTGACTGGATCCAAAGCCAGTGCCACAAAGTCTATGGTTTTAACATGGGAGCAGACTGCTGTGAAACAACAAAAACTTCACTATTGCTGACTGTGAGCATCATTTGTCCAGGTTGCATACTGCATGTTGCATGTTGCAGCCATCAACATCCCATCAGCTGCTATGGCTAAGCTCAGCAATGCAGCTGTCCTTCAGATTCCAGATTCTTCAAGACTCTAAGGTTCTTGTCTATTTATTCTGAGCTCTGAGTCAAGGGACAGTAGCTACCCAAGAGTTCTTGCCATTGTGCTAACAGGGAGACAAGGGGTGAGTCAAATTTACAGACACATTTCAAGCTCCTGTTTGTGTCATATCAGTTAACAGCCTCTATGCCAGAGCAAGTCACTTGGCTGAGCCAGAGGTCAGCCTGAGAGTGAGAAAGTATATTTGACCACTCTGGGAAGGAGCTAAAGTTCCATGGTTAAGACATCGATAGTGAGCCACTGAGGCCTATGGAACTTCTCAGCCTAAAGGGTTAGAGACAGAGTCTATCCTTACCATCAAACCTCCAAGCACAGGGGCAGGAGGATTAAAGAATAAGTAAAATCAACAGAAGCTAAGAAGTACATGCACCACAGTTTGGGCTGTGCCATCTCAGTAAAGAACAGTAATGTGTATTTGACATATGCTAGGGACCTGGGAGACCAAGGGTAGATAAGGATGCGGTCTCGAGTCAAAGGATCCTACCTAACTCCAAGTTCTGCCCCTTCCTTTCCGAATGAGCCTGCACATGTAGGTCTTCCTCAGTTTCCTCATCTGCAAAGGAGAGACCATAAAGATACACACATCACAAGTATTATAAAAAATACAGCTGACACATAATGAAGGTTTAATAAACATTGATTATCTATGTCCTCATTGCTGTATATTTTACCAACATTTAACAGTTTGAAGGACACAAGTAGCAAATATAAAACAAAATAAACTTGCTTGCTTCAAGCATAGATCATACTATTTAAAACACTTAAGAAATCAATCTATGGTCAGGTAGTTGTAATGTATGCTATTAACTTCAACACTCAGGAGGCAGAGGGAGGTAGATCTCTGTAACTTCAAGGCCAGCCTTGTCTACCAAGTGAGTTCCAGAATAGCCAGGGCTACACAAAGAAACCCTGTCTCAAAAAAAAAAACAAAAACAAACAAACAAACCAAAGAAAGGTAGAAAGGAAGGAATGAGAGAGAGACAGGGAGAGTAAGAAAGAAAGAAAGGAAGAAAGAAAGGAAAGAAGGGAGGGAGGGAGGAAGGAAGGAAAAAAGAAGTCAATCCAATCATCACATAGTGTTAAGAGAGGTAAGGAGACAGATGGATACCCCCTATGACTCCCTAGCATACTAAGAGCCTTACATATATTCTCATAGTATCATAAGGGACAACATAAGAAGAACTTTCAGTCTTCCTTAGGATCAGATCAAAAACTGTGTGGAGTTTGGACATAAGACAACATGTAGACCCTATTGCAGCCTCGTTTCCACCCACCCTCTGCTCAGCAGCTTGGAATGGTGGCGCTGCTGTTAAAGTGCCATGTGTTTGACTCCTGTGCAAGGCTGAGATTGTAGCCCATTATGTGGGCTGGCCATATGTCTTCCCAGTTTCTGCTTACCTCCCTCTGTCTCTCCTCCAGAAGCCTCTCAGGAATGCCTAGAGAGTTCTGGCAGAGCACACCCACACTTGCTAGCCTCCAGATCACCTGTGACAGTTGTTTTGTTGTGGAGGCTCACTGGGTCTAAGGTGGTCTACTGACAGATCCTCAGAAACAGACCCTCACCATGCCCTCACTCTTGATCCCTTGGGGAGTTGTATCTATCTCCAGCTTTTATCCGCCTTCTTCTGACACTGTTTTGGTCCTTCAGGGGGCTAATGGCAGTGGCTCTAATGTACTTGGAACTTTGCATAGAGCCTTCCCATGATGCTGCTCACTTCCTCTTCCCACAGCCATCTTGAGTGAGCTCTTGCAGAGGGAGAATCGTGTCCTGCACTTCTGGACCTTGAAGAAGCGGCGATTAGACCAGTGCCAGCAATATGTGGTGTTTGAGCGCAGTGCCAAGCAGGTATGTCCAGAGTTCCCATGGCTTTGTCTTACTGCTGGGCCGTGTACAAAGGACCAAGTAGTGGACACAGATAACATGAGAGGCGATGACAGTAAGGGAGAGCAGTTTCCCCTTGTCAGTAATTGGGGTTTTCTAGGCATTCATGCTGAGTTAGACACGGGGAGTTATGATGGGCTGGCTGCATAGGTATTCACTATGATAATCCCCAGTCTATATCTAAATACACAGATGCTCACAGGGTCTGACATATGAAAGGACCCAGTTTACTACTTTGTGGTGGGCTGTTCCAAGTCTAAGGAGAGCTTCAATAAAAAATTAATAAAAATTTTAAAAAATAGCTTCCTCAGAGCTACACACCCACCATTCTATCACATGTCCTGGGTCCCAAGCCAGAAACCTTCCTCATAATGTGGCTTGTTTTCCTACTGACAGCTGCCTTCTGGGGGTGGTGTTTCCTCCTACAGGCATTAGACTGGATCCAAGAAACAGGAGAATATTACCTCTCAACACATACCTCCACTGGAGAGACCACAGAGGAGACTCAGGAGCTTCTGAAAGAATATGGAGAATTCAGAGTGCCCGCTAAGGTAGGAAACATCCCAGCCCCCTCCCCAAGTCCACCTAGTACCTCCCCATCATGGGCAACTTTGCAGGGTGGTAACAAGAGCAGTCTCTATATAGAAATGTGCAGCCCTAGTGTCACAAGAAAAGGAAAGGATTACCTCCTTTGGAATCCAAGTCCTCCCCAAATTACATCTCCAAACAGGAAGTTGGTTGCTAAGACACCCCATCATCATGCTCCAGATTCTGGGGTCTCCTTTGTTCTCTCAGACCAGAAAAGGTGAAAGGGCATATTCGTGTAAACTATGCATGCATTGCAAACATCTTCTAAGGGTAGCCAGCCTTTAAACACTGGGACATGTTGTCATCTACAGATGTGTTGGGCTACATTAGTGTCTCTCCAGGAATGCATGTAGCCTGCAGATGCAGGACACACTTAAATTCTACATATATCTACATATTCTTGAAATTTGAATGTCACAGGAAGTATGCCTTATGGGAATGGAACAGTGACTCGGGAGCTGATGGGAATTCAGGGTGCCTACCAAATAGAGTGTATCCTAACCCTCCCCCAGTCTACAGCACCCCTGCTCTGGCCACCTTCGTGTGAGGGAAGCAAGAGCAGCCACTGTAGACAGAACTGTATGTTAGGAAGCCACTAAAGACAGGCTCATAAAGCAGGTCACTTTCCAGTTTTCAAATCTATTCCCATTTGTCCTCAGACCTGCTGGTGATCAGGTCAGAGCTCTGGGGAGCATACTGTGCACCCTCTGTGAGCTCGTTACACTGGGGAAGCTGGAATGCTATAAGGGAAGAAAAACTGGGTTTTTTAAACTAGTTTTCACAGCAGCATTTGACACGGGGACCCTTGTTTTGAATAAGAAGCTAATGTGTTGCTAACCTTTCTTTGTAGTACTCTATGTGTCTGCCCGCTTTTTGTAGCATCACTTCCATACAAGCAAGATGTTCTTTCCAGGACAGGAGCTGTTTGTTTGGGGGCCAAAGAGGAGAACACACTCATGCCACCATCCACAAAGACCCCTTCAATATCACAGCACATGTTCCTCTAGCTTGGTTTAACAAAATGTAACCTCCTTCCTGCACCAATATTCAAAAGTAATTATAAACATTATGACTCTGCTATGAACTCAATATTGGGAAGGTAGCCTAGCATTGTTGGGAGCTCTGGGGCCTTTTGTCTGCTATGAGATTCATTTTAACACCAGCTAGAGAAATGGCACAAAGAAGTTAGAAGATGACCAGGACCCAGTTCAAATCCAAACGAAGGTGGTTTTTGAGGTTGCCAGTTTATAGCCATCTGACCTTTCTTAATAGCATCATTAGTGGACCATTGGCAGGATGAATGGCTTCTGCTCCAACGTCATGAGTAGACTATAGTAGTAACCAGATTTCTTAGGATAAGGAGTCTGTTTGTAACCAAAGTAGAAATGCAGAGAATTCAGTCATGTTCGTTTAGCCTTTAAAATCTGCTTCGTAGCTTTGTCCTCTCCCGCCCATCATTTCTGCCTTAAACTGGAGTAGCTGCTTCATGGGATTGCACTCTGCTGGCCTTTCCTTCCTTCTACTCCACCCTGCTCCACTTTAAAGGGTCTCTTTGGCCGCAGCATCCCTCCACTCAGGCTCCACTGCTCTCTGCCTCATAGCTTTGTCATCAGTCATTCCTTTATGCTAGCGTGGGCTTCATCAGAGTGGATGTGCTTTCTTTCCCTCCAAGAGCTCCATTTGTCTCCCTGTCATTTCCATACAAGTTCTCCACCAAAAATAATGTCCCTTCTCTCTAGTTTGTGCTTTGGAAAGAAGCCCACCTTTCCAGTTCAGTACCACCTCTTCTGTGGTCCCGCCGACCTGCTGAATACCACAGGGCCCTCCCCTGCTGCTCTTCTCTGTATAACCTTCGGGCAGCTGGCACAAGCCATGTATTTCCCAGAAGTCTTTGTGCAGTGATAACTCCAAGTGAGTCTGAATATCTCAAGGAATCTTTGTGCAGTGACAACTCCTGCAATGTTCCCAAAGACAGGAACCCTCTTTATTCACCTCGTGTTCCCCAGGTTACCTGATGCAGTTAACACATTGAAAGGTGATCACACACATACAGGAACATTAGGAATCTTGGATAGATTTTAGAACCAACTTTTCTAGCTTAGCTCCTCATGTCCCATCTTCCTCCCAGCTGAACTATGTCTGTTAGTGGTTACTGTGTTCCTATCCATCATGGTCTTAATCTCAATAGTTACTTGTGTCAGAATGTCTACTGGATAATAAATAGCCCAGCTAAGGAACCTGTACCTGAAGCCTCCTGCATCACCTCAGCTAACTCCCCAGAAGCAAACTTCTGCTAGTCAGCTCTGGCTTTCAGTCTTTATAACCAGGGAAATAAAAATTTGATATAAAAAGCAAACTGGCCTTGAATGACAGAAAAGTATGGTGACCTACACAATTTAATAGTGCAACAGGTTATACTGAATTATTATACTCTGCTCCAAAAGAGGGAGAGAGAGAGAGAGAGAGAGAGAGAGAGAGAGAGAGAGAGAGAGAGAAAGAAAGAGAGAGAGAGAGAGAGAGAGAGAGAGAGAGAGAGAGAGAGAGAGAGAGAGAGAGAGAGAGAGAGAGAGAGAGAGAGAGAGAGAGAGAGAGAGAGAGAGAACAAACACTGAATATAAGAAAGCAATTTTATATAAAAACAACTTCAAATGTAAGAGTAAAATGAGCCAGGGATTTGGCAAGGGTAAGAACACACAATAGCACATTGTGGTATGCCTATAAGGCAATGTAGTTAGAAAAATACAAATGATACTTTTTATTGTCTAAAAATTATAGGGGAACCAACCCTTAATGACAGAGAAGCTGAAAGTCTCAGCATCTGACAGAATTCTGTTTCTTCTAAAAACAAAATTGCTTTTAGATTTTTTTTTTTACAACCCATTGATTTATTTAGTATATCCACAAGCTTTATACTCATTGCCACATCTGAGTGGAGCTCAGGAGTTATGCGCTAAGAGCAACTCCTCATTCCTTTCTCTCCTCAGGCATGTGCCCATGCTGTACATTTCCTATAAATAGAATCCTTCCAGACGTAATCCTCTGTCCAGCTTCTTTCCCTTAGCAAGCTTTCAGTATCCCACTCAGATTTTAATGTGTGTCAGTACCTCGTCCCTTTTGATGACTAAATAATGTTCCATTACACAGATGCAGCTTTATCACTCATCAGATAGATATTCACTTACTGCTTATCACATGGGTAATAGCTTTATGAATAATATTGTATTAACCCTACATGCAAGTTTTGTGTGAGCATGTTCTTCTTAGCTCCCGTATATGTATACATGGGAGTGCAGTGACTTCCAGTTCCAAAGCAGCTTTCCAGCAGTGTGTGCAGGTTTTAGTGCCCCCACATCTTCACAGTGCCCTGCCTGTCTGGAGGAACGTCACGGAGGAGGTGTCCCACGGTGTCACCCATGCTGGCTCAACACCCCCTCCCCGCCCCCAGCTCAAGTGGCTCTCCTGTGTCTGCCTCCAAAGTTCCCTGGGGTGTTCCTACTTCACACTTTCCCTGCCTTTCTTCTGTGGTTTCACTTCTACTCTGAAACTGCCAGGCGATCCCTGTCACTGTAGTTCCAATCACCGGAGCTGAGTCATCATGCCATCAATGTCCATTTTTAAATAGACTTTTAAAGCCAGGACACCTGAAAAGTGACTGGCCACCTACTGGCAGCCTGTCCTGGCAGACACGGTTTTGCCTCTGATCTCATCATCTGCAGCTGGGAACTTACGGGTCACATGGTTAAAGATTGTGTTCTGTGGGGGCCATGGCCATCGTTGATGTTCCATTGGGCTGCTTGATCTTAGCTTTGCTCACCTCTGAACATTAGATTCAGCGTCCACTCATTCATCCCTTACAGTCAGTGTCCACTCATTCATGCCTTACAGTGTGATTTTTCTTTCCTAGACAGACAGATGAGGAAGGTATTTGCTAGCTTTTAGAGAGCGCCAGGCCCACTGGAAAGAACACATAAGCAACTGTAGGAAACACATGCTGAAACAGAAACCTGAGCATGGAACTGTGGGATATACCTGTGCCCCACGCCAAGTCTGCAGGGAGGACTACTTTCTGAGGGTAGGGTGCACAGGCTCCATTCCCTCAGCAGGAGGGGATGACACCCAGCACAGCTGAGGTTTAGGAGTGGGGAACCTCGGAGATGGGCTCCTGCAAAGACAGATGGGGCCAGGTGGGGTAGAGCTTGGCCACACTGCCTGTTGACTGCTCCCCAGCCTCCAAAGGACACAAAGTAACATTAGTCACCAGCTTTCTCCTTATTGATCCAAGTCAGCTTTACTACCTTCCCATTCAGGTTCCACTAGCAAAATAGCCGCTACAGGCCAGACACCATCTGAAGTGGGGTCACCCGGCCAGGAGCAGAGCACAGCTACCTCCAAGATTTTTATATACAGGGAGTTTCTTGATTGTCAGAACAAAACTTAAGCTCTTTTAAGAAAATAACAAACCAAAAAGAACACCCCACCCGGGACACACTGCAGGAAAAATATAAAAATCCTAAGAGAAAGGATATGCAGGTCTTCAGGATCCCAGGTTTCTTGTCCTAGCCGGTTCCAGTTCGTGGTGGAGAGATTTTTCTCCAACCCTCACACCTGCCTCTTCTCTTCCATTCCAAAGCCCTTCTAGCCCTGAACTCTCAGCCCCCGGCCAGCCTACCATGCTGAAATGGGAGAGGCTGGGTGTGCTGTGCCCCTGGCGATGCATCAGGTTGAGCACTCTACTCACCTCTCAGACGTTTCTCTCTTGGGAGGGGATGCGAACGAGCCTAGAAAGGGGTATGTTAGATCCGTAGGGCTGTTAGAGGACAAAATTGTGGAATAGAGATCCTGCTGTCTTCTTTTGTTTGCTTTGCTGTAATGAATCATATGTTTGCTTAGGTTCTTGGTAAGAAGTTTGGAACACTTATTTGTCAGGGTAAATTCCATTTGTTAGCAAGAAAATGAATTACATGCAGCCCAGGAATTGAGGAATAGCTTTGATCTTTGGCAAAACTTGCCAAGCTGAACATCAATCTTGTGTTGTTCTGTAGCCTCCTATTTCTCTTTCTTTGGTGAAGGTCTCATCATCCAGGCATCTGGGCTGCCATGGCTGCTTCTTGAAGTAACATCAGTGGGTTTGGGAATTTCCCATTGCTGACACCAATTCTTATGGAGGCAGCAATGACACATTTCTGATGGCTCTATATAGGGGAACTCAATTGAGGGGGGAGATCCAGTTACAAGTAGCAATCCTCTGCGGCTACATAAGGAAAGCCACCCTCCTGCTCTTGTGGTGCTCCTGCCTCACACACTGGCTAAGGGCTTCTGCTGTGGCCTAGAAGCTTCCATGAATACCCTCAGTAGGATATCTGGGCAGGCATCCTGCAAAGCTTAGCTACATGGCTACCAGCTTTCTTATCAGCACTAAACAGCTTTGTGACAATAGCTAAATATCTTCTTTTTGTTTTTCACTTTTCAGTCCTGGACTTAGCAGCTGAGTACTTCCTCTTTGTGCTGGAACTTTCTAGAACACACAGCAGGAGTGTGTGTTAGGACACTAACCAGGATGGTGTGTCCCCAACTCCAGCCTTTTCACCTTAGGGTCACCCTTTTCAGCTATACCTGTGGCACCAGCTTTCCTGGCTGCAGGTTTCTTGTCATTGCCGTCCCACTTATCAGCTGTTTCCTCTGCCATCTTGCAAGATGAGGAAGAGCCACTGTCTTTCCAACTGCAGCTCTCATGATTTTCCTGCCTCGGTTTTCTAGACTGTAGCATGGTCCAAATTTTGGACCTCATTTTCGTAAAAGAACATTTTTCTTATAGCACATTATTTAAATGTTACTTCATTTTCCTTAAGATTTCTCAGCCAGGTGGTGGTGTCTTACCTCTTTAATCCCAGCACTCTGGAGGCAGAAGCAGGTGGATCGCTGTGAGTTCGAGGCCAGCCTGATCTACAGAGCTAGTTCCAGGACAGGCTGGACAGGCTCCAAAGCTACAGAGAAACCTTGTGTCAAAAAACAAACAAACAAACAAAAAAGATTTCTCTGGTTTTTCTGATAAATTTTAGTTCTAAAATTCAAACTTATGCTAAAAGATGAGCAAGTATTTGCTGAACTCATCACTTCCAGTTCCCTGTCTTACCCAGCCGCCCTTCCCTGCCCTCTCATGAAGCTCTCCCTTCATCTTCTCTATGGTAAGGTCCCTCCATTGTAACATACTTCTTACTTTGACATTCAATTACGTGATGCCCCAAGCTGTCAACTATTTTGTATGAAAATCTTGTCCCCTCTAGAGATTTCAGATAGGGGTAAATGAATAACTTTTTTAAAAAAATTATTTCCTCCACTTGGAGGAAATACTAAGCAGGTTCTTGTAACAAATTAAGTTAACCCAACACACATCAGACCTTTGCCTGCTTAGCACAGCCATAGGCTAAGGCTTTATCTCCCTCAAACACAAACAAAAATAAACTCTCATAGTGAAGCAGTTAGAAGTCTGCTAGTTAAGTTCATCAGATCCTAGCCTCTGCCAGCTTACATGATGTTTAGTGCCTGCCCTCGGGTACAGAGATGGACAGGAGCTAGGAACAAAGGATCAGAGGCAAATGCTGCTGTCACTGTTGGTGGTGTGGATTTGGACCAGCTATAAAAGCTGAACCTCAAATTTCTGCATCTGGCTCAAAGAGACTTGTCATCTGCCCCTGCATACTTCCTAGGGATGTTTCAAAACTCACATGAGTCTCAGGTGTGACTGTAGCATGCTCTATAAGTCATGCTCTATTAATCACTGTGTTACCATAAGAGAACCTCACATCAACAGCATCAGCTAACATTTCTGACTTAACTAATCGTATGAACCTTTTCTGGAGACATAATCAAATGCCTTCTCATCCAAATAAGCCACCAGAAAGACAGACCAAAGAAACAGTTCTTCTCAATAGGAACATATGTGAGGAGTTACTTGCGGAAGCGTGGAAAACTTCCAAGTCACTACACCAGTGAAGGAAATGTCACTGACCCCAGCAACTAGTAACTGCTCATACACCTTTTAGAATTGGCATGGCCTTGTGAGTCCATCCCCCTAGTAACCTTTAACTGTCTAACATCCTTGGGAAGGGTAGGGGCTCAGAAGTCCTACCCATCCTCCATGATGGAGGTCAATAGGCCCAATCTTGCAAAGTTCTCCTATAGGTGGTCACAGCCGCTGGCAGTCCAAGAGGGTATGGCCACATTATGCCTGGAAGACAGTGTTCCACAGCACAGGTTCTGACAGTAGTGGCCCCCCCTTGAGCACCTGCTGTGTTCCAGGCATGTTCTAGGCAGTAGGCATTGTTGGCCATTAATGTTCACAATAACTTTATGAGGCAGGTGCTATTATGATTCCTATTTTATGGGTTAAGAAACTGACAGACCATGAGAGACTTAAATGATTTGTTCTAGGCCGCCCAAAAGGTGAGTGACAAAACTTCCATGCAAGCCCAGTTATCAGCTGAGAGGTACCTATGGCTGCTATGCAGAGCAGAGGGGGCAAAGGGGCCTGAGATTATGTGATCCAGTAATGTTAGGCCATCTCTTGGGACAGCAAACGAAAGAGAAGGTGAAGCTTCTCATCCAGCTAGCAGATAGCTTTGTGGAAAAGGGACACATCCATGCCACAGAGATAAGGAAATGGGTGACCACGGTGGACAAGCACTATCGAGATTTCTCCCTGAGGATGGGGAAGTACCGCTACACCCTAGAGAAAGCTCTGGGAGTCAACACAGAGGTATGTATCGGGTGCTACCCACTGGAGCTCCTCCCGTCTCCTCGTCACCATTGAGGGAGCATGTTTCCTGGGCAGTCCTTTGGAGCTGTGGACCCTATGAACCACTAGCCCCCTCCCACACACGTGCACACACATGATTAATGTTCTATGTACTACAGAACTGGCTAGCCTAGAGCCAGACCTATGAATACAAAACAGAGTATTTTTCCTATGTAGTTAACTGTTGGCTCTGAGAACTGAGCCCTTTACTTTGGTCTCATCAATACTACTATCTAGCCAGTTATGTTAATGAGCCAACGGTTAGATCCCCCCAGCATCTATGCGAATGATTCTCAGGAGTAAGGGGCACAGTTTGTGCAAAGGCTGTTTAACACTTCAACTGGAAGTGCCATGGAACATAGGAAGACTGACTTTTAATCCCTGTTTTATAATAGAGGCCAGTAACCTGTGAATTAAAAGCTAAACCCAGCCTGGCATTTAACCCTAGGGACTCTGCTTCATATAACTTTAAACACCCCCATGCTCCCAGGCAGAGCAGCCTGGAGTAAAGTGGTCAAACCACTAAAATTTGAGGCTTGTAATGTCTCCCCCAAGTGGTGAGGGTTTTTATGTTCATTTGTTTTTGTTTTTGTTTTTGTGGGTCTCATCGTACATAATACCAATGGTGGCTTAAACAAGCAAGGATAAACAATTACAGGGTTCAGTCACTAATCCGGGTATTCTGTTCCTGTCTCCACATGAAAATGCTTCTTTAAATAAAAAAGTTTGTTTTCTCTTAACAAATGAGAGGTTTTCAGTGTTTTCCTGTATTTCTGTTTCACATTTATCTTATTGATGAAGAACCAATTCTGGCCTAATGTACATTTAGATTTAATCAAGACCAGAGGCCTGGAAAACAGATACATAATGCCTGTAGCCACAGATAACAGCACTTAATATTTGGCCAGAGCATCCTATACCTTTTTTACTTGAATGGAAGAATTACCCTGTGAAGAAGGCTTGTGAGTGGGACCTCGTGGGATCCCCCATCTTGTTATCTTCCATGAAGCTGTTTTCACTGTTTCCCCTGATTCATTTGAGAGGCTTTCCTAAGGCTTCCCCAAGCTGACCTCTGTGACACTTCTCATGCAGGACAACAAGGACCTAGAACTGGATATCATCCCAGCAAGCCTTTCCGATCGTGAGGTTAAGCTCCGGGATGCTAACCATGAGGTCAATGAAGAAAAACGGAAGTCAGCTCGGAAGAAGGAGTATGTAGGGGGGACCAGGACTGGGAGAGGGGCAGGGGTAAGGGCAAGGGAGGGGGCTCCCAGTGAAGCTAGCAGGCACCTCCCTATTTTTTCCTGCTACCCAGCCCTTGTGAGAGCTTAATGTGTCATCTTGTCTACCTGCAGCTGTTGTGATGGACACTCACTGGAGATCACTCAGCCTCTCCATTCTCTACTCCTCCAAGTGCTCTTCATGTAGCAGGCTTCCCAGGAGACCCCTTAGACCATCAGCTTTTATCTCACAGTGTCAGGACCCAACAGAATCCAAACCAAACCACTTCACAAATCTCAAATGGTTCCATATTCCCCTCTGAATAACAGTCAGACTCCTCAGTGTACCACCTTCCGGCCCCACCTAGGTCAGCTTTGTTTGAGAGTGCTTCCCAGTGCAGTGACACTTTAGGTAGATCTCTCTCATTGACATCCTCATCGTCAAGACTGCCAAGTACAGTTGTTCATGCAGTGTTCCTGGCCTAGAACCTCCTCTTTTGGTTTGGTTTGGGTTTTTTCTTTACTCTCTTTATTCCTCTCTCTCTCTCTCTCTCTCTCTCTCTCTCTCTCTCTCTCTCTCTCTCTCTCTCTCTCTCTCTCTCTCTCTCTCTCTCTCTCTCTCTCTCTCTGTGTGTGTGTGTGTGTGTGTGTGCATGTGTGCATGCATGCATGTGTGCATGTGTGTGTGTGTGTGTGTGTGTGTGTGTGTGTGTGCGTGTATGTGTGAGTGATTTTGTTTGGTCCTCCCCCTTTCAACTCTATTTGTTCTTTAAAATCCAGCTCATACCGTATGCTTCCATGAACCCCCCCCTTACCTATATCCTCTGCTGCCCTTGTCCCATTCCTTTATGAACATCATTACTTCTGTTACTTATTCTGTGGTCATGTCTCACTAACTAGATTAGAAACTTTTTGGTGATAGGGAGTATTTTATACTCTTTTCTATGAACCAATGGTTCCCATCGTGACAGAAATACCACAGCTGACCAAGAGAAGTCTGTGGAATATTATTGGATATGGAAATTGAAACCTTAGTTGAGGGATAAGAAGGTATCCAAAATTATATAACAAATAACCGTCATAGCTGAATACAGTGGCACATAGCTCTCATGCCAGCACTCAGGTTGAGACGGGAAGACTGGCAGTTCCAGGGGCAGTCTGAGTTATGTAATGAGACCCTATCTCAAAAAAAGAAACTAAGAAAGGAGGGAGAGAGGGGAAAGGAGGGAAGGAAGAAGGGGGAAGGGAGGGAGGAAGGGAGGGAATAGAGAAAGGGAGGGAGGGAAGGAGGGAGAAAAAAGAACAAAGAAAGGCAGGTAAAAGAGCTGATAGCATCAGCTTTCTTAGTTGAATTTTAGAGATGTGTTTGAGCCAGAAGAAAATAAGGTACTGTGGAAGGGATTCCAACTTTTCTCCTCCCCCACCTCTGTATCTGGTTTATATTTGGAGTCTCTGCCTGATGAATAATATTTTAAATGAAAAGGAATACGTACCTTGAAATTGGCCCTGAGAGTGAGTCGTAGAGGTCAGAGGCAAAGTTGAGACCTAAGTTTACTCCTATGTCACAGCTGGCCCATGTGGATAAGAGGCAGGTGAGATAGAGGATGCTAAGGTTCAAACATTATGGAAGAATCTTAAGTTGCCTGAGCCTTCCATATATTGAATCTTACTTTTCTCAGAATAAGAATGGCTAGGGCCAGAATCCATTTAGAGAGCTGGGACCAATTTATCATTAGATTGCTGCTCCGTTCTCCAAGTTCAGCCAGCCCTTTATATTCATGAGTCCCACATCCTTCCATTTAACTAGCCCTGGATTAGAAATATTCAGGAAAAAAAATATGCCTGTACCAAACATGCACAGACTCTTTTCCTGTCATTATTTCCTAAACAGCATAATGTAGCAATTGCTTGTGAAGCACTTATACTGTCTTGTGTATTATAAGTAATCTAGAAGTTATTTAAAGTGTATGCAGGTGTAAATTATATGCAGATACTATGCCATTTTATAGAAGGAACCTGAACAATTGCAGATTGGGGCACCCACAAGGTTTCTAGAACACATTCTCAGTGAATCTTGGTCTGAGCTGGCCAGAACACATTGTTCTTTGGGTTGGTTGGTTGGTTGGTTGGTTGGTTGGTTGGTTGGTTGGTGGGGAGGAGGTTATTGACCCACATTTCACATTCAAGAATTACAAGCCTTGAATAAGGGAAGAATGAGCTCTGTCAACTTATAACATCTTAGTCCTTGACTTTCTTTAAGCTGAAGTTACAAAAATCACACTCACAGAGATCATGGAAGGAGCTTTATGAAGAATATTTTATTATATTCTGAGTGATGCTAAAAATAAATCAGTGTGTCTGGGATTAAGTAGTTAGTGTTATCCAAATGAAAAAGGGGTCACAGCTTCCTTAGGACTGAAGAAACAAGAGCTGGTCTCTGAAGTCAGAGTGTCTTCCATGTGAGGTTGTATTAATTTGCAGAGCTGCATAACAAAGTACCACCACAACTTGGTGGCTTCACCAACAGAAACATACTTGTCCTGGAAGCCAGAGAGCTAAAGTCAAAGAGTACAAGGTTGAATTTCTTTCTAAGGGTAAAGGAGAAAATATCTGCTCCAGGCCTCTCCCCTTATTTGTTCGTGGAATGTTCACATTCATGTGACATTCTTCCTGAATATTTATGCCTGTGTGCAAATCTCCCCTTCTGTAAGGATAGTGACCATTTTGGATTGAGACCCACCCTACTCTGTGCTTTAATAATTATTTCCAAGGAATGTCAAGATCTGAGGAGGGGAGAGATGGGATTTGAATATACTGATTCTGGGGGACACAGTTCAATCCATAACAGAGAAGCCAAGGAGAGGATTGTATTTGGCTGGCCCTCCTGGATGCTTTCTGGGACAAGGGAGAGGATGGAGATGTGCATTGTAAAGAAGGTTAACACAGAGGAAGTGGGTAGGAGAGAAAGAACAAGAAGAAGCAAAAGCCAATGCAAAGACCAAGGATGTCTTCCCAATGCCAGCTGTGCTCCTTTAGATCTTCCCTGGTTTCCTAGCAACCTACAACACAACCTCTGAGTGTTTTCTAGGATCCTATGTACCAGGCAGTTTCTCACTGTCTTACTCAATCCTTGCAGCAATCCTGAGTGGTCAGCTGTGTTATAGCTAAAAAGTCCTGAGGTCTGGAGAATTGGGTCTGTCTTCCAGTGACTGACAGATTTGTAATTCAGTTCCTGTTTGTCAACTCCAATATTCACACATTTTCCACTCTACCAACAGAGAAAGAATACGAAGAGAGTGGCTAATTGACTTCTGCAAAAGTGAAGTCTTTAAATCAATCCTTTAATAGAATTTTTCATGTGATAGAACACCTGTAAATAGGAGTTCTCAACATGAACTATATGAAAACCAGATGTTGAAATGTGTAAATATGTAGTGTGTACTAAATTAGGTTAAATGCACAGGTGACAAGCACTATTTATAATAAGAATTATAGAGAGAAAAGGTAAAATAGATACACAATAATGAAGCCATACATCATATATGCTCAAGTCCATTATGTTATTTATGGATCCAAGGAGGGAGTCCTTTCTTTAAAGACACAGAACACATCCAGAGGATGATGGTGCATGTCTTTAGTCCCAGCACTCAGGAGGCAGAGGCAGGTAGATCTCTGAGTTCAAGATAGACAGAACTACACAGAGAAACCCTATCAGGGGGGATGAATATAAAGTTCTACTCCCAGGAGCCTGAAGAGCATCAATCGCTTAACATTATGCACTAATATTGAGCATGCCAGTTTTGTGTACATAGATTTGGGATGCAAATGAATCTCATTGGAGATACTGCCTAAATACTGAATAAGAGCAACCATGGTCAGAGGTCAGCAAATTGTGGCCCACAAGTCAAACTGGACTAACCCTTTGTTTTATATATAGTCTATAATCTAAAACTGAGCTTTACATACTAACTGGTTGAAGAAATCAAACAGAGACTACATGTGGGGACATGTAAGACTTTTAGTGGCCTGGAACACGTACACTTATCTCTGTGGTGCCTCTCATGTTACAGCAGCTGTGGTGGGTGGTTATGCCAGAGACTGAACAGCCCATAAAAATAGCCTGGTTCTTTACCCAAAACTCTTGTAAAGTCCTGAGCCCAGTGATATGTTGGAGATCTCTGCCTGACTTGGAACCTGTTCAATTTGAGTACTGAACTATTTCAGTGTAAGTCTATAAACTACTGAGCAGATAGCATCCTGGGAGCTGTAAGAGAGATGTAGAAAACTGAGGTTCAGACTGGTTAGCTGCTGAGCTCCAGTGTTAGCAGCCCGTATCTTGTACACACATGCCTGTGCACACATACAGTTGACAGCGGATGTGTGGCAGCACTGTAGGAATGAGTGGGAAAGCTCAAGAGAGTGGGACCAGCTGAGCACAGACATGGAGAAGGGATGAAGAGCAAGTGACCAGAGTGATAGTGACTCAGGAGAGGGAAGAGCTTTATTGGTAGAGTGGGAAACGGGCACTCGAGTGCCACAAGTGCGGCGGTGAGGAAGTGGAGTTGAAAAGGAGGAGACAACATGTGTAGAAGCAACTGAAGGCCATTTGTTTCCTCCCAGATTCATTATGGCTGAGCTGCTCCAAACAGAGAAGGCGTATGTGAGGGACCTACATGAGTGCTTGGAGGTAAGTCTCGCAGTGATCAGTCCCCAGCTGCGATACAGAAGTGGCATGCTGGCCCTTGTCAAGCCCTTGAGAGCAGCCCAGTGCTCTCGCCATTCTGCTGGAAAGTAAAAAGGCAGCTGGGGAGATCTTCCAGAGTCAAGTGCAAGTGCACAGGGGTGTAAAGTGCTTTTGCAAAGAAGTCTACATTTCCCTCCAGCTGTAGCTAGACCCAGATCAAAAAAAATGGGGCGGGGGGAATAGGTCAGGCACTTCATTCCAGGATACAAACCGTGACACAGATCTAATAAATAACAAGACTGGTGCCTGGCCACACTGAGGTTCGGAGTGATGAAGTGGCCAGCTTTTGTCTCTTTCTGCTCCTCTTGTTAAACACTTTGCCTTTTGAACTCAGTATGCAATCACAGCTCTACTCCTGCCTGACATGGTTTGTCTCAGTTTCTTGTGGCATGCTTGCCAGTGATGAATCCTCACTGTCTTACAGACCTACCTGTGGGAAATGACCAGTGGTGTGGAGGAGATACCCCCTGGGATCCTCAATAAAGAGCACATCATCTTTGGCAACATCCAGGAGATCTACGACTTCCATAACAAGTATGTTGATGGGGGGTTCAATTGAGCACACTGAGGGTGTAAATGGCAGGCATCGGGCTGCCCATCAAATGGATCAAAGCCACTGGTAAGCCTTCTGTTTTATCTGACACAGTCTTTCTTATTCGGTCAGATCTTGTAGCTAGTTTCTTGTTTGCGATTGTCTCCACAATCGTACAAAATTCTTAATGGAATGAGAAGAGATTGTTCTATAGTGCCCTTTTCCAGGTCTCATGAGGAACAGACAGCATCCTCATCTGTTCAGTTAGCATGGTTACCCGAGCAACGAGGAAGCCAGAGTGGCTTTACCCCCACGAAGTCAATGGGAAATCCTGACTTCACCATTCGCTTGGGACTAACCATCCTCTATTTGTGGTCTCTTGGTTTCAAATTCTATTCACCTTTTGTCTCAAGCTATTTCCTCCATTCCTGACTATCCCATTATCCTTATTCTCAAATTATACACACACACACACACACACACACACACACACACACACACACACACATATAAATCATCATATTCCTTGATAACTTATAGAAGACATCTTCAACCACCACTTTGTTTTCATTAAAAGTAGAATCATAGAAAACTGAACTTCACAGCCCATTTTTTCAGCTCCAAGCATGATGCAAGAATCCCTTCTGTTGCATGCTAAACATATTTGCTGTTTGTAGATGGTCAGCAAGAATACTAGTATGACCAACGGGTAGAAGTAACTCAGTTTCTAAAATTCAAGTAGAGAGAATCTTGATATACAAGGGGGAAATGTGACACTAAGTCCTTGATCAGGCATCTGCAGCAAAGAAAGCAGAGTAAGGCTGGTCCTGGGACTTTATAAGCTGAGACAGAAACCCTGGAAGAAGCAAAGCCAGCTTCACAAGCCCCAAAGAAACCATGTGTGCAGGTGGAGAACTGTCCTGAGGCAGGACTGGACCACTCCATCCAGGGTGCTGTCTACAGTGGTAGGAAGTCTATAGTGCACTGTTCAACCCAGTAACCAGGGTACATGTACAATTACTGAACTGATAAGACCCTCCATTTGTATTGTTCTTAATTTTAATGCATTTAAATAGTCTGGAGTGAAAATTAGCTGCCACATTGGACAATCCCACTCTGTAAAATAAAACTGGCTCAGTGCTAAGAATGACCTCCAGGCAAGCAAGAGTCCGTATGAAAGAATCCTGCACTCTGAAAGGGATGGCAAGTACCTGCTGTGATGGCTCAGCCCTCTCAAGGTACAGTTCAGTGCTCACCATATGCTAATTCATCAGGAAACTCAAGACTGGAGGAGCATGTGTTATGACTTTTTAAGAGTACTGGTAAAAAATCCCACACCCTTTTTTTTTTTTTTTTTTTTTCATCATAAACATCCTTATTTGGTTTTCCTGGCAGTCTCCAGGCACACTATTTTGTCTTCATGACAGCCATTCATGAGACTCTTAATAAATCTGTTCTTGACCATTGGCCCCTACCTATCATCTGAGCCCAGCTCAATATCACCCCATCTCCTCCAGGATATCTGAGCAGATATCAGACTGGCAAACAGTAAATCACCTCACTTTATTTGTTTGACTATGGCCTTCGAATGTCATTAACAAACCTCACAACTACCTCAGCTAGATATGCACATCTTGACACCACAGTATGTACTGCCTGTGAACTCTGCTTTTGTGAAATTGAGGGTAAAAAATATTCACTTTAAAATTGAACAGTTAATAACAAAACATCTAACTCAGCTCTGCTTCTTATTCTGATTTCAGGGTGTCACTCTAGCAAGTTGTGATAAATGGTCTTATAGTTCTCTAAATAGCTGTAATCCCACCTATAACTTACAAAATGTAGTTCTAACAAATTCCTTTTAAACGCAAATTAAACCATATGAAATCTGCGCTCTGTGAATGGAGGGACTAGACACTTCCCAGCAGTGCCGCCAAGCACGTAACCTATTCAGAATTCTGTAAAGAACCAGATGAGTGTGAAAAGCAGATCCTGGGCAACTACACAATGTCACAAAGATTAAACTGCTTTCTTTCCATAGCAGCCCCCCCCAACCTCTCCACCTCATGGTTATACAGTTTCCCAGACTATACTAAATCAGAAGTGTAAATATTGTAAAAACTGGGCACCTGAACAAATGAGTAGTTGGGTGAACAGCATTTTGTACAACTTGAGAAAAAGAGGATAAGTATGGCAGGAAAAAAAGGGAAAGACAATAAAGCAGAATGTAAGCAGAGGATAGTGGCACATGCCTGTGGTCCCAGCACTCAGGAGATTGAAGCAGGGGGCATCTAGGGCTCAAGACCAGCCGAGGATGTCATCGTGGTCAAGGTCAGCCTAGTATTTATGCAGTGCATCCTGTATCCTATATCTGATCAGCAAAGCCACTGTGTTGCAGTGTGACATAATAATTGATGCAAGTAATAATGCTGTATTACTGTATATCTGAATTTAAATCTGTAATGGATTTAGAAGGCTCCTGACTAAAAGAAATTAATGTTTTAAATTATCAACAATTCGAAGGAACGTCAAGCTGTGGGCTGGGGTTTCACTGCGCTGTGTTCTTAAGCCACTTAAACCACACAAGTTTGGATTAGTGGGGAAAATATAATAATTCTAAAATCTCTAGTAAATAAATAAAACGGTAATTGGCCAGACTTAGAAAACACAAAGACTATAAACTAAGGAGAACTATGGTATTCTCTGTATATCCAACACCTGGTACCATGAACCTGGTACCACATAAACTTACAGTAAATTTTCAGGTGGGTGAGTGGGTGGATGGATGGATGGACAGATGGACAGACAGACTAAAAAGTAAAATTACAAACTTGTAGCTAATGTCATTCAAGTCATAATTGACTGATTGCTTGTGAACATCTTAGGACAGAGAAAAGCTCCTGTATATGACTTTCTCCCAGCATTACTACCAGAGCCTCCTAGGCCAGCAAAACAATGGGATTTCTGAATGAAGGTTTTCCTGGGGGCTTCTTTGCAGAAAGGCATGTGGTTGCCATAGCACCTATTTACTCCCTCTTTAGGGATATGGTGCTTCTCTAAAATCATCAGTATTTTAACCTGAATGTGCCAGGGGCTCTGTTTACTCCATTTGTTTATGTTTTCAACATAGCAATTCAGTGCTGTATATTAGGGAAACATATTCCCCTTATGGCTGGTCTGTAGCCCAGGTTACTCACCTGTAGCCCAGACAGTGAGGGAGACAGGGTAGAAGGGAGAACTGTGGGAGAATAATCCAGAGAAAGGGATTGACAGTGGTCAGCCCCACCTTAGTGCCATAATAAGCTGTGTCACTGGGAAATTGGTACCTAGATCAAAGGTTATATGATGACTACATTACATTTCAGCCAGTTACTACTGATCTATCTAAATGGTGTGTCTGAAAAATGGCTACCAAGATGAGTTGTATGTGTGTTTGAGTGGGTGGGGTCTGTCTCAAGAACCTTTTTGTGGATGTTACGTAGAAAAATTTTACTTTCTCTATTTCACTAAAGGATAAGAGCAATAGTTTCACCCCAATTAGAAGGTGAAGTGGGATGAGAGTCTTGCCCTCCACTCTCCCCACTGCTCTTTATTTCCTTCTTATACAGCTAAATAAAAGATAGTGACTGTGCTGTCTACACAGGACTTATGCCTATTTTTATTGCATTTTGCTAAGCCTTCTGGAACACTTAGACAAAAGAATGCATTCTGTAAATAAATCCTCCAAAGAGTAAAGTTCTGCCTAATCTAAAATTTGCAATTAAAAAAAAGATTGTTTTCGCTTTTCCTTGTTAAATATTCAGCTTCAATAATGAGAGCTTTTTGTTAAAATACTCCTCCTTCAGTTAAATTCCAGCTCTGTTTCTTTCCCTTTCAATAATTTAGAGATTTAGTCATATTCATATGAGTTTGAAAATAACATTTTTATGCAGTCTATACTGTGAGGGCCCAGAGAGTCCTCACAACTATTAAGTTTAGCTCCTTTCACTTATAGAAAAAAAAACTGACACTAGAGAGGAAACAGTGCATTGCCAGAGTCACACACACACATGCATGAATGCACACACACACACACACACACACACACACACACACACACCATGCATGTACACATGCACTCACTCCCCTCAAGATCAGACCTGGATTCCATGGAGTTAACAATCTCTTCAGTCTCCTCTCTCCTTCCCCCACTCCTTAGACATTATCACACTTGCTACCCAGTGTGGCCATCAAATCCAGCCAATTTAATTCACAATTAATCATTTATTCTACAACTGTGTCAGTTGGGTCCCATACCTCTATAGTAATAACCTGGGGGGGGGAATCTGTTTTCAGAAAGGCAACTTTGGTAGCCAACAACCAAGGCCAGTAGTTGCCCACACAGCCCCCCTCCTGCCATGCACTTCTCTCCTTCCCTGTAGGCATGTTGGGAAGCTATGATTTGTCAAGGCCGGGGATCAGCCAGGAACTGTCAGGGTACACAGCAGAGGCGATGTCAGAAGAGCTGCTAAGTGCTGATTGCTGTTTTTAAAAGACAAGATATCAGTATGTACCCTTGGATGCTCTGAAACTCACTATAAAGCCAGGCCAGCCTTGAACTCAGAGCATTCTCCCTGTCTCTGCATTCTGGGGGTTGAGATTAAAGCTGTAGGCTGCCACACCTGACCACGACCATATTTTGATCATCTTCCTAGAGTTTCTTCTTTGGGTCAGATCATTTCCGGTAGGAAATGAAACTGTATCCGTGGTGAATCTAATCCAGGCCCTGGCCTGTTGTGAGAAGCACGGAGCTCTGAGTAGGAACGAGAGAAGGAAAAAGTCAGCTCAGAAAAGTGAAGACAGCGGTGTCTAGCAGAGCAGCCAGCCCAGCTTAATGGAGAGGGTGTTTGAGATAGAACTAAGAGAGATTTTGCAGGTAGAGATGGCTTCTGATGAAAAGGGACAATTTGAACAAGTGCTCACCGAGTGGGGTAACAAAGTCTAACAGGCAAGCTGGGAAAGAGTTTGTGAGGTTCACACTGATCCTGGGTTATGATGATCAGGGATGGATGCTGATCCATCCGGTAGGTGCTCACAGACGTGCCTTTGAGTCTGAGGGAAAAAGGAGGTAGCACATGGAGGTAATCTGAGTCAAACTGAAAGGGAAGGGTCTGGTCAGATGAGAAAATGAACTAAAATACCTAGACAGGATAGAAATAAAGAAGAGTGAGTGGCTGAATAAGGAGGAAAGGGAGATTTTGGGGAAGTGGGGAGGGAGAAGACGGAATGGCGGAATGGGACGTAGTGAGTAGTAGGTAAGTAGGTTGGTTAAGAGCTGTGTAGGGCACAATGGGGAGAGGAGGGACTTCTGGGAGAACTTCTAACTCAGGAGCATACACAAAGTGTGGTTTTCAAAATGTGTTTTCTCATAAGCTAAAGAAAAAAGCATTGATAATATACCATGTCCTGACACCATACACACACACACACACACACACACACACACACACACACACACGAGTTTGTCTGGGTCTGTCTTCCCTCTTTTTTGCCACAGGTACATTGGTTTACTCTTGAAGCCCAATGGGCTGACCTACAACCTTTGATGAGGCACTGGCTCCCCCAAGTGGAGAGAAAAAGGATGTGCAGTCTTGCCTGAGGCCACCTGCAGGCTGCCCCTACTTTTTCCACAGGCAGCCTTGCTTAAAGCATACATTTTCCGTGTCCACACTCCCCAAATGCCTGTGGTATTAGTTGAATCCCTTTTACTGGAAATCAAAGATTCCAGATGGAAAAGCTCAAAAAATAATCTAGTTCTGTCCCCCTGTTTCAGGGAAGCATACACTTACAATGTTTCTGACCCTCCCAGACCCACGAACAGCAGAGATGAGAACGTAGGTGTCATTTTAGTAATATCCGGATGTTAGGAAAAAGGAAAGGACAAAGAATCGTGAATTTTCCTGGGCCCTAACCCTGCCTAAGGGTTCCTGCCTGCTTTTAGTAGAGCCTAGAGAAGGATGGCTGTGATCTTGCGGCTATTATTCTTGCTTTCTGGAAGCTTCCAGCACTGAGGCTGACTGCACACAATTGAAGTACCCAAAGATGCACTTGAACTTGGGTGTGTCACAATCATGTTCACTTCGGTTGCACACATTTTGTCACTCTCTTTGCCTTGTTGCTAAGCAGCATCTTACTAGAACTAAGTAACATTGAATGGCAGGGGTCTCTCTTACATTTTACCTTATGTTAACATTTCTTGGTGTAACGTGTGCAAGTAAATGACTAAGTCATCTAAATCACATGAGTTAGCCACAATGAAGACGTACTGTATAACACATTCAGCAGCAGTGCCTGCTGTCCTGTCTGAGATTGGATGCCGTGCCTCCCTACTCATCCCCTCACCCAGACTGGGGTTTCTAGAGTGAAATGAAGGGATATGGTTAGCCTGAATAACCAAGGCATGCTGAAGCTGTGGTGAAAAACTTACCTCCTACCCCTACTTGCTAACCCCAGACTGTCCTTCATGTCTGTCGTGCTAATTGTTTCCTTAGCCCCTGCAGCTTGCAGTCTCTTCAGTCTAGGCTGTGAATCTGCAGGGATGTAATGAATCCTTCAGCTCTAGCTCTGCTGGTCTGAGCACAGAAATCCAGCCAGGAAGCGGTATCCTGGACTCGTGCCTTCAAGTTTTGTTGTGCTACCCATTGTTTCTCTTTAACCCCGTGCCACATCCTTACCCCTCTCATCATTACTGGCATTCCAGCAAGCATGTGCACGTGTATGTATTAGGGTTCCTTGAGATGCACATACAACTGCGGTGTGCCACATCCAGCCTACCTAGCAAGGCTGCAAGCCCTTCCTGAGATGCTTCCTGATAAGCAGTATAGACTATAATCCAAAATGATGGAAAGAGGCTCAGGGTGGTACTGCTCCCACTGTGCACCCTGGCAAAACTCAGAGAGAGTTCTAGCTATCAATAATGCTAGAAGTCCTCCAAATTCTGCATAATACTTTGTATCATAAGAGTTTAGTAGGTGGTGGCATTGCTTAGGTTTTGACATGAAAGGAAGTTTATTCCTTTCTAAAAAAGCCCCAGGCATTCACACAAAAAATTATGCCACTTGCCCTGCTCATTCCTCCACAATTTGTTACCTGTAATCACTGACATGGTAAGGGCCAGTGGAGTGTTCAGCATCTGTGGGAGTGCTGTCAGCTATTAGTCTGTAAGTTAAACACATCTCAGTGAAGGAGGTAGACTGTCCTCTTCACAAGCTTCACATTTTAAAAGCAAATAGTTTCTTATTCCACTTACCTGCAGCCATGACAGAGATCTTGATGAATATCTTCTGCAAACTTCTGACCTGAAATGTCCAGCACAAGCAAAGAGTTGTTCCACTTTTTAGCCTTTCCTGATAAGTCCATTCCTACAGAGGTGATACAAGACTTGTCAGCTAGACGCACACTGGAATCTAGAGCAGCTGCCCAGATGTTGTCTGCTACAATTACCCAGGAAGCATTCCTAAACCATGCAGATTCTGAGATTCGAACTCCAGGGGGCAGTGTAGAGCCAGGTGTGCCCACCTCTACACAAGTCTGCTGCTCTCTCCAACACTGTTGCTCTTACAGAGAAGCTTGGGAAGCTCTGTGGGCCTGTCCACATCTTACATCACATCATTGGCATCTTACAGTAAAGAGATTAGCCCAGCATTTCCTTGGGTATTATGTCACCTTGGAATCTATCAAGATTTTTCCAGGATTGGTTTAGGAGAAGGTGGTCAGCTATAGATTTTAAGGGCTTGGTGGGGAATACTCCTAACCAATAACTTCCCACATGTGGGGAAGAATGAGCTATGTGTGTTTATAGAGAGAACGGATTTATGGCAGTTAAGTGTCCCTGGCCCTGATGGGCTATTGCTAATTTAGTAGTTACTATGTGCCTGAACAGTGGGTTGAGTTCTTTATCTGCCTAAGTTTATGTAATTCTCCAAAGTTAACATTTTTAAATGAAGAAAATGAGACTTCAGGAAGCGTCCTCATACTTACAGCCACTGTGAACTTCGATTGTTTAGCATGCTCTTGGTTGTAGGAGGCAAAGATAATGACACTTGGGAGCAGCAGAATGTTAACAGCAGCTATATTAAAGCTGTCATTTGGAGCCAGGTGTGACAACTTCCCAGCAGAAGGATCAGGCAGTCAAGGCCAGCCTTGGGCATCCTGGAATATATGAGACTGACTTTAAAAGGAAGGGTCTGGCAGAAAAAGCCATCATTCAGATGTACATCAAGCCATAAAGATTTTTTGAAGAGGGCAGTGCTTTACACACCAATCCCAGAAAGTAGCTGGACATCAGAGAGTGGTGAGTGTGCCACAATGACCATCAGTAAACAGACCCTGATGAAGAAACCCTGATCATCTACATCTCCCACCACCCACCATAGCCCTTGCTGGCAGCCCTAGAATTTACCACTTACTCCAGGTATCCATTCCTTTACAAACTTATTATTACTTACCCAGAAAGTATACAGTGTCAGGTTTTAGTCATTTCCTCAGACTTCAGTCTCTTATAAGGGTTCTCAAACACACACACACACACACACACACACGAGAGAGAGAGAGAGAGAGAGAGAGAGAGAGAGAGAGAGAGAGAGAGAGAGAGAGAGAGAGAGAGCTGGGGGGAGATTAGTTCCACAGAAAGGTCTTATAGAATGAGACCACGCATTTAATTCAGCAAGAATTTTAAATAAAGCATCTTCCTATAGGTTTTTTTGAGGGGGGGACTGATATTTTTCACAAGAAAAAAGTAGTACTTTGTGAAATTATTAGGATTTTAGATAAAAGTATAGCACTATCTTCATTTTGGGTCAGTTCAAGAGCTGCCGTTAACACTGTGTACTTTAACATTGGATTAACCTGGTCAGTTGATCTCGGCCATACATCAAGGCAAGTGAAGAAGTCCCTGTCACTCTGTAGTCTTTTCAGCTTCCAGAACAAAAATACAATTTATACACTGAACAGTGTTATGATGCAAAGTGCATACAGTTTCTTTGGTCACTGTTAAAGATCAGCCTGTATGACAGAGGAGTCAGAATTCAGAGGACCCAAGCGGAAATATTAGTATTCATATGGAAAGTGAGATACTGGACATGTGAACCTGGAGACACCTGCATTCTGAGTGTGGGATCCTAGGCCCTTGGCTCCAGATTCCTCCCTCTCTCTTGTTCCAAGCTATTTCCTCCCCCAGCTCATCCTTTCTTTGAAACATTGTTTTATTTGTCCCTTGTTTTAGGACAGCTCATATTCTCTTTACCCAGTGGCCCAGACGTTCTAGCCCATCCCCTAGGCTCTGTGTAGACCATCATGGCTCAGAGCTGAGTTCCTGTCCATGTCTTCTCTGCTATTCATATAAAATGTCAATGTGTAGATTCACCTACCACTCAGGAGACATTGTGCTTGTGTTATCTAGTGTCCCTTGTGGTAGAGACCACACAATAAATGTATATTAGGACTTAGTTCAAGAGACTAAAAGAAATGTACATACAAAACACACACACACACACACACACACACACACACACACACACACACACACACACACACACACCTCCTTACTTATATATGTGAGGATGGACCTAATTGTCTTGGTACAACAAAAATGTGTCTTTCCCTTTGCGCTTTGGGCTAATTTTGATCCTTAGTTCTAGCAGCACTTAGGCTTGTTCCTATTTCTATTTTAGAAGTCACATGAAATGTGTCACCTGCAGTCTTTTAAAGGCAGCAGCAGACATGAAACTGTATTGATTTTGAGACTGTGTTTGCATTTCTAAAGCCCAAATTGCACTGTAAATGTTCTTGCTCCATGAGTTAGTTTAGGGAACTCTAAAATTCAGACTTACTAGGAGAAAAAAATTCTCCCCAATTTTTAAAATTCCAAAATTCCTGGCCTATTTTATTAATCTAGCAATGACCATGTATTGTAGGCAAAATTTTAAATCAAGTCACCCATTATCCTGCTAATGATTATTAATACTCTTACTTTCCAGGCATTTTAAAATATACACATACTTATTTTTTACCACCAAAAGATCTCCCTGTATCATGGAAAACACAAACAACATGTTTAACATTTGTAACCACTTAGTAAACAATTGTAAGAAACTGTCAAAGTATATGAATAATGGTAACCATACTGAATAAGTCAGATCAAAATTAACTGTTTTTTTCCCCCTGATGGTGGAGGTAAGTAGTGAGATAGTGTAAGATATTCTGATTTAGTTTTTTAAGTATACAGTTGTGTGAAATTTTTAAATCAATATTAAACAGAAAAGTTAATATTGAGAAGTCTCAGCTTCACCCTGTTTCTTCCCCGGGTTCTCTATGGTAATGGTTCCCTGGGTTGGAAACAGAATACATATTCCCTGCTTATGCAACAGGTAGTATAGCATGGTCTCCTATACATTTGTTCTGCCTCTTACTATTTCCACTTTGATTCTTAAGGAGATCTGTCATATAAAGAAACTTAATAAGCGTTATCTTTTGTGGGGATGGGGTGGGAGTTATGTCTACAAAGTATTCAGTTCTGTAGATATGTCATAGCTCAAGTATTTTGTTCTCTACTGACCACATTTGCCATTATAAGTGGTATCATTATTGGTGTTCTAGAATATGTCATCTTATACACATAGATAAGTTATAAGGAGAAATTCTAAGTCTCCAGAAAAGATGAGTGCCTTTTGACTTTGATGATCCTATCAAAATTGATTCTGTCAAATTCCTTTTTGTAAAGACTACTTAATTTCCCACTAGCAGAAGTAAGCTTACTGAAGACCTCATAATTGTCTTTTGTTCAAAAGATCTTGAGTACATTTTAAAAAAGCAAATTTCATTCCAATAATGGTAGCCTGTTAGAACTTATATACTGTAAACCTAACACTATTATTTCACACCTTGATGTGAAGTTGGAGTAATTATTTGTTTATAACTTTTTAGTTATAAACTAAAAAGAAAGAGCTATGACTTAGACACCCACAATGTCCATTCCACTTTAAAATACTCTGTGGTTCCCCTCCCCCCATCCTGAGAGTCTTCCTTAATGATGTCTGTATGACAATATTTGCTTTCAGTGGAAGAAGAAAGCTGAAAGTTATAAAGAGGCCCAGAAAGAATTAAACTTTTTTTCCAACTCATCTTTGGGTTCATTCTGTTTTTTTTTTAATATTTCTATTTTTAAAAAATATTTACAGTGTACTCAGAATAGTTAAACACAATAAATTCAGAATTGCTGATAAAATATAAGATCTAATACAGCTAGAGTATTCTATTATCTAATTTCACCTCAATTCATGAACCTTTGAGGGGGAACTGTTTTAATTGCACTATTTAGTCTATTACCATAATTTTAACTGAACAAGTTCCAACATAAAAGTTTGTTCCTCACCTTGCTTACAAAGCATAGAATCCATGTGTGGCTGAGCCATGGTTGTTGTATTGACCCCATTACAACCCTCTACGTGGGGTCCTCTATGCTGAGGTGTCTGATGCAGCCTTTCTCTCCCTTCACAGCATCTTCCTCAAAGAGCTGGAGAAATACGAGCAGCTGCCTGAGGATGTGGGACACTGCTTTGTCACCTGGGTAACCAATCTAAATTCCTCCCCTACTGTTCATGTTTTTAGGGGTACACCTGGAGGCACTGCTCCATGCCTGGCCAAGGATTGTCCTCACTCCCAGTCTCTCCTGGGACTAGGTGCTACACAGGCATCATGAGTAGGTCTATGAAAGTTGGCACATGTATGGAGAGCAAAGCCATTTCTGGGGAAGTCTATGATATCCATCAAGCCTAAGATCCATCTCAGACTCTCTAAGAATTTTCTAAATGATGAGGTCATGAGAGTAGGAGAAGCCCACTACCCTTGTAGTAGCCCAGTTCACAAGTTGCTTTTCCAGAGTGTAGATTTAGAAGTTAGAACTTACAGGCACCATCTGTCCAATTATCAGTAACACCGTTTTCCTTAATAGAGAAGAACAGACTCCTGCGCTCTCCATCCCAATTTTGACTTAGAGGATGAGTGTGTAGTTGTCCACATTCTCAGTGTTGTTGCCATGGGTGAAGTCTGTGGGCCAGAGATAACAGGTTCTAATTATCTGAACTGAAAAAGTAAACTTCTGTAGCATCCCCATTGCACACCATCCTGGGCTTGGACTCGTGAGTGTGAATTCAGAGAAGTCTGGGAGCCCATATATGACCTCAAATTTCAACTACATATTCTCCAGGAATTTTGCTCTGTAATTGTTATTGAGTGGTAATCTGTACCCAAACTGGCTTTCTGGAACTCCTTCACAATCTAGAGAGCTTATGCTTAGAAGTAGACAAGACTATAGATGCATTTTAGATTTCAAACCTGAATCTATCTTAGACAAGAGGCAGAATGCCCACTGACACATAATGAGTAGCCCAGGGCCTGACCCCCAGAAAGGCCTTTTTTGCATGAACTCTTAGTGTTTTCCTCCAAGTGTTATTTTTTCACAGTCTTAGGCTGCCATCTTATTTTGTACCAGTGTGTAAACTGATGCCTATCTCCTAAATATGCTGAAGAAAAAATAATTTGTGAGCCCTTGCACAGCCAACATAGAGAAAAACCAGATTGAACATCAAGAAAAGGGATTATTTTGTGTTGCTTCAGGCAATTTGGGGGTTCTCTTTGAAATCAGCAGTAAGTACAGTTTGCCATCTCTTAGTAATTATGACTAATCCCTACCTAGTAGAAAGCCCCTAAAATTGTTTCAGACATCCTTTGGTGATTAGGTAAATTATGCATCTTTTGCCAAGAATTATCTCAAGGTAATTGTCTTATGTTTTACAGTCTGTATGTTATTTGTATGTATGTATGTATGTATGTATGTATGTATGTATGTATGTATGTATATTCATTCATTCCAGGAATGAAGAGTAGAAAGAACCACTTAGACTATGTCGAGTGGCACTGGTTAAAGCTAAGAATCTTGGTTGCTTTGGGCTTGGCCACTTATAACTATGAGAATTTAAAGTCACTTAAGCAATCTATGCCACAGCCTGCTCATGGGTAAGATTAGAACAGCTCTAAAACTCACTGTTTAGAGATGGCCTAAGGATCAAGAGATGCAATGTATTTAACACATAAGACAGTGAGGTCTGGTATCATAAGTACATATGTGCACTTCCCTCCAGGAGAAGATATTCCAGGTGTTCAAAAGACATGAAAATGGACAGTGATTCACCATTGGAAAAAGTACTTAGTTGCCAAAATCCACCTTTTTCAGTGGAGACCTAAGGTCATGAGAGAAATAAGTGAAATTTCACCCAAACACGAGTCTGAGACTTGAGGTAACAGTATCTTTGGGAATCATTGTTCAGACCCTGAAAGTGGGAGAGAAGATGTCCCTTCCTTATACCTCTGCCCTCATCATTACTCGTGGGAAGTTGGAGGTGAGAATAAGCTCCCATATTCCCTCCATTGGAGGCATTTAGAATATGAGTGGACCTCCCTCTGGCCGTTTGCTCATTTTTCACTCTATTATTGTGTTTGTCTTGATCACCTTTGTTCTTTTTCAAGAGAGAGAGAGATTGTTTGTGATTTAAAGTGAGAGTAGTCAATAAGTTCTTCACAAATTCAGAACATGTTAGCATTTTTCTTTCTTTCCGACACAGCCTGAGTTTCCGTTCAGCAGGCTTTTTCTACATTCCAGTAGGAGAAGGGCATCCACGGGCTGAGGGAACACATGCACTTTTCATACGGAATTAGAAACTGGGCTGGGCCCACGCTGGGCCTTTTATGCATTATGAGGAAAGGGAGTACATTGGCTAGCTTTGTGTCAGCCTAGCACAAGCCAGAGTCATTCATTTGGGAAGAGGGAACCTCAATTGAGAAAATGCTCCATCAGATTGGCCTGTGGACAAGCCTGGGGACGTTTTCTTGATGGATAATTGATGCAGGGGCTAATCTCACTGTAGGCAGTTCCCTCCCTGGGCTGGTGGTCCTGGGTGCTATGAGAAAGCAGGCTGAGCCAGCCATGGGACCAAGCCAGTAAACAGCTTCCCCCATCGCATCTGGTTCAGTTCCTGCCTCCCAGTTCCTGCCTCCTTGAGTTCCTGCCCTGACTTCCATGGAGGATGGACTAACTACATGCCATAAGATGAAATAAACCCTTTTCCCCAACTTGCTTTTGGCCATGATGTTTTATCACAGCAGTATAAACCCAAGACAGGAAGGTTCCAATGGATGCTTATCTTTTGTTGTCTTTGTTTTTTTAGGCAGACAAGTTTCAGATGTATGTCACCTACTGTAAAAACAAGCCTGATTCCAACCAGCTGATCCTGGAGCATGCAGGCACCTTCTTTGATGTAAGCCGTGCTTTTCTGTTCTCAACAGTCCAGGAGGAGGGAGGGAAGGAAGAGGGGCTCCTCTGCTTTGTGATAATTATCTATCCTTTTTTCCTTGTTCTTCTTTACTGGCCACACTGAACCTATCTCGTGGACAAAATATTTTGAAAAAAAAAATTAGAACCAAACAGTATCTGTCTTTCGTTTTACCCCATCGCATCTCCATTCTGATTTTGACAAGGCAAATTTTTTTTTTCTGTTTCAACACCGAAGCTAGCGAGGCCAGTGAATATATAGCTGATGCTGCCAGGATGTTTTACATTCTCAATCAGTAGTCCACAGGTGTGGTCATTGAGCCAGGCACATCAGCATCACCTGGGGAATCTTTCTGAAGTGCAAGTTCCCCCTTCAGGTCTGTTGACAGACCGTCTTCTGGATTCAGCCCAGCATTCTGGATTGTAAGGGGTCCACCCTGGTCTGTAAACCACTTTAGTGCCTTTGTTTGCACTGTGAACACACATTGGAATACACCAACCGTCTTTGAAAAATTCCTGACTCCTCTGCTTCAGAAGCCATGAGTTAGCCTGATTATGACTAGTATTGGGGTGACTGCCAGAGATGGAAACTGTTGTCATGGACATCAAGAGAAGAGAAGGCTTGGATCCCCTGTTCTCTCAGAACTCCCGCTGTTGAATGAGAAGGGTCTTGGAGGTCGATGGGATAAATCCCCTTAGTGTTGATCCCCCTAAAAGAGAGTGATCTATTGGCTAGAAAGTAGAAGGATCAAAAGGATGCTGCAGGACACAAGGGATATGTGAGACAGATGAGGAAAAACAAAAGACTACGCAGCAAACTATAGCACTGGTCCTGTCAGAAGTGGCAAAAACCTGTTCAGCAATGTGCCACAGCTGTCAGCCCATCTTCCTGCCCAGCTGCTTTCATTCCTTCTGGGGCATTTTCTATTGCATGTAAGATAGCAGGCTAAGGCCCCAGGAGAATACAAAGATGTTGCAACAAAGAGTCCTGAACTTCATTTTACAAAGTAAACCTCTTGGGCATCATTCTAGGCTGACACCAACATTGTAGACTGATTCTATCTGGACCTTGTTGCTTGGTGAAGTGGTAGTTTGAGTGAGAGAAGCCAGGGGAAGAGCAAACATATATGGCTTTTTTTTTTTAAATAGATAATTTGGAAATGGCCTTGGGTGTCTGAAAGTGGGATTTCTGGGGTAATATTAAATCCAAGAAAGTACTTCTATAAGGTGGTACTAGGATTTATCTGATAATTATATTGGGTTGTCTATACTAATGCTTTCTTTGATTGACAGTGCATTTCTATATCTCTGCTTGATTAGTCATCAGTGGTACCCAGAAGGGTCTTTTCGAAGTTGTAAATGGATGGTGTCCTTCCTCCACTTGGGGCATTTTAGTAACACAATTTCTGTGCCTTAAGGTCTATGCTTGTCCAGCATTTTCCTTTGCCTAACTTTGTATCTCCTACGCACAAGCACATGTGTACACACATATGTATCATGCTTCAGAATTCTTCCCATCCTCCGAAAACTCAAATGCTGCATCCTACACAAATCCTACTCTTTATGCATGCACTGTTCTTTGTGTCTCTGTCATAGGATTTGTGGCAAATCACCAACAGATACACCTTTCTGTACACATACCCTCCCACCACCTGCAAGACCCTTGAGACTTGGTGTTGTATTCCTAATTCCTGTTTGTACATGTCTCCATGCCTGGTGCTATACTATATTTCCAATCATCCTACTTATGTCCCTATTTCTAGTCAGCTTCTAATGGAGGAGGCAGAGTGATGTTGATCATACTCACTTATGCTGTATTCTTCATGAGCTTCACATTTTGAAAGAAAATAATTTAATTTTCCACTTTCCTATAGTTATGACACTCGGATTTTAGTGATTATCTCTGCAAACTTCTGAACCGGAATGTCCAGCACATGCCAAGAGTTGTTCTACTTTTTAGCCTTTCCTGATAAGTTCATTCCTATAGAGGTGATGCAAGACTTGGTCAGCTGGAAGCACACTGGAATCTAGAGCAGCTGCCCCAGAGATGGTCTGTTACAATTGCCCAGGAGAGCCACTGCAGTGGTGACACACTCCTTTAATCTCAGCACTCGGGAGGCAGAGGCAGGCAGATCTCTGTAAGTTTGAGACCAGCCTGGGGTACAGAGCTAGTTCCAGGACAGACAGAGCTACACAGAGAAACCCTGTTTCAAAAACAACAATGAACAAAGAAGCGTTCATTTTTTTTTCATTTTTTTAATTAAATTTGAAGCAAGGTTGTTTACATGTCAATCCCAGTTCCCCCACCCTCCCATCCTCCCCTGTCACCCCACTAAACCCCAGCCCATCCCCTTTCTGCTCCTCAGGGAGGGTGAGGCCATGGGGAGTCTTCAAAGTCTGTCATATCATTTGGGGCAGGACCAAATGTGTCCTAGACCCTCCCCCATGTGTCTTAGCTGAGAAAGTATCCCTCTATGTGGAATGAACTCCCAAAGTCCATTAAGTATACTAGGGATAAATACTGATCCACTACCAGAGGCCCTATAGACTGCCCAGTCCTCCTAATTAACACCCACATTTAGGGGGTCTGGGTCAGTCCTATGCTGGTTTCCCAGGTATCAGACTGGGATGCATGAACTCCCCCTTGTTCAGGTCAGCTGCTTCTGTGGGTTTCTCCAGCCTGGTCTTGACCCCTATTGCTCATCACTCCTCCCTCTCTGTAACTGGATTCCAAGAGTTTGGCTCAGTGTTTAGCCATGGGCGTCTGCTTCTGCTTCCATCAGCTACTAGATGAAGGGTCTAAGGTGGCATATTCTAAAACCATGCAGATTCTGAGACTCGAACTCCAGAGGGCAGTGTAGAGCCAGGTGTTCCCACCTCTACACAAGTCTGCTGCTCTCTCCAACACTGTTGCTCTTACAGAGAAGCTTGGGAAGCTCCGTGGGCCTGTCTACATCTTACATCACATCATTGGCATCTTACAGCAAAGAGAGCATATTAGCCCAGCATTTCCTAACTGTGTTAAATGCATATGGGATATATCACCTTCAGGAAACAGGACACTGCCTGTTTGCATCTCTCATGCCTGAATTGTGCTGTTCAGTGTTCATGCTCCAGGAGTCAGTTTGAGATAGTCTAAAATCTACACTTACTCAGAGAAAATGACTATCAACAATGACTTCTGCTAGAAGTCACCCCAACTCTTAAATATCTTTTTATTCCATTAGTCTAGCAATTACCATATGTTGAATACAAAATTTAAAGTTATGGCTTATAGTTACAGTCATCAATGATCCTAATATTGACCTCTGATCTCCACATACACATGTACACACAAGTGAACATGTATACACACGTATACTCCCCACATACAAAGCAAGTATGCACATTTTAGCTATTAACAGACTTCCCACCCAAAAAAAAAAAAGCATTAGTCCTCACTAACTCATTTTCTGTATCTATAAATCTATCTTGTCTGACTCTGGTCTCCAGCTCGGAGAACTGAGCAGTGAGAGGTGTTGACTACAGTGAGAAATGTGTGAGAGACGAAACAATGATCTACATGGGGATGTATTCAATCCCAGCAGAGGAGGGATGGTAAGAGGAGCCGTATCCTTGGGCAGTCTAAGGATCAGAAGGAGGACACAACTCCAGTCTCCTTCTGCCTTCCTGTGGCTCTCCCCGGCCCCTGCACTCCCTCTGTCTTCCTGCTCACCCCGCCTCACCTCTGCTTCCCTCCAGTCTCTTACTCACTGCTGACTCCTTTCCTACTTTGATCTTCCCCAGCTCCCCAGTTCTGTTCAACTTTCGCTTCTTTCATGAACCTGGAAAGCTCCTTCTCCCTTTTTGTTGCCAATTCTCATTCCTCTCCATCTGTGTACCTTAGTGTCTCATGTGTCTTCATGCTCTCACTCTTATGCTCGCACTTTCCTAAAAAAAAAAAAAAAAAAAAAAAAATCTCATAAATGTCTCCTTTGTCTATTTTTTTCTCCTTACCCTGTCTTCCTCTGTTTAGAATGTGTGGGCTCGTGTGTGCACGCTAGCACACACACACACACACACACACACACACACTCACACACATTCTCTTCTCATTATGCCTATTCTCACCTGCAGGAGATCCAGCAGCGGCATGGCCTGGCCAACTCTATCTCTTCCTACCTAATTAAGCCTGTCCAGAGGGTCACCAAGTACCAGCTGCTCCTAAAGGTACCTCCCCTCCCCACCCAACCCTCATTCCTGACTGAAGGACCCCTCTCAGTGGGAAACCCTTACCCAACGTCTTTCTTCTACCTACAGCAGAGCCTGAGATGAGCCCACACCAGCATTGCTGGCTGGAGACTGTGTATCCTATCCCACAGAATTCCACATGTTTTTTGAGGGTAGAGATGAAAGAAGGGGGACCAGGAATAAGTCATAACTATTTTTCAGCTCCTGTTACCATTGCAAACTCTTAGTGATTATCACCTCAAGTAGTGGCCAGCTCCTTCCTGAGCAGATTCCCTCCTGTGGGTATCCCTCCTGCTGGAACCAAGGTGGAAGTCTTAGGGATACTGTGGTCTATACACCCATTGGTATCTTCCATCTTCTTGACTACTGTGTCTGTGACAATCACAGGGTTATTGGAGGAAAATAGTCCAAAGGAATGTATTAAACTCAGTGACATCTTCAGTTGTAGAGACCCTATGTTAGGAGTGTTTCTGAAGCCAACCAAGAGAGAGGATTTTCTTTTAAAGTCTAATTTTAAACATTCAATAATCAGATTATGTAAAACACTAAGTAAGTTGGGCTTATCTTTCTTATATAAGGATTGTCATATTCTAAAAATATGTCCTTTCTGTAGGATACCAGGGAAATGGAGACAAACCATTCAATACCAATGTTTCTATTAATTCTCGAGGTGTAAGAGTGGGGGTTTTCTACATTTTTAATATATTGTTGGTAGTTCATCTAATGAAAGGGACAAAAGGACAGTTAGGGGACTTGTAAAAGTAGTGTAACCTCAGAGAAAGCCTCCACTTCCGTTTGTTTAAAGACACCTGCAGAATCTTCCATAATCTAGCTTCCCCAGACCTGACAGCCAGTCTGACTTTCAAACCCAGTTCTCATCCCACATTCTCTGTCACAGCCCTGCTACCTAGGTCTCTAGGACAGGGCACAGTGTTCACGGTTCTGCCCAGGAGGCTCAAGTGGCGCCTTAGGGGAGCATGCCAATTCTTTGTTCTGTTTTCTGTGTGAGGGCAGTGCCATGCAATCAGCCTTCCCTCCACCCTCCTTCCTCATCTTTCAGAAGAGAGCACAGATAGTCAGGCCACCCAGCCCAGTGGCATGGCTGCAAAAATTGCCAGAGATGTCAGTGTTGGGCTTTTTCCTGAGCTTCAGAATCATTAGCATGGGGTTCCATGGGGCAGACCACATGTTGGCTCTTGCTTCATTATCTTCTAAAAGGCCTTGGCGCAAGGAGTTTCTCTAAAACTCAGTGTGGTTCTGATATTTGGGCCACAGGAGCTGTGGAATCTTCTTGGCCTTTGACTCTCAGGTTGTGGACTGTTGCCTAGAACCCCACAAACCGCAGCCTTCTCTTTCCCTGCCCTGCTTAATGTGTGACCCTTCTAAGTTGTCTTTTGTGCTGCCAGCATTTTTAAAATTTATTTTTGCGTGAACCTGGAGAGATGCCTCAGCATTTAAAAGCTCTGGCTGTCCTTTCAGAGGACCTGAGTCCAACCTACATGGCAACTCAGATCTATCTGTTAACTGTAGTTGCAGAGGATGGATCTGATGCCTTCTTCTGCCCTCCACAGGCACCAGGCAGGCAAATGGCACATGGAGGCAAAACTCCCATGCACATAAAATAAAATCATTTTGAATTTCATTTTAAAAATTGATTTTTGTGGCTTTTGATTTGTGTAGAAACTGTCAGGCTGTGAGTTTTGAAAAACATAAAATAAAATAAACATCAATGCGCCCAGCCACATTGCCCATCTGGAATCAATTAAGACCCTATTCTAAGAGAAATACAGCCATTCTCATCTCCATTTCAGCCCTATAATGCTGAAGTCCCCTAAGATGAGTTATACAACAGAGGTGAGGAAGGGAATGGAGGGTGGAATTAGCCTTCAGCAGTTGGAAAGTTGGCCTCTGGACTTCCACTCTGGAGTTGTGTGTTTTGGGGAGAGAGGTGTTTACACAGGGAATTGAGAGGTACACAAATAATGTGCAGTGACTTGGTTGCAGGGCAGTGTAAAATTACTATAAAAAAGGTAATTTTGGCCTCTTTAAAAATGTGCTGGTGGCAAGGTGCCAGATGAGTAAAACTAGTTTGTTGAGCTTTCCTACAAATAACAAGGCATTTCTTTTCTCTTTGAAGTCAGTTTAATTCCAAACAAACTGATATTTAATTATCAGTATCCTCTGGGGCTTGTCACTTAAGTATTGCACAAAAGTGAAACTGTGTCGTTTGGAGTGTGTAATCGTCTGCTTGTAAATCTGCTGTAGCTGTCCTTTTCAGAGCCTAAATTAAATGTGCAGACTTCTCCTTATCAGGACTATTGCAAAGGCCCGGGGAGAATGTATTGGCTCTGCTTGTAGATTGGGAGACTTGCTAAATTGCTTAGGGGGATTTAACTAATTGGTGTTTTCTATTGCAAACTGAAGCATATTTCTCATCACTCTCCTGGGTTTCACTTTAGGCATTCTTTTGTTAATGTTTGAGAACAAGGTTGGGAAGGTTACAGTTAGGAAGGGGTGAGGACATCAGAGAACTGCAGGGTGGTAGAAATGTACCCTTCAGAATAATGACCACATATGTCAACTGGAAAGGACAGGACCAAGAGCTCCAACTTCCCCTAGTGTGTGCTGTATCTGAACACGCACACTCCTTTGTACATATGGAAATGTCTCCAAGATAACTCAGGAAATCCTGACACTGGGTTTTGTTTCACATTCTCAATAAGCAGATATTTTCCCAAGTAGAGAGTTTTACTAATCAGTTTAATGGAACAGATAATCCCGGGGCAGCAGTGGAGCGGGGGAAAAGTCCAGAACCACCCATGAGGTTCCATTCCTTCCTTGCAGCATCAGAATGTGCTCTGGCCCAGATCAGCACACAAGATCTCCCAGGGATGTGTGCCTCATGGTCTCACCCTACAGAAGTGTGGTTGCTTTTTACTTAGAGAGCTGCCTAGCTAGTGTTCGTGTCATTTTCCAGAGAGCCATGCCATTAAAGCTTCAGACTCAAGTTTGTTCACTACAGGAAGTTCTAGCAGGCCAGAGTCATCCTGCTTCATAGCAAGTATTCTCCTGCCCCAAACACCTTTAATTTATTTGCCAGGAGATGTCATAACCATGCTTACAAGGTGTCATCTCATGATATTTCTTTCCTAAAGCTGCTTTTGGGGGTGGGGTGCAAGAAACCATTACAAATGGTCTTAGGACTGACTAGTAAGGTGGGTGAAATGGTCTTTCGCTACTAACCAAATTCTGTGTATCTTTCCCTGGGATTTTATGAGTGAGACTACAATGGAGAGGCGAAGTTGGAAGTCCTGGGAGACAGAGGACATGGAGAGGCTGGGGTGGTGGACAGAATGACAGGTGTACATTCTGAGCTGCATCTCAGGCTACTCTTGGCCTCCTTGGAGCTATGTACTTCTTCACCCCAGTCTCCTATGTGATTGTCACAGTCCTAGCCCAGAATGTCCGTCACTGACCCAGGTCAAGAGACCCCGATCCTTGTGATCCAAAAGTCTTTTATAACTCTGAGCCATTATAAACCCATACTGTCTCTAGCCCCAGGCTGCTCCCAGCAGGATAGAAGTCAGTCATCCAGTAGTAATGACTACAAATAAAAGTGATGTAGGCATGCAGAGACCCAGGTGTCAGCCATAGGCATGCAAGAGACCCAAACAGTGTCAGCCATAGGCATGCAGAGAACCATGGTGTCAGTGTAGGCATCCAGAGACCCATGGTGTCAGCATAGGCATGCAGTGACCCACAAGGACAGTGTAGCACACCTTCTGTTTTCTCTTCACCAGGGGTGACCCCTCTCCAGGAAGTCAGTACAGTGACAGAGTGCTCTGGTTTTAAAATCTGGCCATTGGAAATTGGGATGGATTAACTTCATTTGGACTAGGTAGAACTCTGGTCATTGAGCTTTTGACAATAATCCTGACAATAATCCCTTTCTTTATAGAGAAAGCTTTATAGAGCTCTCTGAGGGACATGGTACAGACAGAGTGGGGCTGGTGTGCAATTTGCTTGATAGCTTAGAAAAGAGAGGATCCTAATTGTGTCTGGACTTTTTTCCCCAGGAACTTTTAACTTGCTGTGAAGAAGGGAAAGGGGAACTCAAGGATGGCCTGGAGGTGATGCTCAGTGTCCCCAAGAAAGCCAATGATGCCATGCATGTCAGCATGCTGGAAGGTAGCTGATCTCCCAGTCCTTCTGGGATGCCGCCTCCATTCCTGAGACCAGGGAATTTGTGTTATAGAGGGAGTGGCATGAAGTCAGGCAAGGAACAAGCCTGGAAAAGAGGAGTGAAAACAAATTGTTTTTAAATGGGTCCTTGGCTAGCTGTGTGAGGAGCACCACAAATTAGCAGGGCTAACACCTGTCTCCAGGTCCATTTAAGTTGTGGACACTTTGCTCTCCATGAGATAATCCAGTGCAGGCTGTGATCTTCACTCTCAGCAGGCCAGAGCCTTGCAGACCTGCTCATATGCATAGCATTTATGTTGCCTTCACAGTCAGAATATGCTGGTTGCACACGGTATTCACCAGTGGCTTGAGTGTGATATCTGCCTCTCTCTCTCTCTCTCTCTCTCTCTCTCTCTCTCTCTCTCTCTCTCTCTCTCTCTCTCTTACACACACACACACACACACACACACACACACACACACCCTTTTTTCATTACAAAAATTGAACCCAAGCCTTGTCCATGATGAACAAATGTTCTACTACTGAACTACATCCATAGGTCTCTTTTCTCAGACATGGTCTCACTAAACTGCCCACGCTGTCCTTGAAATGGTGATCCTTCTTCAGCCAGCTGGAGACCTAAAACCATAGGTGTGCACCAGCATCCAGCATGCCCAGCTTCTTTAAAATATACAAGAACATATAATGTAAGCTTACGATTGTGACCATTTTCTTATTGAATGTTAAATGGCAGCCACTTTATCCGTCCACTTAACATATATTCACATCCTTGCGCAGCTAGCCCTTTGTCCTTCTTGGGAGCTTAAGAAAGCACACCCTGCCAAGCAACCCTGATGGAACCTCAGTCCGCTAGAACTGTGTTCTGGGGACCCAGAATAAGTGAAGTATGAAATAAGGCTCCTGTGACACAGTCATGATGTTGTCAAAGAGATGCATAGTGGAGCCATCCTAAGGATAAATAAATTTGATAGAGTCTTAACATTCCAGTCTGACAAGCAGATGTCAAGGAAGTAAGTGTGTGGGCTGCTCTTTCTTTCTGGCTTGGCCCCACAATACTGCCTCTGCCACTACCATCATCTAAGAGACTCTGGTGGCCTTACTTCCTGGACTACCCTTAGAACAAAGCCCCTAGGTCTTAGAGCAATAGAGCCAATGTCATCTTCTCTAGACACAGCACTAATCACCTGAAGGTGCTCCTGTTGTCACAGTGTCCCCACCCTCCATTCCTGTGTATACCTGGCCCCCCAGTCCTGGGTATACTCCCTTATAAGTGCCCTGCTTGTCCAAACCTTCCCTCACTCCAGTAGAGCCTGTGGCCCCATGCAATTGAGCTGGTTGAAAGTGCACATTTGTGGACTCTCCTGACACCCATGAACCAATCTCTTGGATGGAGAGGGGAGTCCAGAATCCATGTTTTCGAATGCTTTCCAGGTAGTTCTTGTTTGCACTGAGGTTTGGGTACCTTCTGGAAGATCTGAAGTGGTGTATAAATAGAAAGCATTGAAAGCTTATGCACCACACTGTTTAGGAGCAATAAAAGAACCGGAAGGGTGGGATATGAAAAATGAGGCAATGACAAATAAAGCAGAGTCGAGGGTACTCCAGCAGTCTTCAACCTAAGCCCCACTCAGAGCTAGGAGCAGTGAGAGCAGGGGAGGAAGAAGCAGCTCTGGGACTGGGGATTGCCTTTTTGGGAGGCCCACAGCCTCTCTCACACGGGGAGGGAAGAAACACATGGGATCTTTCAGAAAACCCTACCCATATTATATGTGTATAGGAGACATGGTACAGAGAATGGGCAATGGGAGGTGACTACAGTCCTAGAGGCAGATATGTTGTGTTAGATCTCCATGGATACCAGTAGCCAACCAGGAAACCCTTTCTCCAAGGGGGAATAGAACACAGTCTCCCCTGAGTGTAGTGCGGAGAAACTCCACAGTGGACATGGGTGTTTTTCAGGGTTCGATGAGAACTTGGATGTACAGGGGGAGTTGATTCTCCAGGATGCCTTTCAAGTGTGGGATCCAAAGTCGCTGATCCGGAAGGGGCGGGAGCGGCACCTGTTCCTCTTTGAGATCTCCTTGGTGTTTAGCAAGGAGATCAAAGACTCTTCGGGACACACGAAATATGTTTACAAGAACAAGCTACTGGTAGGTGGGGCAGGTGGGGCAAGGCCAGAGTCCATGCTTCCATAGAACCCATGGCAGGAAGGAATATGGACGTACACAGCTCACCTCTTCCCTACTTCTCTACTCCAAAGTTCTCCTGGACCAAGGTTCATGCCTCCTACTCCCACCCACATCCTCCCCTTTTGTACCTTAGAGTCCACAGGTCTTTCTGTTTGCTTTAACACCTCCCTCTTCACCATATCTCCCCGTCTGCACCTGCTAATCAGACAAATGCCTACAGGTATTTTCATCCTGGGTATATGAACAAAATGTCTAGTCTATTGAAGTTTGATTGACAGAAGCCCCTCCCTCGGCCCTCTCCTCTTTGTTGCCTTCCCCTTCCTATCCCAGCCCTAAGTTTCCCCCACTGCCCTCCCTTCCCCGCCTCTCACAGGCATTTCCTGTCTACAGACCTCAGAGCTGGGTGTGACCGAGCATGTAGAAGGCGACCCCTGCAAATTCGCCTTGTGGTCTGGGCGCACCCCATCCTCAGACAATAAAACAGTGCTCAAAGTAAGTACTGCTTTCTTCCAGCATAAAACCAGGGTTGGGAGAGTGGGGGAGGGTAGAGGAAGCAGGCATGAGACACCAAAAAGCAGGGCCTAGAGACCATGGAGCCACTAGGTGTCTCTTGGGAATGGCAGCATCATGCAAGTATTGAGAGACAAATTCAACCATGAAGGTGGATCCAGCGCCTCAAAGGCAGATGTTTTCCTCAAGTTAATAGAAGGTGGAGAATGACCCATTGACCTCCCTAACAAGGGCCAGTCAACTGGGTTCCATCCATATTTCCCTTTCCAGTGGTGAGAACAACCAGTCCTTTAGCAAAGGCATCTTCAGTTACTCCTGTGTTTGCTCAGCAGCTTGTCCTAAATGTCCTCCATGTGCAAGAGACTCTGCTTAGTGCCACAAAAAAAGAACCATGTGTAAGATTCCATCCTTATTCCATGGAAATATGTGTTCCAGAAACTCCATTAAATCACGGCAGTCTGGAGGCCCAGGAGTCAGTTCAGTTCTTCAGGCTCAGCTTAGGGTTGAGTCCCTGTTCCTGGTGGCATTGCCTGACTATGTAGGGATACTGCAAACAGCTCCCACTGGTCACTTGCTACTCAAGGAGGTGTCCATCACCAAGGAACAAATGGTCCAGTTCAGGCAAAAGCTTCACAAGTATCCACTCTTAATTTTCAGGGTAGCTGCTACCTGGCATAAAGAATTATCTAGAAAAGGATCCAGGAAAACAGTGGGGTATCATTGGCATGGCAGCAGTGCTTCTGATAAGTTCACTTAGCAGTCTGAAACCCTAATACTGTCAGCCTGTGCTCACTATATGCGTGTGACAGCTGTTAAATATCCTGGTATTTACACATCACACTGCTGATGTATATCTACTGCTTTCAGCTGTCACCATTCCAATTGCCACCAGAGCCCCCTAGGTTCCTCAATTCAAGTGGTAACCCAGGCTCAACAGAGTGCACTAGATACTGTCCAGCTCCAGGGACAATAGCTGATTGGTCAGTGCCTAACAGACTATTAAGTATTTTTACAAGTCACCCATAAAGTCTACATTGTGTCTTAAAGTTGGATATCTTTGAGATTAAAGATTCAAATGATAAGATGTAAAATAAAGCCTCCCCCCCCCCCGAAAGATTTGGTGTCTTTGGAATAACAGCTGAAGCTGTCAGGGGACAGTTAAACATGGTTTTTTATGGGCAGCAAGAGCTGAGATTCTCAATGTTTCTTCCTGTGGCCCTCTAGGCTTCCAACATCGAAACCAAGCAGGAATGGATCAAGAACATTCGAGAAGTGATTCAGGAGAGGATCATTCATCTTAAAGGAGCTTTAAAGGAGCCAATCCAGCTCCCCAAAACACCAGCCAAACTGAGGAACAATAGTAAGAGGTAACCAGCACCTCTCCCCAAGCATTGGTGCCTCGTGTGCCCAAGGGAAGGTCAGGGTGACCCTTTGTTTCTAAGGGAAGTGTCCTCTCCTCCATACCACGAGCTCTGCCTGTGGTGAATTCTGTCATCTCTAAGCTTTTCACCAATGACTGCCCATTAATGTAGCTGGGGTTCTGTAAGCCCTCTTTGCCTAAGTGTGCTAGCAGAATGTGAAAAGAACTATAAGTTGAGTTACTTCCCCCAAGAAACTTCCACAACCATGCCTTGCACATGGTTGTGTTACATAAGAGCCTCTAGAATAATAAATGCTTTAAAATAGGGGACAGTGATGGCTCTCTATGGAGAAGGGGAAGACTTCTGGAAGAACAGTTTCTTAAGTGGGAAGGCCTCCACATTGGATGGTAGAGAAGTTTTGTGTAGCACAGAGGCAGGCTACGGTGTCAAGGATATCTCTGCAGCTCCTAAGGAGATTTTGTCGTTCACTCTCAATACAGTGACTTCAGACAGACTTATTTATTGAATGTGTCTGGACCCTTCTGAACCCTAGGTTCCTCAGAGTCAGTGGAGAGCTGGTGTCTCCTTCTCAAGTCACCATGTGACATGATCACTTCCAATGACTCTGTTGTAGGATGCTTAGAGAAAAGCATATACATTTTCACATATATCTTGAAGAAAAAAGTGTATTTATATAATATGTATGTAAGTCATATTCATATATATTATATATGTATCATATATATGTATATACATACATATATATGTGTATATATATATATATGTGTATATATATATATATATCATAGTGAGGTCCTGAGAATAGTGGTCACTGGTGGGCTCCACCCCAGTTCACTAATGGCACAAGTCAGAAGGCTAAGTTGACCTTTTGACCTCAACCAGGATAAGCAAAATGGTGAACTATTACAGAGCCATGGCATTGGAATGCTAGCACTGAGAGTGGGGTTAACCCAAAGAAGAGTATGACTGAAACATAGACACTTCCAAAGTGATGGGCAGGATCTGATCATTTCCCCACTGCTGTGGAGACCAATTATGGCTCTACTGAAAAAGCCCATTTGGGGGCTGTAGAGTTTGCTCAGTGGTTAAGAACACTAGTTGGTCTTCCAAAGGTCCTGAGTTCAATTCCCAGCAACCACATGATGGTTCACAACCATCTCCAATGCCCTCTTGTGGCCTGCAGGGATAAGTGCAGACAGAACACTATATACATAATAAATAACTCTTTAAAACGAAAAGAAAAAGAGCCCATCCTAATTTTATGTGCTTATGTCTAGACTCCAAGCTTATTTTAGCACTGGAGATAGACCCTGCTTCAGGGAGGTCCTACTTCAACAAGACATATAGAAAGGAAAATATTATAAAGAATGGATTATCCAGGATCACTCAAGAAGGAAACTTAGTTGAGGCTGATGAGGGTCACCCTGAAATCTGAAATAGAGTTGGAGGGTTTCTAGAACACATGTCTTAGAAATGTGTCCCAGCTTCTCTCTGTCCCCTACCTCTTTTCTTATCCTTCATGGAATGGAGAGAAACCTGACAGACTGTAGAGAACAGCCAGGCCATTAATTTGGCTTCCAGAATGTAGCAGCAGAGTTTATGGAGGAGTATACTGGCTTTCAGGGAGGTTGGAGGATGCCACCCACACTCCTGGATCAGCCCTTCTAGCTCCCGGAACTGGCTTCATCTGGAATGGACCAGAAGGGTCCATAATAGGCCAAAACAGCAGGAAGTAGAAAGTACAGCCAGATCCCAACCATCTACCGATGGGGGAGGGAGAAATGGCTCAGACCATCCAAAACAACAGATGATCTGAAAGTTCTTTATTTTGGGTTTGAAATGCGTCACGTAATTTCTTTTCACAGCAGACTTTGCCTTCCTACAAATGTGTGGCTTATGTTATTAAAATAAGTTGGCATTTTCCAAGCCCACAGTGGTGGTAAAAATGCAGTCAACGTAGAAATGTTCTGCATGGGAGAAACTTCTTTTTTTCAGAAGGATGGCATATGCGCACATATGCATATACATGGGCACACTCATGCACACACATGTTTCTATATACTCACAGGTAATTGTTCCAACTCTGTGAGAGGGAGTCATTACATATGGCACCCTGCTCATGGGATGGATTCTCCAGCATCATTAACCCCTTCTTTCGAGGCTTTTACCCCTCTTTAAGCAGCATGGAGTGGGGGTAACTTTTGTGAAAATGTCCATGGGAATACCTGTGGTTTCCTCTGCTAAGTCCTTTAACCTTGGCCTAATCTCCCAAGTTTTCCCTAACACAGACTAGTCAGCGATTCCCAGGCAACCATCCCCTCCAAGGCTTGACTCTGAGTTCAGCCCAGAGTCAGCACACAGTCATAAGGCAGCTATGCATTGCTAGGGTCCAGGAAGGGGGTCTAGCACCATCACAGCACCAGGGAACAGAGCCGGCTCAAATCTGCTATAGACAATGCTGCTCCCACTTTGAAGAAAGAGACTTTCCCTTCTGCATTGATGAGAACTCATCACAAATAGGAATGAAATCAGTAAGACCCACCAGAAAGAAGACCACAAATGCCCACTCCACGTACATGAGCCAAGCATCCATCTGGACTTGGCCAGAGATAATCTTCCCTTGAGGAAATAACCCAACCCATTTTTTTCCAGCAAAAGAAATGAAAAATTCATCTTAAGTTTCATGACACAAGCCTATATAGTCTCACCTGCTTGGGAGGCTGAGGCAGGGGGCTTGCTTAGACCTGGGAACTTGAGTCAGCATCTCAGACAAAAAAAAAAAAAGGGGGAGAAAGAGTATCTTATCCATTGTTTTCTTTTCCTACTTCAGCAGCAAGCCAACCCCCATCCTAGTATAACATGCAGAACCCTGAACTCTGTGGCTACTGAAAGTAGAACCTGTTAGCTGACTAGAAGCCCGGGTTCTAAGTAAGACAGATCCTCCTACTGCCTGTATTAGACTCAATCCTAGTTTTTGTTATTGTTTTTAATGCCCCATCTAGAGTATGGGCTGGAAGGGACTTAGGGCATGCATCCTGCTGTGTGCTCTGTGTAGTGATGATGTGCTTAAATGAATGAACTTTCCCAGATCACACAGGCTGTACCCATTACAGGATAACGTTAGACAATCCCTGCTAGGAATATTCAGGCACCACTTTGCAGACCCAGCTGGGAAAGCCTTGTGTGCTCGAAACCCACAGTGGCTCCCCCCACCCCCACCCCTCTTTCTTTTCTCTCTCATCCTGCAGGGAGGGAGTAGAGGATGGTGACAGTCAGGGGGATGGGAGCAGCCAGCCAGACACCATATCCATTGCCTCCAGGACCTCTCAGAACACAGTGGACAGTGACAAGGTAAGACAGAGTCCCAACCTCCCTTCCCTCTACCCAAACTTGTGGTTGATTTAACCATTCCTGGAGAATTGTGCTCAAAATTCCTTCCACTCCGGAGTCAAGCAGCAGGAGCCAGCTGTGCCATGCCACCAAAAGGGAAGGGAAGGGCTGGGCTGGGAGAGTCATGTAGTGTGAAAAGGCGAACCGTGAGAGAGGTGGGGTGTCTGATCCCTCTGAAACACCTCGCTGGGCTGCTGGACTGCTGCATCAGGACATTGTACCTCAGAGAGGCTGATGTTGGAATTGTGCCCCAAGACTCCAGTAGCTGTGGCTAGTTCATATTTACAATGGTTTGATTGAGGCATATTTTAAAATTAGACCAGTACTTTGAGAAATAGCTACTTGGACACTACTCAATAGGAGCCTTTGACCCAAAAGGACTCTAGTGGGTAAATGATACCCTTCCTTCCCTGGCCACATACCTGGGGCTCAGTTCCTGAGAGATTATGGGCAGAGGGACCAGCAAGTGGTCTACGAAGAACAGAATCCTGATCACTGGACTCCTACACTTTGGAGCTAGCAAACAGCAACAGGAGCTCTGAGGGGAATGCAGGAAAGACACTGTCCCCATGTATCAACAGCTCAAGCTGCCTGTAGAAAGCAATTGTTGGGCTCTGTAGCAGAGAAAGGAGGGGTCCCAGGGCCCGGCCCATTCACATTAACCTGCCCACAGCCCAAAGCATGAGGTGATCTATCCTATCTGTAATGTTTCTGGTGAAGTAAGACTTTTCCAAACATGGCTTGGCCTTAGTTCCTCCAGACCTGGTCCTTCAGGCTGCCCTTCAGCCTCAAGCAATAGGCTATGTCCATACTTCCATTTTAGTTGTCTAAGTTATGGGTACTTTTCTGCATTTATTAGTTTTTCTTTTTCCTTACTGGGAAAAAAAAGCCACTGAGAGCTAAGTGTGGGGACTGTGTCCTAACCCTGCTGAGATAATGGTACCACATCACCCTAACCACATTTTATTAGAGGAGTGCTCAAGGACATTCGAGGTTAATTCCATTTGGCAGGTGCTGTCATGTTTTAAAGCCATTTTCACTAGCAGAGTAAATGGGACATTTGAGGTTTTTTTTCTACTTATAAAAACACAAAGGAAACTATTTCTGTGTTTTCCTGCTCCTCTGGTCTGTTGTCTAACCATATAACTAGACTGTCCTATGAATAAAAGTGTTTTATTTTGAAGCAGTTCCCGGTTGGTAAGTCAGAGGTGATATTGCCCATGATCAGATATAGACTTCTAGATTTGTTGTTCGAGGTAAACCCCTCACAGCTGCTCACCCACCTCCCGGATCCTGACACAGACAGAAACCCCTGTGCCGGAGCCATTTGTCTATTTCTTTTCTTGCTGGCAAGGTAAATGAGGCTAAACTGCACCTTTGACAGCAGGCCTTTACTATAAATGAGGGATGCTAATACTAAGTAAAACTGAGGGTCCTCAGAGTGACTCACCAAAGGAACTTTTAGTGATCAGTGTTAAAGCAAGCACTAGGTCAGACCAGATCAGTGTCACGTTTCCCTCATTCTAGAAGCCAGAGGACTGAACTCTCAGTGCTGAGTTAATCCAGAAGTATGTTCTTTCTACACATGCCACACACAGACCAGACACATATTCCTGTCAAAGCACCTGCCGTGTGCCCAACCGTGTGCTGGATACTGTGGAGAGACGTGCTCTGTCTGCGTGAATCCCATCCGTGCAGTTTCTTGTTTCCTGTTGTCTCTATAGCCAGGCCATTGGTCCCCGGTGAGGACATGGGCTGTGTCTGTCTGTCCCACTGCTGTACTCCTGGCATGCAGCGTATGTCAAGGCTCAGGGGTTATTTGTGAAATCAATGAATATAGATGTACACACTGTTAGGTCTCAGGGAATTGAGGATTAAGAGGACACTAAAAATGTTTTTCCAAAAGCACCCAAATATACAAACATCCTATTTATTTAAAACACTGAAGAATTGTAGGTTTGCACAGAAAGCTTAGTAAGCTGGACTACTTGTCCTCTTGGGATCATCAGTCCCCAGCCACCTTCTCTGGCCCTAGGAGGTGGGAATAAGGTGAGGAGATGACCACTTCTGCTCCATATACGAAGCCTAGAAAAACCACTTTCAGACAAAGATAGTAATAGTCTGTTGATGACTACACACCATCCTTTAAAATTATCTCACCCTACTCCCAGCCCAGCAGTGAGGACAAGGCAGCCATGCGACCCTGTGGCCTGCTTCCCCCTCCAGCAGGGGAACCCTCCATTGATACCTTGAATTCATAGGTGTTATCAAGAGTCCAGTTCCTTCCACCTCTCCTAGGTGACCAGAGAAGCCCGGTTTTCAGGTAACGAGATAAAAGACCTGGACTGACGCAGGCAAACTGGTCATAGTCAACAGAAGGGTGAATGACGATGGCCTTAGGGAGAGGTCAGGGTAGAGACACCTCACAGAAACCAATCGTTCCAGCAGAGGACTTTCTTCAGCGTGCCAGATCTTCTTCCTCAAATGCAAGGCGCTATTGTCAGGCTGAAGGGCAGCCTACTTAGGGCTGAGGTATCCCTAGTCGCCTGTTGTGCTTATATGCCCGTAGTTTGACAGACAGTGTTTGAACACAGCTGGATGAATCCGACACCATTCTCTCACCTTGCCCAGGCTATCACCCCTCAGTGTCCTCATCTATTAAATAGGGTAATGATGTCATCTCACATAGTCATTGGGAAGAATAAGTGGCATATATCTACCTGGTGGCAGTCTGACATTTGGTACAATAAGTAGCATATATCTACCTGGTGGTGGTCTGACATTTGGCACAATAAGTGGCATATATCTATCTGGTGGCAGTCTGACAATTGGCACAATAAGTGGCATATATCTATCTGGTGGCAGTCTGACAATTGGCACAATAAGTGGCATATATCTATCTGGTGGTGGTCTGACATTTGGTACAATAAGTGGCATATATCTATCTGATGGTGGTCTGACATTTGGTACAGTAAGTGACATATTACTGGTGGTGGTCTGACGTTTGGTACAAAAAGTGGCATATTACTGGTGGCGGTCTGACATTTGGTAAAAGCTAACTTTCAGTAGTGTGGTATGACTGTGACCCTTCAGCATCCTGGGAGGAGCCTCATGAGGTCCTGAGTCCTAAGATGAGGTGGCTTTTTAGTTTACCTCTTTGTAAACAGAGTGGCATTTCCCTCCCCTGTCCATGTTAGTCTCAAGACTCTTCAGGCATAGATATTTGCTGCTACCCTTGACTCATGGGTTTTTATTATTAGTGGATTATGATCTACTTTTGTCTGACATTGAATGAACAAAGTTTACTACTTTTGAACAATGGCAGGCCCTTGGGCTGTAGGTATTTAGAGACACTCCCCATATCATTTTTCTAGTCTTTGAAGGTTATATTAGAAGTCTGGTTTCTCCAGCTGTTGACTATATTAATACATTCCCAGATCATTCCATTTCCTGGCTACCTTCCTCTGGATTGCCTTCAGAGTGTAAATTCTATATAAAATAGAGTATTTAGAAGGTAGGCAGCTTGCACATGGGATCTGACTGTGAACACATTCCCTAGGGTCACTGCATTCAGAATGTCCCCTAAAATGGTCATGGTGTCTAGTGGAGTGTTACTCATACAATCTCCATGCCTTTTTCATGGACAGACTGAGTGACTTAGAAAACTGAGTATAGGACAGCTTTGTGTACACTCGATTCTCTGGTCTAAACCCATCCCTTTGTTCTAGCATGTTCTGAATATAAAGAACTCTATTCATTATGTTAGCTACACCTCTGGGAAAAACCTTCTGTTTCTTCCTCCATGTTCTTGCTCTTAATAAGAAAGACCAGTGTGCAGCCTCCTTGCTCACCTGCCACATGGAAATCCCTCGTCTAGCTCCTCTTTACAACCTTAAGAGATGGAAATTTTATCTCTTTTCCCTGTGGCAGAGGAACTGAGACTGTTGGCTTAAGCTGTAAGACTCCCCCTTAGTGAGAGCACAGTTCATAATTCATAATTCTGCATTAAACCTTTGCAAAGCCGAGCTGAGCACCTCAGTAGATAATTCCCACTAATAGCTCTCCCAGACTTGCTTTTGTTTGATTCTCAAATGGATCTACATAATTAGGTTTTCCACAGGCCTACATTACCACAAAAAGTTGTTGGTATTTCTTCAAATTAGTGCTTACTTCGTCCCTCAGTGGGCCAAACCTGTTCTATCTAGGAATATGCTAGTGCTGCTCTGAGCAGGACATCCCATCCCCGCGCCCCTCACCTTGAGTTCTGGGGCTTTGCTGCCACACATCAATTATCTAGATCCACAGAATTCTAGCCAAGGAAGGCAGAGATGAGGTGTCAGTGAACAAGAGTCTTCTCTAATGTGATGGATGCCTGCCAGACGATTGCCAGCTGGTGATAGAAACACAGACATCTGCAGTATGATGAACCTGGCGCACGCATTCAGGGCAGGCATGGTGGGTGTAGCCAATAAACATTTATTGAATTAAGCATCAGAGATCCATCCTAGGGGAGACACCCTCTATGCAAAAAGCACTGTTAGCCTCTGATGTGTCCACATTAGCTGAAGAGAGAGAAATTGGAATGAGATTGAATGGTGGGTACTGTCCTCTATTAAAAAATATAGTAATAATAGGTAAAAAGAACACTTCTGAAACATCTCATAATTAGTGTGGGATTTGAATGCAGAACTTAAGTAGTGAGCTGGTGTGAGCCAAGATACAGGGTAGACCAGGGATGCTGGTGTGATGCAGGGGATGGGGAGATATGAGGGAAGAATGGAGGTTTGAGGTGCTGACTCAATGGTGTTAACTCCGAATTATCAATTCAATGTGGTGAGTTATGACCAGTTCTGACTTAAGGATTGGGAAGAAAGAGTAGCATCTCCATGTTCTGATGAGAGCATCAGAGATAAATACTTTGTTTATCTTCATCAGATGTGAAACTTATTCTGGATGGATAAGGGATGAATTGCTTAGGGGAAAAGGGAATCACTTCAGTTAAATAGTTCACGAATGGAAAAGCAGTAAATAGTCTTGTAGAAGATAGATGGAGAAAGAATATCTCAAAGAATGCACCCTAAGTCCAACTCCTCACTTGTGGGGTCTTAACTGAGAATCCCGTGTATATGGTCTACTGAAGGTACACAAGGCACAAAAGCATATGGTTCACATAGGGTTAAGCTCAGTCTAAATTCTCTTTAAGCTCCACACAGGAACGGCCGACTGTGCATCGCCTGAGACAAAGGCCTTGGTCTTTCCTGTCAGATATGAGCTTTGAGCAGTCAGTGGTACAAGAGCTGTGGCTGCAAAGCCAAGAAAAGAGATCTAGGTATGGTTCAGTAACATCTACTGCAGGAGCATGTGTTTGGGTAGCAAGGGGATGGGTCCTAAGAACAGGCCTAGACTCCATTTTGACTTGCTCATGACCTTTGGTGGTCACGATATATCACAATTCTTCACAGAGAATAGTGACTGTCATTCCCAGAGTTCTGAAGGACCAGATGAGATCATGTCTGAAATGTGTGTGGGACTCAGAGCTCCCAGGGCCCAGGGGAGGTCTCCTTTTCAGATACCCAGGACAGGAAAATAAGCAACATTTTCCCTGAAGTTTGAAGAGGCCAAATGCCTGGCAGTATGGATACTGTGCTATGTGAGACTAATCCCACATAATGTGTTTTACTTGAGAAATTCTTAAAAGCCATCACGAGGACCACCCAAGTTGGGTTTGAGACATGTGGTCATGCTAGGTATCCGGGCCAGCTATGTGCACCACCTGCTGTCCACCAGCCCATAAGGACTTCTAGGGTCCCAAGCAACCCTGGGAGGAATGAGCTATGGCTCTTCCATTACTCAGTCTTTGGAGTCAGTGGGCCTGACGATCCACAAAATATCCCTAGATAGAGATGGTGATGCTGCCTCCCATTCCATAGTGAAACGCTTCCAACCCTTAAAAGAGATACCTGGGAAGAGTATGCAATCATACCTCCACCTACAAGGCTGGGAGTGGATGTATTGGATCTTGAACCGTGAAAGCAATGTAGTCTTGATTCTCTGGCGCTCACACCCCCAGCCTCAGCACGTTACATTATAATCACAGTATAAACCTCAAATAAACAGATTCTGATTCTCCTCCATATCTTAGTCCTTCCTCATAACACCACTTTCACTTTACAATTTCAAGCCCCAACTGCGGTTTTTTAATTTAACTATTTTGTGTTATTTAATGTTGTCTTATATTGGAATTAGACTTGGAACTCCTATTTTTCCCAGACGGTTTTCTTGCTGCTCTTTTCCACGGTACTCAGGTAGCTGGAGGAGAGGATCAGGTAGAGGAGTTCAGAACCTTCTGAACACCTGCAGCCCCACCTCTCCGTGCTCTGTCACCTCCTGAAAGTGCAGCTCCCTGCTATCAGTGATGTTTGTCATAGCATCGATTTGGCAGAGTGTGAGGACTTTGTCACAGGCTCTCTCTCTAAGAAATTTCTTGTATAGATGAGTAGTCCAGTCCGGCAAAATCTACCAGGTGACAGGAATGAGCTTCCCCTGCCTAGGGACACAGGACAAAACCTCTTCTCCTAACATTATTTTAATTAATAAGTCTCACTAGTATTCCACCATTTAATTCTCCCCCCCCCCCCGGTGAAACCCATTATCAAAACTGTCAATCATCTGAAAAGTCAGTGTCATGAAAGGTAGGGGCTGGTGAGGACTTTGTTGAGTCCAGGTAGGTAACTAGAAACCCTGCTGAGGTCAGAACCTTCGGCCGCACAAACTATCTTTGTTCCATGTGGTAGTATGGTGTGGGTGTCCTCATTGCAGGACTGGGGAAAGCAGAAAGGTGATTTCCCGATGGTTAGTTAGAGCTGCATGTAAGGACTGTAGGTGTTATGCAGGGCCTTATCTCATTCAGGGTGAGCCTGAAATTTGGAATCTGAAATTTAGAGAAGAGCCCCTGGAGGGGGTGGGGCAGGTCTTAAATCCCAGCACTCAGGAGACAGAGGCAGGCGGGTCTCTGAGTTTGAGGCTAGCCTGGTCCACAGGCGAGTTCCAAGACAGCCAGGGTACATGGTAAACCCTGTCCTAAAGGGGAAAAAAGGGGGTAAGGGAGAAAAACAAGGAAATTTAGAGAAGTCCCAGAAATCACCAAGGCTTCGATCATCAATCAGCACCCTTCGCTGTTGAAAAGTAACCAAGTGACTTATTCAGAGTCACAAAGCCAGTTAACAACCATCCTAATATTCAAACCCAAATCACCCAAGTTAAAACAGTCCTTTTGTTGATCTGCAGAAAACAAACTCCACCGCTGCCCCCCTCTTAAGCTGATTCTGCCTCACCCACCCCCATAGGCCACTGAGTCCACAGCAACCCTGAGTAAGTCACAGTATGGTGCTGTTGTCCATACTGTGGCTCTGGGCTGGCATGTGAGTAGCATGCTTATCACAGACTCTGATACACCAAATACTGATGACTCACATTGTGGCCTTGGTGGGGGTGTGATTCTGCACCAGAGTCTTTCTGCCTCCCAAGAAGATTCCTGTCCAGCCCTGAGTGCTGGGATGCAATAAGCCTGATCCCTATCTTGGAGCTGCCCGGGAGGAACAAGTTTCCAGAACCAACTCAACCTGCTGTAGTTCTGCACCAAGGGAAATTCTATTTCACTGTTAACATTTTGGTGCAAGGCGAAAGCAAATTTGAAAACAAGCCACAATGTTCAAGTGGAGTAACTGGCGACAGACCAGGGCAAACAAGACCCAAGTGAGTACGCCTCCAGCCCCACATGCTGTGCTGGGGACAGGGAAGTGGACAGATGGACAGGTGGGCACAGCTGGGAGGTCAGAGTTGGAGAGTGAAGTGACAGCTTTCAGAGCAAGGGTGGTCCTGGAGGACTCCAGAGTCCTATCAGCATGAGAAGTATGGTGCATTTATAAAGAAAAAAAGAAGGAAGGAAGGAAGGAAGGAAGGAAGGAAGGAAGGAAGGAAGGAAGGAAGGAGAAAGGAAGGAAGGAAGGAGAAAGGAAGGAAGGAGAAAGGAAGGAAGGAGAGAGGAAGGAAAAAGGGAGGAAGGGAAGAAGGAGGGAGGGAGGGAAGAAGAGAAGGCTGATTTTGCTTACTGGGTGGGTGGAGCAAACTAAGGGAAACCTGCTTGCTCTCCTGAGCTCCTGGTTAAACAGCAGTGGCTTTGGAATTGTGGTGCCTACAGTGAGCTCTTTTGACAGGTGTGATCATTAGCCCTTTGGAAACCTCAAGCAGAAACTTTGTACGGGGATTCCATGTAGTGCAGGGCAGACAGCGCAGACTGACTCTGGTTTGAAGGCGTGGCTTTGTGGAAACTGATGTTCCCCATCCGAATGTGCCGTGGTGAAGAAACACAGCCCATGGTACCTGTTGCCATAATATAGCATTCTGCGGGAAAGCCTTCTGGACTGGCTTTCCACCATGACCCTAATTCTTGACCTTGAACTCCGGTTGAACTCCGGTTGCCTGGGTTTCCCTCTCTGGCAGCTGAATGCTACTGTTAGCTTCTACAACCTGTCTGTCATGACCACTGTGAGGGAGGAAGCAGATTTCTATGGATAGCATTGGAGGAGGTCATGGGATCATTGTTGCTGGAAAGTATGATTGCCAAGAACAAGAAACTGATCAGAAGTACCGTTTGGTAGATTTTCCCAAGGGGCCACAGTAAGGACATAATTCTTACCTTGGGATATTTCCCAGGAGCAACAGACAATAGGTGTCTCTATGAGGGACAGCCACCTCTGCTTTGATGGCTCTCTTATGAGAGGCAATGCTCTAAGTAGTTACAGGACTATATGGATCAGTCCCTAGACAGTATCCACCCTTCTTCACTGCCCTGCTGCACACGAATGTGATCCTGTTTATGCTGCAGCAGCCATTTCCCTGTCACGGGATGGTTAGATCTCTGTCACCTTCTTTGTAGAGATTTAATACTGAGTCTTATGAGGCTCAAGAAGTCCAAAGACTCTTTTCACAATACTGCCTTTGGTTCTGTTTGGGTTTTTTGTTTGTTTGTTTGTTTGTTTGTTTGTTTTTGTTTTTGCTTTTGTTTTTCTGAGACAGGATTTCTCTGTGTTACAGCTTTGGCTGTCCTGGAACTCATTCTGTAGAGCAGGTTTGCCTCAGACTTACAGACTCCACCTGACTCTGCTTCCCACGTGCTGAGATTAAAGGCGTGTGCCACCACCACCCCCATGCCCCAGTTTGTTTGGAACTGTTAACCCAGATAGATGACTAGAGCTTCCAGAGGGTTCTTCCCATTAGGACCTGCTGATCCAAGCTCTTGCCTCCATTGCTATCTGCCATACCCATCTGAACTTTGTGATCTGCTGATTGTAAACAGAAGCAAACTAAAGGAGTAGGTAGCCTTCTCTAATCCCTGGCTCCTTCAAGGTAGCATCCTCTCTGCTGCATGAGTGGTTTTAGAAAGTTCTTTGTTTTTCTGATAGTTGCACACGAGGAGCAGGTTGGCTTAGCAACAGAAGAAAATTCTTTTCCTCAAGATTCTGAGGTATGCTATCTTTTTATCTGGTTGATTAATTCATCAGCTATTTGTTGAGCTCCTACCATGTACCTTGCACTCTTCTAGACACAGAAGATAAGGCTATAAATAAAACACGTGCACACCACTTGGAGCCAGGTGTGGTCAGTTTAAGTTAGGAATTGTAAAAAGATCAAGTCCACAGAGAGGGGGAACAGGAAGTGTGTTGCACTTCGGATGGTGAAATCTGAACTCCGTCGTGTCCACCGTGTCATCTCTCTACTAGTAAGAACAGTGAGTCTTTTTCTCACCCCTTGACTTCCTTGACAACTCCCAAAATGAAATGTTTGCGGGGTATGTTCTCAACATTTTACTTTAGAGCAAACTGGCTGGCTGGAAGTCCAAATCAGTCAACTTGCTGTTTGGAGGACAGGCTTCTGGGGAAATTCCCACATTTTAACACAGGACCACACAGAAGGTCAGTGTGGGGGAGAACAGACAACTTTGTCAAATCTGTTAGCACACTAAATTCACTTTTTAAAAATATTCAATGGATTTGTTCTATACAGGACAGTCTCTTTCCTTGCCTGGAGCCTAGAGTTCATCCCCAACTGTCCTGCATGTGACAATAGGCGGCAGCTGTGCAGGGTCATGTGCATTCCTCAAATGAGACAACTGTACTGACAGTTTTTACTTGATTCTATGGAAATCATTGAAGACATTGCCCTGATGAATGTGTCTGTTGAGATATGATTCATTCACACCAGGACAATGCTGCTTTGAAGGACAAATTTAGCATGGGAGCTGGGAAGATTCTGACACTAAAAGTCAAATTTATCCTTGCCTTGACGATCATCTTCCTTTCTATTCTTCGTTGTATCCATTTTGAGCCCAAAATATTAATTCTAATCCTGGAAAATATGTCAAAGAGCAGTGCTTCTGAAATGTTTGTATCCAAAAAAGTATTTTATTTTGATATAGAATAAGACTTTTAAAAAACACACAGAAATTATGGAGAAGTTTCCCACAGCATCTCTACCCAAACCGTTTTATATTTCTTCTTGTCCAGCTAACCAACCTGTTTTCTTTAATGGGATACACTCTGGGACTTTTACATGAATTATTGAGGCATTAGTGCACTTGTAGTACAAAATGTACATATTCTTCCAGAGGCCTGCCTTTAAAATAGAAAACCTTATAGATTTATTTATTCTTTCTTTAAAAAACAACAACAAAAACTTTTGGGCTCAGTGGGTAGCCCAAAACCTAGATACAATCCCTAGAACCCACTTGGTAGGAGAGAAAGAATGGGCTCCTGCAAGTTACCCTCTGACCTCCATATGAATGCTATGTCACAGACATGCATAAATAAATGTTTAAAAACAACTTGAAAAAAAACAGAGGTAGCACATAGTAAGTACTGGTTTATGTCTGCAAAACCTTTTCACAGCAGGACATGAGATTGCTTCCTTTTTGATGGTGGCACACCCACAATGTATTTAACTTGTCTTCTATTGATGGGAATGCAGGATGTTTCCAATCTGCTGCCATTGCTAATGAGGTTGTAACTAATAACCTTGTGTTGATATCATTTTTAATATCCATGAATATATTAACAAGTTACTTCCCTAGAAGTAGAATTACTGCATCAAAGGAAATATGCATTTTAAGTTTTGATAGGGGTGTAAAATAGCTCTGTCTAGCTGTTACGTGGATCCATACTCCCCAGTTGTGCATTTGAGTACTGGTTTTCTCACAGAGTTGCAATCTGTCATCAAGATCATATTCTCCAATCGATCAGATACTTTAAAATAATCTTTATTCATTTTGCTCTTTCAGCTTATTTAGCTGCTAATGTTGCGCCTATTTATTTTTCTATTATTTTTTATTGAAATGTATAATATTGCACCTATGTAAGTACCACATGAGAGTTATGGGCTTCTCTGAATAACTATTATTTATAAACTTATTTTCAAAAGATACATTCCTAATTACAAACGTCTGATTTATAGTAGACTTTAAAATGTTTCCAAATGTGAAATATGTGTATTAACATGCACAACACAACTGACGGTGTTAGTGGATAAGTTAAAGTAAGCAGATATCACCCACGTAGATGGCAAACTTGAACACCACCCATTTCCCAGAATCCCCCAAGTGCTCTCCTGGACACAGCCCTCACATTCATAGTGCTCTTAATTTATAGCCTCCACTCCTTTATAAATGCCCCTTAGTACAGTTTCAATGTGACTAGTGATGCAGTTTTTTGACTAGAATCAGACCCTGTATTCTTTTCTGTTTTAATTTTTTCACTTTAATTTTTTCCCATTGTTTTATGGGATCCATCCATGCTGATGTGTAGAGTTGCTCGTTCATTTTTATTGTTGTGTAGTATTCTGTCATGTGAGTATACTAAACCTTATCCATTCTTTGCACAGGATGTTGAGTATGATATATATATATACATATATATATATATTATATCGGGATGCATATTTCAGCTTTTCTAATGTGTCAAACTAGGTGGTAGGTTGTGCAAGTGTCTCTCGAGCCAAATTATAATCCTACCACTGTGCAAAGGACTCTCGATTGTTCTGCTTTCTCAGCTTGTGGTCTGCTGGGCTGTAGTAACCCCACCTTCTGATGTTGTGTTTCTCTGATTCCTCATAGGACTGCACATTTTTGTACATCTCCTTGGGCCTTGAATTTCCTCCTTTCCAAGGTCTATGTGGTTATAATGTAGTTACAAATGTAAATATCTGTTCTTAGTATGTGGCTTGTCTTCCTAGTCTCTGTTTTGCACTCATAAGTTAGAGTGTTATGGGATATGACAAAAAGCATTTTGTACATTTAGTATTTCAAAGTAGCTTACCATATTGTATCCACAGAAGAATGAGGACTTAACACATGCTACAGGTTTCTGTCAGCCTCAAAGTTCTGAAGAATAAGAGCTAGTAAAGTATTTAAAATGCAATCATGTTATACTTTGCATTACTATAGCACAGTAGACAGGTAGTAGAGTTAAAGCAATGAAAGATTATAGGGAAAGATGATAGATACTATGAGTTTGTCACCTAGCTGTCCAACAAACAGACCCAAGATATGGGAAGGAAGTCTGTGCATGACAAAAATAAACATCTGTACCCACAACATGCCTCTTAAATGGCAGTTTCATAGACAGCCTTTTGATTTCTATCTTCAGTTCCTTGACATAGACGGGGACTGAGTTACTTCTGTATGTTGTTACAAAGGCCAAGCAATTGGCATCAAGGAGAATACTGAGAAGCCAGAGCTGGCAGAGGAATTCATTCCAACACTGTCGTCTGCTGTTTGGTTTGGTGCCTGTCACTTTCAGGAATTACATAAGAGACCGTGAGGTCACGTGATTGGTTTCTCCACCAGACTTTAAGGCCTTGAGGACGAAATAGTGTTTGTCTCATTCCCCCACTGTATTAGCAAATCTTAACAGTACTAACTCCCAGAAGGCTCTTGATAAACACTCCTTAGATAAACAATGGAGAGTGGACATATGAATACCAAGTGATGTGTTTGACTTTGTGGCAGAGTCCTAACATGAAAGCTTCTGATGTGGGTGGGGTCAAAGATGGTTCCACATTTGACTTTCCTAACTAGGGAGCAGTGAGGATGGTGGGAATGGGAAGAAGGGCATTCCACGAAGGAAAACGTAGGCTAGCTTGGGCATGGAGAGTAAGTTTGCTTGATTGAAGCCTATGTGTGGAGCAGAGGGAAATAAATGATAGGTCCGGGAGATCATAGCAAGTGCTAGACACCATTTATTTAGAGTTTTCTGAGCATTCTCCAAAGCGACATTGATCTTTTAGTATAGTGGCTACAGCATTGCTTTTATCTTCATGGGACTCTGCAGGAGTCCACTGTTAACCCAGCACCCTCATTGGCTCTCTCGTTTGCACTCAGTTCAGTGTTGAGCTCATCACCTCCCCTTCCTCATATTGTCAACTGCCTCCTTTCCCCCTGCCATATAGCACACGTCACTTCACGCTCTGACAAACTGCAGTTGGAGTTCTCTGTTCCTGATTCTTCTTAACTCTCCCACCTTCCTTCGTATTTTTGTTACTTCACTTCTAACTCCCATCACAGAAAATCTGAACCCATGTCTCTGAAATGACATCACTGTGGTAGTGTTTTGGTAGTCATCATCTACCACATTTTTCTGAGTACCTACTATGTAGTGTGTACCTCTCCAAGATGGAGGTGCAGTGGTAAGACGGACATTCTGACCCCATAAACACCGCACTCGGCTAAAGACGGAGAAAAAAAGTATACAGTCAGAGGAGTCACAGTGTACATGCGCACTGCTAGATTTGTGTGACTTGAGGTTTTGCCCTTCCTTAGTCTCTGCACCAGACAATTCTCTCCTTTTCTTCAACCTAGTTAACTAGAGTGACTTCTGTATTTGGGGCAGAAGCAGCGTCGTTTCCCCAGGCCCCCAGGTTTGGTACTGTCAGTGTGTTTTTGGCCCAATCTGATAGCCAGTGTGCTGTCCAATCCTGTGGGTGTCTTGCAGCCACTGTGGAAGGTCTGTCCTTGAGCCTGGCTTCACATCATTGTGTAATTTAGAAAGTTGTCCCTGGGTGTGTCAAGAACAGATGCATGCCTCTGAACCGTTGCAGCATCCCCTAAGACCTTATATTCCCCAACAGTTCCAACCCTTACCTCCTGCCCTGCCCATCCCCTGCTCCCCTCATTGTCTGCAGACCTCTCCTGTATATGCAATCATCTTCGCTCATTTTTTTGACTTGTGTCTTTTGTCTACCAATCTATATACTGTCTTGCTATACCTTCAAGTTTATTTCCTGTCCCCTTCATTATTGGACTGCTTCCCTCAGACTCTATGACAGTAGCTCCCTCCTCCATTCACTGCCAAGTTTTTATCTCACCTGTTCAATCACCAGGTCCATGAAGATAGGGTTCATCACTGATACCTAGTGTTATTTCTAGTACACAGGGGTGAGGAAGGCATCTGCAGGAAGTGCTCAAAAAGCTTGGTGTGTGTATCTTCTACTTGTCTGCATTTATAAATCAGTGTGTTTTCAAACCTATTTTCCATATGCTAAGAGGCATTTTCTGTGTGGTTTGGGACAAGGTTTTTGCTGATTTCCCCTGGTCATTGGGTCTCTGACATTACACAATAGTGAGTGGTGACTGTGGCCAGCACATTTAAAGAGCCACCAGAGCTGAGGCCTGGAGTTGTTTTTCTCTCCCGTCTGTTTTGAGTCCTCTTTTCCCTTAATAAGAAAGACTAACTTGCTGATAAATACAAAGGGGACCATGTACATGTACATATGTGTGTTTTTGTGCTTATATGTCCATATACACATATATGTGTCTATATATACACATGTATACATATATGTATATATGAAGGAAATACACAAAAATATAAATTATGGTTATTTCTGGTAGCTAGCTTTTTATACTTCTCTACAATGAGACATAGTACTTTTATTAACAACAACAAAATCCCTAATAAGCATTTTTTAAAGGATAGGAAGAGCTAAGATTATTAACTAGATGCTGGAGTTTGTCCTCTATGTGCACACAGGATGCCTGGTGGGAAAAGGAGGTTTGGGCCTCTCATCAGCATCTCAAGGTTTGGAAAAAAAAAAGTGGCCAGAGAGTGAACTTAGCACATGGGTCAAATTAGGAGCAGAGGAACTGCCAACTTTGGACGTAAAGGTCCAGAGCCTTGGACTGTGCTAGGAAGGAAGAGGGAAAATCCAGGGTCAGGGTAAGAGCGACCTAATGGCTTCCCCATTAAGCTCCACTATGTAGAGATGAGAGGGACAGGTAAGGAGGATCCTGAAACACAAAAGCATGAGGACAGACTTCACCCAAAGATAATCCCTGGAAAGAGAGGAAGCCCCACTCAAGCTTGGTTTTAGTCCCTGGTGGTTGGGAAGGAAGTGTTTCCAGAGCAACTCCAGGTGGTGCAGAAGGCTCCTTGTAGAGGCCACTTTCGTGACATCAGAGTTTCTGAGAGGAAGGAATTGGTCTTGAGGTCAAGGACCTTCCACACACAATCCCTTCTCTCCTCAGCTACAGTCAAGGGCAGAGGGAAAGGTTTCTGATAAACTTGAAACCATAAAGTTACATGGAGCAAACAGTTCCAAGGATATCGCCCACACTGTCCAGGTTCAGACTTCAATCAAAGCATTCCCTGATGGCAGGGAGACATGGGAAAAGCAAAGGTGGAGAGCTTGGACACTGCTGGCAGTGGCAAGCTTCCTTCTGGAAGGGACACCTGGTCTGTCCCTGGTGAGGTGCCTCAAGCTTGGACCTACCTGTGCTGCCCAGTCAGTCACCCCACACCTCCATCCCTTGCTTGTCTCCTGCCTGCAGGGTGTGAGATGGAGTACCCTGAGGTCAGTGTGCAGTAAATGTACCTTAGATCCCAGAAGCCCTTAAAGCAGGGTAGTGTGCATGCAGGAGCAGAGCAAGAAGCTGTGAAAATCAACCCTTGAGAAGGGTTTGATCTAACCATATGATTTGTGGTACTGATGTTTTCTCTGAGCACACTTTCAACACCCCGTCCCTGCCCACCACTGTGTGTCTCAGATTTTAACCCTGATGACAACAGCAAAGTGAATTTCCAGTCTGGGTTCTGGTTTGAAACTTGAGGTGGGAAAAAAATACTTTTGCAGACCAGTTATGATATTTACAGAGCTTCCTGAGCCAAATGGAAGAATACAGACAGAGCACACATAGTCCCTACTCAAGGCAAAATTCCTTTCCCCATCTAATGGGGTAGATGCCATCCTTCCCTCAAGGTCACTGATGTCACTGGGCAGGCAGGGAAAAGCACACAGGCTGTCTGTGAGAAAGGCAGCCCAGAGACTGACCACTGGCCCCCACCTTTGTGCCTAAGCCCCTAGCATGATGAACCTCCTGGTCCTCAAGGTACGTATCATTCTCCTCATTTTGCAGATGACAGATTTTACAGGGACATGTCACATGGGGAGTAAGTAGCTCACTCAGGGTCATGCAATCAGAAAGTATAGAGCTAAAGTCTGAATCTTTGTCCTCTATACACATGGCCTCCCATGTGCACAGACAAAGCCCAGTAAAGAAAACCACTGGCAAAATACACAAAGCAACATTTGTCCCAAATAGTATAAATATTATTATTTCCCCCTCCTGATGAACAGAACAGGACACACCTGTGTTCAAAAGCCAAGAATGCCCCATGTTTTGCATATTGTGTGTGCCATTTGCTCACTATCCCTGTGCCCAATAAGGCATGGATGGCATGACTCAGGGACAAGCAGAGGTTGATTATTATCTTAGCTACAAGACTGGCAATTGAGCCGCATCCCTGCCTCAAAGGCTTCTTAATCCATCAGGATGAAGCATTGGAAGCAACAGTCAGATAAGTTACAGAAGAGAACACCATTGGCAATTTGCAGTTAAGATTCACTTAACAGTCTGCTGCAAAATAGCTATGGTGGTTCTTATGAATGTGTATGAAGCTATCACCTAAATAAATATGTTCTTTGTCTGTGGCTGTTTTTATCTCACTGGATGTCTAGCCTTATCTCCTATGTACACAGTGACTGCAGAACATCTCAATATGCCTCAGGGAGATTTATTATGAGAGTCAAATATTAGAACATGTCTTACAGTATGTTAAGGGTGAGGTTTATTTGAAAGCAGCTGTACCTGGGTAGAGGGAGACAAGGGAATCTCAACATAATCCCTCTCCAAAAATGCTGAGCAAATCTGGTTGATAAAAGTCACAATCCTATAAAAAAAAAAAAAAGAGCCTCCCTGATTCTTACCCTTTATGGAAAATGCCAAAGATAAGCATTTATGGACACATACTGGAAGATGCCAAATATGGCCAGAATGTTGCCAGCTCAGTGTCCAGAAGATAAGCAGTTGCAGCGTAGGAAAGACCTTAGTTCTGAGGACACAGAGGACTCTTACAGGCACCAGGGGGATATTTTGAGACCCCAGCCTTGTACTGGTGCAAATATGAGAAAGAACACAGAAACCCAAAGGTGTGGGATAGCTCATAGGTATTTTTCCAATAGGAAAGATCAATAGCATTTTATTCCTCCACTTAAAACATTTTTCCCATTAGTCCTTCCATTAACTCAGATATTTTAAAAAGTCAGTTCAATAGGATCATGAATTGCTGTCATTTTAAAAATTAAGAGCTATGTAGCTGGGCATTTGGTACACGCTTGTGATCCCACCACTTGGGAAACTGAGGCAAGATTATGAATTTGGAGCCAGCCCGAGCTACATGGAGAGATCTTTTCTTACAACAACAAAATGTTAAAAGCCATGTATGTGTGTTGTTATTCTGTTGGCATGCCTATTGGGTATATCCACTCATGTCTTCCAGGACACACATGTGTATTTCTCAGGATTCCAAGAAAATAATGTACATGGGTTTTATTTATGACATCAAACCATTTTCAAATAGATTTGCAGATGCACAGAGCCAATCATAGTGTGAGGTTGAAAGGGGTGTAAGGAATTTTCTTTCAAACCTAATAAAGATATATAAAAAAATTACTCAAGCCACTTCCAGTTAGGTCCAGAATATAAGATAGACATGTATGCGAGGGATACTTGAGACAATGTACAGTCATAATTTAATAGATGGGGGCAGTGGTTAAGGACCACTTTGAAGTCAAACAAACCTCAGTTCAGAGCTCACCTTACCCATCATCTACTTGCCAGTTGTATGATCCTGGGCAGGACTCCCCTAGGTCTCTTTCTATAAAATGAGAGCAACGATACTGACCCCCATAAGGCTGTGACATGAGCATGTGGTGTGAAACAGGCAAACACTCAGCATTTGGCACATGGAAGACTCAAAATTTTATAAACTATTATTAACAGTAAATAAAGAGCAGCAGAATGCAAAATTTAGTATTTCTAAAACTATCCAGTTCTACCATTGAGATTAATTCTATGGACCTTAGAGCACATACATTAAGAAGCTAGGAATAATAGCAAACATGTTATGAGACTATTGAGTGAGCACCACTGTTACATGCCCCCCTCTTTCATAGTAGGGTAACAATAGACTCAGAGAAATGTGCTTTCAAGTTCTTGGGCTCCTTTCATTGTAGTGCAGTGACTGAATTGGGCACATGAGGACCTTGGCCGTGAGTGACTTTACATGTGCAATTAGACAGCTCCTGGCTTTCTTGCAAATCTTTTCTCCCACTACCATCTGGAACGTCTCCCACCTTCTCTGAGCTCAGGGTAGCTATAATAAATGCCATTCAGCTTGCTGCTCAAGTCTCCTCTCCTTAGCCAAAATTCTGATTGAGAGATTTTCACCCTGGATTTCTCGTTTCTGTGTGGTAGGTGTGAGGGAGCCTTTGTCCCTATGGTGTAAGCCCCAGATAAACCTGAATCAAACTCGACTGACACTGCACTTTTCCCTTCTCTAGGATCCACTGCCATTTAAAATACTTCACTCTTCCAATGGCTACTAGAAGAGTATCATTTTTCTTAGAGAAACAATAGTTCGTTGTTTCATGTGCTGTGCCTCTGATCTGCCCATCCTCACTTGCCCACCTTGTAATTCACTCCCCCAGACAGCCTTGCAGCATGCCAAGACTAGCCCCATACCATAGGAAAACTATGTCATGGAATCTAGCCATAGACAAGAATCACAAATTCCAAACCCATCATTGTTAAGCATCTACAGGAATGAGTAAGCTTTTCTGTATTTCTCTTTCTCAACTGAATGTTACAGCTAGGCACGGTAGGGCATGAGACCCTGAGAGAGTTTCAGGAGGGTGTAACAAGGGTACTGAATGAACACTAATGATCACAGCCAGTAGTACCTCTTACTGACTGCATCCCTGTTGCTGTGGCTCCTGCTGCTCCTGTTACATATGTGTCCGAGACACTGGGAAGCCACTGCAGGACTGGTCTATGGGAGTCTCATGAGTTGAATGGAGGTGGATTTGAGTTCTGGCAGCAAGTGGCCAGTAGTCAGTGATCCTCATCTGGATCCTAGACCTGCTTGGACTCTTCTGAACCTTCAGACCAAGGAATATCTTACTCAGCTCTGCTTCCTCTCTCCTCTCTTCTGAAAGAATGGTGTGTCTTGCAGATTGTACTCTGCATGACATTGGGTTACTAGGAGTAGGTTGCATTGATGATTTAACACTGTTTTCTATAAAGGGCGATGGGATCTCATGCAGATTTTTGCAAAGTCATATGCAAATCACAGAGCCCAGCCCTTTTCTTAACAGGATGGCAACCTTGTTCCTCGGTGGCACCTGGGACCTGGAGATCCTTTCTCCACTTACGTTTAGCGCGCAGCCTGGGACTTGTCCCTGCAGCTCACCGGGTTAGCCGTGGCGCCGTTGGGATCTCCCACCAGGACTCCAGTCACCCAGCTCTGTTGAGACTACTCTGACAGGGCTGGTATGGGGTGCAGCCTTTGCTCGGAGGGCAGCATGTTTCAAGCAAAATCTGCCCACCTGGGCTATGGGCTCACCCCGAGCCTCCCTGCTTCTCTCCTGGGTGCAATTTTGAGGTTGCTGAGCTTCGATCCAAAGTCCAAAATGGTGGGGCAACAGGGACTTCAAGAGGCCCCAGGACCCTGTGTATTTCCCCCAGTACCCAACCTGTAACAACAGGGATCCCACACACACATTAGACCCTCACACCCGAAAAGTCTGCAGCTCTAATTGACAGGGTAGCCAAAGGGGTACATTTGCCTTTGAGTTTTTCTTCAGGTTGACATTTCTGTGAACAATGCCCCACTTTTAATCTGGAAAAGGCCATCTTTCTACTGTAACTTGTCTCCTCTACATCATGAGAATGAGGTGAGGAGCTTGAGATACAGATGGTGAGGGTCAAATCCAGCCTTTCCCAAACACTGGCGGCAGCCACTTCCTCAACACATTCTGTTGGATGCAGCCACTCCTTTCTGAGCTCTCTGGGGTAAGACCACCCTGCTAGTCCCATTTACTTCAAGTGATCTTGTTGGGTGGGGTGGGAAACAGAAAAAGATCCAAATGAAACCAACTGACCACTTGTTGATAATTGTTGACATTAGATGGGTGTTCATTATACTATTCTCACTTTTGTATATGTTCGCAATTTTTCGTAATAAATTTTTTTAACATCCTCCAGCTTCCATAACATTCTAGAAAGAACCCTAACTCCTCAAAAACTTTCATGGACCCCACCCCCAACAAGGCAAGAGGCAGGGGTGATTCTATTTCATATAAATATTATAAATATGTATATTATAAAAAAACACTCATTTTCTAACCTTTTTTTAAGGCCCACTGCTTTATTTTCAATAGACTAAACCTTATTTCTAAGAGGTCCCGAAGTTGGGCTCACTTCCCAGGCTGGGTGATGGGGGAGGGCAGGGAAGAGGGTCCTAAAAAGTTTACACTTCATGTATCTCACACTCTGTGAGAAAGTGACTTGTTCAGTGTTCTGAACGTTGCGAAGGGTATGTGCTTGAAATGCAAAGTGTCATTCTCTGGAATTGCACCTGGCTCAGGAAAGGACTGTCTTTGTACTTGAACTCAAATCCAATGGAGAACCTTAACATGGGCATTTGCATGACTGGGAACTGCTGCTGTCTTTTTTCCATATGTCTCTTTCTTGGATGTGTTCTAATAAAATGATTCTAAAGCTGTTGATATATAGTGATTTATAAATAATTCCTGTTGAGCTCGGAGGCCCTTAGATTCTCTGCATTCCCACTTTCTGGAAGAAAAAAAAAAAAACCTGTCAAACTGAGGACAGATGCCTAGAGTGTGTCTATCTCTATGGCGTGATGGTGACACCACTGCAATTGCAGTCGTTAATAAGGATCATATCAACCACAGCAATTTTAATTTTCTGGTTTCCTAGCAACAGAACTTGTTTTCCAGAACAAAGATGAATGACCATCTGTAGATGAGAGTAGTGGGGGAGAGGCAGAAGGGGCAGGGCCAAGTCAGGTAGATTTCACTCTACCAGGGAGGGAGAGACTGTGGGAGAGAGTAACATGCAAGTAAAGAGAGGCAAAGGTAGCCCACAACAGGCAGGCCAAGTTTAGACTTGTTCCATGCAGTGGTAGCTCTCAACACCTTCAGGGGGTAATCGTTAATTTCTATTTTCAAATTTTGATGGCGCATTGCAAGATTCATTGAGGAAACATACATTCTCAGAAATAGATATTTTAAGAAATGTTCCCTTCAGCCAAGACTGGTGCAGACATTCCCACGAACTAGTAACAACCTTAGGATCTAGTCCCTGGTGAGCGGGGCGACCTTAGAAACCTCATTGGCTAACAAGTGTGTACAGGGGCTTCAGAGGCAGAATCAATCAAGGAGGCTTCCATTTCTTGGGTGTTCTTTTCCTGGCAGACTTCCTGGAGAAGCTCTTGAACTTATTTCTGTGATTTTTCACCGTCAGAGAGGCCAGCAGTGTTGTGTTTATTTCCCCAATGGCGAGGCTGAAGCTGCGAAGGACTAGTTGAACCCTAGAATTACAGATTTGTGATTCTGTGCTTTGTCATTTGCCCTCACTGTGTTTTTTCCAAGCCACAGGGTTGTTAGCCAGGTGGCTGGCCTGAGCTTTGCATGGTATAGCCACCTCTACTGTCTACGTAAGTGGCCAGTGCAGATCAGTATTCTGTTCTTCCCTGTGACTGGATAGCTCTTTAGGCCAGGGCCTCTACAACACACATCTTCATACCTGTGACTTGGTCACTTGGAGAGCATAGGCCTAAGAAGCAGAAATCACCAGTTCGTTCTCATAGGGATTTGTTTATTTGCCACTTAGTTAAGAAGTACCACCAACTGCTTACTGGGCATTAGAAAGTAGGTGAGCAAATAGATCCTATTCTCATGGAACTTACAGTTCAGCAACTAGGCATTAATCAGACAACACATGAATGCATATATAACAATTGCAAAAAGATATGAGATCAGTAAGATGAAACCATGACTAGACAATGCTGCTTGCCCAGGGGCATATGATAACTTAATAGCAAAATAAAAACTAGAGTTCAGAGCCCCTGAGTTTTCTTTTTATATTACCTTTTCCCTCCTGTGTCTCACAATTCTTTTGCATAGCTGTATACTACCCTTTAGCCCCAGCCAGCTATTTGAACATAGTGTTCACTCAAGACACCATCTCATAATTAGTGAAACCCAAAGGGTAAATTTGGAAATGATGAATTAAGTTTCCAAGAACGGCACTGACCAGGACCTTGTTTGCAGACCTATCTCAGAACCCAAGACAGGAACTGAAAGGCAAAGCTCCATGTTCTAGTAACACTGCCAGATAAGGGGGTGCACAGGTGCTGCAGGGTTTTGATCTAATCCCAGGGTTTTTCCAACTTCCAGAGCCAGAAGTCACTCATTCAACACATGCTTACTAAGTGCATACTAGCTACTAGGCATGGTTCTCAGTGCTAAGAACATGAGTGATGGAGATCGGGCATGTTCAGGATGGCAAGGCCAAATATGGGACATGAGAGAATAAAACACATCACTCTCAGGATGTATGTATGTATGTATGTGTACATATATATATATATTCTCATTGGAAGAGACAGACAAAACCACAAAGAATTAACACAGCATTTAAGAAAGCAATAACTTTTACAAGAAAGTAAATCAAGGCAGGAAAGCAGAACATGACAGAGGTAGGAATGCATTTTTAAGAACAGCTGTTGTTTTTCAGTCATTAAGAAGCTGATGGACCAGGTCAGCATGTTGCACATGGATACATATATACATGTATAGGCATATATAGTCTATATACAATACATATGAATGCACATAAATAGGTCTGTTCTTTTTCACTGTAACAGAGAAGTAAGTACCTTTAGCACAACTTAACATGTCACTCTGTGCCCAGCTCTAAAGAGCTAGTTGAATAGTGTGATTGGAAAAGACTCCAAGCCACCTTCTCCGGCACATCCAAATTCTCCAATCCTCATTTTCCCTTTTCTCCTTTGGTCTAAAGCAGTGGTTCTCAAACATATATGTATCAGTTACCCCAAGGGCTTGTTGAAACACAGATCCTGGGCCCCACTCTCAGAATTATTTGTTTCAGTTCAGTAGACATGAATTCACATTTCTGCCGAAGTCCAGGTAATACTGGTGCTCTTGGTTCAGGGCTCATACTCTGAGACTTACCAGGTGTCACAGTTAGGAAACTGCCTATTAAATCAACTCCATAAGAAAAGACACACACATTCCTTGGTTTTCTAGGTATTATCAGAGTAGCTGCCCTTGAAAAGTAAAAATCCTTAAGAAGTGGAACTTCTTTTTTTTTTTTAATGGAATATGCATCAAAACTGAAGCCCAAAATCCCAGGCCTCAAAGAGGTAAAACAAGGAAAATGTCCCAAACAGAAGGTGACAATGACATTCTATCATTTTCCTACCAACACTTCATATTTTGTAGCTGTAGTATGTGTGCAAGCCCTTTATCCCTCTTAGCCCTTCCTGACCAGTCAACCTAAAACACTTTACAGATAATGGAATTGATACACAAAGAGGTATATAGCCCCCCATGGTTGAAAAAGTCAGCTGCCTTGCAGGCCCAGAGTGGCCCCCTCACCCCCTGACTGTCTTTATTTCATTAGCTATAGCATTGTCTTGGGATTTCCATCCTGGGAAGTTGTTGCTGACGACATGTAATTATTCTTTGCTTTTGTTATTCACTGTTACAAGGAAGGAGCCCTGTGTGAATTCTTTGAACCATAAACTCTTCTCCTACCAGGCATTATACAGAGAAAATGCTAACTCATTCTATTAATAGCCTGAGCTAGAACTAATTATTACAAAAACAAACCAGTCTGCTGGGGGAAAGCACATATAACACATTCCAAAGAAAAATAGAAATGGCATTTTGATTCCAAGTGCCATTTCTCCCATTCCATTAGCAGATATAATTGAGCATTTTCTGTATCACTAACATATACAGCAGAAGGAGTGCATTTTCAGCTAGACAGCTCATATATCATATTCTTGAATACTCAAATCTGGCCCCACAAAAAGGAAGTAAAGGATAAAAAAATCTCCCTTACTAGTACTTGCTGTTTTGGTTATATACTCAAACACTCCAGTACCAGTTCTTCAAGACAGAAGAATGGGTCCCCCATTGAACTTCATGAGTGGTAGACCTGTCTGTGGATTTTAGAATTTTAATTTAATTTTCCCTCCTCTGTCTCCCAAACGCACTGACATTATGACAACTTCTTCCTTCCATATTGCTACTGGGACCTTCATTTATGCAATAAACATTTAGAAAGCCATAGACCCTATAAAGGCTACTGAACAGACTACAGAACTGAATTAAAGATAATCCCATCCTCAGAGAACATAACATATAATAGAATCACCCTAAACCCTTCAAATAATCAACATTCAGGAATAGTCATAAGTCTCTACCCCGGGACCTTAGTCCATGGGAGCTCCTCCCCATTTTTACTCAGCATATACCCTTAAAAATCAAACTGTTGAGTTATTTCAGCTTCAGCATAAAAGAAACCCCACTAGCAAATATACTATACCTGAAAAGATTGGTGGGCCAGGGAAGAAACACTAGCCTGGAGCTCTGGGAATGTGCAAAGATGGTTAGGTGTTGGCATCCCAAAAGCATTGCATAGAGAGGGCAGTCTGGAACCCAGAATCTGCTGTGTATACGCCACATGTGCACTATAGAGATGGAATACATATGGGTCATACATAATGCTCTGAAGGCCAGAAAAAAAAAAAAAACACCACTGATGAAAGATCCAGTGTGGGTGTGTGTTTGGTGAGCTTGACTCCAAAGCATACTAAGAAAATAACTATTTCTCAAGAAAGAAAGAATCATGTTAATCAGTTACACAGGGAATGAGCAGATCATGAGTTGGGATGTGGAAGAGGGTGAGATGCATAGAATTCATCTAGCTCTGTTGTTTCAGATTCAATGAAAGGAGATTCAGACCATGATCCTACAAGATGGTTGTAGGGTTGAAGTGTGTATGCGCCTGCACACACCATGTTTTCACAGATATATAGAGATGAGCTGGCCATTGTAGACCAGTAATAGATTTTTATGAGGATGTAAATTCCTTGGATAAATTTCAAATTTACAATCTAGGAAGAAAGACAAGTTAAAGAAACAAAAGGTATGATCAGAAATGAAAGGTGAAGTTGTAATTCTGGTGACCTATGAACACACCGGCCTTCCATCTCTACTGGGCCAGAGAAGTAGCAGTAGCCTGATGCCCAGACTCTGTCACCACTCTTTTTGGTCTAGACGTTGTCACTACTGGAATTCCAAGTCAAGATTTTAGAGCAAGTCTATCAAATCTGTACTTTGAAATCTATTTCTTCCAGCTCTACAAATCTATCCAGGTCCTGGATGAAGTTTTTTCAGCCTGAGTGCCTTATCCAGGCTTACTAGTAACCATCAAGTGTGTCATTGACATGATCTGGTCACAGGTAGTGGTAACTACAGATATTCTGATGACATGGGAATAGCAGTGATGAAGAGAAGTTTCTATGTATCTATCTTTGAGTTTCCAGAGTAGTAAAATAAGGAGTGTTATTTTATTAGTAAGCGTACCCAGGGATTCTGTTGCCTGTCAATGGTGACCATTCAAAGGTTCCCATACCCATATGCAATGTCAAATTTGTAGGTATGGCTATACTGACTATTGTTAAGTGGTTGTTAGGGTTTGCATTCAAGCGAAGGAATGTCCCAAGGTGGATGGGGATTAAAATGTGATTGACAGAAAATTCATGTATATATTAGTAGCATGACAGACACTATGGCATTCCATGTGTTGTTTTGGGCTCTCACAGATTCATAAGGGCTTATGTAGACATCTTGGCCTCAAGGGGAGTAAGGTGGTGATTAGACTGGTTTCTATAGTTGTATGCATCCAAGGCTAGCAGGAAGCTTGGAATGAAATAGGGGGTTCTATGCTGCTCATGTTTCCTATGTTTTTGTTTGGGATTGAAGATTCTAACTGTTGCTTCACATTTTAGCATTTCTGAAACCACCTAGCAAAACACCTATTGAAAAGCTATAGATTATAATCCTCAAATCTAGGCCATCACAGGGCATCTAGGTGCTCTCTACCTACCCTGAAGTGCCACACCGACAAGCTTTGTAATGGAACATGTCATTAAAGAAGGAGTCTTTGAAATGTCTGATTGGATTATTGATGTTGCAGAATAAAAATGATATTATAGCTTGACAGCATGATAAAAGGCTTCAGTGTAGGACCAGACATGAGTACAGCCATCCAGGAAAGGAAGGACATATTGCCATCAACCCAGCATTTCTGGCTTCTGAGGAACTGATTGATTCAGAAATTCAAGTGAGATAGTGAGACCAGTATGTCTACTGATAGTGCTAACTTAGTTATGTGACCATCATCACAGCCACTTTCCTATCATACCAAGACCTCAGAAATATTTGAATAGCTGACTTCTTCTGGATTACATGTTTTACTAAAGAATTACTAGGTGCAGAGGGTGAGATAAGATAATGGCATTGAACACAGTATCTTTGGTAAACATTGACATAGAAGAGTGGGAAAAACAAGGGTTTTTCCCAGAGTGATTTCATGAGACAGATTGTGAGCAGTCTATCAAGAGACCATGGGAATGGCCAGTACAGTCTCCAGGAGTCAATGAGATCGTCATCATCTATAAAATAAGAGAATGGCTAATAATAATGGTTCTCACAAAGAACTGTGTATCTCCGTCATGTTCACTCACTTAAGTACCTACTGTGTAACATAATATGTACTGTTCTAGACAGCAAAAACAAACCCACCCTCCCCCATGAAGAAACAGGAAAGAATTCCTGCCCTGGGTCTTATATTCTATTAGAAATACATCTAGATGAAATATGTAAGATGCCAGATGATACCACATACTGTGGAGTAGGAAGTAGTATAAAAGGGAATGAAGGAATGACCTGAGTTCTGGTGAACAACAGATAATGCAATTAGTCCAAATAGTAGCAATGAGGTGGATAGTAGCAATGAGGTTGTGATTCAGGACAGGGTGGGAAAAGGATTTTCTAGAAACTCATACAAGGTTTTAGAAAGCTCTGTTCATTACTGATACTGAAGAATGAAGACATGGAAAGGAACAATCTTATCTAGGTGCAGAATGAGTGGGACCCAGTAGTGGGCATACATGAGACCCACACAGTGCATCCTCAGTACTGCAAGCAGGCATTCATAGGCAAATACTCTCTCAGCCTTCATGTCCCTGCTGAAGCCAAGCCAGGATCCTAGAGGCCATGTGAGAACCCCATACTACTCTCCTAGCTCTGCCAGCAGTGCCCAAGGGAAGCACCTCCCATATGACCCTAGCCTGATTTACTCTAAATGAACAAGAACCTTACCTGTAGGCAGCTACATCCCCCTGGTTCACATGGCTGGCAAGACTGTTGAAATACATCAAGATTTGGTCAAAGTCATGTGGTTCTGGGAACTCAGAACTCATAGAACACTGTCCATATGTCTGATGTTCCAAACTTAGAGAGTTGTGTAAAATATGTGTTTTGTCCTTAGTAAGTTTAAAATATTAGTTTTCTTTGATGATGTCCTTCAACTCCCAGCAGGCTTGGGGGAGTCCCATATACATAGATTGATATAGGCACGGTAGCAGCAGGAGGTAGTTGTCAGCTAGGCCACCAAAACAAAACAAAATCCATTTGCTTGATCAAAAACAGAACAGAGCCTCAGGAGACCTGAGGAGGAGGTGTAGGGATTCCAGATAGGGTCCTGAGAGCCTAACAGAATTCTTTTCTTTGAACCCAAGCAAACTGTAGATAACTCAATATAGAGTTGAGTTCTTGATTGCATGAAGGGGATATCTACATTCATTCCGCATTTCTTCTCCCAGGACCTCACTTGGGACTAGTTTAGCATATATAATGGGATGATGTGGTATGAATATGCTTTCTCATCACTGCACCAGTCTGTCTCCAGAGCCAAGCCTTTGAGGTTGAGGCCAATGAGAAGGGAAATTAGGGCACCAGCACACACTCATTCTCATTTATTGTATAAAAGAGTTCAGCTAATTATAAGCCTTACAGCTTGAGAAACACATTGCAAGGCTAATGTTGTCTACCACAAGTGTGTATGACATTGATTAACCACTCTGGACAAGGGCTACATGTGCAGGTCCTGATACAGAAGGCAAGTGGTTAATAGCAAACAAAATTTTCCCTGTTGGTATGGGAAATTGGGTGTGACATGATTATATTCTATTTTCTTTGATCAGTTGGGGGTTATTGGGGGTGTTCTAACCGTACCTGGTAGGGTCAATCATCTTTTAGCTTGTTCTGATAAAAAAAATTCAATTTTGAGCATGACTGAAACCTTATTTATGAATTGCAAAATCATTTTGAACTTGCTTGTTAGCTGGATGAAGAGTAAGATTTAACACTGATAGAATCCATGTTAAGTCATGCTCATAATTGGATTGTGGATTGCTACACTGTGAATACTGTGACTATGGGGATCCAGGTCTGCTATATGTTTTTTAAATTAATTTTGTTATTTGGCAATTTTTGTTCTTTGTTGATTTCATATACATACATGATGCATCTTTGTCTAATTACCCTTCTCTTTCTAATTGTTATCTGCAATGCCTACTCTATTGTCAGGTATATTATAGGTACCGTAAGCCAGTTGGGTAGTGTGGAAAGTGATTGCCTTGTCCTTAGTGTGTAGAAATACAGAGAATAATATTCTCTACTTTTAGTGCAAGCAGACCAGGGGCTAAGTCCTGTGGAGCAAGAAGGAGCTCTGGAGAATGATGCCACATTTGGCAAAAACCAATAGCACACACCTTGAATTCCAGATAACATCATAGATAGATGAGTCTAGGACATGATCAGATGGGTAAAGCTAAATCCAGGATCAAGAGCCAGGACATGGAAACAGGGAAACTTAACAGAGCAATTCCAATCAAAGGAGCAGAGCACTCCAACTGGAGGAATGAGTGAACTGGGATCCTAGATGCACAACCAGATGTGGGAAGGAAGCTACGGTGGTGTGCCTTTGGCCAATGACAATTCAGAGACCTCTGCTAAATTCAGACTCCTCTGAGTACATTTCTTCTCTTCACCACCCCTGAGTTTTTAAATGTCACAGTTGGCTTCTGGGTTTGGTAGATCATTTCTAATTAAGAATGGCAAATAGAAAGATTGGAAAAGGCAAAGCACCAGGGACCTGAAGCAGTGAACGGAAAAATAAGCCTAACAGAGTACATCCCCCACCCCAATGAAACAAGTGTTCAAAGAAGTCAGATTGAAAATGTGACTCTCACTTGGTTTACTTCACTGTCAGTTGCCAGTGAGAAGGACTGTAACACAGTGCTGACTGCAAATGCACTTCTCTCTGTCCTGCTCCATTCCCAGACTTATGATTTCCAGAGAACATTCCAGAAGCTTCAGGAGGTGAAAATGTGAGAATAGATCCATCCACTGTGAGTCAGCCCCAGAGACCGTCAATCATGGATCCTAATGCAACTCCCTCATAGAGAGTGGAGCTGGCATTCAGCCTGATTGTATTGGGCATTAGGACCATTCCAAATGGGCACAAAAGAGATATAAAATTCCCTTAGCTAGAAGAGCTGTAATCTGTTTGAGAGAGAAAAACGATAGATATTCATAGTACAAAATTCACACTACATTGGTTAGGAATAGTTCTTACGTCAGCGTAAGAGTTTTAAGAGATGGAATGATTTCTTTTTCCTCAGTGTCTGTCCAGCATCAAGAACAGATCACTGTGTAATGGCAGTAATCCTTAGGTTGTTTAAAAAAAGAACAACAAATAATAACAGCCACAGAGTAGGTACAATAAAAAATGAGAGCTACTAAGTCTGCCAAAGTCAGTTTTTCTTTAGTGTTCTCCATTTCATCTGTCTCTTAACATTACTCTCTAAGTGTGCCTGAATTCCTACCAATACTCATCCCAAGACAACTCCATCCAGAGAAGAGAAAAAGAGCATGTGTATCTGTCAGGATGAGTCAAGTTATGCTGTATAACAAACAACCCCTAAAATTGTTAATGACTGAAAACAAGATTGTGTTCTTTGTGAACACTATATGTCCATATCAACAGAGAGGGCTCTGTTTATTATTCATTCTGCTGATGGATCAACTTATAAAGTTACCAGTTACCATCCCAGACAGAAAGAGGATTCTCAATGTTTCAGGGGAAAATGGCTCAACGTTAATGACCAGAACTAAATCAATGTCCTCACTCAATCACCAGAAAGGCAGGAAAAATAATGGAGTGCTACTTAGAAAGCCAAGAACTATATTTCATGAACATCAAAATAACTACCTTACCAGTTCAAATCAATCATATTTACAGGTAATATTTATTTTGACTCCAGCTCTGTGTATACATTTTGGCTGTGACTAAAATAGGTATTTAAATTTTGTCTGTACTCAACAAGTATTTTATGCATGTGAATTTTAAATGTATTCATTGAGATGCCTTTATTCATGTTTCTCTCATTATCTTCTGTTCCTTGTCTTGCTTTAATTTCTACTAAGCTGTGACCATGAATATTTGGTCCTATATATAGAGGATCAGTGTAGTTTTCAGTGTCTATATAGAGTATAAAGATGAAAGTTCTTCTTGTTCATGTCAAAACTTTTTACAAATTTAGGGAACTAATTTCTGGAGTATTCTGTCCTGATGAGCCCTCTGCATAAGAGCTAAATTTGTTATATCACCCATCTTATAACTTGTAGGGTGTTCTGTTGGTGTGAGATCCCACACAGGGGCTGCTGTATGACAGAAACAGAGCTTATTAAATTTCTCATAGCAAAAGTACTAACATTTCAGAGGAAGCCTTCCCCTGTGTAAGAACATGACTAAGTGTCAGGTCCCATTATAAGCCATGCTGTAGGATTCTGTGACCTTTTCCTAGAATTCCCAAGAGTACTTCACTATTGATTAAATCTGGGGTCACTGGGAAGCCAGGGAAGATTCTAGTGGGAAATACATTCAAATTGCCTGCAAATACAGGCAGATACTAAGTTGGAATTATCTCTGGATTGACAAAGAGGTTAGACAGATATAAAAATATAGTTCTTGGTTATATTCCATACATTCAAAAATCTGGGTAGAAACATTAAAAGTGGTGAATGTTGAACTTCTAGAAGGAGAAGCTACACTATCTGGGGCGGGATGCTGCCTCAGCATATTTGTTCTTAACTTTGTCATTAACCAACTGTATGAGCTTTGGGAACTATTTTAACTGAACCATCAATCTGCTCAAAATCTAGTTCTTCACCTATAAGGATGGAAAGAAATAGGAACCAGCCTCTGAATTCCCTTCATGTTCAAACATTGGGTTTTTCTGCTGGCTTAGTAGTGATTGATAGATCTATTATGTTTGCAGGGAAATCATAATAAATATATATCCTAACTAATGTAAAATTGTGAAAGTCACATTTCCATCTAAAAGATAACCTGCCTACACTGTAGCTGTTACCTCTACTAATGAGAGATACATAGGAAGCATAAAAGAGTCTATTTTAGAGGTTGCTTAGCAATAAAGTGAAGTTATCAGAAATTAACTGAATACATGCTCCATTCGCTCTGTTATTTATCCATTCACTATTAAAAAAAAAAAAAAAAAAAACAAGACAAAACTATTGAGTATCTACCATGTGTTCCACTGGGTAAAACTGTCAGACTTGGGAAGGGAATTGATGACATCAGTAAATCAGTAAATACACTACTGTGTGATATCTTCAATACATAGAAAGAAACATGAAGAAGAGTGAGTGACAGGTAGAGAAAGCAGGATGCTTCCTGAACTAGCTGTCCCAGGAGGTCACAACACAGACTGGGTAACAGACTGGGTATCTTTAATGCAAACACTAAGGAGCAGAAGTTTAGAGGAAACTTTAGATTTTGGAATATTTGAACAAACTTTACTAGTTAATCATCCATAATCCAAAGTCATTCCCGAATACAAAGCTCTTGGAGCATCACGATGCTCAGATAAGAGATGCACAGCCTGTGCAGTCATGTGGTAAGCAAATCGGAATAAGGAAGTTGTGGTCTGGAAGGAAAAAGATGTGAGACTTCTAATTCCAACCAATAGAGAAGCAAAGACCAGATTTATTTTCCTTCTTGAAACAATTTTAATAGACAAAATATAAGAAACAATGCTCAAGACAATGGACATCCAATATCAGCAAGACGTCTGAGAGGGTGGAAGCTAGGCAAAGCGAGTCCTATAAAACTCAAATCCAGCTTGCTGCTTTGAGTTCCTGAGTTTTGGTACAGGCAGGGGTTAGTCCTGTTCCCACCTAGACTGAAAAACCTCGTGTTGATTGTTTAAGCTATCTCAGTGGGGAGCAGCAAGCCCAGGGCTAAAGATGGCCCTAGTTCTCTCCACAAGTCTTATAGACATAACTGCAGCATAGAACAAAACTAAGATTAGCCTTGGGGGGAGCTGGCCAGTGGTGGTGCATACCTTTAATCCCAGCACTCAGAGGCAGAGACTTGTGGATATCTGAGTTTGAGTCCAGCATGGTCTACAGAGCAAGTTCCAGGAGAGCCAGAGCTATACAGAGAAATCCTATTGTGGGGGGGGGGGAGACAAACAAAAAATAAGAAAGCTAACAAACAACACAAAAAGAATAGTCATGGGAATATAAAAGTATTGATAAAATAAGGCAAAATGCACAATGTCTGTCATCTAATCAAAAATTATCAGGCCTGCAAAGAAGCAATAAAGTGTGTTCTGTAATGAGGAGGGCAGTATTCAGTGGACACTAGCTGTGAATTGACAAAGAAGTAAAAATTAGCAGCCATAGATATAAAAACAGACATGATATACATGCATATATAAAAATATATAGTTACTGGTCACATCTACACATTCAAAAAGCTGGGTAGAAACCTGGAAGAAATGAAAATGGCACATGTTGGACTTCTGTTTGTAGGAAGTACAATATCTGAGTAGGGGGAAAATGTATGACTAAGGATATGTCAAACTAGCCAAAGGAAGCACAGGAATAGAAACCTCTCTCTCTCTCTCTCTCTCTCTCTCTCTCTCTCTCTCTCTCTCTCTCTCTCTCTCTCTCTCTCTCTCTCTCTCTCTCTCTCTCTCTCTCTCTCTCTCTGTGTTTGTGTGTGTGTGTGTGTGTGTGTGTGTGTGTGTGTGTGTGTGTGTTCTACCACAGAGGCTAGGAGAGATGAAATAAGAATAACAGTATGCTTAATTTAAAACCTTTATGACTTAGAATTTTATGCCAAATTAACCTATAATTAAAAATGAAGATGTAATAAAGGTATTTCCAGACATAAAAGAACCTGCAAATTATATTACTCTTGAGTCCTTGCTTTTAACAAAAAAAAAGTAAATTAAATATGAAAAGGAAAAGGTAGGTGCAAGATATCCTGAGTATAACAAACACTAACATACTGTCAAATATTTTAAATACTTAGTACAAATGATGAGAAACATACACACTTGAAATGGGGGGACTTTTTAAAAATGGGGAACGTTGAAGGGAGGCAGAAAGGCTGAGACCCTTGTTCAACTCAAAAGCAGGGTAAAGGCAGCGACTGCTGGCTCCCACCTGTACTCCCAGCACTGAAGAGATGGGAGGACCAGATTTCAGGGCAGCCTAAGCTGTGTAAGCTACAAGCAGTATCTCTCTCTTTTAAAAAAGGAAGGGTAGGAATTAATTTTGATTTGGTAAGAAGTGTGTATTTTTATGTTTGGAAGATAAGAGTATATAATTTCAATAATAGTAGAAGAAAGCGAGAAAAATACTAAAAACAGAAAATGGCAGGGGCCTAAGTACATTGTGAATCACAATATAAGTAAGTAGATCCATGACATTAATTGAAATATCAATACTTTAAGTGCTATTTTTTGCTCAAAATTTAGATGTATGTTGTGTAAAAGAGACATAAATCTTAAGCAGTGTTATAAAAAATAAGATCGACCAAGCAAGTGTTAACCAAAAGGAAACAGGTATGGAAATTTGAGTATTAGATATCTTAATTAATTAATGATGGCCTGGAGAGATGTCTCATGGGTAAATGTACAACTTGAGCTCAGCCCCTAAAAAGAGAACTGACTCTCCTCCACATGTGCCAGTGTGTGCAAGTGCACAGGCACACTCACACACACACATACACATACACACACTCACACACACACTCACACACTCACACACACACTCACACATGCACACACTCTCACACACACACACACACTCACACACACATGCACACGCACACTGTGGCACAGGTACCACACGCAGTCCAGGTGTTCTCCATCTAAATCTGGCTAGACCTTGTTTTCTCCACCAGTTAAAGACTTAAAAGGCAGTAAACTCTCAAGGCCAGGAGGTAGGAGTGAAGATGGTGGACCTGACACAGCAAACAGCATCAGCCAGTAAAGAAAGGCTTTTGTTAGGGGTGAGGAAACACAAACGTGCCCACAGCAGGCCACACACAGAGAAAGAACAAGAGACCCAAAGGCTGGGGACTTACGGGTCTTTGAAGGGGGTCTTCCTCCCCCAATTTAGGGTCAATTAGTTAGAGTGAAGACAGGGAAGCTCTTTGGCTCACATACTTGGGGTCTGGCCTCGAATTTAGAACTGTCAACAGACAGGAGAACCCTACTGGTGGGAAAAGGGTCCGACAAACCTTCGTTTTAAGCCGCCAGAGACTTTGTCTCACGTTATGAGGATGAAGAAGCCAGCCAGCCATCTTGAAAGTTCACCATCTTAAATACCTAGCCATGGCCTCTCTCCCTGTCTGTCTGCCTACCAGGGACTCTGTCTAATAAGTAAATACATGAGGGTAATTTTTAATTTTTGAAAATGTAGTTAGTGGTTCTGTCCTTACATTTTTACTATATATGCTCCAGCAGAGCAAATATAGAATTGGGAATGCTACCATGCCAACTCGTTTGTTGTTGTTGTGTTGTTGTTGTTGTTGTTGTTGTTGTTGTTGTTGTTGTTTTAAGAAAATAGAGAGTTAGGGAAAGAATAGAGGAGAGCAAGGAAAGAGATACCATAATAGAGGGAGCCATCATAGGTTTAAAGAGAAATCTGGCACCAGGGAAATGTCCAAAGACACACAAGGATGACCCCAACTAGCAATCTAAGCAATAGTGGAGAAGTTACCTTAAATACCCTTCCCTGATAATGAGATTGATGACTACCTTATATACTGTGCTAGAGCCTTCATACAGTAGCTAATGGAATCAGCAGACACCCACAGATAAACACTGAGCCAAACTCCTGAAATCCGGTTCCAGAGAGGGAAAGTGATGAACAAATGAGTCAAGAACAGGCTGGAGAAGCATGAAGATAAATGGTTCCACTCACCCTGAGTAAAGCTAGGTATAGAAGTTTAGCAAAGGAAGGGATTGTCTGTCTCTTTTGCATTAAAATTGAGTTGAGTGGCTAGAGATGTTGCTTTCTGGGAGAACACATGCTTAGCATTCCCAATGCTCTGGATTCAAACCCCAGTATCCCTGAGGAAGGGAACAAACCAAAACTTAAAAGTGCATTCACTGGTATTCATCAGGACTCAAAGGAACTCAGTAGGTTTTGAGAGTCCAGACCAACCTGAGAGAAACTTTCTTATCCCCTTGTTAGCATCTTTCTTGCAATTTTTAGAGCTCCTGATAGGGACTGTTGGGGTCATCTAACAAGTGGAAAAGCAACGGTCTCCTAGAATTACAAATAAAACTAAAAGTTCAATATGACAGCAATAAAATTACAGGCATTAAAATACACAAAACAAAGCACATTTGAGAGGAAAACAGCTATACTCATAAAACCTGAGTAGAATCAGTTTCTTTTAGTTTACCTGGATTTGCCTTTTAGACTGATTCATTTTCTCTTAGAAGGTTCTAGGCTCCACCTAGAACTTTCCAAAACTGTTGTGAAACAGCCTGAGTTTGAATTTGTTTCAAACTATCTGGGCCCTTAGGTTGAGCCAGTCTGGACTCAGGCGGTGCAGCCCTGGTGTTTTCATGATTAACTTGGTGGTGGGTGTTCCTTTTCTCTCTCCCCTTTTCAACAAGACTGGATCCTTAGATCTAGACTACCTTTGAATTCATTTTTCTGTCCTGATCAAAATAAAAATAATAGTAATGTCAATACAAAGCACTCCTAAGCCTCCCCAGTCTGCATTTGTAAGACCCTGTTACCCATAGCTGTTAGGATTAGTTTTCATTACCTGTCAGAACAAAGCTTTAGGCTGGGCGGTAGGAGTACACACCTTTAATCCCACCACTCAGGAAGGCAGAGGCAGGTGGATCTCTGTGAGTTCAAAGCCAGTCTGGTCTACAGAGTGAGTTCCAGGACAACCAGAGCTACAAAGAGAAACCCTGCCTCGGGGAAAAAAAAAAAAAAAAAAAAAAGAAGGAGGAGGAGGAGGAGGAGAAGAGGAGGAGGAGAAGAAGAAGAAAGCTTTAGGATGAGCTTTAGGATGGAGACAGCCTAGTTGCTAGAGTGATTGCATAGCATGCATTGACACCCTAGAATTCCCGGCACTATCGTTCAAGGCTAGCCTGGACTATGTAAGACCTTGTCTGAAAAAAAAATTAAGTGCCCCCTAAAGACACTAGCTTTAATAAGAAAGACGTTCATTTTCCTGTCACCTGACCAACCACCTCACCTTCAGAGGTAAGCAATCTAACTTGATCGATCTGGGAGTGTCACAGAATATCCAGGCTCCAGGCACCCAGCCCCTCTAGCCTTTGCCGTCTTGTTCCTAGGATTTAGTCTCCTTTTTACTAAGAAGGTACTGTTCTGACAGCAGGGTGGGCAACATGGGAAGGTGGTGGCAGTTGTACCAGTTCTGTTGCCAAACATGACATCATGGCTAGATCCACTGCCAGAGAATCTGGAAGAATAGCATCCCAATGGTTATCAATGCCAATCGTCCCTGAAAACTAGGCAAGGTGAACTTTGGTAGATACTTGGAAATCTTGGTCCTAGTGTGTCTTATTGTCAAAAAAACGATAACTAGTGGTGATCCATCATGTATGCCTCTGATCTTTCTCCACATTTTATACTTTCTTTGTACAAAAGAGCACTGATATGCAGTGAAGATGTCCTTAAGGCTTAGGGTTGATTCATTCTATATATCATAAAGCATTATTGCATCTCCCCTTGTGCTGTCTACTTTTATGCCAGCTCCACCAAGCTAGAGTTATCTGAAAGGAGGAAGCCCCAACAGAAAAAATTCTTCTGTAAGATTTGGCTGTAGGGCATTTTCTTAATTAGTGGTTGATGAGACAAGCCCAGCCCGTTATGGGTGGTGACATCCATGGACTGGCAATCCTAGAAAGCAGGCTGAGCAAGCCATGAGGAGCAAGTCAGTAAGCAGCATCCCTCCATGGCCTCTGCATCAGCTCCTGCCTCCAGGTTCCTGCTCTATTTGAGTTCCTGTGCCTGGGGCAGTGGAGCAAATGGGGGCTGCTATGGAGGAGTTTATAGGGAAGGCTGCCTTAGAGTGTGGAAGTGGGAAGGGGTTTCCTGGAGGTACCAGCAGTGTGATACAGAGGAAGGCATGCCTATTCCAGACTAAGGAAACATCGTAAGAGATGAGGACTTGGGGGAAATGCTGACTGTGTTTGGAAATCAGCAAATGTTCTTTGAAGCAGAGGATTCATCAATGTAGAGGATTCATTGGAGAACTGGAAAGACTGGTTCCTTCAAGCCATGAAGCATGCTCAGAGAAGGGGACCTGGCTCTCTAGGCAGCAAAGGCTAGGACACAGTGAGCTTGCTCACATCCCACCTCCGGTCTCTGCTTCTCAGAAGGAAGTTGGCAAGACTGTTGCAGATGAGAGGCCTATCCTTATGTAGTGTGTAGAAGCCGATGAGAAATCAAAAGGTAACAGCAGGCTATGAGAAACCTCCCAGTCCTCACTGAGGTGTCGGGAAGGAGTGTGACTCTAGAGCAGGAAGGCCTGCATGATGGCTTACATGACTCTCTGGCCTTTGACAAGTGCAAGGCTATGACAAAGTAAAAATGTGTGCACCATCTCCTGCAGCAAGATGGGAAGATTTTCCATGACTGGAACCAAGAAAGATGGCATTTAATACAGTGTGTGTGTGTGTGTGTGTGTGTGTGTGTGTGTGTGTGTGTAAGAGACAGACAGAGACAGAGAGACAGAGAGAGAGACAGAGAGACACAGAGAGACACAGAGAGAGAGACAGAGACAGAGAGCAGAGAGACACAGAGAGACACAGAGAGAGACAGAGACAGAGACAGAGACAGAGAGAGAGGGAGAGAGAGAGAGAGAGAATATACTTTTGAGCTACCAACCAACCAGCTCCCAAAATAAAGACTGGGAGACTTATTATTAGTTATAGATGCTTGACCTTACCTTGTGCTTGTCCGACTTCTCTACATCTACATTTTGCCCTGGGGCCCTTTACCTTTCTTTCATTCTTCGTGTGTCTTGTTGGCTGGTAGCTGACTAGCTCCTGGCAACCTACCCCACCCCACCCCCTCTCTTTCTCCCTTGTTCTCTCTTCTCGCAAACCTAGATTCCTCCTCTTACTTACTCTCTCTGCCTGCCAGCCCTGCTATCCCTCTCCTGCCTAGCTATTGGTCGTTCCCCTTCTCATTAGACCAATCAGGTGCCTTAAGCTACAAGGTGAAACAGCAACACACCTTTACATAATTAAACAAATGTGGCATAAACAATGTAGCACATCTTTACGTAAAGTAATATTTCACAACAAGAGACAGAGAGCTCTGTTTTTTATTTGAGTGGTTCACATGACATGACCTCTGTCTGACCTCTGAGTAGTGTTGTGTGGTTGGAGGACAGAACATGTGGGCACTTTGTGAATCAGTCAACATATGGAATGATTTCCTAAAGCAATGCTGAATGTCCTTGGGCACAAGGACACTGAAAGTAGACATAAGAACTTTCCATAAGGGAATTTTTACTGAGAGAAATGTAGACAAGAGCTAAGACAGCTGTTTAGCAGACCAGGAGGAGCCAAATCCTATCCCTGTGTGTCTTTCAGAAGGTGCTTTGTAAGAGCACTGTGTAATCCCAGCAGACCTTTCAGAGAACACTCTTGTAGCCAAGCCGCAGTTCAGAACGGCTCACACACTTGCCCAGAGTCCTTGGCACTCCCCACCCACCCCACACACAGGTTCTACAGCGGAAGCTGTGGCTCAGAACACCCAGTTTGAGTTTAAGGATGTTTAGGTAATTTTTTCCTCAGGTGCCCAATGTTCTAATTTTATAAATGAGAAACTAGTTCAGAAACAGCCAGTGATGAGTCCAGGTTCTCCATCTACCTAGGGGCAAACCCGCTTAGCTGCCCCATGCTGTCACAGGAGGAATGGTGATGCTTGCTTGGGCTCCCAGCTCCCCAGAGGAATGTCACTGTGGAAGCAGTCAGATGGGGATTTCAAAATTATTCTAAAATGGTTTGAAAGGGTTTTAGAGGAAAATCTCCTTAGCCACCCCATAATGCAGCATGGGCTTCCCTCTGCACTTAGGCTGTCTGAGCTTTCTGGGGCTGCTGATGCTTCTCTCCAAAGCATACCTGACTCTGTGAGGGAGACAGACCACAAAGTTCCACCCCTCACCATCCACCTACCTCACTGACCTCTCACTGACCATCCACCTCACTGATATCCCCCCTCCCTCTCCCCCTCCCCCACCTCACTGGCCGCCACCTTGCCACAGCTGACCATTCACCTACCTCACTGACCTCCCCCTCCCTCCACATCTGACCATCCACCTCACTGACCTCCCCCTCCCCCCACAGCTGACCATCCACCTCACTGACTTTGTCCTGCCTCTGTCCCCAGACGCACCTGCCTAACCCCCAGCAGGCAGGCAGGCAGGCAGGCAGCTCAGAGCTCGGCACTAAGCCAGGATGGAGGGGATGTGGATATTGCACTCCAGGTTTAGTGCAGTTTTAAAGAAGGAGTGTGACCACCAGCATTTCTGCAGGAAACCCTGCAAGAAGGAAGCTAAGCCTCCCAGCTTGTTTTTGAAAGAAGGGAGAAAGAGTGACTGACAAGAGTGGTTGTGTGCCTTCATATACATTTGACCTTGATTTGTCTTAAATGTGAATGAGATAAGAAATGAGCCATTCAAAAAAGTCCTTTTATTTTCAGTCATCTACTAAGGCCCTTTTAGAATTATCCAGGACTGTACATAAAGTAACCAACCCGATGTCCTGCCTTGGGTTGTTTGGGAAGGTCTAGACACAAAATGGGAATATGGTTACAATGTGTCTAATGGAAATGACTAGAGGAATTGTTAGCTATACATGGGATGTGCGACAGAATCATATACCTAGACCATTTTAGATGGCAATTACCTTAAAGGTCTTTTGGTAAACCCTTTGGTTTGATTCTGAGTAACTGTGATTGGAAAACAAAGTGAAATTGTTCATCATGGAGTTGGGGGTGTAGTTCCATTGATAGTGCGCTTGTTGGAGTATTCATGAAGCCCTAGGTTTGGTCCCCAGCACCACATAAACTGGGCATGGTGGTACATCTCTGTAATCAGTACCTAGACGGAGATGCCAGAGAATTTGAAGTTCAGGTCATCAGTTCATCTTCGACTACATGGCTAGTTCAAGGCTAACTGTGATATAAGTTCCTGTCTCAATTAAAAAAAAAAAAAAAAAAAAAAAAAAAAACCGGCAGTAAAAGGTGGAGAATGAGGCAGAGAAGGGGAAAGAAGGAAGAAAAAGAAATTGCTTGTCCAGGACATAGAACTAGGCTAGCATGCCCAGGGCCCTTCTTTTCAGTCCAGAATTGACACTGTGTCCTGGTGCTACCATGGGCTTTTTGTTTGACAGGTCAAAGGTCACCCAACAGACACCACGTGGCTAATCAGAGTCTTGCATGAGCTGTAGTTTATGACGCATAGGCTTCTGGAGTCTGTTTCCCTAGCTGTACCACTTTATCCCCATCCACAGAGCTTAGGGCCAGTTTGGCCATTGGCGTGTATTACTCTGAACTGACTGTCATCGTCACCTCTTCAGCACCATTTGGAGCTGTTTGTTAACAGCTGCCACTCGGTTTGTTAGTTCCCGGTCACAGCATGTTCTGTGAGGGGTAGAGCTCACTTTCTTTCATGAAATGCAAGCATTCTTCAGTGTCAGGAGTGTTTTTGTAGCTTAACTCTCAGACTCTTTGAGCGTCTTCATGGATATGTATTTTGTTTTAGAAAATGCTATGTGCCCTGGAACCTTATTACCATACAGTTGGACTTTAACATTTTACGTCAGCCATGCCAGCTTGAGTTACATTTAGTGCCTAGGAAAAGAACTCTCCCAGACACCTCAGATTAGGGTTAAATTGGAATTGGTACGAGCATGATGGGCCTCGTAGGTCCTGGGAACCTGTAGCCGAGGAAAATGAAGACCTGAGGAGCCTGCATCTACTGAGTGGAGCTAGATCAAGATGGCTAGAGGGGCTTTACTTGCTGGTCCATTTACCTTCCTCTCCAACCCTACAGAGACTCCACAAGGCATGGAACTGAGCCTCCAGCCAATAGCTCCATCCTGTCACCCTGGCACTCTGTCACCCTGCCCATCTCACACCCAGGCCTTGCAGTCTACACAGACCTTTCCTTCACCCTGTTGCCTCTGCTCAGTTTCTGTGATCTAACAAACTCCAGCGAGGCTGTGGCACATATGGCCTCTCTGCCCTTTCTCCTCCCCATAGAACCTTTTCCTCCTCAGGTAAACGCATCATTCTCTGGCGATTTCCTACCTCACATTCTTGACAGATGGGAATTAGTTGACCCAACTGTGTTTGTGCTCTGGGCCATATCATTTGTCCCTCACTCTAGTCCACTCTTGTGAGTGCAAAGGGACTATACTTAGGCAATAAATGGCACTTCCTGAAGCCTGCACTGTGGAGATACAGGAAATTGCAATCCTGTCACACAAAGCCCTTAGCCTGCCGGGTATCATGTGTAGTCAAAGTCAGATAAGAAAATCATTGTGGAGGCAGCTGGAAGTACTGCAAAATAGAATTTAACAACAGGGAACTTGTGGCTCTGTCCTCAACTCTGGAATTTAGTAGTTGTGTGACCTTGAATGAGTCACCCAAACCCTCTGAACCTCAAGTTACTAATTGGACAGTGGAGTGTTGTGAGAATTAAATGAAATTGTAGACATGAAAGCATTGTATTACTATATCAGTGACTCTTCTACTGCTGTGATGAGACATGATCAAAGCAACTCACAGAAGGAAGAGTTTATTTGGGTTTATGGTTCCAGAGGGTTAGGGTTCAGATAAGCATAACATGGTAGCAAGTGGCAGACATGATGGCTGGAACTGGAGGCTGAGAGTATGGAGTTCACATGTGAAACGGCAAGCAAGCATAACACAGAAAGCAAACTGGAAATGGTACAAAGCTTTTGAAACTTAAAAGTCTCCCCACCACCACCTTCCACCCCCTTGGTGATGTACTTCCTCCACAAGATCATACTTTTTTTTTTTTGGATAATGTTTTCATTTAAATTTGAAACAAGCTTGTTTTACATATAAATCCCAGTTCCCACACCCTCCCCTCCTCCCCTGTCCCCCACCAACCCCCACCCCATCCCCTTTCTACTCCCCAGAGAGGGTAAGGCCTTCTATGGGGAGTCTTCAAAGTCTGTCATATCATTTGGAGCAGGGCCTAGGCCCTCCCCCATGTGTCTAGGCTGAGGGAGTATCCCTCTATGTGGGGTGGGCTCCCAAAGTCCATTCATACACTAGGGACAAATACTGATCCACTACCAGAGGCCCCATAGACTGCACAGGCCTCCTAACACCCACATTCAGGGGGTCTGGGTTGGTCCTATGCTGGTTTCCCAGCTATTAGACTGGGGTCCATGAGCTCCCCCTTGTTCAGGTCAGCAGTTTCTATGGGTTTCTCCAGCCTGGTCTTGACCCCTTTGCTCATCACTCCTCCCTCTCTGCAACTGGATTCCAGGAGTTCAGCTCAGTGTTTAGCTGTGAGTGTCTGCTTCTGCTTCCATCAGCTACTAAATGAAGGCTCTAAGATGGCATATAAGTTAGTCGTCAATCTCATTATTAAAGAAGAGCATTTAAGGTAGTCTCTCCACCATTGCTTAGATTGTTAGTTGGGGTCATCCTTGATTACACCTCTTAACCCTGCCCAAACAGTACCACCAGTCGGGGACCAGGTATTAAAATGCCTGAGACTCTTGGGGACATTCTCATTCAAACCACCACAGCTGCAGAGTACCATGAAAAGAACATGTATTACCTTCTCTGTGTACCTTCTCTGTCTGCTAGGGTAGCTCTTGTTAAGTTGAATATCACCCCCTAGTCAAAGCTGTCACTCCAAGTTCAGATCTTGCCCCCTGTTGTCAAGTACACAGAAATAGAACAGGGGGTCACTCTTGTGGCTTTCTACATAGCTGGCCCAGCCACATTACTCTTCTAGAGCATTGTTAGAGAGCAGTGATGTTCGAGCCACCAGTCCTTAGTCTTCTGACTCAGGTCCCCTCCATTTGAGATGGGGAGCGGTTAACCAGCCTCCTCAGCATCAATTAGGCACATTCCCTCAAAGCTTAGAGAAATGAAACAAGAAGAGCTTATCTGGAACTTTCTGTGGGATAGCAAATCAGGACATTTGGCTAGCAGTTCTGGTGTGGGGTTTCTCTTGAGGGTGGGTGGGATGAAGGTGGCAGCAGAGTTCTAGTCCTGCAGGCTTGGGGTTCACTGATCATTTACTGGGTTCTTGTCACTAGGCTGTTCCTTTACATGGGAACTCTGTAGAACTGTCAAAATGTCTTCACGACGTAGCAGTTGGTTTCCCTCAAAGCACAAGAGTTGCCTTCCAGCCTCAGAAATCCCATGTCAGCACGCCACCATATTCTTACCAGGGACAGTTGCTGGTGGTGCAGCTAGAGGCAAGGAGAACCAGAACACTGCTTGTGATGATTTGTGCCTATAGTCTCAGCCTGTGGCAGACTGAGGCAGGAAGACCCCAAGTTCAAGGCTAGCCTGAACTATATAGTGAGTTCAAGGCCAGCCTGAACTATATAGTGAGTTCAAGGCCAGCCTGAACTATGTGGATTCTATCTGGAAAAAGGAGAGTGAGAAGAGGGAGAAAAGAATAGAGAAATAAAGATCTCTGTTGAAGGGTACAGTGCCAAAGAACCCATGAATGGTATTCTGGAAGCAGTACACCTTTGACACTATATTTTCTCTGCAAATGAGTTTCTATAACAGATAAATTCTTTTTTAAAGTTACTTGATTAAGGATAATTCTCATTCAGAAGTAATTTGTAGAAGGAAAATTAATTTTTGATGGCACCATCTCAGGAGAATAGGAAAAAAATTGTCTGTAGCAGACAAAATAATCAAATGAGAGAATGGGATATGGAATATAAAGCCAAAGGGGAAACATGGGCCCTGGTCACATGCTTCTGACTTCTGTGACAGAGTTTTCTTTCAATTCAGGAAATGCTGAATGAGCAGTTGCAGGTTTGAAGTCTCAAGGGACTCCAGTTGATGTTACAGAGTATGACCTAAATGTAGAGGACAAGCGACAGTAACTCAGAAGCTTACATTGAATGCTGCCCTTAAATGCTGTGGAATAGGTACCTAAGCTAATGCTAAAAGTGACAATGAGCCAGTCATGGTGTGTGCTACATGAGAGAGAGAGAGAGAAGAGGTTGAACTGTATGATGCATGGGGAGTCTGAACATTTTCTTAATGTCCTTGCTATATTCCAGAATATATGACACTAGACAGGCTCCTACATATACCTACATAACCTAAAATCTGATTGCCCAGTAACTCTGTCAGTTCTATAAAGGCAGCTATCTTTTTACTTCTCATTTTTCTTAAATAGAAAAGAGTAATATGATAAACAATGGGGTTCCTTGTGTTCTTGCTCCTTAGCTGGACAGCCGGAGATTAGTGTTAGGCCCTGGGAAATTCAGTGACCTTGGTGGCAGACGTGTAGTAGTTTTATGCTGAGGGAATGAATCTTGATTTCCTTGCCATGTTTTTTCCACTGCTCTGCTGTGTAGAACACCTTTCTTTTCTCAAACCATGTGTCTGAGATTAAAAAGAAAATATCTGCGTGTAGCTCCCATCCACAGCTATGCAGAAGTGTCAGGACTCCAGACAGACACAAGAATGTTGTAGCAACCTGGAGGATGACACCCTCTGCCCCCTGCCCTTTGCGAAAAGAACAGCATCCCCTGAGCTGAGTTCCCTTAACCTTAAGTCTAGCCTCAATGTTCTGCTGGGTCTTACAGCTTAATTTTTTTCTGTAATGACTAACCACAGTCATCACCACAGTCATCTCCCAGCCATGGCTGTCAGGAAGAAGTGGGGGGCAGAATCCTACAGTCTCAGCCCCAACTGCTCAGCATCATTGAGCTACTTAACAGGACCAGGGACTGGGGCAGGAGGGGGGGTTGAGCATCCCATGCAGCCTGGGAGAATCAATCTGTGTGCCACCACTATTTCCTTGTGCCATCCATCCCTCAAGGGACATCCTCCTTTAAGTTGGCCCTTGGGGCATGTTTGGTGAGTAGTGGCACCTCAGAGAGAAACCTTAGGCATGCCTCTGACATTTCCCAGAGAGCACAGCCAGTCTGTAATAGAACTTGGATTCAGACCCATAGCTTCTGAGTTTAAACCCAAATTCTCAGTCACTGTATTGTTTGGAAGGCTCTTCACCTGACCAGTTCTCATAGCTGCTTCTATTCCACCACTATCAGCAGATATATGCCCTTTGTGGGACAGAAATAGTGTCTTATTTTATAGCAAGCAAAGCTAAAAAGGCAAAATTTATAAGGAGACACAAGAACCTCCGAGCTCTTAGTGTGTAATGTGTGTGTGTGTGTGTGTGTGTGTGTATGCACACACAGTAAGTGTGTAATATACATATTTACACATGTAAATGCACACACAGGCATGCATACATGCAAGCACATGTACACATACACACCTACAGTTCTTTTTATGATAACAAACCATGGTCTATAGGATGCTCCATTGTTAAAACAGTACCATAGAAAAGGAGAAAAGACATCAAATTAATAATCTACTAGTAGATTATTATTAACTAAGCATAGTGGTGCACATCTTTAATCCCAGCACTTGGGAAGCAGGTACATCTCTATGAGTTTGAGGCCAACCTGGTCTACCTATGAGTTCTAGGTCAGCCAGGGGCCAGAACCGTATAAAGGGATCCTGTCTTTAACAATTAAAAAAAAATCCATTATAAAAAGGATGCTTTGGGGCTGGAAAGATGGCTGGCTGGTCTTCCAGAGGTCCTGAGTTCAATTCCCAGCAACCACATGATGGCTCAACCATTTGTAATGAGATCTGGTGCCCTCTTCTGACCTGCATGGATACATCAGACAGAACACTGTATACATAATAAATAAATAAATCAATAAATCAATAAATAAATAAATAAATAAATCTTTGTGGGGGAAAAGATGCTTTAGTAACCAAGTCAGTTTTGTTTTTTGGATTTTTTGTTTTGTTTTGTTTGGTTTGGTTTGGTTTGGTTTGGTTTTTTTGAGACAGGGTTTCTCTGTGACTTTGGAGGCTGTCCTGGAACTAGCTCTTGTAGACCAGGCTGGTCTTGAACTCACAGAGATCCACCTGCCTCTGCCTCCCAAGTGCAGATTAAAGGTGTGTGCCACCGATGCCCAGCAGAAAATAGAGTTTTATAATATATATATATATATATATATATACATATATATATATATATATGCACTAATCATCTAAAATATAGGGCATGTCCTATGTTTTAATCTATGGAAATGCCTAAATTGGTTCAGGATGGGAAATCTTCCTGTAAAGATGTCCATCAAAGAATGTAAGAGATGTACAGATATAGAAATTGTGACCTCCAAAAGGAATGGAGGAATGGAGAAACTAGCTCAGTTGGAATGTTGTGCATCAACAAGTTGTGGGACATACATCACCATAACATAGCTAAGACATTATTCAGGGACCAAATGGAGAAAATATTTGGACAGACAGAAGCTAAACACATGAGGAGTGTGAGGAAGGCCTGGGAGCCAGGATGTACTGACAAATGAGGGCCACATGTAAGTGGAATACATTCTGTAATGAGTGGGGATTGTATCCCATAAACAGACACCTACAGAAAGACTTTGGTGGGCAATTGAGGGCTAAGACTGGCAAGGCGCTGGCCAGGGGACAGAAGAAAGAGTTTCAGTAATTCACAATGCTGTCAGACCCAGTATAAGCATCTAAACTAGTTTGTCTGAAAGTATTTTGAGATCTGGATGGGCAGGTGGTTAATCCAGGTCAAGCCATAGATGGACATACAAGAAGGAGAAAAGGACAAAAGCCTGGTGCAGTGTGACAGACAGGGGACCCTGGATTGGCACTCACTAGGATTGTGATCAGACCCCTCAACTTATCCTTGTCCCTGGCTGCTCATCCCCTAATTAGGAACCCCTTCCAATAAGCAGTAAGTGCCTGCCACACACTGCTGTGATACATAGTGGCCTCCCTGTAGTTTTTTGCCTGGACTGGAGGTACTGCAGCTGGGCAGGAGGAATCTCTTTAGAGCCTGCCTTCTGCTAAGCAAGTTGGTGGTTTCCTTTGATAGCTCTTAGCTGTTGCTGCTCTCTAGTGGCCAATGGCGCCTCTGCTCCTCTCCCTGCAAAGTAGGAGCAAATAGGAAGGGGGATGGGGCTGGGTGAGCTGCCTTATACAGGTATGCAGACTGGGGAGCAGCAGCCAACAGTGTCTAAAGGGTGTGTGATTGTGGATGTAATAGGAATTGTGGAGCAGGAAGGGGGACAGTAGTCAGAAAGGGTCTGAACAACTGAGGCAGTTTGCACTGTGAAAACAATTGCTTCTGGTCCTCGGCCTGGTCTCTGAAATTCAACCGTCTAGTGTTCTACAACAGCAGACACTTTGCAGAGAAACTCTCTAATCTCAGGTTTCTCCCAGTCCCCTCTGCCTCCTCCTCTGAAGGTCAGCTGGAGTTTTCAGACTTTCCTCTTTTCCTATGGCAGGAAATTTCCTGCATAGAGAGCCTTGGTTTTGTGGGAACAGTCCCTGTCTTGGCAGGACTGTCTCCTCCAGTGGGGGAAGGGCCTGCCTGTTTGCCCCTCTTGGCTCTATCTCTGTTGATATCTCTATTGGGTGGGTTCTCCAGGGGCAAAGTACTACAGAGAAATGGGGAGTGATGGCTGCTTCCTAAAGTCAGTGTCAAGTCTATGTTCTCTGAAGCCTGGGGAGGAGCAGAGACAAGGGACTAAGTACAGCCCGGTGCCGTTAATCCCAGGCAGAGGCAGGCGGATCTCTGAGCTTGAGGCCAGCCTGGTCTGCGTACGGCTTGAGTTCCAAAACAGCCAGGGCTACACAAAGAAATCCTGTCTCAAAAAAAAAAAAAAAAAAAAAGTAGGTTCATATAAAAATAATAAATCTTTTTCTAAAAGAAAGAGTTTTTAAAAAGCAAAAATGTAAAAGTAGTAAAAAAAAAAAAAAGCAAGTAGTAAACATAGTAACTTTTTATTGAACTCTTGCGGATGAGGGACACAGAGACACGTGGGACTGTGATGCTTTGAAAATGCCTTTGGGAACTTTTCCTGGGCCTGGAATCCTGAGAAGGAATGATTCTCCCTCTGAATTTTGGAGGAATACTCTGTTCTTTGTTTTAATGTTGCTTTTGAAACCTACTGTCATTGAAACTCTTAATTTGTTGTGGCGTATCCAATTCTCCATCCTCCTCAAGCTTTCAGAGGCCTTTTAGAACGCCTTTTATTAAATAGTTCCTAATGCTGTGTCCTAGAATGGGGTTCTTAATTCTTTGTACCATCCTCTTCAAACATCATCTCAACTTAGCAATTCTTACTTTTCAGCTCCTGGAAATTTTCTTTATCTTTTGTCCCTTCCCATCCTGTCTCTCCATAACTTGTTAGGTCACTTCTTTAATCTTCTATTTTCTCTCATTTTCCATCACTTATGTTCTTGTTCTGCCATCTCAAAAGCTATCCTTGGCATTCAGAATTCTAGCACGTTATGAGTGCTTCATTTCAGCCATAATAGCCTTAATTTCTACGAGTTCTCTGTCGTTCTGCAGTTTTTGTTCCCTTTCTGTAGCAGCTTGTTCTTTTTTCGTGGACATGATACTCTTTTAACTCTCCGAGGGAACAACCTTACTGTAGTATGTCCTGCTTATAAGTGACTTTGCTTGAGTTCCAGGTCCCCCTTATCTAAATGTTTTAAGCTCCCGTTGGGCTTTTCTGAAGTCTGGTGGTCTGAAGGAGAGTGCTCACATATACGAATAAAGTACACCAGATGTTTTATATAAGGAACATGGCTCTTGTCTAGCAGGTATCATTGTGGTGTGCTTTGGTGGAGAGACTCTCCAGATGTCAGCATTTGAGTATCTGGTAGTTCCTTGGCTTCTCTGATGAATAACTGTCAAATCTACCCGAAATGTTTATGTTTGGCTGCTAGTGTTCTGGGAGCTGAGAGGCACGCAATGGTAGCCACTTCCCCCATGGGTATGCAGACCTGCACTGATTTTTCAACTTTCTAGAACAGAGTGGATAAGATAGAAGACAGAGATAAGGGTCAATACAGACTTCCAACCTTCTTCCCACCTGCACACACATGCACACACACCCAGTGCTGCCTGGTGTTTCTATTTCCTAAGCATGCCAGAGGGCTGTGCTAAAGCTTACTGACTGCAGGAACATGTATCTCATCTCTCTGTTCTATCTTGTCAGACACTTCTATGTGTCTGCTTTCTATCATTCGAAAAATAAACATTAATGAAAACAGGTTGACTTCTCTTATACATGATCACCTACACAATCTCCTATTCTCTTGGTTCTTATAGGTTAAAACTTGCCTTGTCTGTCACATACTGTTTGTCACATTTAGAGGTTAGTAGAGTTATAGCCATATTCAAAAAAAAAAAAAAGGTGAAATGGTTTGAAAGGGATGGGTCTTAGGTAGAAGAACTATGAGGCTTAGGAGCCAGTGATGGAAACAGCCAGTGAGAGAGACTGCAGCCAGATTGCTTTGTTACACATCAGGCAGCAATTCATGAGACAAACTCACTGGAGTGCTCACCGGATAGTTATTGAGTACCGGCTACATGCCAGGCATTGCTCTAGACCTGGGAGATGAGCAAATTTAATGGGAGACTTCTATTCAACTTGATCTTATATCCTGAAGCAGGTATAGGAGACAAACAACAAACAATACAGCACATTAATAAAAAATGCTCAAGGTAGTTAAGCAGGTCTGTTCCTACCATAAATATAGAAACAGTCTACTATGGAATACTAGACCTAGTAGGGCCCCGAGTCTGATTCCTCCTCCTATGAATGAAGATTCGGGTAGGAAGAAGGAAAATAAATTGAGGTCACATACAAGGAATCCTGGACCAGCTCTGAGGCCTCCTGATTTCCCCTTCCCGCATTCTCTCAACTGTTAATTACTGCGTAGTTCATGAGGCCATGGAGATTTTGAAGCCTTGTAGAAAACAGATGAAAAAATCTCCTTCCGTTGCAGTGTACAGTGCCAGCACACACACCAAGCACATCCTGAGCTGTAGACTCTTAATTGGACCTGACAGTCCCCTGGGCTGCAAATTGAAGGAATCCCAGAGCTAGGTGATAATATTCCTAATTCATAAGGTTGCTTTTCACAGTTGCTTCAGACATTATAATCAATTCAAGATAGATGACAGCAATAAATTGTAAAATGACTTAATTTCCAGATAGCTCATCTGAATTTCCCAGTATTGCAGGCTCATGGGCTTAGAGGTGTTTTGAAGCCACCATGTAGAGGCATAATCAGCCACGATGTACTTTTCCAAAGTTTCCATGGTGAACCCATTCACCCAATGCCCTTTCTTCTCCAACTAGCATAACTTCTAGAATACCTGCAGTTTTTTTTTTCTAATTACATTTATTGATTTGTTTCCAAAGCTGTTACTGTTGATGTTATTATTACTTTCATTATAAAACTAACAGGTAGGTGAGAAACATTGGTCAGTACTGAGAATAAGGAAACAAAGAGGAAATCATCCAGGGGCTATGATCAACAAAGCCAAGGTTAACATTTTCATGTTTCTATGAATAATGATATTCTTTGCATAATGACGCATGCAACTATATAAACTTGGCATGTTTCTTTGTTCACACATTAAGCAAGATACACAGTTTTGATGCTATTCCAAAGCTTTGTAAGTAGCTGATGGCTGAGCCAGGTGTGGTGGCACACACCTTTAATCCCAGCACTCCAGACGCAGAGGCAGGGGGATCTCTGTGAGTTCAAGGTTAGCCTGGTCTACAGAATGAGTTCCAGGACAGCCAAGGCTACACAAAGAAATCCTGTCTCAAAAACCTAAAACATGAATAAATAATTTAATGACTGCGACTGCATAATTCATCATTCACTTACTAGACATGTTATAATGACTTAACTGGTTGTTCTCCTCTTGGTGGATTTTTACATTTTACGTTTAAGGGACTTTTTATGTTATTATTGTAAAGTCTTTCTCTTTTGGAATATTGCTGATACAAGTATCTTCATGCTTAAAGCCACAAAAGTGCAGTGGCATGCCACTGCAGTGCTGGTCTCATTTGTGTGTCAGTGCAAGGGACTTGTTTTGAGGCATTTCTGGTAAAGGCATTGCCTAATGAAAAGCTCTGCCCTCTGCTGGTGGAGTCCAGGTATTTAACAAGAGGCTTGGCATGGGAGAAAGTCTTTGGACAGGGGCTGGTGGGTTTTCAGGGCCTTGAAACCTTGTCAAGAAGACATGCTCCAACTCAGGCTTTTCTAAATCCAACTCTGGGTCCCCACCTGGCCTCAGGAGAGTTGGGGAACACACAGAGGCACAGATTCTGTGGCCCTGAAGTGACAACAGTAGGAAGCTAGGCAGAGCACTGTCCTGGCTGTCTGGTGCCACTGAGAGGTCACGTTCCACAGAGCGAATATGCTCACGGGGGAGGGGGAGTGTCCAGTTTATACCATTTGTTAAGAAGAGGCTTCACTTCACCTCCCAATGCTAAGCAGGCAAAAGGAGACCTAAGCAGAAGCAGTCATTTCTTTTTAGATTTTTTTTTTAACTTTATACAGCTTTACAACAAATTTACATTTCTAGTAACAACTATATTTTACACACTTATCTACTACCTAAACCAAAAGCCCTATAACAGGATTAAAACTAGAAAAACACTTCATTTCATGTCATGTCGTCTTTCATAACTCTTGTCTGTTCCTTACATTCAGTTCCCTCCTCGTCCCCTTATATGCAGATGGGTACCACAGATGGCTCCAAAGGGTCCCTACATGGGGGAAGGGCCTGGAAAGAAGGCCAGGCTAGCAGCTGGACAGGGAAGGTCCTAACAGGCAGGCTGTAGGTGGTAAAGGAAGCCATGTCTACCTGGGAATAGTCAACAGGGAACAGATCTCACCAGAGATGTCCAGCAATGGGAAATGGGGACTGGGCAGTCTAAGGAAATGCGGGTAGACATAAAGGCCCCAGGAGAAACAAACCATCTGGCATTAACACAGAGAAGCTCCGAGGCCCAGAAGTTCAGCCATGGACATGCTTCTGTAAAACAGTGATTCTCAACCTGTGGGTCACCACCTCTTCTGGGGTCGCCTATCAGGTATTTACATTATGATTCATAATGGTAGCAAAATTACAGTTATGAAGCAGCAATGAAAATAATTGTATGGCAGGGGTCACCACAACATGAGGAGCTGTATTAAATGGTGGCAGCATTAGGAAGGCGGAGAATCACTGCTGTGAAGAATCCATCAGTGAGAGAAGGTATCATCAGCTTATTGGGCTGTAACCTGGGAACGAGAAAAAATAAACAAACAAAACCTGAAATCAAATGTCAGGACACAGCTGTGCTTCAATGATACAGAGTACAGTGCTCAGATAGTTACTGCATAGAATTCTAATTCAGACAGCAGGGTTGAACTCTTCTAGGGCACTCCAAGGATCAGAGGCCCAGGGCACTGCCTCACGACAACCAAGCATGGACACATGCCAGAAATAAGTATGCCCAGTGTTGCAAGGTCTGAAGGAGTGTGGGTTCATACTAGAAGTCTGGATTCGAGTTCAGCGCAGTGTCTGCAGACAACCCTCGGGCCAGGGTTTCTCGGTGTTTAGGCACTCTTTTCACGATCACAGTAGGAGGCTTAAATGTGAGCTCTACTTGTTGCATGCTGCCTGACTTCCGATACACTGTTTTCTCTTTTTCTCCATGAGGGACCCCTGCATCCATCCTCTCCATCCACAATGTTCCCACTGACGAGGCATTCTCTGTTGACATCAGGGGAGTTCAGGGAAGATGTCCATCCTTCCCCTGGGTTTCCCCTAAGTCTCCTGTGACTCCTTAAGCCTCAGAAAGCCCTGTCACTCCCTGAACAAAATTGTGAGGCTGGATGGGAATTAAACCCTGGTCCTGCTCATAACCCCTGAACCATCTCTCCATAACTTTTGCTGAAACTTTTTGGTGTTGTCTACCCGCATTTCCTTAGACTGCCAGCTGTGAGCCCAGTCCCCATTTCCCATTGCTGGACATCTCTGGTGAGATCTGTTCCCCTGTTGACTATTCCCAGGTAGACATGGCTTCCTTTACCACCTACAGCCTGCCTGTTAGGACCTTCCCTGTCCAGCTACTAGCCTGACCTTCTTTCCAGGACTTTTCCCCATGCAGGGACCCTTTGGAGCCATCTGTGGTACCCATCTGCGTATAAGGGGATGGGGGGAAACTGTAAGTAACAGACAAGAGTTATGAGCTGGTGATGGGTCATACACATACTGTTCACACCCTGCTGTGAGCTATTCCCTCCCTCAACAACCTTCACTGATTCTGGGAAGACAGCACCAGGAAAGTAGAGGAAGAGTCTGTGCTCATTTAGTGGGACCACGGAAGCTAAGTGGAGAAAATGAGCCGGCGGTAATGATGTTTTTCTGTCTCTTTCCCTGTCCATCTCTGCCCTACAGTCTTCCTTTCCTGGCCTGTGCTGGAAGCACCTTCCCTACCCATGGGATGTGCTCAGCACAGCCTTCCTGCTCTTTAGATAGGGGTGATGCCAACTGCCTCCTAGCCACGGTCTGATAAATGTGTGTGTGTGTGTGTGTGTGTGTGTGTGTGTGTGTGTGTGAGTGAGAGAGAGAGAGAGAGAGAGAGAGAGAGAGAGAGAGAGAGAGAGAGAGAGAGAGAGAGAGAGAGAGAGAATCATGAGGTAGTGGCACACAAATTTAATCCCAGCACTCAGGAGGCAGAGTCAGGGGGATTTCTGTGAGTTTGAGGCCAACCTGGTGTACTGAGTGAGTTCCAGGAAAGCCAGGCTACACACAGAGAAACCCTGTCTTGAAAAAATATCAGAAGGAGGGAGGGAGGGAGGGAAGAAGGGAGGGAAGGAGGAAGAAAGAGAGAGAACCTATCTTATCTATGAGTGACATTTGGGAGTGTCAGGAATCTTCATCCTTCACATAATTTAAGACAGGGCCTCTTACTAAATTCAGGTTTGCCACTTGGCTAGACCAGCCAGCCAGCAGCTCCCAGGATTCTCTTGTGTCTGTCTCTTGGCTCTAGGTTGACAAGAATGTGTCTCCACAGCTGGCTCTTTACATGGGGGCTGAACATCCAAACTCAGGCCCTCACACTTGTGTGGCAAGCACCCCTGAGCCGTCTCCTGAGGCCCAATGCTCTGACAGCCAAGTCCCTTAGTAGCTAAGACTGCTCTGGTCACACAGTTAACCCCTGCTCACGATGATGGCCCCTGTCCTTCCTCCAGCAGCAGTGGCCTCCAGAACGCATATAAATGGAATGGGCATGTTGGTATAGCTGCTGCCGCAGACAGTTCAGATCCCTTGATCAGAGCTTCACAGGCTGAAGCTGAGTCCCCCAGGGGCAGTGTGGGAATTCCCTCTGAATGGGTGTTTGCAATGAGTCTTAGAGGACAACAGGTTGGCAGGCTGGGCCTCTACCTCATCCCTTCTGTTCCCTGTCTTTCTCACTGACTCTAAATGCAGCTGCTACTCTAAGCCAGGGGCTCTGGGGTCCATTCTATGAGGCATGGTACAAACTGAAATGATCCTCATGGATTTGAGGCCAGAGGGAAGGGAGACAGGGATACAAACCCCCTAGATGAAAAGTGAGCCACCTCAGGGTGGGGCTGGCTAGTAGGGCCTGTGCCTGGCCTCCGGGGTCTCTCCCCTGTTCTATTCCTCTGCACCCCAACACTGCAGAAGGGAGACACAGATCACTTAAGCAGAGTTCAGTACTGTATGCTTCTAAGTAAGACACAGCTCCTTTTCTCCCTTTCCCACCCCACTCCCTGCCCCCCAGGGGCTTGGCAAATGCCTGTGAGTGAAGCCCCATTCTTTCTTGTGTTAGTGTAGCCTGTTTTAGGCTTTTGACTCCAGGGAGGGGTGAAGATAAAGAATGCTATGTGTGTTAGAAAGAATGGAGGTCACGTCTTGCATTATTCCTAAACATCACCTATGAGATGGGTTAGACACAAATGTCAGCATGTCTGGGTCTGAGGGATGTCAGTGAGGCCCAGGATGTGGTAAGGAGCAGAGCCTGGAAGGAATATCAGGGGTTTAAAGGCACCGTTGGCAGGGTGCTTGACAAAGAAGAGATATAATAAAAGGAAATCTAGGGGGCAAAGAGTTAGAATGCAAAGCCCTGGCTCTGGGCAGGCTCCAGAGCAACTTCAACTGAATTGTCTGAGTGCCCAATAGCACTGTGCTAATTACCTTTTTTGTTTTTTCTCTTTTCTTTTTCCTTCCTGCTTGTTCTCAACATTTCCCACCTTTTGCCTTTTTGCACCCTCTCCCATCTTTCCTTTTTTTTCCTCCCCCTGCTCCTCCCATTCTTTATCTTCTTCCCTCTTGCTCATCTTCTCTCTCTGTCTCTCTCTGTCTCTCTCTGTCTCTCTGTCTCTGTCTCTCTGTCTCTGTCTCTGTCTCTCTCTCTCTCTCTCACACACACACACACACACACACACACACACACACACACACACACACACACACGCACATGCATGCGCCCGCACACATACTCTCCACACTCTCACATTTTACCCCATCTCCACCACCACCCACCAAAGCTCTCAGGTGGATGTGAGCTGACCGTGGTCCTCCAAGACTTCAATGCAGGCCACAGCAGTGAGCTGAGCATCCAGGTGGGACAGACTGTGGAGCTGCTGGAGCGACCAAGTGAGAGGCCCGGCTGGTGTCTGGTTCGTACCACGGAGCGGAGCCCCCCACAGGAAGGCCTGGTCCCCAGCAGCACCCTGTGCATCTCACACTCTCGCAGCAGCGTGGAGATGGACTGCTTCTTCCCCTTGGTGAAAGGTAGGACGGAGAGCTCAGGCCAAGCACCTTAGAACTGGCCTCGGAGTCCACTTTGATTGAGCCATGTTTCTCTGATATCTAGAAGTGGAGGGGATATGCTAAAAGCTCGAAGAGAAAGCTAAGTGTGTCTGTGTGGCTCAGAGAAAGACATCCAACCTTTCTGAGTCCATCTAGTCTTTAAAAAAACAAAGGTTGAACTGCCGCCTGCTAAACTCTCCCATAGCTTTCCCTATTCCCCATACTGCACACTGACAGGAAGACGGAGCAGCCCCAGCAACCAGCCACGGTGAAGTAGGACTTGGCCATCCTCTGCCCACTCAGGGTTCGAGGTCCCCTTGTCACTTTTTTTTCCTTTGATGCTCTCAATGAATATATAGCCTGTATTAGAATGACTTAAGGCTGTGGTCCAGCTAATCCAACAATGGCTGGCTCTGAACAGAAATTCCAAGAATCCAGTAGTTGCTCAGTCCACAAGGCTGGTCTTCTGTAGACACTGGAATCCTGAAGTAGGGGGCTCTACTGTCGGTGAAGGAATGGACTTTCCAGCAGGCAAAGAGTGGACCTTTCTTCTTCCATGTCCTGATATAGGCTTCCAGCAGAAGGGGCGGCCCAGATGAGAGGTTTGTTTCCCTTCTCAAAAGATCTGGATTAAAGGTGTGTCTTCCCACCTCAAAGATTCAGATTAGAAATGGATCTTCCTACTTCAAATTAAGCAAATAATCCATCACAGGTGTGCCCTCCATTTTAGTTAATTCCAGATGTAGTTAATTTATGGCTGTTATCGGGGCCTTGGTCTGTTTTCTGTATACTCTGTATTTCCTGCATGTGCCTTTCATCTACTGACGCCAGGGAAGCCAAATGCAGCGGCTCTCCAAGAATTGTCTTCAGCAGGGCAGCTTCTCTGTGCCCCGGAAACAGGTTAGCAGTGCAGATAGATGCTCAGGCTCCATCCCCTGTTCAGCAGGTGACCACACCAGCTTTCTGTCCAGGCGGCTGATATACAGTGGAGTCAGAACACAGGCTTCCAAAGTCAGTGTGGCCTTTAACTCAGGCATTTTACATTGAGGAAACTGAGGCCCCCAGACTAACACAGAAACAAGTCTTAGTCTGCAGCTGAGTTGTATAAATAACCATTTATACAACTATTAGCATAGGTCAGATATTGATTGTATGAATTGTCAGATATTAGCATAGGGACACCATCAATGAGTCCCAGGGTGGGCTGCCTGGTACCTAATAACTTTAAATGCTTGGAAACATCCAAGTTTGGGAATTCCATCTGAGCATGCTGTCAAACATGACTTGCTGATTCTTAACACTAGATGGCAGTAGTGGACTGCCCATGATTGGACTTCATCCAGCCTCAGGAGCGTTTCCATCCATAACACAAACTAAAGCCTAGGTGCCTTTCCTCACACTGCATCCTTCACCCTTGGTTTAGTCCCCCCACCTCACCCCACCCCCCTCCACACACACTCTGAGGACCTTGGAGGAACAGCCAGGAAGCTGTGTGGAATATGTAATTGCAGCTTCCCAGGACCCACACCCCTCTGAAATTCTTGGTATAAAGAGACTAAAATCAGGAACTTAGTGAATAGGTCTCTGTTTTGAGTTAAGTGAAGAAAAGTGGCTGATAGATTGTTGTAAGGGTAAAATGAAGGAATGGGTAAAACACACACACACAAATGCACGCAAATACCAAGTCCTGGCACTTAGCACACCTTTGTTGTCGTAAACTGTTGTTTTCGTTTCATTCATCACCGATTGCCTGGAAGAGTGCCTACAAACTCCCACAAACCTAGTCAGGGACCATAAAGTGCAGACAGAATAAGAGAGAAAGGCTGGGGCAAGCTGGCTGTTCATAAATCCCAGTTATGGGCTGTTTTCACTGAGGAAGGCATCAGCTTCAGTACTGAGACTCGGGGGGCCTAGACCTCCCCTTTCTAGTCTATGGCTGGATGATCTGTGCATACTCTCATAGCTGGGCCTGCTACATGTGCAGAAGGTTAGGATCAGAGGGTAACGAGAGCCTTCTGATTAGAGAGAGATATAGCTAACAATGGGAGCAGAGGACCAGGATGGAAAAGAGAGAGAGAAGAAACAAGGGAGGCAAGCAGTTGCAGAACTTTCCTGCTAACTGTACCAGTCAGAAGAGCTTCCAAAAGTGACCACCAGGACACATTTATCATATTGCTGGCTTTTATTTGCAGACTGACCGTTCTTTCCCAGCGTAGGAGCTGATTGGGCCTACAAAGCGGCAACCTGCGAAGCTGCTCTCATTCCCAGCTGAGTTATAAAACTGGGGACAGGGGTGGAGGTGAGGAGTGTGGGGGGTGTCCAGCCAAGCCTGACAGCTTGCACCTGTGTTCCCAGCTCCTAGGAGGTTGAGGCAGGAAGGTTCCAACAAATTAAGAACCGCCTGGGCAACAAAGTGAGATGGGGAGGGGGTGAGGTGAATATGACATGATCATAGGCTACCCTACTCCAGCAGTTAGGGCCTAAGTCATTCTAGAGCACTCCTTGTGCCTTGAATAACATCATATTTAGAAGCAGCAGAGACCCAGTGTGCTGCTGCTGTTTGCACCACAACTGGCCACCTACTGACAACCTGGCCTTTTCTTCTGCCAGCTGTGGCTTTTCTTCAGTGGGTACTCTATATTAGAAGTTACCCAGAATGCCTTCCTCTGGCATTGTAGCATAGGAGAGGGACAGCCTCATCTGGGAACATGGAGATCAGAATTGGTTTCCACTTCAGTTCCCAGGAGGAAGGATCTAGCCCTGCTAACCTTCTTGGGGTGGTACAAGTCCATACCTCACAGGCTGTGTGGTCTGAACTATCTGTGATGTGCTAACTGCTGCATAGATAATCGGGCCAGAAACAGGGCACGGGGACTGTATAGCATCAAGGCAGGAATTCAGGAGCCACTAGAACAGGTCTTCACCAGTGTGCACATTAAGGTGCAAGCCTTCCAAAGTGACAGTACCCAGAACCCACCACAAACAGCTGGAGGCAGAATCCCTGTGTGGGACATGAGGAGTGGATCTAAGGTGCACTAGCCCAGCCTTCCATCTCCCAAAGAGATTCTGGCTCACAGGAAAGTACAGTGCCTCTCCCAAAGCCACAAAATGGGGCAGACCAAGCCCAACCACCACCACCACCACTACCCTGTGCACACTTAGCCAGCACGCTTCTTGGTGGCTGTAGGATTTTTCTGCCCCTCCTTTCTCGGGTTGCTTCTGGGCAGATAGGCTGTTCTAACACATGCATGATGGGACTCAAAATAGGGTTGTTGAAAAATATCCACACTTTGTAACAGATTTGGGACAGGCCCACACTTCACATTCCCTTCCTCACTCATTTCTCAGGACTCTCTCTGGAGCTGGACCTTCTGAGATCTGATCTTCTCACTCAGCTCCCCTTTGGCTTTCTCAGCAGCAGGTAGCCATGGGCACCACCCCACAATGGACAAAGACTTCATAGTCATTTCCAACTCCTGAAATCCGGGGGTATTTTGTTTGGTTTTCTAATAACACGCCCTACCCTAGACCAAGAGCCAGGCATGTGCCCCCTCAGTATCTAAAGTGCCCTGATGATTATGATGCTCTGTGAGTTAGGGGTTTAACATCCCCAGGTGTGAGGCTTGGGACACTGAAAAATGTGATGGAAAGCCATTGTGTGTTACATCAGGGTATAGCAAGATGCAGAGCCCAGCAAGGAAGGATGAAAGAAGTGGACTGACACACAGGCAAAAGGCTTCAATAGATGCTTCACCAGAGAAGATGCTCAGGTGCCAGCGAACATGAGGAAAATTGGATATCTCTGCTCACCAGGGAAATGCAAACCAATGCCTCAACTCCATACCACTCCAGACCCATGAAAACGGCTCTTAGTTAATGTGGACACACCTCAGAAAATCACAGCTGTCTGTAAGGATGTACAAAAGTTGGGACACTGCTAGATGGCTGGTTGAGATGTAAAATGTCTCCTCAGCTATGGAAAACACTGTAAGGAATCTCAAAAATCTCAGACAGACAGACAGACAGACAGACAGATCATATGATCCTGTTGTCCCACTTCATGTTATCTCAACATGAATTGAGAGCAAGGACACAAACGTGTCTACACACCCATGTTCATAACATTGTTCATGACAGCTGTGGGTGTCCATGGACATATGAATGCACCAAGTATAACACACATACACTGAGTATCATTCAACCTTTAAAAGGAAGGAGAATCTGACACCAGATTACATCATGGACAGTCCTTGGGGACATTATGCAAAGTGAAATAACCCAGCCACTGAAACAAATACTCTATTATTTCACTTATATGGAATACTTTGAATAGTCAGCTTTACATAGGCAAAAGGCAGAATGGTCATTTCCAAGACCAGGGGAGGGAGGGAATTAGTCAATTAAATTGCTCAGTGGGTGCAGTTTCAGTTTCACAAGTTGGGAGACTTCTGGAGATGTCTTGGTTGTACAACATACTGAACACACTATTCTCTTGGGTTGAACACCTTCTAAAGTGAATGTGTCTAGTGCCAGAGCAGTACATGCTTAAAATAGTGAAGATTGTTTAAAGTTAGCTCTGGATTCTTGTGCCCAGGCTCCAAAACCCAATCTAGGTTTCTATTTACCTTGATATCTGGGATCTGCCTGTGTGCCTTCTTCTAGCTGGGTCTGGTGTTCAGAAGAAGTGTAGAGAGATGTCTCTCTAGGTGAAACCATTCCCTGCGTGCCTTGAGAGCCTGGAGCAAAGGTTAGTGGTCCTGGTGGCCCTGGCTGGACACAGGCAGTTCTAGCTCTTGGACTTATCTGGCAGTTTCCACTGTCATCGCCATCTGGCCTCAAGACACTTCCTCAGGCTGTAGGTAAATACCACCAGTGGCCTGAGGACACTGAGCAGGGCTGTGATAGTTAACATCAGTGTATAAATCTGTGATTACTTAACAACAAAAAATACCTTCATTCATTGAGTCTTGCTCTGGGCTGGTTTTAAGGATAATGCTTTAGTGACAGTAAATTGTACTTTGCTCATTTTTTAGACAAGGAAACAGTCTTGGAGGTGTCTTGCCCATAGGTTGCAAAGCTTTCAGATTTTGCTCTCAGGTTTGTTCACAGTCTGGTCTTCCATTCTGCTCGGCATCCTCCCAGAGCTAAAGGCATCAGAATGTTTTCTTTAGTTTGTCTCGAACCTGAGGCTCGCTGAGCTGGCCAGGATTTGGAGAACCCTGGTTTTGTTACAAAGACCACAGCAGCCAGTGGTGGCTCAGGCCTGTAGTCCGGGCCCTCCGAAGACAAAGACAGGAAGATCACATAAATGTGAAGCTAGCCTGGCTAGAAAGTGAGCCCCTGTCTCAAAACAAAACAAAACAGCATAGCTTTCCAACTCTCCCTCTCACCTCTGGCACCAAATTCTTCCTTCCCTGGGAAGAAAAGAGCAACCTGAGGCAGATTTTGTCCTGTGTGTACGATGAAGCAACTTTCCAGTCGTCATGTAGGAAGCCAGAGCAGCAGAACTTGAGGCCACTGTTTACATGGCATCCACATCCCGGAAGTGGAGAACAGTACACGCGGGTGCACAGCTAGCTCTCTGTCCTTTCTATTTAGTCCAGGACCCCAACACATGTTCACAGTTAGGCTGGGTCGCTCACCTCCATTAGTCTAATGTAGAGATGATCTCTCACAGACGGGACTTGATGCTTGATTTCTTAGTGATTCCAGAGCCTGTCCAGTTGACATCAGTATTAACTATCATGGTCTACTATGAAGTCTTGGAGCAGAGCAGTCCTGGGCAGTACTTTGGACAACAGGCAGTGTTTATCTGCCTATCACAGGAGCCGCCCTAGCTTTGAAACTGCTGCAGCCTGTCCAACAGACAGCACATTTCACTACTAAAATCCCAGGCACCAAACACCTAAAAGTTCAGGGTCCCTTTCTTGGTTCTGTTGCTAACCAATCCAGAGAATTAATGTTCCTTGGCCTACCAGAAGAATCCTCTAAAGGTTTGAACACACACACTTTTTAGAGCAGTAACCTTGCCAGGTGGTGGTGCATGCCTGTAACCCCAACACTCAAGAGGCAGAGGCAAGCAGATCTCTGAGTTCAAGGCCAGCCTGGTCTATACAATGAGTTCAAAAACAGAACTACACAAAGAAACTCTGTCTGGAAAAACAACACAAACAAACAAACAGAGATGTGTGACTTGAATTCTAAGAGAAGCTACTGGTTATTTTTCAGAACAAAGTTAGAATCGAAAGTTCTCCCTTTTTAAATAATAGATTAAAATCTGTAAGTGGCCCTTGATTATGTCTAATTTCATTTGGGGAAAAATTGGATTCCTTGAGCTTCTTGAATCCTCAAATTACAGATGATGGGCTTGCTCCTCTTCTAATACAGATAACCCCTCCGCAGTATCCCTGGCAGGAGGTGAGCCAAGCATGACAGGAAATCCCCAGAGACTATGGCAAATGATCCCAGAAATCTGTTGAACTTGAGTGCAGTTCCAACCCGAGGAAATTCTTCATACTTAGTACTCAAACCTAGATCTTGCTTCCTGCCCAGCCCTGCTCAGCTTTCCCTTCCCATCCCCCATCCAACCAGTCTCAGACTCTGTCTGTCATCTACTTCTAATCTTTTTCTGGAGTGAAGTACTATGGGGCCTTGAGAGATGGCTCAGCAGTTAAGAGTGCTTGTTGCTCTTGCAGAGGACACATGTTTGGTTCTACACACCCACATAGTGACTCACAATCACAGGTAACTTCAGTCCCATGGTATCTGACTTTCTGAACTCAGACACCAGGCACACACATGGTGTGCATACTTACATTCAGGCAAATCACCCGTACACATAAAATATTTTCTAAATGTAAAAAAAAACTATCTCTGAAGGCATAAGAATACTTTATCAGACACTTCAAATAAAACATGCTAAAGCCTGCACTCCTAAGATCTTTAAAATGGGTCTTTGTGTTTGTGGGTTGGTGGTCCTGTTTGATACCCTTGAGATGGGGACTCTGCCACCCGGGCTTAACCTGGATGTGGGCTGGAATCTCACTCACAAACCTCTGACCTGGTGTTCTCTAGACAAAGGGCTTTGAGGAAAGGACCTTCCACTCTGAACATCTGCTCAAGTCTGACTACACCTAATAGTCCTTCATACTACCTTTTATTACCCTTCATCGGTCTTCCTGAATTGCCTCTAGGAATTCTAAAAAAAAATGTCTGTTTTCTTTCTCCAGACTAGATAAGCACCTATGGTGATCTGGTCATTAGCCTAAATTACTTACGTTAAGTACACCAAACATAGAACAAATATCTTCACTTTGAGGCACAGTTTATCAGATTGGGCCACACAAACTTTCCACTTGTATAGTAAAATGTGATTGGCAATCAGCATGTTTTGTATGTTTCTGGTTTTGTTCTTGTCTTTTGAGACAGGGTCTTACTAGCCTAGGCTAACTTCAAATTTACCCTCTTGTAGACACTGGTCTTCAAGGGATCAATGGGCTCCAAAAGGACAGGATGTAGAATGAGCAGGTCTTTATTCTAAGTAGAAAGTCACTTATCTTTTTGCATCCATGAAGCAGTTGAAAATGGCTCCCAGAGTTCCTGGATGACTTGAGGGATGCAATATGAAGTAATAGCACCTGTTCAGCTGTGGTCTTACTGCTGTGTGTGCAGGCTCTTCCTTTAGAATACAACAGTGACCAGAGGCTTTCCCGGGCTGTGTAGTGGGCAATAAGGAGAGATGGTGACAGGTGCTGGATAGCTGAGAGTCTTGGTAAACAATACAAGTCTGGGTCCTGTCTCAGCCACTGACTGGCTGGTAACCTTGAGATACTTCAAGTATAATTCATGAATTATCAGCATCCGTGTCTCATGAAGTAGAGTTCTCAGCCTCCAGGCCACACACTAGAAGCACACTGTTAAAGCAGATTTCCCTTCTGCCTTGGTGCCTTCTCTAGCCTCTATTAGGCCAGTCTAAGGTGCTTCCAGCTTGCACCCTCTTCAGGGCTGTCTGAGGAGCCAAGATTCTGTGTTTGGTTTTACCTTAAGGATTTTCAGTATTATGTCGTTTGGTGCTCTCTCTCCCTGCCTCCATTTCTGGCCTATGAGCGGGCCTTTCCCTCATCCAACAGCATGCAGAAAGGGGCTTGACTTGACATGGTCTCTGCAAAAGAGTTCAAGCCCTTTGTGTTCTAAATAAGATCATAGAGCTGGTAGCCACCATGAGATGAATGGCCCAGACCACACAGCTAAGTAGGACCAGGGTGTTCCTCCTAACTACCCTTGTTTTGTGGGCCTCAGAATGTTCTGTCCCCCATCAGGAGGCACAGGAATGCCCAAGGAAAGCACTTTTCTCCTTGGCAGCCCCCCATGGAGATCCAGAGGTTTCCCTCATCCTGTTTACCTTCTGCATAATGTCAATTCCCTCAGTACCTGCTGTCCCTAATGTAAATACATCTGCATGGCATGATACTACCCCTCACTATCCAGGGAGGAATAGCAGGAAGGTGGAGATGTGATGTGTGTGGGAGCTGCTGAGCTCAGCATGGCAGTGAGCACCAGGGATTTGGTCCCAGAGAAGAAAGGATACCACAAGAAGTGTCCCTCAGAGAGGAGACCACATAGTTGTCCCTTGCTCGGGTCTATAAAGGACTGTACCCTAAAGGAACGGAGAGACCCGGACTGTGTCTTAGAAAGAGGAAAATGTGTGCAGTGACCTGGGCAGCTGGGATGGGCCTGTCCTTGCTGCTCAGGGGAGGCAGGAGCATCTCAGAGCTAGTTCCAGGACAGCTAGGACTGTTACACAGAGAAACCCTGGCTCAAAACACCAAAGAGAGGGAGAGGGGGAGGGAGGATGGGAGGGAAGCAGGTAGGGAGGGAGGGAGGGAGGAAGAGAAGAAGGGAGGGCCCAGAAGTTGTTTCTACCATTCTAGCTTGTGTAGCCATCAGCTTTCCTTGACTTGTGTTCCCTTCCTACATCTCCAAAGCCCAATGTCATATGCCTCTGACCCTCCTTCCTAGTTACCTCTCCATGAACCACACAGGTCTTCTGCCTTTAAGGATGCCTGCAACTACCCTGTGACTACCCAGAGGACCTAGAACAACCTCCCTATGCCAAAATCCTTAGCTGAGTCACTTCTGCCAAGCCCTCCCTTGTGAGGTGGCATAGGAATGGCTACTGGGTATTAGGGTGTCACTTGGCAGAGTTGTTATTCTGCCTATCTCATCCTACCCCTCCCTGACCAGTCTGACCGAGTTTCTCAGTAGAAGCCAATCACACTCAACCTCAGGGGACTAGCCGTTGCTCTTGTCTGGAACACCCAGCTTCCCCAGATTCCCATATACGGCGTGACTGTGCTTTCTGCCTTCATACCTGCAGGTGCTTGACCTGATTGGTCACTTCCCATCCTCCCCATCTCACTGTGCACCTCGTTCCCTGCCTTGGTTTCCTCCTTTTTCTTCATCCATACCAGTCACATCAATCGGTGTTCATCATCTTTTCCTCCTTTGGCCCTTCCTGTGGACTCCTCCTACAGGTGCAGGGATTTTGTCTATTTTGATCGTTGCTTGATCCCCAATATCTAGCACAGTGACTGGCTCAGTAAATATTTACAGGAAGGAAGGGGAAACCATGCCCTGAGGACCCCTGTGGAGTGACTGTGGAAAGGGCCAGAGTGGTGGTTTGAAAGACAATGCCCCTCCCCCAGGATGCAGCATTATTGGGAGGCGTGGCCTTTTTGGAGTAGGTATGGCCTTGTTGGAGGAAGTGTGTCACTGTGGGGGCAGGTTTTGAGGTCTCTTTTGCTCAAGCTTTGCTCTGTGTGACACTCAGACTACTTCCAGTTGCCTGCAAGATGTAGCACTCTCTGCTACTTCTCCAGCACCGTGTCTATCAGTACACCATGTCCCACTGTGATGATAACTAAACCTCTGAACTGTAAGGGAACCGTGCAAATTAAGTGTTTTCCTTTAAAAGAGTTGCCATGGTCTCTTCACAGCAATAGAAACCCTAACTAAAACAGCCAGGCTCAGCATGTGGAGAGGGAACTAGCTCAAGCCTTAGCAGGAAGACCTGAGAATGGGAGTAGGAAATGGTGTCTCATGCTGGGCTATCTCTGGGGACAAGAAGCAAAGCACCCCTCATTTATTTAGAATGAAAAATGAGGTGAGGTCCTCGAATTCAACTATGAGTGGAAACCCTGAGTAAAATGACCTGAGTAAAAAGCCTATAAAACTGGCTTTCTACCTGACACGTCAGTGCATCCCTGTTGGTCTCCAGGGAGCCATGGGTTGCTTCTTCTGCCTATGGGAGTGGAGGTGGCTCTGACAGTTGGAATTAAATGCTCACCCATGGAGTGGACACTTAGCAAGTATATACCTACCTGAATTGGAACTCAGTCAAAGCAATAGACTTGCACTTCTCTCTACTCTCCTCTGGGAACACTTTGACCTACTTACGAATGAGCATTTTTGGAAATGCATAGAACCTGGAGTGGTTGTTTTTAGCAACGCTAGCTGCAGCCACCTTTCACTTTGATAAATACCTGCTTCTCTGAGCTCAGCTCAGAGGCTGCTCAGCATAGATCTCCAGGAATCTGTCCTCGCTGCCAACAGCTCTTACCTGTGCCCACACAGAAGAGAATGAACACTGGCCATTCTGAGGAGACACCAAGTCCTCCATGCTACCCTATATCCTTCACCAGTTTGCCTAGGTCACCCACTACCTTGGGCCTGGCCCAAACCAGAGAGGGAGCTGAGGCCCTTTACTGAAGAAAAAATGGTGTCGAACAGAATAAAGTGGTGTTTAACTCCTTTATGGATGAATGAGAAAACCAGAAAGAATGGAGAAGATGCAGGGTGGGCAGGACCAGGGAAACACATTTCCAAGAGAGTTGCTAGAGTCCTATAGGATGAGCTCACTATAATTGCATCCTTGGAGTCTTACAGCCAGCTTTAGATAGATGGTACTACCCGCAAAATTAGCAATGGCTAAATTATGCCAAACAAAGATGACTAGAAGAGATTACTGTGTATAATCCTGGCAGCCATGATGCTTCCATGGTTATTACCATTAAAATAAACTATCATTTGGGACTAACCACACACATAGACATTGCACAGTTTTGAAAAAGACATACTTGAATCTCTGAAAATTAAATTCAGAAGGACATGCACATCAAACCTCCTTCCTTTCTCAAGCCTGTAGTGCTTCTGCTCAGCCGTGACTGCTCAGCCGTTGTCTCCATTCCTCTTTCCACAATAAGAAGAAACCTGTGTCTCATGTCCAGGCATGGCTCTAGCTCCAGTTTCTTAGTCCAGCATGAAAAATTGGACTCACTGCTTCTAGTACTTACCCAGCTCTTCTTTATCTTTGGTCAAGGAACATGTTTGATTAAAGTCATGCTTCCTATATAGAGTCTCATTTATACGCTGCTCTCCAACCTGTCACAGAGACCAGCTTAAACCTTGGTAGGAGAGTCTAAGGACTAAGAACGAGGGATCATGTCCCCAGAGCCAGGAGTTCTGGCTGAGAACAACAGGAACTGTTCAAAGGCCAGATTACTTGTGGAATAAGTGATCAATGCCTGGCAAGAATTGTATGATGTTAAGCCATAGCCACAAAGAGAAGCCAGAGCTGGGTTACTTGGAAAAATTATGGACCATCCTGGTGCCAGCAGGCAAGCAGATCAGAGGTCAGAAATCAACATAGGGAAGATGGTAATTAAGGAACACATACTTGGCAATCATAGAGCATAACAGGAATAAATGCTAGGCATGGTAGCACACATGGGCATCCCAGCTACTTGTGAGGCTGAAATGAAATTATCATGTAAGTCCAAAGGGTCAAAATCAGTCTGGGCAACACAGTGAGACTCCCACCTCCATATAATAATAACAACAGCAACAACATGAACAGAAGAACCAGTTGTCAGCATTGGAGAAAGCAAAGGTGCCTGCGGTTAGCTGCTTCCTAAACTGTACACACAGCTGTATGTTCCAGATAGTGGATATCTAGAGCCTATGCTTCTCTGCCCTGGCTTCACGTAGGAATCCTTTGCTGAGCTCCTGGAATCCATGGTGGCTGCTGTGGGGATGGGACAGATGGGGCCAGTCCTCTGCACTCACTGGGAGCCATGTGCTCAGCCTCTCTGAGCCTGGGAATATCACTGGGAAGCTGGAGAACAGGTGATCTCAATGTCCTTGCAACATAATGAAGATGCTCAAAGAACTCTTGTGGCCCGAGATGGGGTAAAGTTGCTATCCCTTATATCTCTGACCTGGGCTGTCACTAAGGAATATGGAGAAATACTGTGATCTATAAAACCACTGCTCCATGAATCTGAAAACAGTGTTCCTATAGCAAGAAATGGGACATCTGGGTATTGATGGAAAAGACAAGTGAGTGCTTGTGGTCACAAGTGGGTGTTGTGACTCAAGGCAGTAGCTAACCTGAAAGAAGTAACGGTCATCTTAGTGCCCTATGCCAGACCTGGCATTGAGGCATCGGGTCCAGGACATCCGCAGGCCAACATCTAAGTCCTTTGAGGTTATCACTGAAGACAATGCCAAAAACAAGTGGGAGATTTGGCCTCCTGTGGAAATTCAAAACGATCTAAAGATACTGCTATAGTTCAAGGGTGTGAAGCCTGAACTTTGGAAGTAGGCAGGTAGTTTTTTCAAAAAAAACTGTCTGAAATAAGAGTCAGTCAGTTGTCCTGTCAGTCTGTCTGTTTACCTATTTACCTATCTATCAACCTACCTACCTATCATCTATATATCTACCTATTCACCTATCTATCATCTACTTATTTATCATCTACTTACCTATCTACCTATTATGTATCTAGCATCTATCTATCCATTTTCCCTCCCCCTCCCTGTTTTCTCCTTCCTCTGTTGGCTTCATTCCAATGTGGCTTCTTCCCTGGTTGCAGCAAGACCTGGTTGCAGCAAGCTTAATGCTTTAAGCTGACATTGTACCAACTTTAAAATCTTCTGTAAAGAGATTGCTGCTTTCTCACTGGCTTTTACTAAGCTTTCAAGGTTTGTGCTTATTACATGAAATTGGATCAGATGCTAAGTCTCATCCAAACCCTGTGACTAACATGCAAGCCCAGGTCTTGCTTGGTTCATGTTTGGAGTGGGGGATGGACAAGAGGAAGATATTAGCCACTTCTAAAAACAAGTTCTGTGCCAAGCTCTGTTCTAGACACTGGGTATAGAGTAAACAAAACCAATTTCTGACCCTGACCTTGTGAAGGAAGGCTGCATCCTAAAAAAAAAAAAAAAAAAAAAAAAAAAAAAAAAGAAAAAAAAAAGATAAAGGTGTTAGAGCAAAGTGTGGCTGGCAAGTAGGTGAGGGAAATAATCACAACATGAGGGTTCTCACTGTAATTTCTGTACCAAATCAGTGTCACCTGGGAACTTGCAAACTTGCAACAATGAAAATTCTGAGGTCTACTCCACACCCACTAAATCAGAAACTAGATTCGAGCAGGAATTTATGCTTTAGCACGCTGTCTGGATTATTCTGATGCACATCACAGCACGCCAGTGGCTCTCTGGCTACGCTGCACATACAACCCCCGGGGAACATTTAAACCTGTGATGCCCAGATGCTCTCAAGTCAGTGAATCTGGACAGGGAGAGCCTTGGCCATTAATGGTCCTCAATCTTCACTCCTTGGAATCTCCTGGGGAGCCAGCAATAATACCTACTATTTCTAAAGCTCTCTGGTGGTTCCTGTTGGCAGCTGTGCTGAAAGCCACCATCCATCATCTATCTCTTCTAAGTTATCTTGAAAATGTAACACGTCTAGATGCAGAATAGACAGTCCTATTATTGGTTGTCAGTGTCTAGGCCAGGTGTCTCCAGATTCTCAGGTATTGAAACAAAGGCTCATACAGATTTGCAAAGTACCAAGGGCAAAAGCAAAGTAATAGTACAGACCAAAGAGAACTGTGCTGTCAGGGATGATGGCATGCTATACGAGTGAGGGTAGAGGGCTCTCAAAGACCCCAGGCTGTTGCCTGAGACTTCTTTTGATAGGGTCTAAAGGAAGGAGCATATTTTGCATGGTTCTCTATTTTGACCAGCAGACATGAATAATATAAGCTCTTTTCTATTGCCCATGTCCCTCCCCACAATGCATTTGAATTTAATTATATGTATGCCCAATTATGCATAGGCATGAGATAGTAAATAAGGGGATCTCCCTAAAGGTTCATTTTTAAAGAAGACACAGTTTGTCTTTCTGTACATACACCCAAAATTAGTCTCAGCAGGATCAATGCTCCTACCCTTGTATTTGGACATAACCCAACTGGAATAAAACTAAATGTGATCTATCTAATTCTGATACTTGTTAATGGGAGGAGGAATTTATTATATTATTTGGAGTCAGGTATGTGGTTAGCTCAATAAAGTTGGGGACCCAATTTGCTATGTGTGTTGTTTGAGAGGAGTATGTGTGTGCGTAGTACATGCCAGTAAAGGGTCCTAATGTGTCAAGTGCATTATTAGAAAAGAATTGTGTGCGTGGTCCAAACTAAATGGAGTACTAGGTTGCTAAACTCTTCATTGAAGCTACTGTCTCAACTTGGGTCCTTATTTTCTTAAATCTCTAAAATAGTTTAGGTATCTGTCTTAGTTAGGGTTTCTATTGCTCCAAAGTGACACCATGACCATGGCAATTCTTAAAGGAAAACACTTAATTGGGTGACTTACAGTTCAGAGGTTTAGTCCATTATTATCATAGTGGGACCTGGTGGTATGTAGGTAGACATGGTGCTGGAGAAAGAGCTAAGGGTTCTATATTGTGATCTGCAGACAACAGGAAGTAAACTGAGTCTACACTGATTGTGCCTTGAGCATAGGAGGCATCAAAGCCCACCCCACAGTGACATATTTCCTCCAACAAGGCCATACCTACTCCAACAAAGCCACACCTCCTAATCGTGCCACTCCTTATGAGATTATGGGGATCAATTATATTCAGACTACCACACTATCTAAGCAAGTTGTGCATCCCTAGCCCCTCACCAGCAAACTTCTGAAACATCTTTTCATTCCTATCAGGATGTTACATATCAAAATATCACTGGGTACCACATAGATAGATATAATTTATGCATCAATATTAAAAAGTAATTTCAAGCTGGGCAGTGGTGATGCACGCCTCTAATCCCAGTGCTCAGGAGACAGAGGCAGGTGGATCTCTGTGAGCTTCTTGGGAAAAGCCTGGTCTACAAAGTGAGTTTTAGAACAGCTAGGGCTGTTACACAGAGAACACCTGTCTCAAAAAACAAAAACAAAGCAAAACAAAACAAGAAAAGTAAATTAAAAAGAATGTTCCAAAGTATCGAAAGAGGTGGATTAGTTACTTAGACAGAATATTGTTCTTATCACATGCATTAGTTATTTTTCTAGTAGCTCTAACAAAATACTAGACAAAAGCAACTTAGTGAAGGAAAGGTTTACTTAGGCTCACAGGCCATCATAGCAGCAGGCACACTTCAGTTTTTATTATGCCAAACCCAGAAAGCTTTTGCACATCGTTTTGATGGGGAAGCTGATAAGGAAGTGAGGAATCCCTGCCGTTATTAGTTGTAAGCACTGAAAAAAAGGAAAGAAAGGCCGGGGAAGTTCTAATAGAGAGAAGATGAGAGGAACCAGATAGATAGAAATATTGTTTTGAGTTTTCTAATCTGCCCCTCTCCCACCTCCTTGACTTCAAGCTCTGTATAACCTAAAATTGATTATGGTAGCCTTTAGAAGTCTCACGTTAAGTATTTGTTTTGCGGCAGGGGCGCTAGGTGACCGAGCTCTCAGTACTTGCCGGATGCCCACTGTCACACACGCGTGTTTGCCTGTTTCGTAAGACCCAGGGACTCTGCTGGTCGCGTTCCCAACAAACAGCTGGACCTTGGAACTCCGCCCCCCTTAGTCCCTCCCTTGCTGTCATGCCCCTCCCTCCTGCCTAAGGTGGCTCAACTCCCTGTAAGTCCCAGCACCACTTGGGTGCGGGAGGACAACGTCGGGCGGGAACGGGACCTGGCTGGAAGGTGGCGCAGAAGTTTCCTCCCGCCACGCCCGCATCCCGGCCGGCGCTCGTGCCATGCCGGAGAGCAGGGGGTGCGCTGCAGCATGAAGGGCGGCGATCAGGCTTACACCCGAGGTCCCTCTTTGGGCTGGTTCTTTGCTAAATGCTGCTGTTGCTTCACTTGTAGAGGTGAGTGGCATTTTAACCAGGCTGGTGGGACTGAGGACCGAACGCAGTGAAGGCTCTGGGGAGAGGGTGTCCTGTGAACCGCCTTGGGTTCAGTTTCCCAGGCAGTAGAACGCGCGCGCTCTGGGGGATGCCGTGTTGCAGTTTGGAGACGCGGTTATACTTCCCAGGGACTTTGAATGCGGGGGACGTGGTATGAAGTGAAAAGGGAACTTGGAAGAGGCACAATTCAGTGCTCATTTACATATGCTTCGAGATGAACTGACTCCTGGCTGGAGGAATGTGCTTGACACTTTTTTTTCCAAGTGACAATTGTCTTATGGGATGGGAGATCACTTTTCTCCGCTTGGACATTCACAGAACAACGTGGATTTACAGCTTTGGGCTAGACGCTGGCTCGTTAATTAACCAAGAACTCTTTTGGACCCAATTAGAACTGTATTTAATTATTCTGCTAATTTTAATGTGATTGAAGAGACTGGCAGGAAGCAACCAGTTTCTCCAAAGAAACTTGGAAAGCAGGGTGAGAAGGATCTCAGAGGGAGGGTTATGGGTTGTGTAGCTTCTCCTAAAAAAACGGGCGAGGGGGAGGGGAGATAGTGAGACCCTAAGTTGTTCATATCACTTTACCACTTTGGCCGGTAGAGCAGGAAGAAAGAATGTGTGACTCTAGACAAGAGACCATACCTCTTATTTGGTCTTTGCCCTAACTTTTTTTTTTTTTTTTTTTTTTTTTTTTAAATCAAATGGGCTTCTGCCTCTTCCCCTATTTACAGAGCCTCAGCCAAAGACCCATATCTAAGCAGTACCCATACCACCCTCCCAAGGAGGTTACTCCAGTGACCCTTCCTCATAAGCATGACAAATTCCCAGTCCAAAACAGATGTGTGGCTACAGAGACCTGGGAAATCTCAAGGACTTTCTCCCAATTCAACATGGTTCATAATCCCAGCAACAGATTCTCTCCATGTCTTCATTAATTTGAACAGTCTGAAAGCGGGCTTTCAGGGGGAGGAGGGGTCTGAATGGGCAGGGACTGTTCCGAGACTGGGAACTGAAGGGAGGGAAGAGAGGAAGCCGGAAGTAGCCCTTAGGATCTCAGTGGATAGGTTTGATCTGAAGGCTGCCTTGGGACGAAGGGTTTCTAGGCAAGATTTCTTGGGAGTCCGTTTCCTGTCAAAGAGGAATGTGGGGTTTGTGGCTGCAGCTGGCCTCCTTGGATACACGTGGAGCAGTACAGTTTTGTGAATTGCCTCGGCTTTTCTTTGCCGAGAAGAGACATGGTGGGACCTGGCGCCAGCCTGGGAATGCAGAATTTGGTGGCTGCAGGCTCTGTGGCTAGGAGAGGGGGCGTGGGAAAGGGGGTGTTGCTGGAGCTAGCTGTAGCTGCCCAAGTTGGTGAAAGGCAATGAAAGCTGCTAACAAAGCTGCCCTCCCACTTCTTCAGGCTTCCACTCCTTACTCTTTCCTAGATTTGAACGGTGTGAGGATGGAAATGGAGCTCATAACTGTCTCGGGGCTGGGCAGAGTGAGATAGCATCTGAGATGCTTGGACTTCCCCACACTCCCTTAGAAAAGAGACATGGGAGTCTCTACTCAACCCCAGGGCATCAATTCAGCTGCAGACAGAGAAGATAAGGTCTGTTTTGAAGTTGTCTGTATCTCATTGCCCGGAGCCCAGAACTTTGTGGGAGGATGCTTCACTGCAGAAGGGGAGGACACAGGGAGAGGTTCGACTGGAGGGTGTTCACTGGCAGGAATTATCTGTCTGCCTACTCAGCGAAACCAGTTTCTCAGGTCTCACAGACCTACTACCATTGGAAGGTCGTCTCCCAACTTCCCTGTTTAAATAAAGGCAGCTCATCTATCTCCCCCCACCCACCCACCCACCAGCTGCTGAGAATTTGCGAATTTGCTCTCCTGCCACCTGCCTGACTCTGAAGCTCATAGGTCAGAGCCCACAGCTGTGGTTCCTAGTCAGGGACTTTTGCCAACTGGTTACCAATCATTCAGAATGTAAAGGACTCAAAACCTACAGAGCACTTACAGGAATGAAGTGCAAGGCGCTAGTTTTTTTTTTTTTTTTTTTTTTTTGCTTGAAGCTTAGAGGGCCGTACTGAATATCTCTGGGCAACGTGATATGATTTTAGTTGTCATCACCAGAGCTTCAGTAAATGCCCATCTGTGGCCTATGTGTGTTCATTCACTTAGTTGAGTTTGACTTTTGATTTGGAAAAGTGGCATTTCTCCTGTCTTTGCTTGTTTGTTTATATTTTAGTTCTGTCAAGTACAAGACTATTACAGAGATTTGAGGAATGATTGTTTTTCTTCCTTACCTTGAAATCTGATGTTAAGGGAAAAGAAAAGGCTACCCTTTTCTTATATGGAAATAGAGAGAGGGTAAGGAGCAAAAATGAGAGTGATGCAGTTACAGCTGCATTTTTGAAAGCAAAAGCAGCCAAAAGTAAAATAATGACCTAAAAAAGAGAGAAGAAAGAAATACCAGCATGCATATGTTTGAAGGGTGGTAAATCATTGGTGTCACATTCTGTGGGGGAACTGGGCAGTGCTGTGGCTAGCCAAACTGTCCTTTAAGCCTGAAGAAATGGGTCAATTTAAGAAACTTCTTTAGTTAGCTTAAAGTTTATGAAAAAACAAACACCAGGCAGTGGTGGCGCATACTTTTAGTCCAAGCATTCAGGATGAAGAAGCAGGTACAGGCAGTTGTCTGAGTTTGAGGCTAGCCTGGTCCACAGAGTGAGTTCCAGGACAGCCAGGGCTGTTACAGAGGAAACCCTATCTTAAAAAAACAACCAAGCAAAAACAAAACAGAAAGAAAGAAAAACAAAACAAAAAACCCCTGCTGGGCTAGCAAAGTGGCTTAGTGGGTAAAGGTGCTTGCAGCCAAATCTGGCAAGAGTTTGATCCTTGGAACCTGCATGGTGAAAGGAGAGAACTGAGTTGTCCTCTGACCTCCACATTCAAACCGTGCTGCACCCTTACCCACCACTATAATAAATAGATACATAAATTTAACTTAAAAAAAAAAACAAACAAAAAACCTGTTTAACTTTTTTCAGAGTGGCAAAGGAGATTCCAAATCATCTGAAGCTCTACCTCCCACAGAATTTGTGAATTAAATTGTAGAGCCAAGATCTTTCTAGAAGGATGGCAATTTTAAGGCCCTCCGTTTTCTAGTCAACTTGTAGTTAACCTTAGATGTGTGGACAAGAACCCCCCTGGCAAGTCACACTTGTTTATGTCTGTATTCGTGTCTTTGTATTTGAAGCCTGGTGCTGTCATGTCTTTCCCCTCACCCTGTGACACTTCAGCGGGCTGAGCATTCCAGAGGGAGGGAGGTGGTCCATGACTTAATCTAGATGAATCAATTCACTCATGAGGTGCTGGGATTACCCACCCATGGTCCTTCCAGAACAGGGTAGTTAATTTCTGCTTGACTCCAAGATCAGAAAGTATGGACCAGTTTCTGGAGAGTCACAGGGTATCCAAAGTCATCCTCTTCTATATTTGTCTCAGTTTTTTTGTCTTTTCCCTGACTCCCTAACCAGGAGCCTTATGACTTGATGTGATACAGCTCACTTTATAAACTGCATTTAATGTGTGAAACCATGACACCAAGTTCCTTTGAAAAGGTGTTGATAACCTGGAAGAGGTTCTGTATGACACGTTAATTCACTACACAAGGGACTCAATTCACCATTTGACACTTACTTTTTCCCCAATATACCTCCTGGCCATTCACCCCTATGGATCTACCCTAATCTGGGAAAAGATACCAATCTACAAACTGCCCCCAAATGTATCTGACTTCCATGTGTTGCTGGAGTTTATTTCCCCGCCTGGTCCCACAGCCATTTCAGCCCCAAATAAACACACGGACACTATATTAATTATAAAACTGTTGGCTGATAGCTAGGGCTTCTTACTGGCTAGCTCTCTCTTAACTATTAACCCATAACTACTAACCTATATATCATGGCCTTTTCTTACCAGAGAGTGCCTGGCATGTTCTATCTTCCCAGTCTCTCTCTGCCTTTCTTTTCCTAGCATTCTTCTCCTTTTCTAGCCCCGCCTATCAACCAATAAACATATATACAGAAGAACATCTCCTATCATCCATGTTTCTCTGAACTAGAGAAAAGTACCAGCTGTTGACTGGATAACAATAGTGAGTGCTGGGCTGTAACCTTTTAGTCATTTTCTGAAAAATTTAATAACCCATTGACTTTGATTTGTCTTGTTCATAACCTCTGAGTATGGGGCCATCTACTGGAACATGGAGGACTTATTACTAAGAGCCACACCCTTAAAACTGACTCTCCCTCCTGCAGGAGCCATTAACTGTTAGTAGTTTCTTAGTTATGGATGGGTACCCCTTCCCACTCCATGCTAGAATGTTAGCTGGTTTGATATTGCACAGGTCTGTGCAGGCATCCACAGCTGTTATGAAACCATGAGTACCATGGTCCTGTCATGTCCAGTTTGCTCCCACCTTCTCCAACCTCTGGCTCTTAGAGTCTGTCTGCTTCCTTCCTCCATGATGGTCTCTGAGTCTTGTGATATAGGTGTGATATAGGTGTACTATTTGTGGCTGAACACTCCATAATCATTTATGTTCTGCACCTTGACTTGTTGGAGTTCTTGCATTAACCACCATTTGCTGCACAGACTTTCTGATGATGAGCTGCACTAACCTACAGGCACAGAGGTACAAATTCCAGGGATAGTTTGATACTGTGGGAATTTGGCAAAACAAAGGTAGTAGTTTCACCACTAGGCCTTATAAGATCCACAAACATGGATTCTTAGCCAGATTTGTAATATCAAACGTGTTTCCTCCTGTGGGGCAGACCTTAAATCCAAGCCATTGGTTGCCCCTATAATGCCAGTGCCACTATTGCTCCCATACATATCTTGCACTAGTGGTCATTATTGCAGTTCACAAGATTCAGAGCACAACGAGAGGGTTGATGATTTTTCCTTCCAGCAGCCTAGATTTCAATACTATGAAATCTAGCCAGCAAGCAAACGCTTCCTAGGCCGTGATTTCTCCACGTCCATTGTGTCTTCATCAGTAGGATTGTTCTGGTTTTCCTTGTCTTTTAAAAATACTGCTCCCCTTCCGTGGCTGCTGGCTTTGTGCTCTCCTTCAGATAAAACTCTAGGCCAAAGAGTCCTGGAGAGGCAAAGGGCTGTAACCAGGCAGGAGGAGAGAAAGGTTGAGGACTGGGGGCCCTTCTCAAACATAAGTGCTAAAGGGAAGTTAGAACCAGAAGGAAGCCCAATTCATTATACTTTTCTAGAGGAGGAAAGAGATCATCCCAGCCATTAGTAGCAGGACTAGAATGTCTTCCCAGGATTCCTTTCTCTACTCCATCTCTGGGCATGTAGCATCTCTTAACTGAGATGTCACCAACAGGTGCAGACATTACTCCCCAGTGGAAGCTCAGATGTTGACTATGGAATGCTTTGTTGTTCTTGGAGGTAATGGTACCATCTGTCTGGTTTGCTCTTCTTTCCAAAGATAGACAATGTATGCCAGTATAGCTCTTTATCATTGCTAGTAAACATTCGTGTGATTTTGTTGGTGTTTGTTTTGACCTCTGGTTCAGTTCATTGAAAAGATGACCCCTTTTCTTGTCTAGTTATTTATTTATAAGAGACTTACTGTGTTGCCCAGGTTATCCTCAAAATCCTGGGCTCAAGCCACCCTCCTGCCTCAGCCTTCCAAGAAGCTGGAACCAAAGACACACATTCTTTTTCTTTTTAATTTATTTTTTAAAACACTCTTTATTTTACATACCAATCCCAGTTCCCCCTTCCCCTTCTCTTACTGCCAACCCCCCACCCCTCATCAACCACCCCCCACTCACCATCAACCACCCCCCACCTCCATCCACTCCTTAGAGAGGGTGAGGCCTCCCATGGGGAGTCAACAAAATCTGTCACATCACATTGAGGCAAGACCAAAGCCCTTTCCCCTGTATCTAGGCTGAACAAGGTATTCCTCCATAGGAAATGGGTTCCAAAAAAGTTCATGCATCCAGAATAAGTCCTGGCCCCACTGCCAGTGGCCCCATAAACTGCTCAAGCCACACAACTGTCACTCACATTCAAGGGGCCTAGTTCAGTCCTATGCAGGCTCCCCAGCTGTCTAGAGTCAATGAGCTGCCACTAGCCTGGGTCAGCTGTTTTTGTGGGTTTCCTCATCCTGGTGTTGACCCCTTCGACTGGACTCTGGGAGCTGGGCCCAGTGGTTAGTTGTGAATCTCTGCATCTGCTCCCACCAGTTACTGGGTGAAGGTTCTGTGATGACAATTAAGGTAGTCATCAATCTGATTACAGGGGAAGGCCAGTTCAGGCACCCTCTCTACTTATTGCTTAGAGTTTTAGCTGGAGTCATTCTTGTGAATTCCCGGGAATTCCCCTAGTGCCAGGTTTCTCGATAACACCATAATGGCTCCCTCTATCAAGATATCTCTTTACCTGCTCTCCCTCTCTGTCCTTCCCCCCCAACTCAACCACCCTGTTCCCTCATGTTCTCCTCCCCCTCACCTCCTCTTTCCCCCTCCCCTCTTACCTCCTCCCTCCTGATTTACTCAGGAGATCCATGTCTATATCTCTCTTAGGGTCCTCCTTGTTCCCTAGCTTCTCTAGGGTTGTGGATTGTAGGCTGGTTTTCCTTTGCTCTATGCCTAATTTCCACTTATGAGGAGTGCATACAGTGTTTCTCTGGATCCGGGTTACTTCACCCAGGATGGCCTTTTCCAGTTGCTTGCATCCAGGCACGAATTCTTAATGTGTGCCCTTTCAAGTGGAAATGAATCGCGAAATGCATTCCTCTGTTCAGTCTTTGACTGCACCTGGTTTTATGTAATACCTAGTATTTTAATTCACTTGACAAATGTTTATGAGCTGACAAAAGGTTAGCCCTGAACCAGATATCCGGGAGAAGATGGGAATTACATACGATGGTGCTTACTAGAGAGGGCTGCTGTGAGGATCAGTTAAGACAGTGTTTGTAAGGGCTGAGCATAGCACCAGGCCTGGAACATGCTTGTAAAGTACTGCTACTAATGACAGCGGTATAGTAGACAGAGACACTGGCCTCTGTGCCGTAATGATGTAAATCTGCGTCCCTGAACTATTTATTGGTCGTGGCTCAAGCCATTGCCACTGTGCTTCAGTGTTGTGGAGTTGTCAAGGCAGGAACACAAATTTGTCATAATCATAATCATTTTACCCCATAAAAGGCTGAGAACCCTAAGTGACCCCAAGTTGTCCTTTGGTGCAGAAACACAGGGTATTATTTTGTTTTTACTGGGATTGGAAGCCAGGGCGCCACATATGTTAGGCAAGCACTCTACCCGATCATTACATCATTTTAGAACCTACATTGTCTAAAAAGAAAAGGCCGTTTTCCTCCTGCTCCTTGACCTCAGCTGGCAGTCTAATAGAAACACCTATCTGCCCATGGTGCGGCTAGTGGGTGTGCACACCCTTCGTTGCATCTTCAGACTGTTTCTGCCCAGATTGACAAAACAAAAACAAACTATCCCTCACTCACCCCCACCCAGCTGTCAGTGCAGCCCCTGAGGTCTGGGTGTTCAGCTGGAGTATGGACAGGGTCACCTATATAATTTGCAGGTAAGGGACAAGGTGGCGTGGCTCCCTGCCTGGTCTTATTCAGTGATTAATGGGATTCATCTTTCCACTTTTTGGTGGCAGCACAACTTTCTGTGTGATACTTCCTGGAAGGAGAAGGGCCCTGGTTACACTCTGAAGTGGCTGAGAGGCTGCCAGTGACTTTGCCTGTCCAAAAGCAAAACTTAAGTAAGAGTTTCTGAGCTGGTTCTACCACATTCTTCCCGCCCCTCTGGTGACCACTTTGAGAAAACCCAAGTTGGAAGGAAGGGAAACCTCTTCAGTTGCTGGGTTGTAGCAGCAGCTATTTTGTCTGCTGCTGTGGGCTCTTCCCTGGGGTTTAACGGCTGTGAGTGAGCGTTTCCTCTTCCAGAGCAACTGATGCATCCCCAGATCCCAGGACATCCTTAGCTTCCCCACTTCCTGCCGTAGGATCTGCATGTTATTATGAGTAGTGGGGTATTATCTTCTCCAGTCACAGGGGAGCCGAGCTTCACCAAGCTGTGGACAATCCACATCTGCCAAGTTTGCACGGCCCAGCCGCACACATTCAGAGGCCTGTGAATCCTCTCTCTCTCCTCCCTGGCAGAATGCCTGGAAGGAGAAGTGACCAAGTGTGGTCACTCAGGGCTGTGGTAGACATGCTGGTCTCAGTCCCCACACCCTACAGCTTGTGACTTAATAAGCTCCCCAGGTGGTCACAGAGCTCCCTGGGGTGAGACACAAAGGTTAGGTACCCTGACTGGTGGAAAACCATGTTTTCGTCTCTGGCTTCTCTTTCTGATTTGTCTTTTCTCTCCTCTCTTTCCATCCTCTATCTCCTCCCTTCTCCCTTCCCCCAGCTCCAGAAAGAAAGAGCATTCTGTGTGAGAAGACCGCCTCTCCCTGGGGAATTCTCGTTTAGGGAAGTTAAGGAGGCCTCCTTGTCATTCATGGGCCCCTGAGTTGGGGGCAGGATAGGAGTGGGAATGAGGAGTCTCTGTGCTCTGGGAGCTCTGGAGTCCAGTAAGAAGGGGAGGGCATCTCACTCAGTAAGCACTGTTGCTTCTGTTTCTTTTCCTTACTGTGTTCAACAGCAAAACCAACCGTTAGACAAAAAAAAAAGTCACAGCGGCTTGATTCACCTCTTTCTGGGCTAATGGACTCGTAATTTACATGCTGCTTTAGAACTTGATTCTACTTCACCCCAGAAACATCTTCCATGTTGTCATTAGGATTTTTTGTTTCTTTAGCTCTCCCCCTTCCTCCCTCCCCCGAAACATGCACACAAGACAGGGTTTCCCTGTGTAGCCCTGGCAGTCCTAGAATTCACAGTGTAAACCAGGCTGGCCTGGGACTTAGAGATCCGCCTGCTTCTGCCTCTCAAATGCTGGGACTAAACAGGTATGTGCTACTGCCTCCCAGCAGGATTTCCCCCCCCCCCCCAATGATAGTGATGGAACCCAGAGCCTTTGACATGCTGGGCAAGGGTACTTACTATCTGTAAGCTGTGCCTCCAGCCCTCCAGGGTACTTGGATAGCCAAGGTGCTACTAGGAAAACAAACTTGAGCTTGAGAGTTGTATGAGGAGGGCCCTGGGTTAGGATGCAGATGCTTCCGAGTTGTTTGGACTATGTGGACACTGATGCTTGGTCTGGAGTTTTTCTGCCTTCCTTAGCTTCCATTCCTGGAGAGGTATGGTTTTCCCCACATAGACCTGTGCCCTCAGGAGAGCTATAAACTTCAGAGGCTGGAGCTGTAGGGCTGACCCTCCCTCCTCCCTCAGCCATGTGATTAATCACAAAAAGCAGGTTCAGGAGTTTTGTGCTTCTTTGAGACATTCCTTGAAATATAGGTCATTAAATCTATGTAAATGGGAAGGAAGCTTCGGTTTATTTTTCTGTCTAGGAAAAAAATATGTAAACGGAAACATTTACCTATATTTCTTACATATAGATAAATGAAGATAAAATTCCATGACCTAAAGATAACTTCTAGTGTGTGTGTGTGTGTGTGTGTGTTCACAGAAGTTACAAAATATCCTAGACTTTGAGAGCAAATTACTAAACTATTGGTAGCTTGAGATGGACCATAGTGGTCCCTCCATAGAAGAAACCAGCCCTAGGGCTTCCTATTTCAATTGAATATGATTAGGTCTCAAGCCCGGGACCAACAGCAAATTGAGATGCCTGTTTAACATACGGAAGCCTACCTGACCATCAGGTTCTCCCAGCATCCCTCCGTCCCTATCTGTTACAAGATATGGCTGGTATGCCCTACCCTCTATTCTGCACTCTCCGACCCAGGGTTGGTCTGCCTTTCCAAGTTCACTCTGGATTCTCCCAGAAGTCTCTGCCTCTGGCTACGCTCTCCCTCATATCTACAATAAACCTTCTCCACCATACCTAGGAGTTGTTATAGCCTCCTTTTATTCTTCCCCCCCCCTTTCATCTGGTGCTGAAACCCAGGTCAGCTTTGATATGTTAAATAGGCACCTGAGTTAGCCCTTTGTTCCTGGGTTTGAGACCTTACAAATAAATACCATTAGATGCTTTTAAACATAAATTGTTTATATTTAATCATCTTCCTTATTTCAAGCTATTTCTCATTTTTGCTCTAAACAGTATTATAACGACACATACCCATACCTGCTTCCCAAGGACAGATTCCTAGAAAGAGGATTCTTCCATGGGGGGAGGGGGTATCTGAATTTGGAGGCTCATTTGTTGTCAGTAGCTTCATGCCCTTTGAAAGGAGCAGTGTGCTGGTTTGTTTGGGATTATGAAAAGCACCCGCTGGAACTTGGAATTTCATGGCTCCCCAATTGTTTACTTCTGTTTACATTTTCTGAATTAGCTTAATTCTTTTATGTGAAGAAAAATGCCGGCTCAGAGTATAACAAACTAATACCTTTGATTCTTGGGATATGTAGTAATATACAGTGTAAAAATAGAACTGCATTTTGCGGTTCTGTAATGCAAGGTAATAGATTGCAGTCATTGAGAGGGTGAATGCATGAGTCAGTGAATGTGAATGCCTAATCAACTGCTTTTCTATGTGACCGTATACATTTCTTTTTCTGGACAGGAGAAATGACAGTGGCATGTATCCATAGATACATATGTTTTCAAAGCCTAGGTGAATTAACATGTGAACTACGCAGGCCTGGCATGTTGGTGCTAGAGTTAGGTTGTTACAGTGCATCCAAAAATCCCTACAGACTGTGCCAAGGGTCATGTTCAAATGTGTTCAACAGTTCCTCAGTCCTCACACACTTCCTGTGTCATTCCAAACTTCTAGGAATGCCGATATTTGGCTAATGCTCATAGCAATATTCAAGCTGCTTCCATGCTCACAAATATTTTGAAGTTGGGCTGGCGAACTGGTCCGCTAAGTGTGAGAGTTACAACAAACAAACAGAAGAAAGAAGTGGTTGCTTGAGGCTGACATTCCAAGTTCCTATCTGATTGCTAGTTAATGTAATTCAGCAGAAACGAATGGGGTTGTCCAGGAGACATCCCAAGGGATGGAAACACAGGCAAGAGCTTTTAAAGGGCTGGGATTTCATGGGAATAAAGGAACAGAAGCAGTCAGAGGACCACAAAGAAAGCAGGGTGGAGATGCCTTCTAGAGCTGCACTGTCCGATCTACTGCTGGTAGCTGCGTGAGGTTCTGAGGGCTTGAAATGAAGCTAGTTTAAACCTGGATGTGCTCCTGCTACACACCAGGTTTCAAAGGCACCTTACCCACACACACCAAAAAGAAAAAAAAAAAAAAAAAAGGTGTCCTGTGGCACACTTGGATTCTAACATGAACTGCATGTTAGAATGGAGACAATATTTTGCAGGTAGTTATTGTGTTGAGTACTATATATTGCGCTTTTGCCTCTTTCTGTTTTTTGATGGGAACTGGGGAAATGACGTCATGCTAGCTGTAACAGATTACTTGGCCTTTGAAGGGAGGGTGGTGAAAAAGAGAATGCACCTTTTCTTTTTGTTTGGGGAGACGGGGTAGAGGGACTGGTTCAGGCTAAGGGGAGATCAAACTCCTTGGGGGAAAAAAGTCTAGGACAACAGGGACCCAGTGAACTAGAATTTCCTCCCAAAAATCTTTTCTGTGTCAACCACTTAGAGCTGGTCTTCACAAATGTCTACAGGGTTTCTGGAGACCCTCTACCACTCACGGACCCAAATCCATCTAAAACCACAACTTTCTCTCAACAACCAAGAATTGAGAGCTAGGTCCAGCTGGTCCTATTCCATCAAAGTCTGCCTGAGTGGCCTGCAGCCTCCAAGCAAGGCCAGAGGACTTTGAGACTTCCACGGGGCATCTTATGACCCCTCCAGGCCAGATGGAAGAGAAGATCAAGTTCATCTGACACCAGGCCTGAACACCCAGTGTGGTCCAGTCAAAATGAAGACTATGAAGTCCTCACAGAGGCCTAGCAAGGCCTGGGGCTCCCAGAGTGTGACTGACTCCTAGTCTTGGGTGATTCCTCCAAGGACTGGGAGATAAACAGAAGCCAGGGCTGCCCTCATATTTACAATGTGGATGGAGCCATGGGTTAGGTTTCTCTCCGTTGTGTCTTTTACACGCATACATATTCCAGTTGCTCTCAAGTAGGAAAAATAAATGGGACACTGAGAATTTCCCTTGGTAGGGGGTGGAGATGGATTTCATTTGGGCAACTAGGGCCCTCCTGAGAAAGTGACGTGATATGGAAAGTTTCGATGCTAACTTTCATCAGGTCCCTAAGTACACACTGTTTGCACTCTAGGCCATATTTAAAGAATCTTTCCAAAAGGCCTTGCTAAATATTATGGGAGACTGCAAAGAAATCATAGTAGAAGAGCATAGGACCTGATGGTTGTGTGGACTTTGGGTTTTGTTTGGCGCCTTGCTTGAAGGTGGATTGTTTCAGTAGTCAGATAGGCCAGGCACAGTGTCCAACCGTAGTCCCAGTACTGGGACAGTCACCTGAACCTGGGAAGTCAAGGCCAGCCTGGGCAACACAGGGAGGTCCCACGTCAGGAAAGGAGGGAAACAAGAGCTCCTCTGCAAACCCACTACCATCTGCATTCTCTGGCCACCAAGGGTCATGACCTCAGTCCCTGTGGAACTGTCAACCTGTGACCTGAACCTCACAGTATATAACCACTCTATCCGTAGCAGATCTCTGCAGCAGATTCCCATCCCCTGTCTCCTGCCCTGGCCTTTCCTGGCTGTCTTGAACTCCTGACCTGAGGTCTCACCATCTACTTCTGCTGTCTCTTGAAGCACCACCACCTCCACTAGTCATGACCCACATCACAGTTGCGTCCAAACACTCCTCTTTGGGTAAGTTGTTGATCTGATGTGGGTCATTGTTCAAAGTCAGTTCTGAGATCTTGCTCATTTCCTATTCTATTAAAGGCTCTAGAAGCCAGAGATAGGCTAGAGACATGGCGTAGCTGTTAAGAACACAGAGGACTGCAGTTTGAATCCCAGCACCCATGTGGCAGTTCACAACTGTCTTTAAGTCCAGTTCTAGGGTGTGTGACACACTCTTCTGTCCTCTGTGGGCACTGAATGCATGGCACACAGACGTGCATGTAGGCAGAACACCCACACACATAAATAATAACAGTAAAGATTTAAAAATGTAACAAAGAAACTAAAGATAACCCTGCGTGTTCACTTGGGCTGGGGGCAGAAACCCTTGTAATGTTTGTTTCAATCTTTCTAGTTTTTTTATCTTCCATTTCTTTTGTGATTCTGTTTGGAAGTTCTGCCCTTTCCCCATTTAACTTTCAGCCTAACTACCAAATAGTGCTTCCTGTTGAGAAGTCCAGCCAGCCCTGCTGGAGTGACTACATCTCTCCTCATGTAGCTAGTGATCCAGCTCAGTCCCAGGGAGGTGGTCAGGTCTAAATTTAACTCTGACCCTTCTGCCAGCTAGGCAAGCCAGAGCTGTGAGAGAAAAAACAGAGCTGGCCTGTTCCCAGGGTGTGCATGTGTGGGAGGTAGAAGAGAAGGTGGGTGAGCCTTCCCAACAGCCTAACCAGCCCTGGGAGAAGATGAGGAGGAGGTCAGGGTGGGGAGACATCACAAGAGACTGTTGGCCTTTATCCTAGCTTGGCTGGGTCCCTTAGAGAAAGTGCCTGACATTCTCCACCCTCTCAGATTCCTCCCATTGTAAAGTGTCAGTGACATAACTTACTGGATTTGTAATTGCCATGGCTACTTGCCAAACATTATGCCAACAGGTATGTGTTCACCTTTGTCTCCTAATCCAAAGACAACTTGTCCCAGGTAAAGGAGACATTGTGCTATGCTGATAGTCACTGGCATCTTTATTCACTTGGCATCTCCTGTATCCCTGAGTACATATGGCAGAGATAGGGCAGGACCAATGTCTCAAGTCCAGTTTGTAGAATGGCTTTGCCAAGCCAGGCACTGCAAATGTGTAACTGCAAAGCACAGCAGCCAATGTAGTTTGCAAATTTGGCTCATTGTGACTTAGCCACATTTGCAATTTGTAAGGATAGTCATATTTAGCACTGAGTGCCGTAACATTCGGATGTGTGGCACTTCCAGAGTAGGGTCAGACTATGACTCAAATGGAGTCACCTTTGTGTGTCTCTCTGATCTCTGACAGATGCTTAGGAGGAGCTGTGTTTGTTGAGTTCTTGTGTCTTTACAAAGTATCCTCACTGGAAATTAAGAGAGAGGAAAAAAAAGAAAAAGAAAAAAAGGACCACAGAGCTTCTGTGGGGAAGTGCCTGGCTAGTGTCACAGTGGACTTTACTGAGGAGGGAATGTAGGTCAGCCAGCTCTCTTATTTATTTATTTATTTATTTATTTATTTATTTATTTATTTATTTATTTATTTATTTATTGAAAGAGCTAATCATGGACAATTTTTCTTTTGTTCAAGTCTTTAAAATCCAGGAGGATCAAACTGATTTTCTTCCCAGCATTAATGCTCCCTAAGTATGCTTTGTTCCGTTACTTGACCTCCATATGCCAGTTTCTTTCACAGCCTGCTTTAGAGACCATAGGTGGTTGTGTGGATTCGGGTGAACGTACATAGTTCCTGGTTCCCCAGCACATAGGATGCACTCGGCAAACGCTGGCTTGAGGGCAGTAACATTCTCCCCATTACTGGATGTTTCTTGTCTTTTCACAGCCCCAATTCTAGAGGAACTCCCAAGTGCAATGGAGGTAGACAAGTGAGCATTTCCCAAAGCATTCACGGACGCAAGCAAGTGATAGGCCTCCAGTGTGGACCTTCTGCCTAATCTTTGGTCCGTGGGAGGCTCTCTGTTGTTGATCCGTAGATCTTGGGCTCATTCAAGGTGATGGGTTTCTCCTCAGAAAGGTCTCCTCTCAAATTCTGGAGGTCAATGGGTTGGATTTTTTTTTCTTTTTAATTTTCTATTTTTCTTCTTTTCATATGTTTGTATATGTGATCTATGTTTGCATGTGTGCGTATGTTCACTTATGTATGGATGCATGTGTGTGCACACATTCATGTGTAGGCCCAAAGTCGATATTCAGACTCTTTCTGGGTAGCTCTCAACCAGAATCTTTAAGGACAGGACCTCTCAGTCAAACCCAGAAACATGCTGATACCATAGCCAATTCTAAGAATCCCATCCCTATATCCTGAGACCAGAATTGGAGATGGGCTGCCATGCCTACGTGGCATTTGTGTGGGTTTTGGGGACCCAAGCTCCAGTCCTCATGCTTGCAAGGCAGGGTAATTAAATGCTGAGCCATCTTCCCAGCCCTGTGTTGGATTCTTTAAGCAATTTTTTTTTTTTTTTTTTTTTTTTGGCAAACCACTAAGGATCATCATTTGTTCATTGTGTGTAATTACTCTGTATTCATGTTCAAGTTCCTCTAAAATGCATTCTTTTAATTACTATAGTTATCCTCTTGGCTCTGGTAAATATCTGACCTGCCATCTACATCTAAGCAGCCAGCTAACTTAGAGCTTTTTATATTTAATAAGCACATTTCTCACTTTTACACACACACACACACACACACACACACACACAACTAAAAGCTTGATTCTTTGTATAAATGTACTAGGGTTAAATTAGTTTTTGTTGGTGTTTTTAGACAAGGTTTCATTACATAGCACTGGCAGGTCTGGAACTCTCTTTGTAGATCAGGCCCGCCTTAAACTCACAGAGATACACTTGTCTCTGCCTCCTCAGATTAAAACGTGTGCCAGCATGCTTTCTGAATTCAATTTACAGAACTTCATGTTCAGTGGTAAGGAAGAGGTTCTGATTTCCTAGGTGCAATCTAATTTGCATTGTATCTTCCTCCTTGAATCAATTCTAGTTCAGAGAATTTAATGTCTGTGTTATTGCAGGACCCTCTGCTGGGGTAGAGACTGAACAGGCAGGCTTTCAACTCTCAAATCCAGAAAGTCTGGAGCGCTCTTATGGAGAGCAGATATGTTGGGGAGACAGCCAGCTGGTAGATGCCCTCTATGGCGAATGTCAACTTGGGTCTGATGAGAAACAGTGCTAGTTTAGGAGCCACTGAAATGTGACCTAGTGCCTAGTGCTCAGAAGACAGAAGAACAGACCCTTCTAGAGGAGGGGAACTCTGTTCACTGAGACCTTGTGAAGTAGGGTCTGGGTCTTGAAGGGTGAGGATGGTGCCTGGGTTGGGTGGACCTTCCTTAGCAAAGACAAACAGGCAGCAATTTATGGTCTGTGACTGCACTATCCCTTGCTCTTTGGCTTTTGGGGTTCAGCCTACATGTTTCACAGGTAAGACTGAGGTTCAGAGACATGAAACTGCTCTCCCCAGGGCTGCTGGCTAAATGAGTAGTCTTTGCTTCTCAGTAGTCTCCTCCCTCTCCCATTTACCCTGCTGCCCAACTAAATTCCAGCCGTAAGTGCCTTAGTATTTTATTATTACAGGGGAATTGTATTAGTAAAGTTCCCTCTTGCTGTCTTTTTAGTCCTAGGATGGGGTAGCACTTCCAGAAGCAGCCTTTCTGTAGGGTATTAGTTTTATGTGTGTCTGTAAATGTATGTCACCAAAACTCTAAACTTAAGCATTGCCCAGCACACACACACACACACACACACACACACACACACACACACACACACACACACACACCCTAAATAGCACAGGCCTAGAAATGTTTGTCTACTTTTGCCAACATCTGACTGTGATTATCTTTAACCACAGCCACACTTGTTTATATCTTCAAATAGTATTGAGTCTCTTGAGGAGTCAGCATCAATCTGTCACAGTCTTCCCAGAAACCTGCCTGCTCTACCTGCTCTCTCCGGCAGCACCGATGGCGAGGAGTCTTTCTTCCCTAGGAAAGTAACCTGGAGGCCAGTTGTGTTCAGCATGAGGGGACAGACCTAGCCAGTGTGTGTGTGTGTGTGGGGGTAACTGGGACAGAACCCAGAACTGTATGAAAGCTAGACAAGCACTGTGCACTCAACTATGTTTGCAGACAGGCAATAGTCTTTTTAAAAAACAAACAAACAAAACATGGACTCTCGCTCCTCCCTCTTCTTGCCAGCATGGATATTAAAGACTTGTATAATTGAATATGTAGCTCAGTGGTAAAGCAGTAAGAGAAACCGTGCCCAGCATGCACCATGCCCTGACTTCAACATTACACACACACACACACACACACACACACAGACAACGTTTGTGTTCATGCTTCGAGGTTCTGCCTCAAAGAAAGTTTTCTCATATGTTAGTCTGTTGGGTATTTTGCTTTAAATTAAAATTGTCACATATTTTTTATTTTTACATATTTGTGTACCTGATGTGTGTTCAAGTATGTGTACACCTTTATATATCTAAGGGCAAGCACACATGTGACATACATTTGGAGGACCGAGGGTAACCTTAGGTGTCTGTCCTCACTCCCCACCTTGTTTGAAACAGGGTCTTTATTTTGCTCGCCATTACACATAGCAGGCTAGCTGGCCCACGAGCCTCCACACTCACTGCAATTACATTGTTTGTTATTGTGCTTGGCTCTGTGTGGGATTTGAACTCAGGTCCTTAAGCTTGTGCAGTCAGCACTTCCAGCTGAGCCGTTTCTCCAGCTCAGCTCACCACACTTTGGCTCTGGACTTGATAAAGATAAAAGAAAGGAAACAAAGTGACATTACCCCACAGGTCATATCTGCCCCCCACTGCCAACACCAACATTACATCCCCAGAGAAGAAGAGCAGCTATATTTGAGAGAGTCTTCTTGCAAGCCTTTATCAGCAGGACACAGGAAATTAGTGCCTTAGAAGGGATCTGTACTGAGGATCCCTTTTTCCAAATCAGGGTGACATGGGTGGCAGATTTAGAGCCCTAAATGAGTAAGAGCCAGGACTGCCTTTCTGCCTGCCAGGCTTCTCTGTGGCTGGTGCATTCTGGAGTGTGGAAGTCACTGGCCTTTTGGGCCCTGGAAGGAGCCGTTCTTGATGCCACTGTTGAACTATTTCTGTTCCCAAACCACAAAGAATGTTTCTGCATAACCTTGTGATAGAAAATTTTGAAGTTGAGGTGCCTAATGGTGGAAAATAGGTCTGGGAGTTGGATGTTTCAGATGAGCTCATGAAAGCCCTATAAATATATATTTTTTTATGATTCTTAAAATGAATTATTCCATTAAATAAAGTGAACAAGTACTGTGCAATTTCCATTTTATTGGGTTGAAAAGTTCAGACCTCTTCCTAATTCTAAGTTTGGTCGAGGTATTTTTAAATTCATTTTCTATGAGAGATAATAGGTGCATTAAGATACTTTCATTCCTCTGTGGTGATCTGAATGGAGCCCCAAACCATGCAAGGGATAGACTTTGAAGCACTACAGACAAGCCTTGAATATTGGCCCTGATTCTGTGATCCACCCTAAGGAACTTAACCCCTTCATGTCAGTCTCAGTGGTAAAATGGGCATATGCTAGCACCTGTATACACAGAGTGTTTTCAATTCAAGACAAGAATGTGACTGGAGTGCTAAGCATGTCTGCATGTTGTATGTCCTCAGCACACAAGTTAGCAGAGATAGCAGCAATGGTTGCACAACATTGTGGAGATTTTTTAGCACCACTGAATTGTGCACTGTTTTAAGACTGGTTAAAATGCCTGGTGGTGGTGGCTGGAGCCTTTAATCCCAGCACTCAGGAGGCAGATTTTTTAATTTGAGGCCAGCCTGGTTCAAGGCAGATTGAGTTGGGAGTTCCAGGACAGCCAGCGCTATACGTGAAACCCTGTCTTGAAAAACAAAAACAAACAAGACTGGTTTAAAAATGATGATTTTAAGGTATGTATATTTTACTACAATTTAAATTAGCAAAATATAACCCCCTAGAATAAGTAGATATAAGACCATTATGAAGATGCAGTACTTTAAAAGGCAGTTTATTAAAGTAGTCTATTAACACTTAAATGAGAAGGGCTGAGTCCTGGTGGCCCATGCCTTTAATCCCACCACTCTGGAGGCAGAATCTCTGAGTTTGAGGCTAGCCTGGTCTACAGAGTGAGATCCAGGGATATACAGAGAAACCCTGCCTCCTGTTTCAAAAAGAAGAAGAGGAGGAGGAGAGAAATGAGAGGAAATTTGACCAGATATGCCAAGTCATGGATTCCAACTATATGATTTTGTTTTTTAATCAGTGTGCATGTGTGTGTATGCATGTGTGTATGTGTATGGGCACATGTGTGTGAGTGTGTGTGTGTGTGTGTGTGTGTGTGTATGCATGTGTGTGAGGATGGGCATGTGGATGGAGGTCAGAGAACAATCTCAGGTGTTGGTCCTCACCTTCCACTGTGTTGGAGACAGGCTCTTCTGCTCACCACTTATCCCCCCCAGCAGTTCTGTGAGCTTCTGGTGTGTGGATTCTGGGAATCTCAACTCAGGCCCTCATGCTTGTGTGACAAATGCCTTGCACCCTGAGCACCCCCCATCCCCCATTCCTGAGTGTTTTGTTTTGTTTTGTTTTTAGTGTGCTTCATTAAACTTTTCTGATTTTCCAAAATTCCTGCAATAAAAATTACTTTTATAACTGGAAAGAAATGATGCAATAAAAGCTTAAGTGGATAAGAGTGTAATGATGTTGTAAAACAAGGACAGATTCCCGCACTGTCAGGCAGTCTCCAGGCTCTGTCCTTGGTGTACTGGGCTATCTCACAGGGCTGAAAGGTGCGTATCACAAGTACAGCCCCTCCCTGTCCTGGTCCTGAAGGAACCACGCCGTTAGCCGTTTGGGTACCATTTCCATAGTCACTACACTGAAGAAACTGTGTAGGACAATGCAGTCCCCCCTCTCTAGGCCAGAGTGACTTAAGGTGCCATGCTACATTTTCCTCATTACTGAGTTTTGGTACTCTAGGTTATTTTAGGTGTCATGCATTTGTTAGAACCTATGTACCCAAAGACCTTAAAAATATTTTTTTTAGATTTATTTTTTGCGTTTTGTATCTCCATGTGTGCACATGTCTTTGTGTGTATCTGTGTGAGTGTATAATGCACACATGTACATGAAGAGGCCAGAGGGTGCAGAGCTTGGATCTGGAGTCCCACAGTGGCTGTGAGCTGCCTGACGTAGGTCCTGGGAGTTGAAATAACAGATCTTCTGCAAAAGCAGCAAGTGCTCTTACCTGCTGAGCCACCTCTCCAGCCCCTAGGGGACTTTATAAGCCCCTGTTATTCACCCATGATGCAATCTGTTAGAATACTTGAGAGCAAAGTAGTGGCCACAGCAGTTGGATCTGCCTCTAGTTCCACCCATTCCTTTATGCACAAGTGCATTCTCCTTACTCCTAAGTGCAAATACAAGCACACATATGTACACCAGTACATAAGCACAGTGTAGTATCCTTGTCACTGTTTCTTGCTCTCCCAGGACTTTACTAGAAACCCTACCTCTGGTTACTCTCCTCTATTGTTTCAACCTCCCTGCAAACTTATGCAATTGTTCAATATCTATTACAGAACTTAAATGTAATGGAACCAAAACATATGGAGAAACAAAATCACATTGGTTGGAGTTTTTGCACAAGCCAGTTAATGTACTGTTCTTGCTTAGGGCATTCTCGGGTCCTTAAACTTTAGCCACGAATGATAAATTAGACTGGAATGTCTCTTGTCTTTGATGGGGGTCCTCATTGGTGACTCTTATGAAGTATGAGAACTGTTTAAAAGCCGGGGCCTAAAGTCTCTTCCACTGTCCAACAATTCCAGTGCTCAGGCAGCATGGTGTGGTCACTGAGCTAGGAGAATGGGGTGTATGGCTATGCTTCTTCCTAACCAGTCTCATGGTCTTGTCTTGTAAAAATTTGGTCTATAAAAGATGAAGCTTAAAGGTTTTTTGATGTTCCTACTAGGAAATATTTTTTCTAGCAGTTCAAGTCATGTTAGCTCTACTTTGAAACCTCATCATACGTAGGAAGCCCCAGATGAACTCCATGCAAATGTTATAGATACTACATAGAGGGAGTTACTAAAGGCAGATAGGAAAAAGTCTTATAACCTTTATAATAGATAAAAGATTAATATCTAAACTGCATAGAACTCTTATCAACTGGTAAGAAAGTAAGCTGGCCATCCAGTGAACAAAACTTAGGGAGTAAGTCTCTATCAAGGAAATAACCTGGAGGTGTATCTCACTGGCAGAAGATTTGCATGGCATGTGTGAGGCCCTGGGTCCCACCTGCAACATAAAGAAGGACAATGAACATTTTAAGAAGTCTTTTATTAAATAAGTTTTTGTTAAAATTTTAAAAAATTGTGTGTGTATTTCACCTGCATGTACATCTGTGCACTACATATGTACAGTGTCTGTGAAGGCCAGAAGAGGGCATCTGATCCCCTGGATCGCGAGTTAGAGATGGTTGGTTGTAGACAGCCCTGTGTGTGCTGGGAATCCCTCCTGGTCCTTTGACAGAACAGCCAGTGCTCTTAATCACTGAGCCCTGACAATAATTTTTTGAAAAGATAATATAAATAGCATTCAGAAAAGGGCAAGTAAAAGCAAAGGTTATTTTTCATCCTTACGCTGGTAGGAGTATGATTTGGAATCATTGTTCTGAACTTTTTTAGAGGGCCAATTGACAGGTTATAAAAAAAAAAAAGCTGAATTAGCTCAGGCATAGAGAGCTTGTCTAGTGCAGAGACTGGGGACTCACTCCCCAGTGCAGGTGCAGGAAGGGAGGGAGAGACGCCTCTTGGTCCATCAGTACCATGGCTTGGGCTGTAATCCTTGGGCTGTCTCTTTGTCTGTGTTCTTGGGGCCAAAGAGCATCACCTGGGTTTGTGTATTCAGTTGTGTATTCGACAGTGAGATGCTAAAAGTGAATGGGATCATTCACTGTGTCAACCTCCCTTCCTGCCTTCCCTCTAGCTCAAATTCCAACCTTGGCCTCTGGGAGCTGAGTTCCCTGCTGTGAGTCAGCCTGAGTTGGCATGAAGGGCAGGATCTGAAGTGGTCACCCCTCCCCATGTATAATGGCACCCAAAAGTCCATCTATAATTACATTTTAATCATTCCTCCCTGAGGCTTAAAGGTAAGAGGGCTGGTAGAGATGATCTACAGTGGTTCTATTGGCTAGATTAGTGAACTGAACCCAGCATTGTGCTTCCCTGAGATCATGCCACAGTTGGCAAGAAGCCTAGCAACCGCATCTGAGCTCCTGGTACCCAAGGCTCCTATGACTGGGCTATGACTGGGCTACATGCTCTTTCTATTAGGGGTTTGGGAGCAAGCCCCAATCTTGCTGCCATGTAAAGTCCAGAAAAGGTATCTAGTCAATCCCCAAGTCACCCAGGGCCTGAGACTTAACCAAGAGGGTTCACAGCTGAAAAGGATCCTCTGTCTCTAGGCTGGAGATGTAGGTCATTTGCTCCCCAATCACACCATTCTACACAGACATGCACAGAAAGGGCAGGGGGTAGGGGAGAAGGAGGGAGACAGGAAAGGTGAAATGGATGTTGTGTGGTTAAGGTTGGGTTACAGAAACTGAATTTTCTTCTATTTTTTCCTGTTACCTCTGCAGTCCACTCCCCCTGCCCCGCCCTTTAAGTCCTATTCATTTAAGGATTTCTCATTTGTTGTGTTTATGAAGAATTTTCTAACCCGAAGGCAGAAACAGGTGGGAAATGTTAGGAGCCAGAAAATCCCTTCCTGAGTTCCCAAGTGTGGCAGAAACTCTGGTGTTCACACCTGTTACACCTCTGAGTCCATTGGTGTGTTTGCACTAGCCAGGGTCTGCTTGTGCATCTGGGACCACTTGGGACCAGGGGGTTCTGAACAGAATAAGGAGTATCTGGAAGTGGAGGAAGAAAGTGCACCCTCCTATAACTACTGTCCTGTGGGAGAGGATGGGGGCCCCGTCCCAGCAGGCAGCACGGAGCTCAGAGGGCCTGTGGTGAGGATGGAGGTCATCTGTCTGTGGGCCCAAGGCCTGTGAGCATTTCTACATTGCAACACAGTAGTCGTCATTGTTTTTGCTGTTTATTGTCATACAACAGCCTTCCCTATTGCTTTAGATATTGTCATCTCAGGGGGAGATGATTCTCATTTTAGAGATAAGGAAACCAGGGTCCAATAAAGGTTCAGAGGAAAGCCAGACCTCAGGTCACAAAATTGTCTCACCTCCCACTTGGCTTTAGTTTTCCTCCCCGTGCACATCAACAGACACCCAAGCCTTCTTTGCCGTCCGTCATTACACATTTAGACAGACATATTTACTGAACACTTGCTATGACATCATCCTGTCCTCAGCGTATGTCAGGGTGTTTCAGTTCATGCCACACTTGTCTTCTGGTTGCTGTCAGCACAGCCATGGAGCAGACAAAGTCCCAGAGCTTGGACTCTTGTGAGGGCATAAGGATGGGCAAATACTGAATAAATAGGTTCTACAGTAGGCATCTGAAAATATATCCTATTAATAGAAATATCTGAGGATAAGTAGTGTTAGCAGATCAGGGGATTATTGTTTTTTAAAAAAGATTGCTCATAGTTCTAAGAGGAGGAGCGGATCATACGTGGCCATGGGGAAAACACCAAGGTTGTACAGGTGGAGAAAGAAGGTCAGAGCTGAAGTCTAGGGACAAGGCAGGAAAAGCAGGTTTCAAGATGACTCGTTTAAATAATGTCAGCAGGCGCTAGAGTGTTAAGAGGCTGTCCATATCTATCTGGTACCTGGCCCTGGAGTGACTAAGGTAGGTGTAGCACTGTCTGGAGAAGTAAGGCTGATAAAGACGGTGATCTAGACCTGGGCCTTGCTGACAAAGGGCACTGCCTATTATCTTGAGAAATTAGCTAGCTCTGAGAGCAGCCCTCTGCCGAATCAGCAAAGCCCCAGATAATCAAAGGGAAGAACAAATATTTGAGAAGTAAAGAGATATAGGTAATACAGGTGGCCAGACAGCCATTGGTGCTGCAGAGTGAGTGGGGGGGTGGGTCATCACAGGAGGCTTCCTGAGAAGAATGCGCTTTAGTAACTATCCTGAGGAAGACGGAATGGGCTGTACGGATCTGGGGAAGAGCTCTCTAAGAAGGGGGATAAGCAAGGTCAGTGGTGCAAGCATAGCTCCCTGGCAGTATCACCTATTGCTACCAACTTGGCTTATACTATAGCAGGAAGAGGCCGGGTGACATACACATGAGCTGGCTAGGAGCAGTGAAAAGACCACATACGTGTGAGTTCAGTATAGAGTTTTTTGTCCAGATACAAGAGCTACATATCCTGGCCATTCTTATTCAGCCATATTTAGTAAGATGTTTCTTCCCATCTCCTTTACCCTTTGTTAGAAGAAAAGGTGATTCTTTGTGGAAAATGTATCTGACTATACACACATTCAATATTATCAATGAAAACAGAGTTTGGGGATCTCTTTTGAAAAATACACAAATATCTGGGTGGTGATGGCTCATGCCTTTAATCCTAGCACTCTGGGAGGCAGAGGCAGGCAGATCTCTGTGAGTTTGAGGCCAGCCTGGTCTACAGAGTGAGTTCTAGGACAGCCAGGGCTACATGGAGAAACCCTGTCTTGAAAAACCACATACTCACCACACACACACACACACACACACACACACACACACACACACACACACACACGTCTTTAGCATACTTTTCCTCCCCCATTAAGGCACAGTCCTTACTTCTGCTTGCCCAGTGTCCAGTTTCTCCCTCATGTCTCACCTATTGATCCTTAAAGACACCCGAGTTTGACCTTTGCCCTAAGTAAATAAGTACCCTAATTCCTAGCAGCTCACTGGGTACCTTCCATGTTTTTCCTGATTAGGAAATGTTCAAATACTGCTCACGAATCTTGGGAACTGGCTCTTGGCTGCAGAGCAAGGTGTCAATTCGTCTCACCTGCCCCAAGGACAGTAGATGTGTGATGGGGCAGTGTCTAGTCTTAAATATAATCGGAAGTGGCCTACTCAGAGTCTGCTGGCGTCTCCCCAATCAATCTAAGTGTCTTTGACTCGGCTCTCCTTGTGCCCAGACTCATTGTTTGCTAGAACAGTTAGGCAATTGGTTCACCGTTTACACTCAAAGCCAACTCTTGGGCCTCTAAGGCCCTTGCCAGTCTGACCTGTCACACTTCCTTGCCACTTCTCCTGCCTTTTACATTTAAACTCAACCTGGGAGGATGGAAACTGCCAATGCCGGCTAGCATCTTCGAATGCTACTTCCATCATTCAGTCTGTGGCTTTCTCAGTGAGTCTGTTTCTGCTTGAGACTCAAGAGCACGCACTGCTCCCTGTCATGAGGATCTTCCCTTGTTTATTAATAACAGGAGTAGCTAACTGATCAAGCCAGAACTTTATGCCTCCCACAAAACTTCATTTTGTGTGTGTGTGTGTGTGCACATACACACACACACACATACATACATACATACATACATACATACATACATACATACAGGGTTTCTCTGTGAGCCCAGGCTGTCCTAGAACTCATTCTGTAGGCTAGGCTGGATTTGAACTCAGATCCGCCTGCCCCTGCCTCCTGAGTACTGGGATTAAAAGTATGCACCACCACTACCCAACTAACCCAACATCATTTTCAATAACAGTTTCAAGGTCCCCTGAAGAGGCTCGTGTTTTGGGTGTAAACCTGAACTCAGGGACCAGCTTGCAGAAATGTGTGTCACAAGTGTAAACTTCAACTTGACACATTGTGTTTTCCTGAGAGACTGAAGACTTGAATATGAGTAGTTTTAAGCAAAACTTGCCAACTTTTTACAAAATCTAGCTGCAGGTGTGTGTGTGTGTGTGAGTGTGTGTGTGTATGTGTGTGTGTGTGTGTGTGTGTGTGTGTAGAGCAAAGTGCATGATATTCATATATGAAAATGTCATGAAGCTCATTATTATTTTGTAAGCTAATTAAAAGTTACTATTTTTACAAATCTAGTTCTACCTTTTACTGTAATCACAACTGAGTCTGTCCTCAGTGAAGCAGTAAATTCTCTGCCCTCCTATTTGTGATCAGGGAACTGTCTCATGAATGGAGTTGAGTATCTTATGTCATCATTATGCTCAAAAATTATGTATATCTAAGTTGTCATGTAGACACCTTAGATTAGGCATGGCAAAACTACACAGATTTCAAAAGGCCTCAGAGTATGCTGTTTAAGTTGCTGGGTTAGAACACAGTGCCAGTGACAGAAACTACTTCAGCCAGACACCCAAGTTAACAGCCCTAGAAGCCTCAAATTCATACTGCATGCCTCTGATGTGATATTTGTGAGACTTTCTCTATACAGTGACATGCTAACTCCAAGTGTGAGGAAACATCTGCTAAGTCCAAAGTAAGGGGCATACAGCAATATATTTATTTTGTCCTCATTAAAGGAAAATAGGTTATGATAAACCTCGCCTGTCTGTATAGGCCATTAGGACAGTTGGTGACATCTGGACAGAGTGTGCTAAGTTCAGTTTTGTTCATTGTGCTATAGCTGCGTAAGAAAACAGCTCCGCTTTAAGTAAAAAGTACATTGAAAAATTTGGTGATAACAGGAAATCTGGGTAATTTATTCTGAGGTCAGAAGGGAGGTGGGATTGGGTGTATAGAGATTCTTTGTATTGGTCCTGCCCGCCCGCCGCTGGTCTGGCGTGCCGGCCCCCAATAATACTCAGGAGACTCTGTATTTGATACAATCCTGTTGGCCAGTTACCATTATTGTTTATGGGCTAGCTCTGCCTTAATTATTAACCCATTTCTACTTATCTAAGTATTTCCACGTGGTCGTCTTATCGGGGAGCCGCGGCAGGCGTCCTGCTTCTTCCCTGGGCTACATCTCGACTCCTCCCTACTACTTCCTCTTTCCTTCTAGTCTCCTAGCCCTGCCTATCTAGTTTTCTATTGGCCAGCAGGGCTTTATTAATTAGTATGAGAAACATATATACAGAATAACATCTCCCATCATTTCTCCAAATCTGAAATTATGTCAGAGTAAAAGATTTTTAAGAGCCTCTGCTGGTGGGATCAGTCTTGTGAATCGCAGCCCCAGCGGGGCAGGCAGCCATGTGTGCCTCCAGCCATGTGTGGTTTAGTGTTGGCTCTGAGTGAGAAGGCAGGGGCTTTTGTGTATAAAGAACCTTGCACGGAGAAATGCAGGAGGAAGTTGCTTTTCTCCAAGTCCAGGGAGTGAGTCCTAGAGGAGGTACACTAGGGGCAGGTACCTGAGAAGCATGGCAGAAGTAAAGACTGAAGGAAGAATCTCCAATCAGGTGAAGCCAGGAGAGTCTGAACCTTCCCATTTCCTTGCCCTACTCACACACACACGCACACGCACACACACATATGATTTCACATACATGTGCACATACGAATATGTATTCACACAAATATGTATACATGCACACACACATGCATACACATATATGTGCATACATGAATATGTACACACGTGTACACATATGCATGAACATACATGTGCACACATGAATATGTATACACACACATACATGCACACACATACGCATACACTCACAAACTCTCTCACACACACACACTGTAGATAACCTAAAAAGGACACTGGAAATAAGCTGTTGTTAACCTTCAACCAGCTACTTTTTCCTCCAAAAGGTCAGTATTCTCCTTCTTGTCTCTGTTTCCTAGGAGAATTTCCATTTCAGCGGTTTGGTTAAGCAGCACTTAATGACAGCCTTAAGCTTTCCAGTCACCCTTCTGAACTCCTCCCTGTCCCTGCAGAGAAGCCTCTGGAAGTTACTTTGAGCAAGGTTACTACAAAGGACACATTAGCACCTGAATCCAGGCCGGCTTCCCACTGACTTCTGGGTAGGCTTTCACGTGGTGGATGGCACATCAGCTTAAAATAACTGGACTGTAACAAGTCTCCTACACAGGCCTCAGGTTGTGGGTCTGACCAGCAACTCTGATGTCAAGACACTTTCTTCAGGAGTCTGATTCACGTTTTTATCTTAGACTTGAGTGGAGTGATAGCCAAGATCCATGCCAGCTACACCGAGTTCAAGGACATATTAATAGTAATATGCTAAATGCGTTCCCTCTGGAGTTGGCACTCACACTGGGGTATTAAAGGTTCTGAGAAGTCCCACAGTAAAGAAGTGTGTGACTATTTAGGTTGTCTTTAAAAGGGCAATACCTTGGCCATCTTAAGGAACACAGGAAACAGAAGTTCATGTTGATAACTCCATTGCTAAGTCTCAAAGTCAGGGACCACACTGACAATGACTTTTCCTTAGAGGTTTTTGGTCCTAAAAATACCCACACTCCAATGATTTGTCTTTTCTTGCCCTTCACTGTTCATCACTGGCCATGTAATGACTAAAAATTTGTTCATAGGGTGCAAAAATGGGTAATTCATCTGTCCTCAGCAAGGTAACTGTGTAAACTAGCATTTATCAGTGCCCAAGGCATGACACAAACACGCTATCAGAGAAAAAGGAAAAAAAGCCAGGTTTAATTGTTCAAGAAACCTGGGTCAACTTCAGATTAGCAGACAGCTAAAGAGTAAGGTGAGCCAGGAGAAAGCATGGCTGGTGTATTGGCCTGAGCAATTAGAACACAGTGGAGCCTTCCTATGGAATAGTGATTTTCAAACTTGAGATGGACCCAAATCCCATGGCAAGCCACCGCCTTGACTTCTGACCTACCATAGGAACTGAGACTTTCTATTTCTGCTCAGTTCCTAGTGCTGATCCCGCTTGCCTAAAGACCATAGTTTGAGAACCTTGTTATTACTAGTGCCTGGGTGCTCAAGGAAACACGCTAGCCTGACCAAGAAGCTGAAATAACAGGTCTCTCGGTGATCAGGTTTGGAAGAGTGGATGAACAAGCTGGTGTGGTTGCCATAGTAGCAGAGGTGTGTCCAGTGGATGCAGAGAGGCCAGTCTGGAGGCTCCCATGGAGTTGAGCCAAGTGGATTGAATGGTCTGGAGAAGGACAGTGACAGAGGCAATGCAAGAAAGAGGCTAGTGCAGAAATCTTTGTGAAGAGCCCATGGTAGGAGAGAAGAGACTGAGTTAGCCTTGACAACCTGTGGGAGTCATTTGTAGCATGTCATGGAACAGGGTTCAATGTGAGTATCGGCACACTATCAAAAAGGAGGGACGGTGTTGCTGTGTGAGTCAGTAGGATAATCAGTGCTTTGGAAAGCTTGTTGAACTGACTTCCTGTTGTCTTCTGCATCCTTCACCAGTCTTTGTTATTAAGGACTTTCATGGTATTCATTCTAGGGAACACAAGCTGATATTACTTAGAGCAGCGGTTCTCAACCTTCCCATGCTGAGACCTTTTAATACAGTTCCTCATTGTTTTGTTGTTACTTCATAACTGTAATTTTGCTATTGTTTTAATACAGATTTATTTATTTATTTATTTTATGTTCACTGGTGTTTTGCCTGCATGTCTGTGTGTGTGAGGGTGTCAGAAGCCCCAGAACTAGAGTTACAGACAGGTATAATCTGTAATGTGGGTGCTAGAAATTGAGCCTGGGTCCTTTGGAAAAGAAGCCAGTGCTCTTAACCACTGAGCCATCTCTCCAGCCCCTAATTTTGCTACTGTTGTGAATCATAATGTAAATATCTGATGTGTGACCCTATGGGGTCGGGACCCGGAGGTTGAAAACCAGTGACATGGTGAACCCTTTTGTTATCATCATCATCATCATCATCATCATCATCATCATCATCATCATCATCATTATTACTTATTATTTTATAACAAGAAAAGCCCTGTATTTTGGTTATTATGCTAATATGGTGCATCCTTTGTTAGGTGACATTGCACCATGTTCATTTATTGGCTTATTTGAATAGTTCTTAAGACCTTGAAGCAGTCTGGAAGGAGTGCATGTTCCCTTTCCAGAGTGTGTGGCCAGGTCCAGGAGAATGAGATGGGTGCCAAGGTTGAAGTGATGTCTAGAATATTTACCTTGGGCAGTAGCAGAACAGTTTTCACTGGCTTCTATCTGATGTGATGGGTCAAGCTTCTAAATACCCAGCACTGGTAAGTAGAGGTAGACCTCAACTTACAAAGCCAGCTAGATGGTATCACAATAAAAAATAATTATTACAGCAACATGAACACGCCATGAAGCCTTAAGTTTTAGGACACACTTATCTGGGGAAGGATGGCATTTGGGATCTTTGAGGACTCTCCTTTCTCTATTTCTCCATATCAGTCTCAGAACTGATACAAGGGAAATTGAGGCCAAGGACACCCTGAAGACAAGCAATTGGGGACTTTATCATTGTACCTTCTGCTTGTGGTGGCATCTTGAAAGGAGGCAACGCCTGGGATGGAGGTTAAAAAGATGGATGGTCACAGCCAGCAGTAGCTGAGGGGAATCTGGACTGAATTAGGACAGAATTCAGGAGACTCCCATGGAGATGGAGCCAGAGGTGTCCGCTCTGCCTTCCTATGAAGACTGCCGGCAAAGACTACCCTATAAAGAGCTGACAGTACAAAGGGCTGTGGCAGTAGAAGGGTGCTGTCCTGTGTAGGTGCCACTGCATTCAGAATCAGTTCTCTGACTTGCATTTGCATTCTGTGAGCCATAACGGCAGCACAGGGCAAAGGAAGTGAACTAAGACAAAACCCAGGACCAAGGAGTCAGGGTTCAGAGTGGTCCATGATTTTGTACTTCTATGAGGAAAATCAGATACCAACGATAAATGTGTAGGAATTTAAATATACAGCGTTTATAAAGATGCCACGTCAAGAGCGATGGGCTGGTAGAGAACTCACTGGAAAAGAGACTCTTGAAGCTAACACAAGGGCTTTGGTGCATGCAGCAGGGGCAGGGGCTTGCATTGTATGTTTGAGACTTGAGAATGACTAAGAAGGGAGTTGGCGAGGGGGGTGGATATCCTGTGCCACGGTGAGCTTGCCAAGTTCAGGCTAGCTGCAGTGGGAGTAATTGCTACGGCAGCAAGTGCCCATCGTTAAACCAGGTTTCTCCTTTGGCTTCAGTTCCCACTGCTGGCTCTCTAGCAGCTTCCTAGCCTCCTTCATTCTCCAGCACTGAGCAGCCTAGGCATCATGATGCCAACCAGATGGTTGGCTGGGAAGCCAGCCACACCAAGAACTGGTGGTACACAGCAACAGGCCCTCCACTGAATACATAACTAGGAGTTTGGCATTGATGACCATACCCCTAAAAGACCTGACCGGCTGGTTATCCTAGGTCACACAGGACATATTCATACAGACTATAGATCTGTGTTGCATATGCTTACAAACACATATACGTATTTATCATACAGAGAATTTTTACTCTTATTCTGCCCATCATATAGCCTTCTCTGGATGTACATCCCAGTATGAAAAACACTAAGTAAGTTACTTCTAGAAAGACAGAGAAAGAAGTGTACATACTTTTTTGCAGGCAAGTGTATTGACATAACTGGCCTTATGGCTCAAGGCGTGGAAAGCAATAGGCTAGATTTACAACTATTTCTGTATTATTGGAGCCAAATTTAGGCAAAAGCACAGGAGACTAAAGAAACTTTCTGTGAATATGTCACAATGTTAAGAATCTTTGGGGTTTTCTATTTTAGCCATTGGAGAAAAAGTTTCCCATATAGCATTATGATAAATACCAGGAAATGACTTACAGACTCAGTGACCATCTAGAGCAGTGTTTCTCAACCTTCCCAATACTGTGGCCCTTTAATACAGTTGCTCATGTTGTAGTGACCCCCAACCACAAAATTATTTTCATTGCTACTTCAGAACTGTAATTTTGCTACTGTCATGAATCATAATGTAAGTATCTGTTTTCCAATGGTCTTAGGTGACCCCTGTGAAAGAGTTGTTGGACCCCCAAAGGGGGAGTCACAGGTTGAGAGCCATTACTATAGATCAAATATGTAAAGGTAATATTGAGTAGCTAGCCATGTGTGGTAGTGTACGGCTTTAACTTCAAGCACTTGTGAGGCAGAGGCAGGTGGATCTCTGTACGTTTGAGGTCTACATAGTGAATTCCAGGCCAGCCAAAACTACACACCAAATCCCTGTCTAAAAAACAACAACGAGGTCTTGTGTATTTTAGCAGTAACATACTTTTTTTTACACATTATATGGAGACATATTGTTGGTGTGATTGAATGCAGTTAAAGAATGGATTGGAAATGAGTTTTCCAACCCTCAAGCAGAGTAAGAAATCCTCCAGAAGTCACCTTACACATACAGACTCTGATATACATTTCGTTGTTCTGTTTCCCAGTATACAACTCCTAAAAATCACTGTAATCTCCAAAATGGTGAGTGATTCTTAGTGAGCTAATGGTTGACTGGTGCCTGGACACCCCTCCCAATGGATTCAGGTCACCCAAATACAGTGGCAGGATTGCAGAGTTGTGATTGTCAGCCTCACCCCACAACTTTTGGGCAGAGGAGAGGGACTAAAGGTTATGTTGGCCATCAATTTAGTCAACCATGTCTATGGAATGAAAACTCTGAAAAGAGCAGAGTTCAGAGAACCTTTGGGTAGCCTGATGCAAGTGAGTGCCTGGAAGATAATACATCTAAGGAGGGGGTGGAAGTGACACCTTTGGTGCCCTAGAATGTCTTCATCTCTGCTTTCAATGGATCTTTTATAATAAACCAGTAAGCATTGTTCCCCCGAGTTCTGAGAGCCACAGCAGTAAATTAATCAAGTCCAAAAAGGAGGCTGTGGTGATCTCAGTTTGTGTCCGGTCAATACAAGCACACATAAAACAACATGGGGCTTGGGATGGGCATCTGAGGTGGCAGTAGGAAGCAGAATCAGGGGCTGAGCCATCATTAACCTATGGGATCTAATGCCTTCTCTGAGTCTGACAACGCCGGAGTTGACCTGAATTAGGCATGCCTTGATGGTTCTTTTGCAGGACTGACTGCTAGCTTGGTGTGTAAGAAACAACCACCTGTGTCTGGTATGAGACACATGTTGGGAATAGAGAATCAGAGTTTGACTTCTCCACTCACGTGTCCCCTCAGTTTCAGCTTAGCCCTTCCAATACACTGTTTTGGTCCTTGAGGTCGCTAAACCCACAACTAGTAGAACTGTTTTCTCTTTCTGCGAGGAGGGGTAGTCCTTTACCCACCATCAACGGAAACTGAAATAAGACTACATTAATGTTTTATGCTTGGGAAGTCAGAGCTGGCTGTCCTGTGGCTACAGCCCTGAGACACGATCCGGAGTAAGCAGGCTATAATGCCTAGCACAGTATAGCTGCTTCAGAAAGCTACAACCTTCCCATCAGGCGAATGAAGGCAGAACTTTCTTCAGCTAAAACATAAAAGTGAAAGAAGTATGAACAGGAGCTTCATCAATAGGAGGCTGAATTTTAAAATGAGCTATATTAGATGTAGCAAATTTCCCTCATATTCTCCTACCACCCATATACTTTTCAGTATCTTCTGTTTTGCTTAAGGTAGGAAAAGATGCTGTTTGCCTAGACAAGACTGTTAGGATGCCTGCAGTGAGCAAGCTGCCCTGGCTTTTCCCAGCTTTTGTCTTCAGGGGAGCAGACCGCACTAGCTTCTGAGCTGCAGGACTCATGCTACACAGTGACTAAAACACCTGGAATGACCGAACCATGGCCCCAGAGAGACACTGACAACATGGGCAGGTTTAATCTAACTGATTAAACATCTGAGCCCCTGGCCCGTTGTTCACCTGCCCTGTCCCTGGTTCATCAGAAGCACCTGTACTGAAGGATCCCACAGAGAAGAAGGAACTTGTCATTGCTAGGGAATGGCCCATGTTAAAGTTGCATGCACTGAGCTAGGGAGATTGGCAAGTTGTAAAATAATGTCTATATTGTGATTATATAAAAAACAAACAAGACCACATTTGCATATATAAATGGCATGTATGTGAAAGAGGTGTATCAACCTCAGAATTGACTTTTACTCTGGGATGGGGAAGAAGGGTGTGACATACAAAAATAGTCATCTTCAGCTAAATCTGAAGCATTTCATTTTTAAAAAAGTAGCTGGAGCAAATAATGACAAACTATGTACATTTATCATAGATAAATAAATATAAATGATAAAGTAAATAAATGTAAATTTTCTGTAGTGAATATTTCATAGTAAAATTTGCCCCGGGAAATGAGTTATTTTTAATCTTGCAAACAAGTTGCAGATAGCAGATCAGGGAGTCTCATTACTACTGTGTCCACAGTTCAACTTGTCTTCCCACGCACTTGACACCAGTCCTCAGGCCGAGTCCTTGACCTCGGAGTAAAGAGCATGCATGCATTGATCCAAGGCCCTGAGTGGTCAAGGGGATGCCTGAGCTCTGGTCCCAGTTTTGTTATTAGTGTGTGACCATAGCTTTCAGCACTGAACTTTTATCATTCATTTATATGATGCATGTGTAAGTATATATTTAAAATGCTGAGTAGACTAGCCGCTGGATGGTCATACTATACTCATAGCTAAAGGAATACATGTGATGAACATATAGAGAAAAATAAGAATAAAGGTATAGAGTGCAAATGCAAAATCTGGGTTCGCATTTTGCTTCTGCCAGGAACTACAGCCCTCGGTGTGCTGAAACACTCTCATTTTCTTTTTCCTAACATGGGAATTATAATGCACGTTATCCGCCTCAACTCTGATGACTGGGTGAGAAACAGTGTTATTGTTGTAGTTGATGCAAATCAACCAGGAGGAACTGTTCTATTGGGAACACATTTTGCTAATTGCAGCCGTTTTACAGAGATGGTTCAGCATAATAACCATGAAGAGGCAATTAGCTTGGCAGCTATTTCTCGTCCAAATGATTTCACATTATTTTATAACCAGGCATTTAAAGTGGCTTAGGCCAAGCAAGGTGGCGCATGCCTTTAATCCCAGCACTCCAGAGGTAGAGGCAGGCGGATCTCTGTGAGTGAGTTCCAGGACAGCCAGGGCTTTGTAGTGAGACCCTGTCTCCTCCACTCCATCTCCCAAAAAAGTTATTTGAAAATGGCTCTGTCTTATGATAGGGCACTGGTTAGATGATGAATCAAAAATTGCTTCCAATTTAGATTCCCATTGCTTAAACCACCGTGAAATGACTCCTGTTGTTTACGTAGAACAAACTTGAAACAACATTGAGAATATTCTTGATTTTTTTTCTTTTTCTTTACTCTTGCCATTACTTTATACAAAAAAAGCATAAAAAACAGAAATCAATAGCAGCGGGGGAAGAGGAATGGCCATTCCTAATATACATTTGTGAATGTCAAAGCCAGGCATGATTTGCCCTGGAACATGTTCTGGGTGGCTTGGTAACTAGAGAGAAAGAAGTATTTTGAGCCTTTCGCTTTGCTGACATAGCATATGCTATAAATCTAGGTTCTGAAAACAGGGAGTTCAGTTGCATCCCTAGGGCCTAGTGAATGAGAAGAGCCTGCCACTTATCTGCAGAGAGGCCCTGTTTCTATCATTGCTACTGCAGATGCTTATCGCCCATACCAACACTTGAGAAAAAATGTCAACACGAGCCAGACCATGGCCAGTGAGGAATTTTCTGAGATAAGATTACACCTTTGTCCTTAAAGAGGTACCAGTGAATCCCCAGATGTTCCCAGAGTAGAGCAGCCTGTAGGTTCTCCATTGTACCAGGCAATTTTAGGAACTCCATATTTGTGCTTCTAAACACACATTCTGCTGTTGCTTTCCAAAATATGCACAAATCCCAAATAGTCCCCGAGAAAGGCCCCAGCAAGGCCAAGACTCATCCAGCCCCAGCGTGGAGCTCAGGGTCTCAGACCCCGGGAGATGCCGGGAGATGCCAGGAGCAGCTCTCTTTGGCAAATGCATTTGCTAACTTCATTTCAGGATTTTCTTTTCTGCTCTATTGGCTTCATCTAAACTTGAAGGTTTCCAAGGCCGGATGAGATCTCTTGTCCAAGTCTGGGGCAGAGTCACAGGAAAATGTGATTCAGTTTCCCAGTAGGTGTAAAAAGCCACAGAACACTATTTAAATATCCAGCCATTTTTCTTGGTTTAAGTACCAGTATGCAAACTGGCAGCCCAGGGGCCAGGGTGGAGATCAGCTGTCCCAGGACAATGGCAGAGATGAGCATTCATGGCACACTCACCTTTAATTTGTCTTCCAAACACTAACGGTATCACATCCCCTAGCCTGGGCATATAGGATGATCTGGATTCCAATTCGTTCTTCCCAAGAGAGTTGTATAAATTTGCCAGATGAATTTGAAAAACAAAACTACCTTTTTCTTGTCATGTCATTACCCATCAGAATCTCTTAATAAAGTTCATATTTGAAGTTATTATCTAATGTCTTCACAAATGTTTCCACCTACCCGGTTTCTCCCCTACTGAGCTTATTCAGTACCAAGGACCTGCTTTGGACTGGATAATGTATTTTCCCTTTCCCTGACTGTGTATTTGTTCTTGTTATCCTACCTCATGGGGAACACCCCCTCCCAAACATCTCTCCCCTTAAACCTTTCCAGGCCAGTCCCTCCTACACAACTATGACCCTCATCTGAACTGCATTCACTTATCAGGCAAGTCTGGTCATACCAGCCTGCTGGCGATTAATCACACACTGCTTTGTGAAAGTATCTTTATCTTCCATGCTCTGCCTTGCTGTTCTGTTCTTTTGTTCTCCCCCCCCCCACTTCTCTCTGCTGCTGTGCATGTGAGTATGTGTGTAGCTAGACAAGAGGTCAATGAAAATGCAGCCTGTGCCTTATATTTTTAGAACTCAATGTCAACTACATTCTCTGTGACATTGTTACTGCTTAGTATTTCTTGCTTGGCACTTGACTTGCGTGCCAGTGTGCCAGTGTTGCTGTGCAACATATAGAAGTCTAAGGACCCTAGTTTTCTCAGTACCAATAGAACAAAAAACAGCATCACTGGCCAGGTGGTGGTGGTGCCTGCCTTTAATCCCAGTGCCATGAGGCAGAGACAGGTGGATCTCTGCGAGTTTGAGGCCATCCTGGTTTGCAGAGTGAGTTCCAGGTTAGCCAGGACTGTTGCACAGAGAAAACCCTAGCTTGAAAAAACCAACCAAACAACCAATCAACCAAACAAACCAAGAAATAGTAGCATCACTGAGCATCTCTTTAAAATCGTGTCTTTGGATTAGTTCAAGATATTTTATAGGCTAAACTCTACATCTAACGCTGGTCTCCTCAAAGATTAGCGGGTATTCAGACATCAGGAACTTGAGGAACTGAATGGGGATTGTCTTACAGCTTCTGCTGTGCTGTTCTTTCTCTAGCTGTCCCACTCCAATAGTGTGGCTTCCCTGGGTTTGCTCTGCCTATAGTCAGTGGAAATTTATGTACTCGGCATGAAAGGCATGGTGGATCAGTAGCATAATTTATTGCTCAGTCTGACAGATCTCACCCTGTCTCTAGGAGCTGTATGTCCTTGGGAAAATTGATTGATGTCTCTAAATAGGCACTTTCCTCTTTCCTAAAATGAAGATAATAAGACTACTCCCCACACACAACCCCCATGAGCCCATGATGTTATCAAAAAATGAAATAAGATGGTCCATGTAAAATTCTTAGGCAATTGCAAGTTCATTATAACATTGAGATTGTTAACAAATGGCATAGCAACTCACAAACAATATGCTGATTTCTCCTATTTAAGAAAACAAAGCAAACTCTCTTGATCTCCAATCATTGTCCCTTTAAAACAAAACAAAAATTCTCTTGTGCCGTCTTCCTCTCCCATTCTCTGCCACTCTGTGTAATCAGGCTTGCCTCTTCCATCAAACTACAGCTGCTTTTTTGCAAAGTCACTAGTGACGTCTGTGTAACTAAGTTTAAGGCTTAATTCTTTGGTCAGTACCCTTGACCTGTCAAGGAGTGTTTGACACAGCTGACATCTCCTTCCTTCATACATATGCTTTTCCACATGCAGCCTCCAGGCCAACTACTCAACTTGATTCTCCCAGCCTCTTTGACAGTTCCCTTGTCTTCTCATCCCCCTGCTTCTTGCTGAGTCTCCAAACGTCTCCCCTCACCATGCTCATGCCCTTTGGTGTTTCCACTCATGGCGTCAGCACTGTCTCTTCACTGACAGCCCTCAGTCATCTTCCAGCACTTTCTGCCCCGAGCTCCTGACTTGAAGTCCAGCAGCTAGTCAGCTTGTCTGCTAGTATCCGTCTAAACACATCTCAAAGATGGCCACAACTGACCCATCTAACCTCAAAGCCACTCTTCCTGTACTCTGCCCTACCTCAGAAACTTTATCTTAACAGTTGTCCTGGGAAAAACCAAGTTATCCTGACTCTTCTTGTTCATATATCAGTCTGTCAGGAAGCTGTGCCTGTCCTACTGTCAAAACATATCCAGAATCCGATCCCTACTGATGGCCTGGTACCATCCTCCAAGCCACCAAAGTTCCTTAGTTGAAAGGAATATATTGGAGCCTCCTAGACAGTCTTTCTACTGTCCTCAATTAGAAATAAAAGCATTTTAGTATGTATGGCAAATGGTATCCATCTTGCATCCTCCACATGGTACCTCAGAATGTCTGTATTTGTTCGTCTTCTGCTTGCTTGAATTGCCCTTTGTCAAATGGCCACATAGCTTGTCTCTCACCACCATTAGGACTACACTCAAACACCAAGTCATGAGACCTTGCCTGAGCGACCATTAATTTGCACCTTCTATTTCCCACTCCATTTCCCAACCTTACTATTTTTTTTAGTATAGCTTTTCTCATTATCTGTGATACTTTACGTTTTACTTATTTTGTTGTCATAGTCTATTGTCTTTCCCACCAGAACATAAGCTTCATGGAAGCAGGAGCCTTTGTGTCCTGTACGTCCTGTTTCCACAAAACCTGGAATGGCATCTCACATGTGAACATTTGAGTCAGTGTCAAATGCTGCTGCTGTCTCTTGCCTGATCCGCAGCTGGCCTTGGCCTATGACCTACCTTCCTGAAGCTACCTTAGCCAGAGCAGTACAAACGCCTGTTTTAACTGCTTCTGATGTGATTGTTTCTGTCTGTCCTTTCTCCTCAGATTCATACTCTCATTCCTCTGGTGAAAATGGAGGCAAGTCTGAGTCTGTGGCCAACCTTCAGTCTCAGCACTCCCTGAACTCCATCCACAGTTCCCCTGGACCCAAGCGGTCCACCAACACCCTGAAAAAGTGGCTAACCAGCCCCGTGAGGCGGCTCAACAGTGGGAAAGCAGATGGAAACATCAAAAAGCAGAAGAAAGTGCGCGATGGGCGGAAGAGCTTTGACCTGGGATCGCCCAAGCCTGGGGATGAGACGACCCCTCAGGGAGACAGCGCTGATGAGGTACCTACCAGGACAAGTTCTCTTCTGCCACCAGAGACGTCTCACAGCCATGTAATCAAGCAGGTCTACCGTCTCTAGTAGTGTGTCATCTCAAATTTTCCATTCTTGCGACTTGACCACTTTGATTTGGGCCCCATCCAGAGACTGATAAGCACTGAGACTATCAAGTAGACAGAAACAAAGATTTGCCAGATTCAAAGAGAGGGTCCTGGCCAGAGAAGAGGCAGTTGATCCCCTGCCTCTACTGAGGATGGCACAAAAACTGGCCAGATATAGAGTAAGAACTCAAGGTTTGAGATTATGTCACTCAGAGAGCCAGAGGATAAGCTGCAGACAAGGGTTTTGAGCAATGCCACCTCTAAAGGGTGCTGCAGATGGCATGCATGGTGGATGCACTCCTTTAGTTCCAGCACTTGGGAGGCAGAGGCAGCTGATCTCTGCATTTGAGGCCATTTGTTCTAGGCAAGCTGGGGCTGCACAGTGGGATCTTATCTCAAACGAACAAAGGTGTCACAGAGGGATAGCTATGAAGACTACATGAAGGTCACAGTAGACAGTTTCAGCTCAGTGAGAAACATTGATAGAGACAGCTGGTGATGATGAAACAGGCCATCATGCGATCTTCTGACCACATTAGTCACAGAGAACTAGGCTTTAGCCAAGAAGTTGGGCTGGATAATCTCTTGAGTTCTTGCAGACTTGAGATTCTGTAATAAAAATATAGGAGATGCATTTTGTCTTGGGGAATAAAATGCCTGTTTTATCTGCATAACTAACCTATTCTAATTACTTGTGAAGCTAAGAAAGTCTTCCCGATGCAGAACCAGACTTTCTCTTATTACTTTGTTCCACCTGCCATTTTTCAAGTTGGAAATGTCACAAAACCCTGATGAGATTTGGATGGTAGTTTAATAGCTTTTTGGAAAATTTTGAAGTTAATCCTGCCATGGTGAGACGTAACATTCCAATAATCCAAGTACCCAAGAGGCTGACACAAGGATCATGAGTTCAAGATCAGCCTGGACCCTTTGGGGGAGAAAGGAGGGGAAAATTAATTTAAAAAACTAGTCTCCCTACTTTCTCCCTTTGTATTTCTTCTTAAGGAAAAAAAAAATGTTTTAATATCAAGTCCTGAACTATTGGCATCTGTTATTTATGTAGCAGTATCTAATGGTATTCTTTTGTTCTAGAAGAGCAAGAAGGGTTGGGGCGAAGATGAGCCAGATGAAGAGTCACACACACCTCTTCCTCCGCCCATGAAGATCTTTGACAACGACCCCACCCAGGATGAGATGGTAGGACCTCTGCTGAGATTTCTCTTCCTGAGTATGTGAGATGGGGAGCAAGGCTGCCCTCCCCATCAGTGCCTTCCCCTGGAGAACCCATGGTGACATAGATGTTGTTGGTTAGTAGGTGTCCTCTTCCACAGTTTTGGAGGCTTGGTCTTGTTCTGGGCAGTGTAGGGAGAGGCAAAGACTGGTTAAAGTAGCAATCTGCCTGGCAACGCACACTGTTGGTAGAGAGTCGTGGGACTATATTTGCAGGCAGCAGACCCCAAAAGGAACTGTTTGTCTTGAAAAGAAATCTGTGAGGGCTCCAGGTGTCAATCATTGGGTAATGCCTGATGTGCAACCTGTGTTTTAGTTGTCTAATGCATTCAGCTCTAGAAGTCTAATCACAGTCACTTGTGCCCAAGCCAATGCCATAGTAGATGCTAATAGTGGAAGAGTGTTGTCAAGCATGGAAAAGTAAAGCATGCCAACTTGCCACAGCCCTTTGTTTTGTGAAATGCCCTGTTCGCTGGTGTTGGAAAGGTCCGTGTCCAGTGACATGCCCTGGCAGTTAGATCATTCTGCTTACTCTGGAGCAGAAGCTCGGACTCCGGTGGCCCTGCCTGTCGGGCATTGACCTGGAACATGAGACTGCCTTTTGTTCTTTTGATACAGGGTCTCGCTGTGTAGCCTTTTCTGGCCAGAAACTAGCTATGTAGACCAGGCTGGCCCCAAATTCACAGAGACCCACTTGCCTTGCTGTCTCCCTAACGCTGGGAGTAAATGCGTGGGCCACCATGCCCAGCTGAAGCTTTTATTGTGTTGCCTCTCCCTGCTTTCCTCACAGCCTTGCCTGTGCTCCATTGGGTTTTTCTTGCCTTCTCATATAGTGGCCTGTGCTTGTGACTCTGGTCATTGACGTGGAAGTTGCAGCATTGGGGGCACTTCCTGTTCTCTTCCAGTGTGTCGCTTTTGTGGTGATAGTGGCAGCTGGCCTGGCTGTCTCCGGCTCTCATTGTGTACTGGGAAAGCCTCCACTGAGTCAGCAGGCCAAGGGCATATAGGCATCAGACTTTTCATAGGCTCTGTTTATGAGTGTCTCTGCATTTTTTTATTTGACTCTGCCTGCTTTGCATTTGGCTGTTAACCCACAGTAAATATTCAAGGCCTTCCTCCATAGGCTAGAAGGACAGCCAGGGACTAAGGTGTGGCGCTTGCTGCCATGATACTTAGCCTAAGACAGTTAACTGTGTCCCTTTCTACAGAGATTTTTGGACCCTGGATTCTAGGAGCCATTGACTCTGGGGTGTTGGGAAAGAAAACAACAGAAGCATGACATTGTGCCCAAAGGGATTCCCAGAGGCAGAGATGCTGCCTGCCTGTCACCTCCATGAGAACTAGCCTCCTGACTTCCCCACACACCCTTGTAAAATGTCCTGTGAACAGTACTACTGTGTGGAGTCAGGTGGGGTAAGAGTTCCCAGGTCCCATTGCCTGCATAAAACAGAAAGGTCACGAACCCTCTGCTAGTCCCCTCGGTTTGTTGGGGGTGAATGGGTATTAGGTAGTTCCTGGAATTTTAACTGAGAGGACAGATTGTCATCTATATGGTCCTTTTCTTACACACAGTGAATTGCAGCAGTCCCACTCTAGACACAGTAACTCTGTCCCCAGACTGGCTTATTTCATAAGTCCATTGGTTTTTGTTGGAATATTTGGGATTTGGGATTGGGATAAGTCTCAGTACTCCTAGCAAGTAGAGTTGGATTTATTAAGACAGCTTTGGTTTTTTGGAGACAGACTCACTATGTAGCTCTGGCTGGCCTGAAACTCATCGTGTAGACCAGGCTGGCCTTGAACTTGCTGCAATCCTTCTGCCTCTGCCTCCTCAGTGTTAAGAGTCCAGGTATGCCCCACCAGCCCTGGCAGGAACTTCTTAAAGTCCAACCATTTCATGTCTGACTCCTGTGTTCTCCATGCCATCTGTCCTTTGTTCATGTGCATGGATGTTTCCCACTTACACTATGTGCATGACATGTCCAATGGTTTATATGTTCCTGCTTTGTGGAATCATATTAGTTTTCCCTGTGTAACTAATGTTCAGTAGCCGGAGAATATTTAACTTACTTTATGCTCCGTAATTGTCATGACCGGCCCTTTGTGTGACAGCCTAGGGTGTTTCCTGTCTTTGTGGCTCTGAGTAATAACCCTGAAGATCACTCTGTAGACCCAGTGTCTGTCCCTCTGACATGCGACCCTGGAATGAGTTCCCAGAAGTAGAGTTACTAAATCTGAGACGGTAACTTGCTTTTTCTGCGTCCTCCCAAAAGATGAAAAAAGAGTAGTGTTATATCTTAATTGCATTTATTTAACCTCCCCCAATCTTAGAAGCAAAGACTTAAAAGTCCTTTTTGAAACTCTCCCCTGACCTGAAGGGAGAAAGTGACGCCTGCTCAAGCCCAGGACATAGCCCTTTCTGTGCTCACAGTCATTCTCTTCTCACGTCCCATCCTGGGAATGCCGGTGACCTCTGCCCTGAGCACACACATGGATGCCCAGTTGGCCATCTCTCCTCCAGCTTCCCCTCAGGAGGATGGAAGATGAATAAACTAAGCAGATTAATAAGCAAAGACTGTCCTCCAGTATGTGGGAGAAATACCCAGCCATTGTACAAGCAGCATACACAAAACCTCTCCACTGGTCCAGGGGAAGAGGCCTGTAGCTTAGCCTCTCTTTGCTGTGAGCAGGACAGTCTCTGGGAGCCCCAGCTTGTGACACACAACTCCTTTTAGTACTTACTTATCAGTGCTGTGTGTGGTTGTGTGTGTGTGAGTGTGGTGTGAGTGTGTGTGTGTGTGTGAGTGTGTGTGTGTGTGTGAGTGTATATCTGTGTGTGTCTGTGTGTGTAAATGAGGAGGGGGAGGGAAAAACACAGTGATGACCCCCAGCTGAGGCTGTAGCAAAACAAGGACTTTTATCTCCTTCACACACATTTGAGGCCATGGAACAGGAATGGGCTACCACAAAAGGCCAAAGTCCTACACTCCCTCAGAGCAGTTGCCTATGCCCTGCTATCAGTCTGCATAACCCTTGCCTCCCCTCAGCCTCTAAGGAGAATTCCTAACAAGGGGTATGTAGGCCCACCTATACCCAACTGCCCATCGCCACCTCCCTCTGCTGTCTCTGTCATCTGAACACAACGCTGTGCTTCCCTAGCCTGCCTTGAGCTTGAACTGTCTGTCTGCTTTGCTTCCTACCCGCTGTTCCTCATTTCTCGCTAATCTGCTTTTCCTTTGCTGTCCGATGTCTTACAGTCCTCCTCTTTGCTAGCAGCCCGGCAGGGTTCCAATGAAGTACCTACTGCGGCAGACCTTGTCAGTGCAATAGAAAAGTTGGTCAAAAGCAAGCTGGTAAGTGGGCATCCTGGAGGCAATTCCGTCGCGTCTCTCCACCATGCGGCTTCCAGGGCCTCCATCAGTGAGCCGTGTCCCAGTTTTACATATTCCTCCTGTAGAACCATTTCGTGTAATGGTGGTTTCTGAAAAAATGTGCCCCAGGGAACTTTTCAGCCTTATGTGGGGATTGACTTAGGGAAAACTAGGTCTTTAGGGTTGAAGTAGATGAAAGGTGGAGTTTCCAAAGAAAATGAATATGCTCACTGCAAACTGGTCCCTAACACGTGGCACTCCATCATTGACTGATGTGTCTCAGGCTAGCCCTGAAGCCAGTGTCATGTTCTGCAGAGACACAATATGGATTAGGCTTTTTAAAGAACCAGACAATTTTGTTTGGAGACTTTCTGGTTTACCAGGTCTTAGAAATTAGACCACCAGTTATCAAGGAGTAGAGGCATTTGTGAGTAACCTTGCCTTGAGAAATTAAGAGAGCCCGAATGTATCTCTGTCACACAGGGAAAACACAGGAGCTACTAACAACTGGTCTAGCCTGTGACTGTCTTTTGGGCCAATCACAGTACCAGAAGGAAGAGCGATTAGCCTGAGCTGGCTCAGGATTCCACTCGTGTGCTAATGCTCCTCCCAGGCAGGTCACTCAGATGGAGCTGTCCCCTCTGGCCCCGTATTTTTATGAGTGTAAGCGACAGGACAGCAGTTAGAAGCATCTTGCTGTCTTTCTCAGAGGCGCACCTGTTTGGCTTTTCCTGCGGTTCTCATCTGGCTAATTTGCCGCTCTCCCACCAGACTTCTGCTGGGAAGGCCTGCTAATCGTGGTTGCAATGAGAGAAAAAATGGTATTTGTAGGTGGTAGTTTCGTTAAGAAGGCAAGTTCTTGGATGCTCCCACTTTTGTGCCGTGTCTCCCCATGGTTTTGCAGACGCGATAATGACTTCATGAAATAACATGCTTGTTTTTAGTTTTTTCCAGTTTTTGCTCCTATCACCCCCATATCGCTGGAATGTTCTCCCTCTTATTTTGCTTAGCTAACACATGGTAGTATTCCTTCAGGATGCCCCCCCATCTCATGTCTCACAGAGGCTTCCCCTTCCCAGCCCTGACCAGATTTCCTCTGAAGTCCCACTGTAGTTCCCGAAGCTTCATGCTCTCAGCGACAGCTCTGTTATTATTAAAATAGCTGTGTGTCTGCATTTGTGACTTTTATCCCCTGCTCATAAGTTATTTGATGTAGTATTGGTTTTTTTCTTACATTAATATATGGTAGTCTTAACACTTAATAAATTCTTCACAAATACTTGTTCCAAAAATCCATATCTGCTTCAATTTAGGGTGGCCTTTACTCTGCTATTTACTGTTGTTAACCTTCACACTGTTGCCCCTGGTTTATGTGATCAGTGGGTTTAATGTTGGAGACATAAGCAAAATTATTAGGATGTCCCACAGGGGCAAATGTCTCAGAAGAGAGGGAATGTGGGGTGAGGTCGGAGTTCAAGGCCCTCAATCACTGGCTCTCAATAAATGGCTATGAATTAAGCCCTTTCTGTGGCTAGTTTACCATAAGAAGAACACTAACTTCTCCCACCAATAATTACTTCTTGAAGATCTACATAGAGCCCGCAGTCACAGAGATGTCTCTAGTGTAACATAAAAAATAAAACCCAAACCCATATAAGAAAAGAGTAAGGGAGCAGTGGTTTGGTTTCTTAGAATTTTCTCACCAAAATTTGATTCTTTTCCCCATCTCTCTTTCCCATCCCACTCTGGCATAGGCCATGGAGCAACCCACTGTGGGGTAGCCACAGAACAACCGTAAACGGAGGCTATTTCAGCCACGTTTGAGACCAATAACTTGTGTCTTTTACCTCCAAAATACATTCCTATTTATTCCTAATTATTTTTTCACTTTAGAGTCCAAGGGCTGGGGTTTATTTGATGGAGCTCAGCAGCATGGAAGCTGCCAAAGTAGCCAGTAGTCTCCCAGACTTGTTCAATTAAAGTTCAGAGTTTGTGTCGATGGTAACATGACAGACTTGTTCAGTCAGAGTTCAGTGTTCATGTCAAGAGTCTATGGTGCCCTTCGGTCACACCTTGATGAGCTATGTGTGAGTAATCTATTCATCCTAAATGCAGTCATCTAGCATGTTTTTAAAAGAACTGGAATGGCCCTGGAGGGAGTAGCCAGTACCATGGGGTCCATGTTACTTGAATGAAAGCTGAAGAAACTGAGATTAAGGTGGGGGAGAAACATGTGAGGAGGGTGGGTTGCCTTCCAGTGCCTGGAGCACTGCTGTGGGAATGAAAGGTTGGTCTGACGCTTGCTCCAGAGGACAGACCCTGGACCTGGAGGCAGTTGTCTTAGCATGATATGAAGATGAACCAGCAGGTTCTTTCTAGTTAAGAGTCTGGTTCCTTGTTACAGGAGTTAGTTTTGGTCCCAAGTCTGTCTGCTTTCTCTGTTAGTTGTTCAAACAATGGCACCAAATTCTGCAGTTAGAATTCGTTTGGCTCCCTAGCTCTACCTGAGGGCTGTGAGATCTCCTGTGCCCTAGGTCCCAGGGCTTCTCTAGTGCAGTCTCTTGGGCATGGTTCCACACCAGCTGAATTGGAGAATGAAAATAGGATCCATAGGTTTGCCTCCAGTGCACAGAAATCTCTGGAGAGCCTCCACTGGTAAGTCCTGGGCATGATGGGCCCTTCCGAGTTCTTCCTTGCTGGCTTTGTCTTTAGCTTGTGAATTTGCTTACCATGAGAGGACGTCCACACATCTACCAGCAGAGCTAACCCACTTTTCCTGAGTTCTCTTAAATTCAGAGCCAGAAACAAGCACTTTTTCTGCTTTCCCCATGCCAGTCTTTTTTTTTTTTTTTTTTTTTTTTTTTTTTAGAAGGGGGGAATTTTTTAAGACAAGCTTTCTCCATGTAGCCTTGTACTCTCTCTGTAGACCAGGCTGACCTGGAACTCACAGAGATCCACCTGCTTCTGCCTTCTGAGTGCTGGGATTGAAAGCTTTCACTACCACTCACCCATGTGAGTCTGGATAAGACTTTTTCATTCTTTAGCAGCTATGGTTCTGTAACCTATAGAAAGTTTGGGAGGAATTGGAAGACAATGGTTTCAGTTGTGGGCTCCTACTGATAACATAGCCTCAGAAAAGTGACTTGTCTGCTTGAGTCCCTCCTGATGACGAATCTGTTATACCGAATCTGATCTCAAGAGAGCAAAGATAACTGCGTAGGCTTAGCCATGCTTTAAACACTGATAAGCACGTGTTTACAAATGTTAACTCTTAAGGACCGTCAAAAAGAACTGTGTTGTCTCCAGCTTCCAAGACCTAGGGTGGGTGTATGGAAACCTAGACCTCGTTAGCCAGTAGATTGGTGGTGGGTGAATATTACAGGGAAAGAGTTTAGTAATGATACCATTTGTTTTCATCCTTCAATGCTAAGGCTAAAGCTTCCTGGCCATGTGAGAATCTAATGTGTCTACTCACTGTGGCCTGGAGCCCTCGGGGTTCTGCCGCCTGCCTGGTACACAGGACTGAACCTCCAGGAAGAAAGCCCCCTCTTAGCACTTGAAGGTGGCACACCAAGCAGTTCACTGCACTATCATGGCCCAGTGGGTGTGTCTTGATGTGTCCCACCTCCAAGGTAGCGGGGCTGGCAGCTCTAGTTAGTTCTCCCTGGTAGCCTGAGAGATGTACAAGTTGTCTTCAGCAAGACTCTGACGTCTGACTGCCCTGCTTTGAGAGCACTCACCTGTTCAGGGTAGCCTCGTGGCAGAAAGTGGCCAGGCCAGGTTATGTCTGTGTCTGTGCTTTGCTGCCATCGTATCGCACCACAGCTGCGGAGTTTTTACAAGTTCAGAATCGAGAGGAGCTGAAGCAGTGGTCCCATTCTGGTGACCTATCTTTTCAGGAATGGGGTCATCGGGCACTCTCGGGTAAAGGTGCCTAAGGTTCAGAATAGGAAAGGTTAGAGTTCCAACAAAAATTCAAAACCCCAAATTACCAACCTGCAGTTTCATTTGCCTGGAAATCCCACACCTCGGTTTTTTTCACTGTGTAGATGCCCTATAGCCGACCCTGGTGAGAACGGCCTAGCTCTGATTCTTTTTGTCAGGGGGGATAGTCTACAAATCTTTAAAAATCTATTAGTGTCTAAATGTGAGCTTCACAACACGAGGTTATGGGTGCATATATACATATACATGCACACAGTTATATATGTATCTATATGTACATGCACACGGTTATATATGTATCTATATGTATGTATAGTAAAATGTTCTCTATACTGAGAGGCAAGTTAACATAGCTGTTATTTGTCATGGTTATTTTCTGTGTGACAAGAACACCTGAATCCATTTGATGAAGGTCCCTGACCTAACGCGATGTTAAGTGCAGTCCTCAGAGTGTGGGTTGGATCTCTAGAACAATTCATGCCACACATCTGTGCCCTTGTACTGTTGAGTTCTATCGTCTCTTCCTTTCCCTCCCTCTCCTTCTGCCTCTGGTAGCCTCTGTTTCATTCTCTAATTCCATGTAAACTTGACTCTTCAAAAAGACTTCCTTTATGACAGAGATAGTGTCATATTCTTCTCTCTGTGTCTGGCTTATTTCGTTTGGCATCAGGTTCTTCAGGTTTATCCAAAATATGGCAATTGGCAGAATTTTGTTTTGTTTCCAAGACAGGGTTTCTCTGTGTAGTCCTGGCTGTCCTGGAGAACAAGCTGGCCTCAACTCAGGGATCCATCTGCCTCTGCCTCCTGAGTGTTGGGATTAAAGGCATGTGCTACCATGCCTGCCTGGCTGGAGTGCTATATCTTATGGTAACTCTAGCTTTTATTTCTTTAGGAACTGCATCCCATTCTCCACTCCCACCAACATGTGAAGCTTTGTTTTTCTCCCTACTCTCCCCAACCAGTGTTTGTTTTCTTCCCCCACCTCCCCTTTTTCCTTCTCTCCCCACTTCTTCCCACCCAGTATATTACCGTCCTAAGAGTGTGATGAAGAAGTTTCTATAATAGGAGCAGCTAAGAGGGGACTGTTGGGCTTGGTGAATGGTGCTAGGCCAGCAACTTCCCAGTTATTTCATTGGATGATCCTTGATCTCCACTCAGGAGGCCTCAGCATAGTCACCTGAGCTGTGAAACCCAGCATGGAGCCTTCCTCACAGAGTCCACAACCTAAGGTCAATGCTCAAAAGCCCCTCCAGCTTGCACAGTTGCAGCCAGTCCCTCTTGGGTTTCAGTCTGTCATCTCCCCATGCAATTGGCAAAGGGATGAATTCCCTAAAAAAAAAAACAACTTAATGAAAGCATTATATGCTTATTCAGGAAACACTGGAAAAATGACAAGAGCCTAAACAGAGATCTTCATCGTCTAGATGCATTCGGTGTTAGAGTTTCATGTGTTTCTTCCAGACCCTTTGGCCAATAATGTAATCATAGTATTTAGATCCTAAATCCTGCTCTGCTTTGCTGTGTCATGGAAGACTCTTTGGAATGTTGAGGGTTATCTTTTACAACTTAAATCCAATGTCACTCTCCTGCCTAATGCCACAGACAGGCTCCTTAAGATGTCATCTGTGTGTCTCCAGGACACCTGACTTCACTCCTTGTGTCTTCCTACTCTGGTGCCCACCCACCCCTGCTCACTAGCACCCATCACACACACACACACACACACACACACACACACACACACCATTCACTAACACAGTCTTCTACCAGTCCCTCTCCTCACATCCAGTTCTACCTGCAATGGGTTTTTGGCTCACCCCACGTGGTTTCACTCCGTGACCTTTCTCCCAGTACATTCTCTGCCAGGAATGTTCTCCTCTATCTCAGAATAGCCAGCCCTTACATCCCTGGGTTCCTTTTCTGTGACTTCTGTGAATTCTTTGGGGAGAAATTGCATCTGCACTGAACATGTATTGGATTTTTTTTTCCTTGTGACTGTTCCCTAAGCAAGACAGTATAACAATCATTGCATGGCATTTGCATCAACTATGTAGGAGAATGAATATAGGTTATATGGAAACACTGAGCCATTTTATAAGGGACCTGAGCATCCCTGGATTTGAGAATCCCAAGGGAAGCTGGACCAATCCCACAGGACACCAAGGGATAGCTTCCCTGAACCTCGTCTTTTCCATGAAGTCCTTCTCTACTCTCTCTCCCACTATGGAGCCACCTGCCACTTTTGTTATCCTACAGGGTCCTTCTGTCAGAACACCAGCATGGGTAGGATTATGGGGGTCTGAGACTCCTGCTCACCCTCGTTTCTCCAGCATTTTCATGTTTTCAGCTTGATTTTTGTATGCAAATAAGGCATTGGTTGCAATGCTGTGTAATGAATGATGTGCAGGGAGAATGAAAGAGTGCATTTAGGACAGAGGGAGGGCACGTGACCCAGTGACAGGGGAATGTGTTCATTTCACCAGGACAGTGGCCTTCCTCCTCTGTAAGTCATCTATTTGAATCCTCTTTGCATTGCCATCCCCTGACCTTAGACGAGCCATAGGAGCCTGTATTGCTCCTTCCTTATTCTCTTTTCTTTTATCTGCTGGATGCTGTGGCTCTGAACCACAGGTGGGCAGAATTCTTTACTGTGGAGACAGACTGACAACCATTGGCTCTTTCCTCCTGGGGAAAGCACTGATGACAGGTCACCCCAGTTGCCCTGGGCTGGATTGGGGTATCCAACTCTAGCACAGGCAGCTGAGTCCTCATAGAGGATCACTCTGGAATTACTATAAGCAAGAGGAAGGGAGCCAGCTCTCTCATTCCAGGCAGGCTGCCCAGCATAAGAACTAGGCCAGGCCCTTTATTTCCATCTCACTGTGACACTCTTGTGACTGTCCCAGAGTCCACCCCAGAAGATAACTGGGCTTCTTTGCTCATACAAAGCGAAGAGAGGAAAGCAGATGTTCCTGTGTGACACATTGAACTCCTCAGAGGCCCTTCACTCTATAGACAGATTGGACCATGCCAAGCTGGTTGTGCCATGCACCCTGGAGGCAGCAGTGTAGGCCTTCTTGCTGGGCCTGGCATCCACCTTCCCACCAGGCAACAGGCTGCAGAACAAAGACCGAAACAGGACAGTGGGAGAGATGGGAAGTAAAAGATACTAATCAGATCCATCACCAGCTGGGTCCATCTGTGCTGGAGCCTGTCTCTGGTGATGGCACCAGGGGACATGCACTGGAAAGCTGCCGGTCCACTGGCTTGTCGAGCCTCAGAACCAGACATCCTAATTTCCTTAATAACAGGTTCCAAATCCTGTATCTATAAATGTAGCTAAACCCTTCTCGACCTTTCTTTATTTTTAGCCTATACTGCTGCTTTGGACATAACAGCTTCCACAGTTAATTACTTGTTCTGTAAACACCTTTATGTCAAGTGGAAAGCAGTTGTCTCTTTCAAGTCGGAAGACACCGTCTATTCTTTTAATTCTAGTGTTGGCTTTGTGTTTAATTCTAGTGTTGCATTTGTGTTTGACTCTTGGCATAGTCTATCGATTTGGTGAGGGGGGAGAAGGCTTCAAAACATGAAGTTTTGAAGACTCAAGTCTTAATATTATCCATCTTTCTTCCTATTGGGCACCACATTTGCTTTGTTTCATTTCCCTGGAATGTTCTTTCCTGCCCCTGTTTGGCTTCTGTTGAGATACAGCAGCTAAGAGAGCTAGTGATGGATGCTCTCAGGTGCAGTCTGTTTAAGACCAGCCACAGCCTTTTGTCCTACCACCTCTGTGCTTGGCACTTTGGGGCTGTGTCTTAGGATGGTATTTCTAAAGACTACTCAATGAAGCCTTTTAGAAACCACAGGGGATGGCATAGTTGGGCACCTTGGGTAGATGACATTTGTCTTTCGTGCTTGTGTTATGGACACCCACCTTTATCTTGATCTCTAGGATTAGTGTTTCTCTGTATTGCTTCTACCAATTCCCAGAAGCAAATGCTCAGTGCAATGGGTGGTGTTTTCACCCAGGGTACTTGTATTGTCTACAGTCTGGCTCTTGAGCTCAGAGAACACCACAGAAGAGGGGTTGGAAACAATGGAAGGATTGGAAGATGGGGTGGAATGTTGCAGAACATTGTCTTCTAGACATGGTATGGCTCTTGCACCTATGAATTCAAAGCAACTGTGGTTATCTGACAAGATCTGTACAAGATTGGACCCAGCAACATTTTATTTATCATAAGACAGGGAAAGGCTCATGAGCCCCACCCCACCCCCGCATCCCCGACAGCTATGAACAGTTACATGGGGGAGATGTCACTTTTTTCAGTGGTGTAGCCACTGATAAATTGCTTATACTCAAGTAAATAACCTCCCACCCATGCTCATGAGACAGCCCTATTTATTTGTGAGTCACTCTCAGAGATAGGAAGATGGATTTTAGCTGGAGAAAGGGTGGGCTGAGACAGATAGATGGTGAAAAGAACTAAAATCCATTGCATATATGTATGAGTGCCAAAATCAATTTTTAAAAAAATCTTTGAGGACCTATATGATGGTATCCTAAACATGCCTTAAGCAAATAAACTTAATATATTAAGATATTAGTTTGGCCCCAAAGAGTATGTTACTACTGACAGTTACAACTTGAGTATGTTCCAATTTGAGTATGTTACCAGTGCCAGCCACAGAGGGAGACCGTGCAGCATTTTTAACTTTTCCTGGAGTTTGTATTAGTATTCTTTCTGTCCCTTAGAAATTTTCAAAAAGGGAGAATCTGAGCTGAAAATCCAGGGACACACAGGATAGTTTCATGTCCCCTGCAAGAGTACACTGAGCCTGTCAGACCTGGAGCTAGCCCTCAGGTTCCTTTGCTCAGCTGCTTCTAGAACACTCTTATTGACCTACTTACTTATTTTTCTTAATTAAGTAGCACCTTAGTTAACATAAATAAGGGCTAATAAAAAAAAAACTCTTGGTAAATAACCTTAGCAAAGATTTTTTTTTAAGAAAAGGCTACAACTGTTGGCTGTTTCTTGACTACATCTCCTTGTCATCTCCCAAAGTGTTTCAGTTAATGTAACAAAGTATGGTTTCCACAACCTAGGTCTGTGGCTTCCCTTTGCTTATCAATTTGCATGAAGTGGTCCTACAACTGGTTTTCCTTTCCAATGCCTTATTTGGTATAGAACCCCAGTGGTTAGTTTTCCTGCTGGAGCCCTCACCCTGAGATAAGTTGCCGTGACAATTTCATTATGTCTGGGCAGTTGGCAGCATATGGATGCCTAGCGTGCTCTGATCACACGGATGCCTGGTGTTCCCTGATTGTAGACAGCAGCACCCTGCTGCAGGAAAGTGGAGGTCTCTGATCTCCCAATGCATCTGTGGTTCAGAGAGACCAGCTTTAGCTATTCTCATATTGCTGGTTTTCATCTTGCCTGTGGCTAGGATATGGAGACGCTGCTGGGCTTGCAAATAACTTTCCAGTGCTTGTTCTGAGGCTATTTATTCTTCTCGTTTTAGACTCTGGAAGGAGGCTCTTATCGGGGGAGCTTGAAGGACCCCACAGGCTGCCTGAATGAGGGGATGACCCCTCCCACACCTCCTAGAAACCTGGAAGAAGAACAGAAAGCCAAGGCTCTGAGAGGCAGGATGTAAGTGGCTCAACACCCCACCCTGATACATGTGTATGATGCACAGTGGCCAGGGGAGTCCCTTACTCTCTGTCTACTACTCTCTTCCTTTCTGAAGATGGCCCAGATCTGTACAGTGTATCTCTGATCATCAATAAGCCACTTTGGCACTGCCTTCATGAATTTTGGGCTGGGGGTTTATAATGTGAGGTAGCTGTTATTGATGAAGTGTGGTTATAACTAATATCTATTACAACTGTAAAATATGCTTTAAACGAAAAGAAAAGAATAGAACAAAATAGAATTCAAAGAACCAGGAGACGGTTACCATGGGTCTGCAGCACCAGAGAGTCCCTGACTATGGCAGAAGTCTAGTGGAGATCATCTGAAGAGATGCTCCCAAATGTAGACAAGAGAAAGAAGCAGGAGAGAGTCTACTGCCTGGTGGGGCCCATTTCTGCGTCTTTGCCCAGGATTTCACATCCATTTATAGATTTCATTGTGCAAGAACCTCCTCTCATTTGGAATGACCAGTGGTAAGATGCAATTCACATCTTATAAAAAGCAAAAACATAAAACCATGTGCTATGTAGGGTTTGAGTTCTCTACCTTGATTCAGCATCAGTCTCCTGGTATTTGAGATATTGAAGACCACACTGGACATCAGCAAATAGAACCAGAACTCCTCTAGAACTTAAGTGTCATCCTTTGGAGTTGAGTCATCTGGAAGCAAGCTTCGAGTAACTCAGTGTGCGAGGTTGTGAGTAGCACTGGGAATGGGCTCAGCATGTGTGAATGGTCCCGCCTTACCGTCTGTCTTTTCTTTACATTCGTTGCTCCTTTAGCTGGGCCACAGACATAAGAAATAACTGAAGCCAAGTTCTTTTGCTGCTGGCAAATACACAGAGTAAACATTTAGGGCTTTGTTTCCTTGGAAGCAGAAGTGCTGACATCATAACAAGAGCCTGGTATCAAAGCGGGGCAGCCACTGCCGAGTGGAGAGGAGCAAGTGTCGTGTGAATGAATACCCGTGTTTACCCCCGGAACTGTTTGAGGGTCTTAGTGAAGGAGCTGGCGTCTCCAAAGTGAAGTCTTCTGGCCTTGCAGAGCATGTGCTCTCTCCTTGCTTCTCCTGTGGTTGTTACACTAGTCAGGGGATGGCGGTGAGGACCAGAACTGGTTCCGGTCCTTTGTCAAGATGAAGCATGGCTTATATCAGGACAGTGACCTGTGAGGACACAGGTGATCCTTGGAAAAGCCAGTGTCTTCAGTTGTCTCTCCGACCGAGAAATGGGTCTGAGTAGCACTTAATGTCCTCGAAATGAGATGTTGTTTGAGTTTGTTGTAACAAGCCAGAAACGTTAGTTGCTTTCTAGCCCACTGTGCCCATCACCTCTCTCTTATCTGATTCTCACCAAGCCCCTCCCCCTTTCCATGTCCTGAACTCCCTTGAGATCTGACCTGTTAAATGTCTCTTACTGTTTGTGTCCTCCTTCTAACCTACGGAACTCCGTGGCCAACATAGGCGAGCAGATGTAACAGTGTTCAGTTATAAATGCTGTAAGAGGCTAGAAGCGGAGGTGTGTAGACATTGGAGGCTCAATCAGGAGATGGCAGGAGGATGCCAAAGAGTTAAATGACAGCTATATGGAGAGAAGAGGAAAACGGGTGTCCTTTGTCCCGATGAGGAAGGCACTCAGAATGGCCTTGCTACCCATCGGTTTTGGCCGCTTGTCCACTCACCAGGTGCTTGTTGAGCATATCTCCTGCCCCCCACCCCGTGGGATAAATCAATGAGGAAGACAAACAACAGCAAGTCTTCACTTGTGGCAGGTTTACATTCTAATGGGAGAAAGCAGGCAAGCAAAATGAATTAAGTGGTACCTGGGGGAGAAAGAAAATGGAGTAAAGAAAGCCAAGCATGGGTAAGGCCATGCTGCAGTTTGAAACGCTTCTGGGCTTGCACAGAGAGCAGGAAGAGGTAAGGAAGTCGCCACGAAGGAATGGTGTCTCAGCAGTGGGCACAGCCGGTGCCAAAACTCAGTACCTTCCCTGTGGAAGGCCACCCATCCCCTACCAGTGTGAAAGGGGCAGCCACAAGATGCTTAATCTTCACAGTCAGCTCCATGGCACAAGAATCCCCTGGGAAACACAATTCTGGGTACCTCTGTGAAAACATTTCCAGAAGACTGACCCTAAACATGTGTAGCACTCCCCCCCCCATAGGATGTGGTTCTTTACTGAATGAAAAGGAAGCAGAGGAAACTGGGCCTAACACCAATGTTCATCTATACGGACACAGTGTGACCAGCTGTTTCCCCCTCCTCACCATGGTAGAGTGTACCCCCTTAAACTGTGAGCCAAAATAAACCCATCCTTCCTTTGTTGGATGCTCTTGTCAGGCATTTTGTCATACTGAAAAGGAAAGGAACTAATATAAAACCCATTTGTAGAGCTGGAAGAATTTCAGGTAGACCAAAGAATAGCATTTATGTACTGTAGGGCTTGACATAATAAAGAATTGTATTATTTTCATCTTATTTGGCAGTTAATCACGCAGTGCCTTGAAAAGCTTGTTTACCAGTCTAGTTGTGTTTTGTTTTGTTTTCTGAAGGAGTCGTATTATGTAGCCCAGGCTGGCCTCAAATCTTGACTCTCCTGCCTCTCAAGTACTGGGGTGATAGATATGCTCCCCTCTATACCAGCTGGACTCCTTTGATCATGTGTCATCTTCCCAGGTACTTTATTGGTCCTTCATGGTCACCCAGTGCTGTTCCCTTTCCTAGGGACACACACACACACACACACACACACACACACACACACACACACACACACACACACGGCAACCTCCACTGGTCAGCAAACAATTGATGATAAAAATATTGGTACCCCACAGCAGAGCACTGGCCCTCCTCTCTAAAGAGCCAACCCAGCCCCAAATTCCATTCTCATTTTCCTGTGGGCTTTCTCTGACCACTGTCTCCCAGGAAGTAACTTGGGCCATGCTAAAGATACATCTAAAGGCTTCTATTTGTCCTTGCCAGTTGCTTCCTATGGCCTGAAACACAGGATTGTGTGTTGGAGGGAGAGAGCAGCTGGGCACATTTTAGAGCAAGCGTGTATTCTTTGCTGCCTCCATAGGCGCTGAGGCCCAGACTCCAGGATTCAGTGGCTTCTCTGTGCTCTGTGCAAAAGCACTTCAGATGAATTGTTTCCTGGGTTTAGAGCAGTTGCTGAGTTGTAACAGTCACCACACCTCTTTGACATCTGAGTTGGGCCGGAAAGTGCACTGGTGGTCCTCAGACAAAACTCTTTCCATCTCTGTACAGACAGGGGGCCTGTGCATATCAGCAATGTCTTCTGTATGGTGTCTGACTCAGAACTGAAGAAAGGAAATGGTTGCATTTGGGGTGGAGACTTCAGGGATGCCAGAGGCCTGGCTGGGCTGTCCCCTAGGCTACAAGGAAAGGATAGTCTTTGGACCCTTAACACTTAGGTTCAAATCCCTCCTTTGCTCTTCACTTTGTAGGCTTGGACAAGTCTCCTAACCTTCCCATCTATCTCAGTATTTAAATAATAGGATTTTATAATTCCTGCCTTGTTATAAGCATGAGAAAAACCAGATGGGGCACCTGGTATGTAATAATGCTCTAGGAGATAGAAGTAATTCACAAAGAACCTGAGAAAGCAAATGCCCTTGTCATTATCAATCCCATGTCCTGGGGTAGGGAATGCTGTGTTCAGAGCTGTGAACACGTAATGTCTGCAGCCAACCTAGGTTCTTTGGCCTTGACTGAGGATTTTCCAGGCCAGTTACCATGGATACATTCCTGAGTAACTGGGGATTATGTATTGTAGAAGCTTTACTCAATATCTCCACAGCCTTTCAAGGCTGGTTAACACACAAATGTCTTTCTTCTCTTGCCTAAGATAAGAACGGAGCCGAAATAAAGGAATAAAAGCCTCATGTTGCTGATCCCTTGGTCTCAACACTTTCATAACTCAGTTAAAAAAAAAAAAAAAGTGGCTATAGTTATCTCTACCCTGTGTTTCTGCAAGACAGGATGGCCTGTAGCTCGGTTCACAGAGTGCTTGCCTTGCATGTACAAAGTCCTGGGTTCGGTGCCCAGCACTCCGTGAACCTGACTGTGGTAGTATACATCTCTAATCCCGGCACTTAGGAGGTGGAGGCAGGAGGATCAGAATTTCATGATCGACTTTGGCTACATAGGGAATTTGAGGCCAGCCTGGGAAATACAAACCTTGTCTTGGAGAGAGGGAAGGAAGAAGGAAGGGGAGGGAGGGAAGTGCCTGCCCTCTCTGGCCGTGGCACTCATCTCCTCTCACCAGTGAGTCACCAGCTGTGCTAAAGGCATCATTCTAGTGTGCCCATGAGGGTTTTTACAGTGGAATTGTGTTAAGTTTTCTGAAATTACATTCCTGTGATCTTAATTGTGGAGACCTCTTGCTTAATAATGACTAAGAACCTTACTATCTTTATCTGTTGCTCAGGTTTGTCCTGAATGAGCTGGTACAGACAGAAAAAGACTATGTCAAGGACCTGGGGATTGTGGTGGAGGTAAGCAGACGGCAGGGTGTATCTGTGCTAACCTGACCAGGAGCAAATTGGACTGACCCTACCTGGGCACAGGTGCTTTATCCTGTTGACTATATATATATTCAACTTTCCAGGACTTTGCAGAAATGGAAATACAACTGATACAATTCAAACAGAATATTGAGGCAGATTTTCATTTTCTTCTTGAAATATTTTAATGTTGGGGGAACATATGCCTTTAATTCCAGCATTGAGGAGGCAGAGGCAGGTGGATCTCTGAGTTCCAGACCAGCCTGGTCTACAGAGAGAGTTTCAGGACAGCCAGGGCTACACAGAGAAGCCCTGTCTCAAAAGGAAGGAAAGATTATTTTAATGTGTTTAGAGGGAGGTGGGGCCTGGTTGAGTGAGAGAATCGATCACAGTGCTTTCTTCAGATCCACACACGAAGTGTGGGCTGACATGGATGCTAAGAGATGGGGTCTGGCCAAGAACACTGCCTGTAAAGTCTTCTGCTGATGTCGCCTCTGTTGTGCAGGGCTTCATGAAGAGAATAGAAGAGAAGGGGGTCCCTGAGGATATGCGAGGAAAGGACAAGATCGTGTTTGGAAACATCCATCAGATTTATGACTGGCACAAAGAGTAAGTTCCACGCCTCCCTGAGAGTAGGACATCTGCCCCTGCATCTGCCCTGAGCAGGGTATTTGACGGGAGCCTCCTGACATTAATTTCAATATTGAAAGGAAATGTCTGTCCAAGAAGTGTGACTTCCTTCTCCTCTCTCCTTTTAGTTTTTTCCTGGCTGAACTGGAAAAATGTATCCAAGAGCAAGACAGGCTGGCTCAGCTCTTCATTAAACATGTGAGTGTTGCCCTGGCTGTCTCCCGTCTCCCCAGGTGCCAACACACTCATTTTTAAAATCCCTCCTCACCTCAGCTCTTCTTGGCTCTGTTTGCTCTCACTTAGTACTCTGGTTCTGTTATTTAACACATTTGGTCATTCCGCTGCCTTGTTCCTTCTTTCATGCGTTCCTTGTCCTTAGCTGCCCTTGACCCTGGTGGGAGGGGTGGTGTCGAGCAGAAAGCCAGGGTGCCTGACTGTCCCGCTCTCTTCTGCACCAGGAGCGGAAGCTACACATCTATGTGTGGTACTGCCAGAACAAGCCACGCTCCGAGTACATTGTGGCTGAATACGATGCCTACTTTGAGGTGAGCTATTCCTGGTGGGTGAGGCGCTCAGTCCAAGGCAGCCACATTGAGACATACCCCAGATCCTCCATCCACAGGTGCCCCCACCACTGGCCTTCATGACAAGAACCCTGACTCCACAGAGCTGTTAGCTTCTTAACTCCATCCCCATATACATCTTTGCTTGAAGAGGGGCTGGGGTGGCTCTGTCTACACACTGCTGAGAAGCCTTCATTTATGGAAAGGGTCTGTCACAGACTATCTGCGGAAGACCTTGTCCTTCTCACGTGACCACTGAGCAGATTGTATCCATAGTCTTTCTCTCCCCCTCTTTCCCCCTCTCCTGCCCCTGGGACTGTTGCTAAGTGCCCTCCCCTGATGAAAGGACTTGCAGTCACTTCACAGTGAACTTTTGTTCTCGGCCTCTAGCTAGCATCAAAACTGGTCCCTCGCTCCATTGAATGTGATCCATCCACAGCATTAAGCCTTGAGGTCATTAGTTTCTAGTATCATTCCTATGTCTAGCACCTCCAAGTGTGTGGCCACCCCACCAACTTCTGTTGGTGATGAGGCAACACTATCCTTTAGAAAAAGGGCCCTGAGTGTTTGGAGACTTTAGGACACACCCTATGTCTAAGGGGAGCCCTCACCTGATTCTACCCTGGAGTGGTAGAGAGAACATAGTCCTAGGACTAGGGTGAGGGCTGTGATGTGGCATTGCCTACTGTGAAACTCAGGAGCCAAGCAAGGCCTTGGGCCTGTGTGACGCCTAGCTCATAACATGAACAGTGGGGTAGGCCGTTGTAGCTTGAAAGATCTGAAGTTTTTCCGAAGTGCTTGAAGACTTGTCACTCACCCCTTTGAACCTTCGTGTTTCAGGAGGTTAAACAAGAGATCAATCAAAGGCTGACCCTTAGCGACTTCCTTATCAAGCCCATTCAGAGAATAACAAAGTACCAGTTGCTACTCAAGGTAAGAAGTGGGGAGCCTGGGTCTGGGATGGAGAAGTGTTCTCAGGCTGGAGCGGTGGGCTTAGCACTTGGGAGTATCTCTGCTCTCCAGGCTGGAAAGTTGCTGGTTGCTGTCAGCCTTGTGCCTGAAGAGCTTGCATGGCCCTTGTTTCTACCTTTAAGGTTGCTCGCTACTTGTTTTTCCTTCCCTAATTTATTTTCTTCCCCACACCTCTCTCACTGTCTCTTTCATCTTCCATTTGGGGAACTGAGCCAAGGGCCCTATCTATACTGTATCTCCACCTTGAGCCCCTTCTTTTCCTTTGTTATAGACACTGACTCAGTGCCTTTGACAACTAAAGCATAAGCCAGACATGGTGCCACTCATCTGTACTCCTGACACTCAGGACACAAAGGCAAGAAGGTCATGAGTATGTAGCCAGCTTGGGCTGTGGAATGAGACCCTATCTCAAACAAATAGCAACATGAAGAGAATAGAAGTAACAGGATTATAAGAATGGAATAGAAGGAAGGGGTGGCCCTGGAGACCTTCCATGGTCCCTAAGATCTGACCATACACTAAACAACTTGATTTTTTTTTTCTTCTGGAAACAAGAGGTCAAGTGGAAAAGAAAGACTTGACTTTCCTTTTTCCTGTCTGTCTTGCCACAGTTCCACTTTCCTTCCCTCCTGTCCCTTCTCCCAGACTGATTTGTCATATTCTGGAGTCTTTCTCGGTGTCTTTTTGTCTATCATGACTCATGTCATTTTATTTCTCAGCTACTACAAACCATTGCCACCTCCACTGGGGAGGGAAGTCTTTGGGGTGTTGTTGCATTTTTATGACAAGGTTTTTTCTTTTTTTATGGCTTTCTGGCTATTTTACTTATTTTACTATCTGATTCACCCCTTCCAACGCCCTTCCTTGCTAGGACTTCCTGCGATACAGTGAGAAGGCTGGTTTGGAGTGTTCAGATATCGAGGTAGGTCTCTGTTTGTAATGCTTGCTGTTCTTAGGGGCCATGCCTAGTGTCTTGTCCCCAAAGGGAAAAGATGGTCAGAAAGTCCAGGGTCCAAGCCACTCCGCTCTCACTCAGTAACGTGAGGAATGGCAGCTGCTACTTACTGACCACGGAGTGTGTCTAAGAATTCAAGAACCCCGCTCTGGGCCAGCCCATGTTTGGGGCTCTTGCTGGGTAAAGTGAGTTAGAATGATGGTTGACACTAAGTAAAATTGCAGAGATTCAATATGCAACTTTGTCTCTGGCTCCAAATGCCCTTTGACCCTAACACATAGATTAATCCATTTCCATTCCCCAACACACCCTGAGGATTACCCCCTGAGTGTTTCCTTTGTGTGGCCACAGGGATTATTTTAAGCCAAAGAGGTTGCAGTCATTTCTGGCAGGTTATTTTAGGTCAGAACCTCCTGTGTTTCAACAACCAGGCTAAGCTGTTGTTGGGGCATTCTGAAAGCAGCACAGAAAAAAAAAAAAAAATAGCGAGGGGGTGATAAGAGTGGGAGGTAGAAAAGAATGGGCTGGGTAACATTTCCCCATGTGTTGTCGCTATTGACATGGAGCCCTTGTGTTAACACCAGCCTCTCCTATCTAAAACTCCACACAGTCCTCTGAGAGTGAGCAGCAGGGACCGCACCCTCTCTGAAAACAAAGGGCCTAGGGGAGATAAGTTCCTCGTCCCAGCCCTGAGTTTTGTGAGCTCCCTACTGAATGCTCTTCCCCATCCTGACTGATGTGTTCTTCCCCACAGAAAGCAGTGGAGTTAATGTGCCTTGTTCCCAAACGTTGCAATGACATGATGAACCTGGGACGCCTGCAGGGCTTTGAGGTGAGCCCTGAAGAGTACCGCTAAGCCCCCTGTAGACAGGAGCCAGGCAGGAGCCAGCTTCTTCCCTTTGCCGCTGCCCCTCCAGGTCACAGATCTGGAAGATGGCATTATTGCAGAAGTTCAGTGATAAGGAAGAAGTAAAACTTTTGGCCAAACTGGAGTCAGTATTCCAAGGGGATTGGAAAGGGACAAAGTTCCTTGCGACTGTTTGAGCCACAGTGGCATCCCTTCTTCCTCTTGATTAAGAAATGTGAGGATCTGAGGCACTGCGGGATGTGTGATACACCAGGAACCCAAGTGTTGAAATGAACTCTTCTTTGGGAGTGTGTGTGTGTGTGTGTGTGTGTGTGTGTGTGTGTGTGTGTGTGTGTGTGTGTTTTAGAAGTCTCTATAGTGGTTGGAGTTTTAAAGCCTTGAAATATCACACAACACATTTCTGTTCCTTGACAAGGGTACAAGTCTTAAGGGAGGTAGGTGTCTAAAGGAAGCACTGGTCTGGAAGAACTGCCATAACAGAGCACTATATATTGGGTGGCTTAAACCACAGAGAATCCTCCTCACCAGTCCTAGGCCTGAGCACTGTGAGGGAGGTGGCGCCTTCTGGTTCCCATGGCATTTTCCTGAATCTCATCACCTTCCCTCTGTATGTGATATTTGTTATGTCTGTGTCCAAATCTCCCATTTCAGAGCCCTACTTCCCAGCAACCCCAAACTCTGGGAGTTCGTTATTCTTTTTTAGATCACAGGGATTCCTGGAAGTTGAGCAATTAGGAAAGAGGTTCTACCTAGCCCAGCCTTGCTAAGTTAGCACAGGTTAGCCCAGATAAAGTGCAGAAGGAAGGCCCGGTCCGATGTCTGTGAAGGTGGAGAAGCTATGACCCAGTTTGGGTCCTTGAGCCTCTCTTGAGCTGCCTCCCTTCTAGTCCATCCTTCATGCCTCTGCCTGGGTCTCATGCTTTGTTGTGATAGGAACTAGGTGGCAGTTTTCATGGTTTCCCAGCTCTCTAGGATAGGCCTCAGTTAGATGTTAGCATAAGTTGAGCTACTTGGCTCATATGTGCTCTTGAGTTCATGGGTGATTCTTGTTAGTCAGCCCAGAGAGAGTTTCTCCTTTTCCCTCCTGGCGTTATACCAAGTCTGAGGCTATTGTAAGCAAATGAAGTTCTCTGCTACCTACTTCTTACTCATTGACCCACGTGTCCTGGTCCTTTTTGAATAGCAGTCTGGCTAGCTTTCTCTGAGTCCCTTCAGGAAGTGACCACTGAGTGGAAGGAGGGCATCTATTTGTTCTGTCTGACCCACCTGAGACTCTGTGTGTGTGTGTGTATGTGTGTGCGCGTGCGTGCGTGTATGCATGTTCTGTAAAGCCACATGTGGGATTGTAAAGTTTTCTCTTGTAAATCAAGTACCATTGTCCCATCTTTTCATCATTAAGCCACAGAGAATCTGCTCTGCATTCCCACAGCTGATTGGGAAGGATGTGAGCATATGCCTCCTCCCTCTTGGGGCCCCTCATTCTCATTGTCTCCCTCTCAGACCTTGTGGTCTTTCCCTGTAGTGTTGGCTGCCTGTGCCCATGATTGAGTTCTTATGTAGTTAGTGAGTATGCAGAACTTTCCTGGCTAGCTGGTCACTGGCTTAATATTAACTTTGGACCAGGGTAGAGATAAGCCTGTTCTCCTGCTGACCTTGGCAGTCAAGAGCCACCAAGCAAAGGGCAGGTGTTTCTCAGCAATACAAAGGAAAAGTGACCCCTGTGCCAGGGAATGCTTGCAATATGGCATCACGTGCAGGGCATGACTGCAGGGCATTTGCACTAAAGGGTAAAAGTTGTCCCTAAGAAAGAGTATATGTCATAGGCACTCTGACCTCCACCCCAGATGTCAGAGCCTTCTTATTGCAGAGAAACTAAATAAATAAATGATAAATAGCAAGGCTTTCCTGATAGGTTCTGGGAAGGCCTACTGGGTGGAAATGTTCCTTTTAAAAATGGCTCTGGGACACTGATTACAAGCAGGCAAACCAGGTGTGTGTCCCCATCCCAGCTGGGCAGTATGTAGCTTGATAGCTGGAGTCATTTTAAGAAGGATCATAGGATCCAGACTACCCCAACTTCACCTGTCAGTCTTAGCAAAAATCAAAAACTTCAGAATACCCATAGCTCAAGTAATAGGAGGTGAGAGGGACCCAAAAGGTTGAGATCGTGTTTATATCGCTCTCCTTGGCCACAAATTGGTGCTGCAAGCATCACCAATCTTAATTCATTAAAAACAAACAAACAAACAAACCCACAGAAAAGCACCAAGGCAAGGTGGTGCTTTAATCCTGTCACTCAGGAAACAGGTAGGTGGGTCTCTGAGAGCTCAAGGCTAGCCAGCCTAGGCTGTTTCAGGCCAACCAAAGCTACACAGTGAGATCCTGTCTCAAAAAAGGAGAAAAGATGAGACCAAGATCATTCATTCATTTTTAGCTGTTTTCCTTCAACATTTTGGGGGCATTATTTCTTGTTGCCTTCATCACCTAAGCTCTTTCTTTTAGGAACCTTGTAGGTGAACAGAGAAATGTTCATAGTTTATTCCCAGATGAGTAATTGGATCCCAATTCAGAGTCTTGCTAGAATTCCAAGGCTTTGAGTGTCAGGCCTATTGTCCACATACCCCAGAGGTAGGAAACTTTTAGCTCAAGAGAGATAAATCCATCCCCATGACTTTCACGGCCTTCCCTAAATCCCTGTCTCCATCAGGGCACCCTGACCGCCCAGGGCAAGCTTCTGCAGCAAGACACATTCTATGTGATTGAGCTGGATGCTGGCATGCAGTCCCGGACCAAGGAGAGGCGTGTGTTTCTCTTTGAGCAGATCGTCATCTTCAGTGAACTGCTCCGAAAGGGGTCCCTCACCCCAGGCTACATGTTCAAAAGGAGCATCAAGGTGAAGAGGGACAGTGGGGGTATACGGGGCAAAGAACATCATGGGGGCTGAAATTACCTGCTGATCACCATGAGAAGCAATGGCAGGCCCAGGGCCAGTCTCTAGCATGATCTTGAAGTGTACTTTGTCATGTCATTCACCCAAAGACAGAAGCTAGAAACTTTACTCTTAGATCCAGAGTAAAATTTGGAAACCTTTCCTGAGATTTAAAATGTTAAGGGAAGCTGGAGAAATGTTTTAGCACATGAGAGCCCTGGCTGCTCTTTCAGAGGGGCTGGGTTCAGTTCCCAGCACCCACATGGTGGCGGCTCACAACCATCTGTAACTCCAGATCCAGGGGTTCTGATGCCCTTTGCTGATCTCCATAGTCACCAAGCACAAACACAGTGCACAGATATACACACAGGCAAAACACCCAGATACATAAAAATACGGGTGAAAAAAAAAAAAGCGTGAGTTTAAAAGGAACAACTTTGAGAAACAGTAGTGGGTTGCTGATTTATTTTAGCTCCTTAAATATGAAAAGGATAAACTGGTTTTGTTTCAGATGAATTACTTGGTCCTGGAAGAGAACGTTGACAATGACCCCTGCAAGTTTGCACTCATGAACAGGGAAACTTCAGAGAGGGTCATTCTGCAGGCTGCCAACTCAGACATCCAGCAGGCCTGGGTGCAGGACATCAATCAAGTCCTAGAAACACAGAGGGACTTCTTAAATGGTATGTTATGGGTCTGCTTCTAGAAAGGCCATTTCAGGGGACCCTACCCCTGAGCATCTTTGGGTCTAAGTTCATGGAGACTTAGGAAGCCAGATCACATTCTGTCTGATCTGCAACCTCATAGAATTTCAGAGACAACTTTAGGAGCCTCTTAATTGGAAGGCATAAATTAAACAGACAGATGTGAGAAAGAAGCCCCATACTTTTAATCAAAAGTGTATTTTTCCATATGATACTGTGTATGTATGTCTTTGTGGTCCCCATAGTCAACTGGCAATAATTTAGATAAGACAGGCAGGCACACCTTGTATTGTAGAGGCTTGAATTCTGTGATTCTTGTTCTCTCACCTTGTAGCTGGTGGCTGGTACTCTCTCAGACTCTCTAGGATATCTAGGAATAACTAGGAGTTTGGTAACACAGTTCAGATCCTTTCTCTTTTCCCAAAAGGTGAGAGCCTGGCTAGTCTACCCATCTAGCTGACCTTGCCCCTTTCAGATACCAAAATTGCTAAGCCTAACTCAGTAGTATCCAAACTTCCCATCAGTAGCAAAGTGGCAATTACTCACATAATGTATACCCTACAGACATCCACAAGAGGTGGTGGCACACGCCTTTAACCCTAGTACTTGGGAGTTGAGTTTGAGGCCAGCCTGGTCTATAATGAGTTTCAGGATAGCCAAGACAAGTTTCAAGTCAGAGAAACCCTGTCTTGAAGCACGCGTGCGCGGGCACACACACACACACACACACACACACACACACACACACACACACACACACACAGAGTGAAGTAGAATTGCTATCTTGTTTGTGTTTCACTTTTGCCCCTGCTGGTGCTGGTAGCTGTTCACCTTCAGCTTGGTGGGTGAGTGGAGATGGACAACTGAAGGTAGTGCTGCTCTACTCAGCTGGAGCCGGAAGTTGGAGGCCAAATGGAACTAATAATGCAGTGAATGAATAGTCTCATGAGCACATTCCTGTATAGATGCGAACATGCAAGCATGCATACATAGACACGTGGGACATCTCTTTCAGGAGTATCACCTCTTCTTGCCTGAACTGAGCTCTGTACACATGTCCCCATACATACATACATACATACATGTCTGTGCATGCCCACAAGACTACCCTAGGTGCCCCATCTCTTCTCACTAGTGCAGTGACAAGGCTTGTGGTATATGCCTTTTTGTTCCCGCATACACTCAAACATGTGTGTGCACACAACACTGGACACCTTGGCTGGGGAGGGGGGGACATGACACGTCTTACCTCTGTTGAGATGTACACATGGCTGTGTGTACTTGCATGTATACACTTACTCTCATGGGTCCACCTTTGGTCTCCTTGTCAGTGAAGTTTCTAGACTCTTTCAGCTGATGAGAACACGGCATTTACTGGTTGTCTAGCATAGAACTGAAAGCAATGAGGAAAGGAAAGAGGTACCATCCTAGCTGAGGCCCTTGGGTGAGATGCAATGCCTCTCTGTGCCTTACTCAGCTCATTTTATGACAAGGAGACTTTGGAGTTAGATCTGTTCTGCCCTGCTAGAGGGTATGGTGGCCACAGGGCAGCATGGCCTGCCTACACTACACCTACCACAAGACCGCATATCCTACCTATACTCCAGCTGCCATAGGACAGCATGGCCCACCCACACTATACCTACCGTAGGACACCATGATCTTCCCACACTACACCTGCCACAGGGCAGCATGGCCTGCCTACACTACACCTGTCATAGGACAGCATGGCCTACCTACACCACACCTGTCATAGGACAGCATGGCCTACCTACACCACACCTGCCACAGGGCAGCATGGCCTACCTACACCACACCTGTCATAGGACAGCATGGCCTACCTACACCACACCTGTCATAGGACAGCATGGCCTACCTACACCATGATCTTCCCACACTACACCTACCACAGGGCAGGTTTACTACTTACACTACAACTACTGCAGGATAGGCCTACCATCCTGGTCTGTCACTTTTCTCCATGGTAAGGAATATAACACGATGTTTTCATCTTAAAACAAAAGGTTTTGATTGGGACATAGCTCAGTGGTTGAGTACTTGTGGGATCTTGAGTTCAAGCCCCACAACATTAAAAAAAAAAAAAAGTTTCCCTGGTATTAAACAAGAGAAGACTATGAATAGAATCCTGTGACTTTTATTTTTCAAGACATGGTTTCTCTGTGTAGCTCTAGCTGTCCTGGAACTCACTCTGTAGACCAGGCTGCCTCTGCTCCCCAGTGCTGTGATTAAAGGTGTGTACCATCACTGTCCAGCTCAAGATCCCATGACTTTTAGAGGCAGACATGGAAGTTCTATGCTGTTTCAAGCTCACAAAGAGTGTGTAGGGGTCACAATCCCAACTGGAAAAGGTGTGAAACACGAAGAGCTCCCAAGCTCCTTTTTTATTCTAAATCATTGACAATTAAACAACAGGGTTATAATTGAAGTCTATATAGCTTACAATTTCTGAATATGCAACTTTGAATGAACACGAGAGCTTGTTGCTAGTGTGGTTTAATGCAAAATATTTGCATATGTAAAATAGATCCATTTAAATGGAGCTCTATGAAGGATTTCTGGTGTGGGAGTGGGAAGGGGGCTTTAAGTTCATCTGTTCAGAACTAAAGGGGGGAAAATAAAAGCTGAAACCAGAAATGAATTAGCAATAGTGACTCCCATGTGTTCACCCTCTCTGCATTGAGAATTAAAGGAAGTATTTTGTCTGTTTCTTCACTTTTAATCCCCACACCAACATGACATGCCTGGATTATCACCCACCCTGCTTTGATGAGGAAAGACAGGCTTGGAGCGGTTAAGAAACTTGTCTAAGCAGAAGCAGTAGGTGTTAGCAGTGACTTTAGGGCTGTCTCTTCCATATAGTTGCCAGCAGCAGAGCAGACATTCTCCCTGTGTTCCCTAGCAAAAGGGGGGTGGTGGTGAGGAGAGGTCACGGGAGAGGGGCATCCAGGCAGGTTGACCAGTAGTTAGAACCTGAATCCAAAAGACAAAAACTCACTGTTAATAATGCCCACGTTCTGAGCCTGGCATAGTGACACGTCTGTAATTGCAACGATCAGGAGGCTGCGGCAGGACTGAGTGACTGAGAGTGTTTCTGATCCCAAGACCTACTTATTCCAATTAAGGCTAATGAAAGAATGCAGTCCTAGCCTTCATAGTGTACTGAGTGAGACAGTATTTTCCAGTGCTTGAGAGTAATTACTGCTCATAACCAGTTAGCACCCCAATTCTGTGTCATGGGTCGAGTTCTCAACTCTGTGTATAGAGCCTACTTAACAAGAAAGAACTTAAATGTTCTGCCGTGTGCTTAAACTTGGAATCACATCGCTTTCAGCCCAGTCAATGATTCAGATTTCACATGGTCCCAATAGACCTTCTCCTAATGATAGTGAATGATGGCGATATCCCTGAACGAGGTAATTGTTACCTAAGTAGTTAATGTCCACACAGGTCCCCTCAGGAGCCTCAGGGGCTGTGCTCTGGCATGCTGTAGCAGAACAGGACCAGGCTTCTGCTTACAGACATGTGGGCAGGCACCTCAGACAATCATCCCTCCCGAGACCCGATTAGAAAGGAGTGTGTGACCCTGTCCAGTCCACTGAACTGCATGCTGCACCCACCCATCACTGTGTCCTGGGCCACAGCTGGTAATCCACTTAAATAGCTGATGCGGTAAACACCAATAAAAATGCCCCCCAATCGTGCCTGTTCCTGGCTGAACCTCTCTAATGCTTAGACTTGGAACTTTGACTCTTCCTCAGCAAGGCAAAGCAGAGCTCACAGCTTCCCCCCACCCCCAGCCAGTCCTCCTCCATCCTCCCAGTTGCCCCCACTGCCTTTCGCTTCCTCTCACCTGCTATTTCCATTCTTGGGCGCATTTCCCAGCTAGGCTCTCTCCTCCCTCCACATTGGCTTAGCTCTTGTTTGGCTTTGGCCTCAAAATGGCTTTGGAATGAGATGGGAAGCCATCAGCCTGTTCCTTTCAAGTCTGTTTGCTACCGGCTGCAAGGTTCATGTTCCTCAAGTGCCCCTCGGTGATGGGATCTGAATTTAAAACTTTAAGTTTATTTAATACAGACACTTCCCATCTTCAGAGTGACAATGTGTAGCTTCCCTGAACCTTCTAGATACTATGCAGCCCATGTCCCTTAATCTGTTTGTCTCCTCCTCTTCCACGGAGATCTGTGACCCTACATTCAGTTTATTCTGCGTGTTGTCTATTCCCAGTGCTCCTTCTGGCAGATTTAAATGTCAGAGTGTCAGCCAGTCCCCTTCTAACACACACACACACACACAGTCCGACATGAATGCTGTACCTAGCAGGCCTTAGCATCCTTGTGGGATTCCTGAAGGTAGAGTAACTCATTCTTCTTACCCTGCAGCACTACAGTCACCCATTGAGTATCAGCGGAAGGAAAGGAACACAGCAGTGGTCCGCTCCCAGCCCCCTAGAGTTCCACAAGCCAGCCCCAGACCCTACTCTTCTGTCCCTGTGGGCTCAGAGAAGCCCCCAAAGGGCCCCAGCTACAACCCGCCTCTGCCACCCCTGAAGATATCTACCTCCAATGGCAGTCCAGGGTTCGACTACCACCAGCCTGGGGACAAGTTTGAAGCTAGCAAGGTAAGTGACAGCTTATTATTCATACCCTCAACCACTTCGAAGACCTCAGAGGTCACTTTAGAAAACAGCATATTTTCCTGTCCATTACTTTAGCAGGAGCAGTTCATTAAATATAATCGAACCTCGATTTTTGTCTTTCTTCCCTTGTAATTAACTAAAACCAGTATCCTCTGGCTGGGGCACTGTGTGTTAAAGGACTGTTGACATCTGAATGTGGAGGGTTCTTGTGACAACAGGAACCACAGCTCCTGTTTCCATATTAGAAAGAGACAGCCCCATCCAACAATGGTGTGCATCACCACCCGAGCAGAGGGAGGCTCACTCTCACCCTCACCATCAGCACCTGCAGAGGGAGGCTCACCCTCAGCATCAGCACCAGCACCTGCAGAGGGAGGCTCACCCTCACCCTCACCCTCACCATCACCACCTGCGCAGAGGGAGGCTCACCCTCACCCTCACCATCAGCAGAGGGAGGCTCACCCTCACCCTCACCTCACCATCAGCACCTACAGAGGGAGGCTCATCCCCCACTAGCCCATGTGGTGAGAGGAAGCTGATCATTCGATGTGCACCTGCAGAAGTTAGCCCTAGTCCATTCTTCAGACAGCACTGAGGGGCATTGTACCACAGGCCTAGTATGCTCAGCTGGCTTCATCCTAAACAACAGTGGGAATAGGACAGACGTGGGGGAAACACTGGTTTAGAAATCGGGTGCCTTGGTCCCTCCTTCAAGCTCTGAACCTCACTTACTTTTAAACCTGAAAGAATTCGCCCATCAGGCCTAAGTATTCTCCAGAATCCCTTAGATCTAGGAATCGGAACATCTGCATTCCTTACCTATGTGGTCCGATTTTATAGGTATAGTTCTCCCAAATCCTTAGTTGATGCCGATTTTGTTCAAATGATTGGTTGATGTATAAGTTCAGCCCTGTACTGCAGTGACCATCCCCATCTATTTCACCACCTTAAATAATTTTCTGCCTATAAAAACCCTGCCCGTGTCAATCAGTTGAAGTCACTTTAGCATTTTGTCAGCCATATGGAAGATTTTCTGGCTTTCACCATGCCCTAGGAGGCAACCTGGCCTCCCGGGGAGTTACAGATCTGTCTAGACACAGCTGCCCTGGTATAGGTTCGCATGAAGAGGTCACTTGGGCAGCACCTCCTGTATTACTAAGTACAGTGGTGGGGAGACGTCAGGTTTCTGTTTCACAAGGTAGCCCAGGTAGTACCTTTGCATTGGACATAGTACCATTCTTACTCCCCTGTCAGAGAGGGTCAGGATGAGGAGCACAGGCAAATGATGCTTCGTGAAAGGGTAAAGGGATGAGCTGGGCATGGTAGTGCATGCCTGTGATTCCAGCGCTTGGAGAGGCTGAGGTACAAGGATCATGTGTTCAAGGTCCTGGATTACATGTCAAGTGAGGTCTCAAAAAGGGGGGGGGAGGGGAATGTAGCATCACAAGGTCTGTGTTTTTTCCATAGAGGAGGATTGTGACCCCTGACCTGACCTGACCTTTGCCCTGACCTCACTCTGCTCAAGTGCTTACATGTCCCTGTGCTGATAACAGGTTCTTCCTGCCATCAGCAAGAGGATGCCATCAGGAAGGCTGCATGCTAGGCAGGAGCTTCCTGGTTGAATGTGTGTAGGTAGCTTTCCCTGGGCATCATCCGAAGCCGTTCATTTTGATTATAATACTGTGTTGCTATAAAATATGCTTTCAGGGCATGTTTACAAAAATACCCTCACCCAGGACTGTTCTGCTTGCTCTTTATCATGCCAGTGGGCTATCTGGCTTGTAGCCATGCCATAGGGTGCAGGGCAAACCCGAGTGACTGTATGCCTTCTGCCCCTGTCTCCTAGCAGAACGACCTGGGAGGCTGCAATGGGACCTCATCCATGGCTGTAATCAAAGATTACTATGCACTGAAAGAGAACGAAATCTGTGTGAGCCAAGGTGAAGTGGTCCAGGTCCTCGCCGTCAACCAGCAGAACATGTGCCTGGTGTACCAGCCTGCCAGTGACCATTCCCCAGCAGCAGAAGGCTGGGTCCCAGGCAGCATCCTGGCACCCCTCACCAAAGCCACAGCAGCGGCAGAAAGTAGTGACGGGAGCATCAAGTAAGTGCTTCCACGCCTTCCCGGGAGAGAAGTATGTGCATTTAAAAAAAAAAAAATCGAAACTAAAAGAACACAAAATGCAAACACATTATGGAATCACTGTGGGATCAGGGTCAAGTCATGAAATGGAAAACTCTGGGTTTCTAGGCTACATTGCTCTGGGTTTATGGTGGTGGTGGTGATGGTGGTGATGGTGAATTTTCTTTCCCTTTCGTTTATAATTTTCTGTTCATTTTTCCCCTTCTTCTCCCCCTCCCCTCAACTCGTTAAGAAAAGAACCCTACTGAAACCCTAGGTGACAAAAGACATGCCTTCCGTTGCTACATTTGACCCACCACGGGACTCACTGGACTGGACTTCTATTTATATTGTATGAAGTTACTGATATATATATATATATTTTTTTGATTGACACCCCAAAACAACCTTAGCACAAAAGCCAGGCCTGGACAGGCCAGAGTCTGCTGTTTCACCCAAAAGAGAGGGGATTTTTAAAAATTTTTTTGGTTGTCCATGGCAATTCCTCTGTACAGGTTGTAACTTTTTATTTTTATTTCTCTCCTCCCCTGTCACTTTAATATATGTTCATGGTAATTTGTAAGATATTTCTTTTCCTTATTTTGATTGCAAAAACCCTTCTGAACACATTCCTGTATAAAGCATTTTGCACTATTTAAAGAGACCCATATGGATGAAGTCAGGTTGTGCAATATGAGGAGCCACAATGTTCATCATTGTACCTGTAATGTAACTAATAATTTTAAATGTACTATTTTAAATATGTAAAATAAATTTTCACCATGAGCATGTTTTCATGAGGTTAAAGACTAGTTGACCCTTTTTCCCCATCTCATTATTCTCAGACTTTTGAGTGTGAAAATGATTTTTTTTTCCTTTCTTTTCTATATTTTATGGGTTGGTTGACTGCATTGGCAGTTTTCTCCTGTATGAAAAGTGCCTTTGTTGCTAAATCTTGGGCTCTGCCCTTTCCTCTAAGCAGCCCCCTCAGGATTTTCTCTGACTTCAGAGAAGGGGAGTAATACAAAGTCGATGCAATCCTGAGGGTTCCCAGCAGCAGGAGACTGACCTTGAGGTGCTGATGTCTATGGGTGACTGGTGTAGGGCGGTGTTCCCATGCTTCATACTCACCCATGGGAGGGTCCAAGGAACTACCATGAGGTGACAGAGCAGTGACACCAGCAGAGCTCTTCTGCTTTGGCCCTTCTCTGTCAGGGAATAGAAGCCACGAATGTCGCCTGGCCTCTCCAGGTGACCACAGAAAGCAGAAGTGGTCCCACGGTGAAATCGGCCCAGCATGTTTTAGTCTAAAGATACATATTTCAGAAACCTTGGAGGGAGAGGCCGCAGAGCCCTGATGTAGCTCTTCATGGGCAGTGTTCTTCTTACCCAGGCACTGAGCCCACCTTCCTCCTCACCTTTGGGTGTCTTGGTCACAGGGTAAAGGGGCAAAGGCACTTGGGTTCCTTGCCAGCCACAGCGTCACAAGGATTGGTGGCACTGGAGGTGAGCAGCTGACTGTTTATCAGTAAACATCACTCACTCTTCCTTCCCTGAGCCTGCATGACCCCAGGGATCAGAAGTGGCGATGATGCCTACAGGACAAATGTCACAGAAACTATGTCCACATCAGTCACTGGGCTTGCGGCCAAGAGATGGAAGCTCCCCAAACCGTGGTGACGTGTTCTTCTGGGAAGGAGAATTTGAAATTGAGCCTCCCCTGTCACTTGTGCCCCTCTGGACACTATTTTTAACATTTCTCGGTTCTCACTAAGCACACTGAGGAGCTCAGAGGGTGGCAATAAACAGGCATAAACCTCACGTGTGTATAAACACACACACTCTGCACCTTCCATCCTGGAATTCTTTCCAGTGGGGACATGGATTGGGGGAATAACAGACAAGAGACGAAAGTCTGCATTCAAGAGTGATGTCCTCTAGGGTCATCTTTCATGTCTGGTTCTCACCAGGGTAGAGAAGTTGAAGGAGCAGATCTCTGAGAAGTCCTGAATAACTTATGGTCAGGGGCTGTGAGATGACCTCTGACCTTCAGAAGGACCCACACACACACACTAACCACAACCATGCTTGCATTTTCCTCTTCAGGTTAATTGTTGAGGCTGTGTGTTAGGTGACAAATGTTTCTAGAACACCCACACTGGGTTCCTTACACTCCTGGTAGCTCTGGGGTGCTGTGGAGGAGAGGCTGGCTATTATAGTGTGAAGTGTTTTCCCCCTAAATCACCCACCTCCCCTTTCGTGAAGGTTCTCTTCCTCAAGCCCTGTCTGCAGAGCCCCATATTTAACCAGGAAACACAGAAGGGGGAACACAGGCATTACTCCATGTAAAAACTAATACCATGCAAACCCCGTGGCCATGAAATACAGCTGCTGCTTGGGTCCCTGATGTTGCTGGGTCTGGGCTGCCCTTGACTGACAGATGATGGGACTCAAGCGCTCTGATCTGGGCCTCTCCTGCAGCTGTGAAGTAGTGCCCAGACCCCAAGCGGGGTAGGAACCAGGATGGTGTGAAAGAGCATTTCCACTGTCCCCTCGCCGGGAGGACACACTGGGCCTTGTTCCAACAGAGAAACTCTGGGACCTGTTAGTGACTGGCAGAGGTTAGTCACAAACACTGAGTAATGTGGAGAACACGGATGAAAACCTTGCCCTGGAGTATCCAGGTGTATGAGGGCATGCCTCCACTTACTAAGCCCACTTGCTCAGAAACCCTGGCAGCTCCCCCAGCGCTTGTGAGTGCTGTGCCCCAGATACAAGCAACAAAATGGGAAGCCCAAAGCCATTCTGTTGGGTCTTATTTATATATGAGGTATTATGGCTTATTCGTACACAGTGAAATATATTTCCTTTATCTCTCCTTTTCTGTACCCATTCCATCCTTCCCATCCACTATGCCCTTGCCAAAACACCACCCCAACCCTCGAAGTCTTCATCAGATGATCAAAATTCTCCGGGGGTTTGCTGACTCAGCACCTGTTTTTTTTTTTGTTGTTGTTGTTGATTTTGGTTTTTTTGGTTTTTTTTTTTTTTTTTTTTTTTGTTCCAAATGCTGCACTTTACCTGGTATACATTTCAGGTAGAGATGATGTCAGCCCCAGCCACCACAGGAACTAGCACGGAAGGTTTGGGGCCCTGAAGCTGACAAGGGCTTCCCTGGAGCCTCTCACCTGATATACAATGGTGGTGTGCCCGCCCACCACCTCACTCTGCCCCGTCCTGCCATTTTGATTGGTACATTTTTTGGTGTAACAGGAAGTCATGTTCATGGCATACTCTACGCATGAGAAAGCGGGCAGAAGTGGAGAGCACGGGTAAAAGTGAAGCCACAGGGCCTCGTAAACCCAAGGATATTCTGGGCAACAAAGTCTCTGTTAAAGTGAGTAGGAATTCTGAACCTGGGTCCTCTCATCTATCCCCACCCTGAGGCATTCTCCTAGGCAGTGCGGGTGGGTGGGGATTGGGTACTTACTTATCTACTGCCCAGTGTGGGGACCAAAGGGGAAGTAGTTTAGCAGGATTTTGCATGCAAGATCAATTTGTTTTTTATTTTTTATTTCTCCTGGCACCGTCAAGTCAAGTAAGTACTTCTTGTTTCCTTTTCTTTTGTGATTAAGCAGATGTTTTACTGCAAAATTATCTGCAGCATTCTTTTCTTAGAAATGCAAGATGCTTGGTTCATACTAAACTTCTCAAAGCTACCCACTCAATAGCCTAGGTTTGGGAACACATTCAGGTCACAGAGTTACCCTCCAAACCCCTGATCTTATGACAGCAGAGGTTTGGCACTTCAAGGCCATCCTGTCCCTTAGTAAAGTTTCATTTCTTTTCCCCAGACTTCACAACATCACCTCTAAGCAATTTCCTTACATTCCCGCTTCCCGCTGTGCATGGGGAGACTAGGGAGGCCCACTGGTGAGGCCCTGGTTGTTGGTTTTTTTTTTTTTTTACATTATCTGTTACTTTGAACTCAGCAGCCATGAGCATTGCAGACCTGTGGTTTCTCCCATCTGCAAACATGGATGGCACCTGCCTTGTTAAAGGTGACCCCTCTGAAATGCTTTGCCTGGGGACAGTGAAAATCACACACCGGTATCTCATAGGGGCTTTGCCTTCCCAAGCAAAGAGCTACAAAAAGCTATTCACCACCATCCTTTTGGGGAAAAGAAATGTGGAAGCCCAGCCTTGTTGATGGGGACAGTTTAATTCCAGCTCTCATGTTCCATTCTGTCGCTTCCACCACTCCTCCTGGTGTGATAAGGATACTGGTGTCCACAGTCCCTGTGAAAGCATGCTGCTGCCATGACAACCCACACTCTACCTGAAAAGTCCCCATTATTCCTCTGCCCAGTTCCCCATGTCCATGCCTCTCTGACATTCTCTTCTCTCTAGCCAAACGACTGTGCTAACTGTGTTCTCTTTCTTCCCCCTTCTCCATGCTGCCAACCAAGGAGACGAACAGTTCCGAGGAATCAGAGTGCGATGATCTTGACCCTAATACTAGTATGGAGGTAGAAGCAGCTATGTTGTCCTCTTTCCTACAATGATTGCCTTTTCCAGTGTTCTGTAACAGTGACCTTGCTAGAGTCCAGGATGGACCATGCTTCTGTAATGGCAGGGGAACTGCAGGGCATCCCATCCAAACTAAAGCAAAACAAAACAAAAAACTAAATCCACCTCTATTTGGGTAGGAAACTCTGCTTTGGTACCTTTTTAAAAACAAAACCTTGTGCTTCTCTTGAATGATTGCTTAATACTTCCTCCATGGGAAGCTTTAGCTTTATGTAGAAAATGCCCAACTTTATTATTTGAAACAGGTGTGGGGTTTTTTTTGTTTGTTTGTTTGTTTTCTCCTCGTAGAAAGTAGCTGTGATTGATACTTGGTTCACCCTGAAGGAGAAGAGCCACTGTGTGGTGTGGTGTGGTTGTTTTTCTCCTTACAGTTTGCTCTCTTTTCTTTCCTCTTCTTCTGACTCCTTCCCATCTTTATCTTCTGGGCTCTTGTACTTCAGCGCTCTGTGGTTTTTCTGGGTGACCTGGCTCCTAAGTTACTAAGTATACCTGGTTGAGAACAAAGCAAGAAAGGATTAACTGGAAGGCTCCTGTGCCCACTCCCAGGGCCCAGGGCCCAGGGCCCAGGGACAGTGACTATGGCTACCAAGCAAAGAGCCCCAAATAGCAGCCTCTCTCCTGGAGCTTTGGTCTAGAGACCTGGGAAGGGGGGAAGCACATGGCAGACCTTCCCACACCCCAGGTTCACATGTGTATGGGAGTTGGAACAGCACCCTGCCATCTTGAACATCCATTGCAGAGTCTCTAATTCTAGAAACACAGCCTCTACAAACTCAAAACCCCTGGAGAATCAGAGCAAGCATGAACTAGCTTGCCTTGCCATTTAGACTTTCAGAGTAGCTTGAAATGTCTTTCTTCAAAAGACATTTTAGAATGTCATTTAGATGGGATCTGTGTCCCATCCCTAGCAATGTATTAAAAATTATAGATCTCCTCTAATGCAAAATAACTTCTAAATGTATCTTGACAATTTCACATGTATACATAATGTATGTTTATCACATCTACCTCCATGTTCTTATCCCCCTCCCAGTCCCTCTGAACATCTCCTTCCCAATAAGTCAAATTCCCATGTTCACAGTTTCTGTTCTATCTTTTAATACCCACTGAGTTTGGTTAGGGTTCCTCAGATGAGCATGGGTATGGGGTTATTAACTGGACACTGAAGAAAAAGCACAACCCCACCCCCAGCCCATTAGTGACAATAGCTCCTCATGGGTAGGGCCTTATGTGCCCCCCTTCCTGATATAATGGTGTCAGGCCCAATCTTGTACAGATAACTACAGCGATAGCCATACCGAGTCCTCTGCATCCTCCAGATCTCATAAGCATGGCTACAAACACCATGACAACAGGTCCATTTAGCATTACTACAGCACTAGTTTTCCTTCTAAATCCTTTCTTATGGGTAGCCCTAAACTTTTCACCTACCTAGATAGCTTATTACTACTACTACTACTACTACTACTACTACTACTACTACTACTATTTGTCATAATATCTAAGAAATCCACCACAATATCATGAAAGCAATTTAAGAACCCTGAGAGACCATGCGGCCTAAGAACAGGTGAGTCAGCCGTGGAGGAAGCCAACTGATTTGAACTGAGCCAGGCTGCTAGTGGTTGAAAATGGTAACTCTGCCAGAATACACAGTGCCCTGTGGGTGTGGGTTCTGCCACAGAGCCAAGTCTGGCAGGTGAGGGTCAGTAACGTTGAGGAAGTGCTGATGGCATTCACAGTTCAAATGTATCTTAGCAATGAGGAAGCCAGGGGATTCCTGACCCTCCTTCCCTTGCATTTCATAGGACAGGCACCTGCATGCGTGGGTTTCACACGTGTCAATGTTTAGGTAGAGGTGGCACTTTATCACCGTGCTTTGATGTTGCTGGCATGTACTGAAGGGTCAGCTGCAAGTAGAGGAAGGCCAGGTGGGGAGGGGAGGAGACAGGTACCCATGTTCCAGAATGACATTCCCACACTGTGAAAGGAGAGGTGGAAACAGAGGGACGTGCCAGTTGTCATCCACTAAGAAAGTTAATTAGTCTAGTCAGATGCTCCATACTACACTTACATAAGAAGTACATGCACACACATGCACACACGTGCACACACCTTAGTCCTGCTTGCAAGTTGAACTCATTTTTGAGGTTATTAATATTCAAAGCCGGGTATCCTCTTTGTGATCTGAGTGAGATGGGCCCCTGCAAGGTGCTACTAGCCACCCAAGCAAAAACATCAGGACATTCTTGGTGGCAGAAGATTGCCCCAAAGTGTGCATCTACGTGAACAGAATACAGTGACTGAGGTGCAAAGCCTCCCGTGGGCAGAAGGTTCAGCTAACCAAACCCTTTGACGGGGAATGTGATTGGAAGCTGTGAATATGCTGGTTGCTCCAACGTGTCCAAAGCAGTTGCCTGCCAGCCTTTGGCATTCCGTGCTGACCCTCCCAAGTGTCCATGAGCCTTCTGAATGTGTCATCTCAGATGCTGGCTTAGCTACTACAGTTAGTTACAAAGAGCAAGTAGGATCTTGGACCTCAAGCTGCTAAGCATGAGGGATTTGAAAGTGGAACTTTATTGCAGCAAAGACAATAGAAGAAAATGGCTTGGAGTGCCTGCTGAAGACCAGATGAAACCCAGATGGCTGTGCCTCCCCTGAAAGGCTTCTTGCTGCTAAGGTGATAGTGTGTGACCTATTTCCAAAGTCCCCCAGGCCCAACCTTACCTTGTCTTTTGGAAGTGCATCATGTTCTCTCAGTGACCTGAACAGCAGCCCCGTCTAGTCTGTACTGAGTCTCTGTTCCTGGGACCCCGAAACCTAGCACTATGCACTCATGTGCTTACACCATGCCCGGTGTCTAAATGTGAAGCCTTGCCTTGCTGACGGACCACCCTTGACCTGACTGACAGCAGCATGCTCTCCCTGGAGCACACTATGAACAGACTCATCTGCCCCACAAGAATGACATCACCAAATCATCTTCTCCCTTCTCTCAACCAGGGACTGTGTTCCTTTAAGAGACAGTTTCCTGGGGCCCTTGCACCAGATGCATCCTATCCAAGCATATATTTGTCTTGCCATAGTACTTTAAGAAGGCACTGGCTGTCCATGAAAGCTGTTTAAAAGGAGAGTAAAGCACACTGAATCCTCGGGTTTAACTGGCCGCTTAGGTTAAGGGAGACTCTTGGCCCTGCTATTCATAGCTTTCCTTCCCCTGTCACAATGCTTGTAGATATTCTCACGCACGCGCACATGTGCGCGCGCGCGCGCGCACACATACACACACACACACACACACACACACACACCACTCCCGACACTGCAGGCCGTCCCACCAGCCACAGCAAGCCTGGCACAAGGTCCCTGCATTCTGCTCACAGCCTCTCCATCTGTCACCACACTACATGGGGAACTCTTTTAAAAATGAATGCCTTGTAGTTCAACTTTTCTTCTTGGGGGAGGGAGTGAAGGGAACATTATATGTGAAAGAAATTTACATGCAAAAAAAAGTCAAATGACAGCTCCCTCTGTCTCTCCCCCACCTCTACTCCTGCTCCACCCCATCTCTCTCTTAGAGCCACATGGCTGCCTGCCAGCTTCTTCAATCCCATGACTACCCCAGTGTCCACAAGTGACACTCCAGCCTAGAGCCAGGGCCCAAGTACCCAGGGGGCAGCACCTGCCCCTAGCCAGGGCCTGTCTCTAAGAAATCTGCATTCTTTCTGACAAGGGCTAGATTTCCCTTACAACTCTCAGCCCATGCCAGGAGGTCCCCATATCCATATCACCTCTGAAAAGCTGAGGAGGTCATTCCTGGGTTTTCACAGCTGCTTGACCCCACATTGTCCCCTGTTTGAATCACTCAATGGGGCTGAAAAGTCTGAACCAATTTCCAGGCTTAGGCCTTTATCTCCAAGGATCAGAATTCTCAGCCCAGCTCTTACGTCAAACCTAATTAATTACATGCATTTTAATTTCATTAACAAAGCTCCATAGCCCTCTTAGCAGAGGTCAGTCCATCAGAGTGAGAAGTTGTGATTTCAAAAAGACTCCCTCCAGCCTCTTTTAGCTGCCAGCTGCCAGCTACATAGCTTAGAGAGATAATAAGTTCCCTAAGCATTGTGGAGAAGGGCTCTGAAGGTGCCAGACGAAGACACTTGAAAATGGGAGGCTAACTGGGGAGGGTATTTCTAATCAGGATAAAAATAACATTTCAACAGAGCCTTAGGAAGCTGAAGCTAGCCTCTGCGTTCATTTACCCTTTTCACCACTTGCAATGGATGTAATGTAAATAAGCATCCTTACTATTGGAAGCATGGGGTTCAGTGATGGGAAATGCCTCTCTATGTTGTGCGATCATCACCACCCTTCATTTCTGGAATTTAGTGATAATCTCAAACATGCTGCGTACTCACTAAACAACAGCTCATCTCCCATCTCCCTGGCTCTTTACTTTTTAAAGCAGAGAGTTGAAGTACAAAAAAGTTTAACTTGGGGCTGCAGAGGTAGCTCAGCAGTTAAGGGCACTGGCTGCTCATCCAGAGGACCTGGGTTCAGTTTCCAGCACCCACTTCGTGGCTCACAACCACCCACAACTCCGGTTCCAGGTTTTCTGATGTCCTCTTCTGATCTCTGTGGGTCAGTCCCAGGCATGCATGGGGCACACATACATATGCATACATACACACATGCCGGCAAACATGCACACACATAAAATAATTTTTAAGCTGTAATTTTCAGTTCAAAACTAAAATAGATGATAGAACTAGGATAGCTCAGTCTGCAAAGTACTTGCTATGCAGACATGAGGACCTGAGTTTTGCTCACCAGTGCCACATAAAAAGTTGGGCACAGCCGGGTGGTGATGGTACACACCTTTAATCCCAGCACTTGGGAGACAGAGGTAGGAGGATCTCAGTGAATTTGAGAGAGAGAAAGTTGGGTACAGTGGCATCAGTAATCCCAGAGCTGCGGTGACAGAGACAAGATCCCTGCGTTTGCTGGCTGGCCAGCCAGTCCAGCTGAATCAGTGGGCTCCCAGTTCATGAGAGACCCCATGTCAGAAATAAGTGAAGAATAATTGAGGAAGACCACAGTGTCGACCTCTGGCCTCCACACACATATATACACAGGTGTGTGTTCATGAACATGTATGTATACACATACACACTGATTTAAAAAAAGAAAACTAGAAGATGCCCCGAGGCAGTGGCTCACTTTCCCTAGCCATTATTTCCCATCACACACCATCCTGTGGCAGCTCAGAACACAACCTTTCCAGGCTGGTTTTAATCCAAAGCACAGGTCCTGGGGGCCCAGAGGCCCGTCTTCCACTGCCTGTCCCCCTATGTGAATGTGTTCAACCCAGAGTTCTAGCCTTTGCACCAGTCCTAGCTTCCCAGGGCTGAACTATGCCGGAAGCAAAAGCCACACAAAGGCAAAGGGACTAAACTGGAGTCAGAAAACCTGGACTCTGGATACTGGCAACTATGTGACCTTGGGCCAGTTAGCTTTCCTGAGCTCTGGATTTCTCTGCAGGCAGGTCACAGTCCCTAGTGTGCAGGCCTTCAGATACGATACACAGCCCTTTGAACACCACATAGATCTAAGGGGGAATGTCACGGGGCTTGGCTCTGGACCACATTTGCCTCCCAAAGCACTGAGACCGTGACAGAGCAAACTGGAAGAAATGCTGTCTGCTGTTGAATGGTGGCAGGAACGGTGACTAGAATGGCCACTCGGTTCTGGGAACAGGATGAGTGTTCAGAACTAGCATATCTTCTCCCCCCTCCAACTCCCCCCCCCTGCACAAATCCGGGTTCCAGCTGCCCGAGCCTAGAAGAACTAGCCTGTCTGCTCCTGCCTCAGACACTCTGGCATCCTCGTCCCAGATTCAGGGTTTCAAAATAACCTGGCCACACGGATGAAACGTCCACACCCTGGTAGGGCGACTGACCTCCTGGCATCGCCAGTGTGTTTCCACTGAAGCCTGTTTTTGTATTTTAATAACAGAATTAATGAAAAGAACTCTAAAGAAAAAGAAGTGGTGTGTCACATTCCTCTCATTTTGACAAAACATTTGCTTTGTAATGTATCTGATGGATTTGGCAGCCAGACACACTCTGCCTGCCCAGATTTGTTCTGATCCCCTATAAGGACTGATGGATGCTCTGCCACTGAAGAAGGGACCTTAGCTGAGGCGAAACAGACCTCCAGCCTGTGATCTGTTTGACCATCAGGGGCGGGCACCAGCTGCTTATCTGTGCTAGTGTTCTCACTGACCAAGTTCCTGATGTAAACGAAGGAATTGCTTTGCCTCACAGCTCCCAGATTGCAGCCATTGCTCCTTCAGCCCTGATGCTCTGGGTCGGAGATGAGGCTGAAGATCAGGGTGACAGGAGTGTGTGGGAGTGGAGGCTGGTCACTCATGGTGGCCAGGAAACAGAAAGGGGAGAATGTCCATGTATCTTGTTGTTTTCTGCCAGTCTGGCGTGCTGGCCCCAAATAACACTCAGAGACTCTGTATTTGATACAATCCTGTTGGCCAGTTACCATTACTGTTTATGGGCTAGCTCTGCCTTAATTATTAACCCATTTCTACTTATCTAAGTATTTCCACGTGGTCGTCTTATCGGAGAGCCGAGGCAGGCGTCTGAATAACATCTCCCATCATGTCCACACTAGAGGGCTTGTCACCCAGCAGGTTTTGGGATGGTGTCACCCACATTCAGAGCAGGTACCCCACCACCACCTAACTAATCCTCTCTGGAAATACCCTCGCAGACATGGCTAGAGTTGTGCTTCACAAACCTCCTGGGCACCTCTCAATCCAAGGTGACAATAACCACTAACAGCGCCTCTCAGCGGGGCATGGTGGCACATACCTTTGATCCCAGCACTGAGGTGCCAGAGGCAGTAGATCTCTGAGTTCAAGGCCAGTGTGGTCTAAAGTGAATTGCAGGATAGCCAGAGCTACACAGAGAGATCCTGTCTCGACAAACAAAACAAACAAACAAATCAAAACCAATCTCCCCTCCTAGAAAAAGTAGGTTCAGGGAATTAAGATCGCATAGACAGTAAAAGCATGCTTGCTATTGGCTTGTGTCCTCAGCTTGACCTATGTCCATCAGGAAGTCCGAATGCAGAGGCACAGGCCCTTCCTTGTTGCACTTCTGCTTGTAAGAGGAGAATTTCTTCTTCAACAACTTTTATAATCCCTTGACACCAGGGAAATCGCTGGGCTATGGGCACACCCTTTCCCAGTGACTCAGAGGCACAGCCATTGCAGCCGGGGAAGAAAGTCTATCTGACGTTACTTGGAAATGTCTGAATTGGTTTCTTGGGCCGGCATCATTCATTTTGCTCTTAGTCATGTGTGTCCCAGGGCACCTCACCCTAGTCTGAAGGCGTGGCCCATTTCCTTATGTTGTACACTTATAAGGGCACAAATGCCATTGACCTGGGAGTTTCCCTAAGAGTGTACCATTAGAAGAGACAAAGCCACCACTCCCATTTACCTCTAAACACAAACATTCATGTACTATCAAAGTTCACCTATAATACAAGCTCAGGGACATTTCTCAATGATTGACAGGACAAATCTCAGAAAGAAAAAAAAGCAAGAAATCAATACCACATAGAGACCAAGTTCTCCAACCACCAGGATGACGATGAAGAAGAAGGAGAGGGAGGAGAGGGAGAAGGAGGAGGAGGAGGAGGAGGAGGAGGAAGAAGATGAAGAAGAAGAAGAAGAAGAAGAAGAAGAAGAAGAAGAAGAAGAAGAAGAAGAAGAAGAAGAAGAAGATGATGATGATGATGATGATGATGATGATGATGATTAGGCGGGTACTGGAGTTTGAACCTGTGTCAGGCAGCTTACAACTCTCTGTAACTCCAGGTCTGGGGGTTCTAGTGCCTCTGACCTTCTTGGACACTTGCATTCACATGCATATCACACACACACACACACACACACACACACACACACACTTAAAAATACATTTTTAAAAATGATTTGAAGGGCTGGAGAGATGCAGCACGCAGTTTGCATGTTCTTTGTCATTGGGTGATGAGGGATTTAAAAAAAAATGAGGCCAGGTCATTTTCAGTTGACAACTGGTTTTCCAGACAGAATCTCACCCACTTTCTTGGAGTCTGACTCTTGGGCATTAACTGGCAAGAAAAAAAAAAAAAAGGCTCCAGCTTTCTTCAAACTCAGTTTGTTATTCAATACTGGTTGGTATTACCTGCACATTTCCCCTGGTCTCGCTGCTGTCCCATTTTGAAGGGGAAAAAAAAAAAAAAAATCCAGAAAGAACGGAGATGCTGTGGCAATTCATTCTTATGGAATTGGAAACCCTGCCCCCTGCTGCCCTCTGCTGTTCAAATAAAACCAGATTCCCCAGCAGTCTATCCCTGCCTCTCCCCATGCCCTTTTTACCCAGCATTCTCTCTCTCCAGCATTCGCAGAGCAAGACTATGTGCATTTTGTATGAAGAACATCATGTTTCCTCCACAACCGTTTCTATTTCCCATTCTAGTTCTTCATGGCTCCCCATCCATCGCTCTATGCTGACAGCCCACCTGTTTGTAAGGAAAGGGGACATTTAAGGGACATTTAATATCAAGAAACATCTGAGACATGATTAGAACCTCAGATTGCAGGTACCAACAATGGTCACTAGACAAGACAGCCAGGAAACCCAAATTCTAGTCCAGTAATTGAGTGAACCCAGTTAATCTGATTCAGAAACTTTTGACCCATTCTACAAAAGATGCTGCATTTAACACTGTGATACATAACACTGAAGATACATAAAACACAGAAGGGTTGCCATCTGTCTGGTGACTGGTGAGCATATCAAGATGCTATGATGCATGGCAGCTTGTAACCAGAGGCCCCAGGGTACCAGCCTCTGAAAGAGCATAAAGGAAGGAAGATCACCATTGGCTGAATCACAGACTTGGACCGACCAATGGGATTCCCAAGAAAGTCACATGCCCAATTTACAGAAAATAAAAAGCATTCCAGTTTCTGGGGAAGATGTGTTCTTATCTTACCTCCCCTGAATTAGTATGCCAGACACTAAAACTTGTCAATAATTTGACAAGTACAGAACACTACATGCCAAACCTTGTGCTAAATTTGGAGGCAATAATAATGAAGACAACTGGATCCTTGTCCTCATGGTCCTGGGAGCCGTAGAGATCCACAGAGGACAATTCCTAAGTAGAGCACCATGGGAGAACAGTGCCAAGGCCATCTCCTGTCCATACGTAGATTTGCTTCAGGTAGAGCAAGGAAAGAATCTGCTATGGATTTGGTCCACGGTCACAGCTAGCAAAAGCCCTGTGTGGACCTTACCGAGGCCCTTAGTCCCTGCTGGAAAGACATGGGACAGAGACAGTCCAGCTGAGCAGATAGGCCTTTGACACCAGTGACAGAGTGGAGTGCAGCGTTTTCCCCAAGCACCGCCCACTGCACTCCACACTGTGAAGGACAGATACTGAGCTAATCAAAGACTCCCATCGCCAGCCCTATTCACTATAGGATTTCATACTTCACTTCCCTGTCTCATTTAGGAGATAGGGATCAGTCATGCTGTCTCTGTATTTCATCAGGGCTTTGGAGGATCTGAGGGAGGGTGTTCGTGAGTAGTTTATCCCAGGGGGTGTTTGTGAGTAGTTTATACCAATTAGGTCAGTGCTGGTACTACACTTGCTCTCCTCCTTGGGCCACCAGAGGGCAGAGAAACAAAGGTGGGCAGTTTCCCTGGGTCCTAGATAAGAACCTACCGTGAAGCCTCTCCCCAGCAACCCCACTAAATCCCCACCCTAACTAGGATCATTATTTCTTTTCCTTTTTCTTTTTCTTCCAAGACAGGGTTTCTCTGCGTAACAGCCCTGGCTGTCCTGGAACTCGCTCTGTAGACTAGGCTGGCCTCAAATTCACAGAGATCTGCCTGCCTCTGCCTGCAGAGTGCTGGGATTAAAGGTGTGAGCCACCACTGCCTGGAAGAATATTCATTTCTTAAACAGAGGTGTATTTAATAGCATATATGACAGAGTTAGGGTTCCATGATGAGAAAGAGGAGTAAGACACTCTCTGTGCAGCCAGCTGGGATGTGTTCTCATTGAAGTACTGCCTCGGTGCAGGCCTTTGAAGCCTCACTTCAACTTCTCCTACTGGGACCCGAGAAGGTAGCTTCATGGTGGGATGCTTGCCTAGCATGCAAAAGTCCTGGGTTCCACACCTCCAGCCTCAAGTATATGTGAAATACAATAACCTGCCATTTGTTCGTTGTCTCCTCTGTGAGACTGCTGGCAGGGACATCATAGCCTTCTCTCTGGGAACTCACCATCGTGGTGGGAAGTACAGGCCACCAAATGGTATTCAGCAGCATTCTAGGGTTCCTTCTCTCCCAGAGTCCTGACTGGGTAGGGGAATGGGAAGGAGCAGAGTTTAGACCTCTGTGTTCTGTTGAGGACTGGTCCTTACCATCCATCAAACTTAGAATGCAAATGTCATCGAATTCCATCTTCCCCACTGGACGTCCCCTGCTGATGACAATGTGCCTGTCTACCTTGATCCCTCCTGGTATGACAACCTAACCAAAGGTCAGCTCAATAAATCTTTATCAACATCAAACAACCCTTTTATGTTGGCATTAAGATCCCCAATTTACAGATGAAACTGACTCACACGTGGTTCAAGAATAGTGGAGAAGCCAGATGGTGGCAGCACTTGGGGACCAGAGACAAGCAGATCTCTGTGAGTTCAAGGCCAACCTGTTCTACATAGCAAGTTCCATGACAGCCAGGGTTACATAGAGAAATACTGTCGGGGAGAGGGGGAGAGGAAGAGAGAGAAAATGAGGAAGAGTGATCTAAACACTATATGCTGTTTTATAAACACAGAAAGTAGGTCCTATGTCTTTATTATCTCTTGTCCACAGAACCACACATAGATCAGCCAGAGTTTATTAAGTGGAAGGAAAAGCCTCCTATAAGCCCAGCACTGAATAATCACCATCAATATCCGGAAATATTCTTAGCTTCTTCTCGGTCTGCCAAGTAACTTATTCTCCTACTTCACCAATTAGTGGACTATCTCTTTTGCGCCCCTGCTGGTGCCGTGGTGCTATTGTAGTTAATTGATCACCCTGAATAAAACGTTTTGCATCCTTCTCACACACAAGGGTCTCTTAGGTGGGAGACTCAGTAGCTTTTAACTTATAACGTCCTTCCATGTGTCACCCATCCACCAAAGCCTCAGAGGCTGGAAGCTGGCAGGTAGAAAATCAGTTGCTTTGCACAGACCATATCCTCCACCAGTGGTCCTTCAACAAGGCTGCCTGGTAATTTGCCTGAGGCTTTAAAAAAGGGGGGGGAGGCTGTTCTTCCTAACTCCCAGAACAAACATATTGGTGTAGCTTCTTTCTGCAGTGGATAGTTAATACAGAGACCCACGGCTGGTTAGAGTTCTGAGCATGAATAACTGTGGAATACTCAACCTTAAATGAGAAGTCTGTATCACAGCCCCTCCCCCACGAGGGACCGAGGCAGAAGAGGGACAGAAAGATGATCAGAGCCACTGAGGGACACGGCTGTCAAGAAGTGTCTTCTGGGCACACGGAGCCACTGAATTCATGACCCCACAGCATCAGTGGTTGCCAGTCAAAAAGCCAACAGATAGGAGAGGGACAGGAAATCCACACAGCTGAAGAGCTTTGGCAGTTGAAGGCCGCTGAAGTATGGAGAGTGGGTGTTCCTTAGGAAAATGGCCCCTGGTGGGCTGCCTGTGCCCCGGTAGATGACCCTGCATAGATCCATGCATGTGGACAGCACTGGTTGGACTCGGTGGGTGTAAAAGAAGACATGAAGTTGAGAGTAGGGTATGGCAGGGAATTCTGGAAGGAGCTGACGCCGGAGTGGGGGTGATATGATCAAAATACATCATATATATATATATATATATATATATATATATATATATGAAAGAATGAATACACTGTGTATGTGTGAGTGTGTGTGTGTGTGTGTGTGTGTGTGTGTGTGTGTGTGTGTGTGTGTATTAAATGCCAACCAGGTATAATGGCACATGTCAGTAACCCTAGCCATTCAGAAGGTCAAGGCTGGAGAAGCCCTAGTTCAAAGCCTGCTCTGAGCATTTTGGTAAGGTCTTATATCAAAAATTTAAATAAATCAATTTGCAACAGAGTGTAAGCCAGTGCACTTGCCTAATGTGCAAAGCTGTGGGCACAGTCCCCAGTACACTCTTCCCTGCTCTAAACGCCTGCACACTGCTTCACACCAATTTACACAGAGCTCTCCCATGCGCTCTAGGCATTGACTGCTCCTTCTGTTTTTAAGCTGCTGCAGTAGAGTGGGGACCACTAAATTAAAGGAGCTCAGGCATTTGCAGACTTGTAGAGGGGACTGCATAAGCCGGGGTTCCCACAGAGTTCCAGGATTAACATTGCCAGGGTACCTACTGCCCATGTTATGAAAACCTGTGGGCAGTTAGTATGCAAAGGGAATCACCAGGAAGGAATGAGCATCTTTCCAGAGGGCTCCTGTACATCCCTCTACAGGGGACCGCACAGAAACTGAGTTCACAGGAGGCAGGGGCAGATATTAGTGAAGAGTCTTCCACCCCAGTTGGAAGGAAAGAACTTTGCACAATGAAGTAGTGGAGGTCAGGTGCCTTAACCACAGATCGCTGAGCACAAGGGAGGCAGTTAGGATGCACATCTTTGTCTTCATAGGCAATAAGCACTCCTCATCCAACAAACAGCATGCTAGGCACTTGGCATATGTAACCGTACTTATCTCTGTGCTAGCAAGTCAAACTAGGTGTTTTTGTTTTGTTTTGTTTTCATTTCATACTGAAGGCAATTAATACTAACCGGTGCTAAGTAGAGAGCCCACAATCACATCAAACAGAATGGATGACACCTGACCCTCGTTTCACCAGAGCGTCAGCCTTCTCACAAGCTGGATCTTATGAACTGGGCTTGCCTTTGACTGGGGAGAGGTGATACAGGGTGGGGTGAGGAGGGGGACACCAGTGAACAGCCTCTTGAGAATGGATAACTTTCCAGGAAGCCTAGAGTGGCCTCCTTCAGATGAATCACGTATTCTGGGCCAGTGCACATCACGTGTACTGCCACTTTCTCCTCTGACCAACCATGGAACCCGAGGAATCATTTGGTGGCCTTGAATCTTCCTTTGCTCTTTTGTATAACACAAACACCAGGTGTTTGTCCATCCCCTGTGGAGGTCAGGGCCAGAAAGGTGGGACTGGGACCAGATAGACAGCAGGGGACTGGGGCCAGATAGACAGCGGGGCTCTACTGTTCTTTTTCTTCAGCCAGGGAAGCTCTGCTTAGGACCAAATAGGGGAGGAAGGGGACCTTTGGACAGAAACCACCGGGTAGGTTCACTACTGTGCCCCAATTTGATTGCTCTGGTGTCTTTTGTGTCTGCCAGAAATTTGTGGGAGGAATCGTTGCTATGGTATTGACTGAGGACATGTTGAATGGGAGGAGTGTGGGGCTGTTCATGGAGAAAGGGCATCAGAAAGGAATGGAGAAAGGTGCCACAGCCTGCCCAGTGGCCATCTTAGACAGGAAGTAATCCTATGCCCTTTGGTGTTGAAGAGGGTGTCTATGACTGTGGTCATCCATAACAGCACAGGGACAGGGTGCCATTGCCCCAACTGGTACTTGCTTTTGACTCAGCAGAGTATATCATTTTCTCTTAGTTGTAAAGGTTTAAGCAATTTCCTGTTCTTTTTGTGTGTTTTTTTCAGATCTTAAATCCAAATTTCATCCAAGAAGGTGAGTTTTTAAAGGGAACAGTATTGACAATGTAGGGACTGGCTACATAAATTATATCCAGCTTTAAGATTGGGACTTTAAGCAATGGCCATATGCTTCTGTATGTATAGACAAAGAGAGGGAATTAAGATAAACTCTTAAGTGAAAAGGTGCAGCATGTAATATAGGAAAGCGGGCTCTGCTTTGACTAAATAAAGAAAAAATATGTTAGTATAAAGCCCAAAGACTGTATATCGAGCTGTTCCCAAATGCCACCTCTGCATTGAGCCACCATGGAGCATTTCCCTGTTTAGTCTGTTCCTAATTTTGCTGTGAAATAGAGGGGCACAAAGGTGGGTGTGGTGGCACAGGCCTTCAATCCCAGCCCCAGGAGGTAGAGGCAGGCGGATCTCTCTGAGTTTTCAGCCAGCCTCTTCTACACAGTAAAGAGACATAAGGAGAAGTGCACACTGATCTAACAATGGTAGGCTGAGGGGCTTTGAACCATGATGTCCATCCCTGGGGGTGAGAATACTATGTCTAAAATGACTGTTGAAAGTGTGGTGGGTAATGTGAATGTGTATGGATTCCATTGCAGTGGCCCCAGAGTTCCTTGTGCCCTTAGTAGATATGACCTGCCTGCTTGGAGACACGGTGATACTGCAATGCAAAGTCTGTGGGCGGCCGAAGCCTACCATCACCTGGAAGGGTCCAGACCAGAACATCCTAGACACTGACAACAGTTCAGCCACATACACCATCTCCTCCTGGTAAGTGGATCAGCCAGTGTTCGAGCCCAGGGCACCCAGAGGCTGGATTCTGGGTGAAATTCTCTCTGGATTACTAGTCACCCCCAAAGTGTTTATTCCAGGTCACACACTTGGCCTTGATTAGGAGAGAGACTGAGTTAAAAGTGTGAGTGGCTCCGCCTCCCACACCAGAGCACCCTGTGTTCCAAGTCTTAGGCCCAGCCTCAGCTGTCCACTCTGCAGCTGGCCCCTCAGCCTGAGCTTCTGCTCCATGCCAGCATGCATTGTGTGGACATAGCAAGGCTAACAGAAACCACCAGATGCATGTGGGCAACAGTTAGGAGGTCCGGGCAGCCCATGGGGCCCCTGGTAATGGAACAACATTTATACCTAGTGCACAAATATAAAGCCCATTCCCCATAGAGAGATACTCTCTCAGCCTAGACACACAGGGGAAGGCCTAGACCCTGCCCCAAATGATGTGACAGACTTTGATGATCCCCCATAGAAGGCCTCACTCTTTCTATGGAGCAGAAAAGGGATGGGATAGGGGTCGGTGGCAGGGGGCAGGGGGCACAGGAGAATGGGAAGAAGAGGGAACTGGGATTTATATATAAAATAAGATTGTTTCTAATTTAAATAATTTTTTTAAGAAAAGAAACCACCTAGAAAACACAAGCATTATCCTTGAAATCATGGGCCAAGACTGAACCATAGCTGTAAAATGCTTCTGTGGCTCCTGCCTTATAGCCACCCTATCAGTCTGTCCAAGGGTTCCCAGGAAGATCTGTCAGAAGCACTAAAAGCTAGCTAACACCCTGGGATGATGCTTCGTGCGCTTCAGAATGCTTAGAGATAGTTATGTGAGTCATTCCTTACCTAAGAACTATTTTATGGGGGGGCACATTTCAAAATGTAAGGCGCTTCTATACTAAAACTCTGATTGACTGCCTCCCCACCATTCTGCAAAATTGCCCGCCCCACCCCACCCCCGCCCAGGGATTCTGACCATCATTGTGCATTGCTGCTTATAGCAGACAAGCAATATCAAACTCTAATGGCTCACCTGGCATTTAGAGAAATGCCTAGAATCAACCACATTTCATTGATTGGCTTAAATTGTTGGGGGGAGAGAGAGAGTGGGAGTGTATGTGTAGAGTGTGGGAGTGAGTTGTGTGTGTATGTGTGTGAGTGTGGTGGGGGGAGCGTGTAAGAGTGTGTGTGTGTATATATGTGTGTGTGTGGGAGTGTGTGTGTGTGTTCTCTCGAGTGTGTGTGAGTGTGAGGGGGGAGAGTGTGTGAGAGAAAGAGAAAGAGAGAGAGTATGGGGGGTGCCTTCTTTAGTATTTCCAGAAGATATGCTTGGTCAGGCCATAAAACCTCATGGGCCTGAGCAGTTCAGTACAAAAGTCATTGTTGGATGGAGAACATGTCACCCCTAGGGATGTGGTCTTAGCTACCTTTCTATAGCTGTTCAGAGACACCATGACCAAGGAAACTTACAGAAGAAAGCATTTATTGGAATCCATGAAAACTCACTTGGAAGCTCCACTACCTTCCAGAGGGCAGTAGGATCCATTGCAAACCAGTAGGCTATAGGATTTTATTTGTCTAATTCATGTATCATTCCACCCCTATTCTATTCCTTATTACACAATTTGGGCAGCTGGAATAGCCAAAAAAAATTTCCACACATAAGGAAATGGATACAGGGTGTGGAGGCAGGTGAGCTAAAGGCGTGGCTCTCACCTCTGCACACCATGCACCAAGCAGTGTCATTTTAGTCACCCTCAACTGTCCCCTCACTGGAGTCTGAGGGAGATCCATTTAATGTCCTAGTGATTCTGGGGAAATCACCCTCAAGATCTGCAACCTGATGCCCCAAGACAGCGGGATTTATACCTGTATAGCAACAAATGACCACGGAACTGCATCCACGTCGGCTACAGTTAAGGTGCAAGGTATGCTGTGTGTGCTCTCTTTCTTACTATTTTAAAGGGTTTCTTAACTGTAGCAAAATACAACAATAAAACTTAGCATCATAACCACTTTTAAGTGGAGAGTTCAATGGCGTTGAGGACACACCCATGGCTTTGCGGCCGCCACTGCCACCTATCCATGTAACTCTTTTATCATCTGTTCCTGTTACACAATGACTCCAAATTCCTCCCTCCCCACTGCCCTGACTGTCCCCATTCTGCCTTCCCTATTCCTGCCTCGAAGAATTTACATTGGTCATTTTAAGTGAACATGACCAGGGCACCCTGAGACTCAGGGAAGAAAGGATCCCTCATCAGATTCTAAAGCGGAACCCAGAACCCAGGCGTATGGGAAGAGAAACATGCCTGCTACAAGGACTTACCCAGTCGTCCAGTGTGGGTAGCCGTGCTAGGCTTGCCTTGGGCCTGGAGAAAGGTGTGCCACTAAGACAAGGTTTATGTGCCACGTCTGAGGCAGGTTTGGCATGTTTCCAGTGCTCTGTGCTACTATGGTAAGCGTCTTGAGTTCTGAGAAGCAGCCCCGCCCTGCTATCTGTCTTCACAGGTGTTCCCGCAGCCCCCAACCGTCCCATTGCACAGGAGAGGAGCTGCACCTCTGTCATCCTCCGCTGGCTGCCCCCCGCCAGCACGGGGAACTGCACTATTTCAGGGTACACGGTGGAGTACCGCGAGGAAGGTGTGTTGTTCTGCTTTTCCGTATTTGCTTCCTCTCGGGAGATCTTCAGGGTCACGAACCTGAGACTTCATATATCCTCCGGTTCGCTGGACTCAGCCTGGCTCTTGCACCCAGGGAACTTAGCACAGAAGCAGGGGCCAGGCTCCAGCTGCCTGTGGTTCCAAACAAAACCTCCCTGGGGCCATCCTGGCCTAGCCGCTAGGTGGCAGTGCGTCTTCATTGCATTCCTGCTTGCCCTACTCAATCACACAGATGGGCAATTGAGCCCATTTTACAGACCAGGAGGCTAAAGAGTAAAGAAACCTGTAGTTAGTAAGGGGCAAGATCCCACTGGACCCTACTCTGTAGCTGGCTAGCCTATGGCTTTTCTCCAAGAACAGAAACCGTAGTAGGATGATCAGAGCTCTACCCCTCTACCACCAGATAAAATCTATAGTGTGTATACATACAAGTGTCTTTAATGTGAGGTAAGAAGGGAAGAAGGAGAGAGGGAGAAAGAAAGGAAGGGAGGGAGGGAGGGAAGGAAAAAGGAAGTGAGGGAGAAAAGGAAGGAAGGAAGGAAGGAAGGAAGGAAGGAAGGAAGGAAGGAAGGAAGGGAGGGAGTTAGTTTAAGCCAGGTGTGATGGTGCACACCTTTGATGCTAACTAGCACTTGGGAGGTATTGATTGACAGGTGGTTCTCCATGAGTTCGAAGCCTGATCTACAGAGTGACCCAGGTCAGCTAGGACTACATAGTAAGACCCTGTCTCGGTCATAGTAAAATACTGATAGTAACAACAGCATGTTTTAAAAGGCGCATCCAGGCAGTTTTAAAAGGCACATCCAGGCAGTTGTACTTGTCATAACGCAGCTCCGAACCACTCTATGGACTACCCAGTCCAACTGAAGGCGCCTGCTTGCCTGTGCCGCCAGGATCGTCGGTTTCTCTTTGCTTTCCATTACTATCACTATCTCTAGTCTTCTTCTCTTTATTAAGCAGAGCTGTGCAGCTATGAAACTCTTTATTTCAGCCTTTTGCTTAAGCTGTCTGCAGCAGGGTGAGCTGGGCCAGCACAGGTGTGACCGCTGAGCCAGGGACCTGCTTCACTATTCCCAAGTTCAGCTCGCAGTCCTCTCAGAACTAAATTCTCGGAGACAGACTGCTTTGTGTTTCTGAGGCTCTGTCAAGTGAGATTAGTGGGCCCCTCTCCCTTGGGTTTCTGTGAACTTTAGCTGGAGTTAGAGGGCAGAATTGTGCATGCCCTGGAGTGTCTTCACATGCACATATGCTCCCACACGTGTTAATTTTTTTTGTTTCAATTTCCAGAAGCATGTTTTCTCTCATTTCGTTATTTCCTTGTATTTTCTTCCAGCCTGATCTCGCTGCCACATATTCTCTTGTAAAGTCAGTGCTAGCTTTTCAACTTGCACAGTTGAGAAGGGATAGAGTCCGTAGGCCAACTTCTTGCACAGTCTACATCTAATGCTATTTGGGAAACTGGGCCTGCACACTTTCCGAGCCTGACAATGACCACACTGTCCTTGTAACTGTTTCTGTCCATTTTCCTACCTTTGTCTGCTGAAGACCTTTCAAACAATGTCTCTTTGACTTCCCTCCCTCTTCTTGGAACTGCCTGCTAGGTTCCCAGGTCTGGCAGCAGTCCATAGCCTCAACCTTGGACACTTACCTCGTCATTGAAGACCTTAGTCCCGGATGCCCTTATCAGTTCCGGGTCAGTGCCAGCAACCCTTGGGGAATCAGCCTTCCCAGTGAAGCTTCAGAGTTTGTGCGCCTTCCAGAGTACGGTGAGTCCCAGCAAACCCAGGACAGCTAGCCGGCAGAAGCAAGGCAGCTTCTGTCGAAAAATCAACGGTGTCTCTGACCCTTATTGGGAAGTGTCTGGGGCTGTGTGGCAGCTCCCATCGGACCACCTATGAGAGACCAGATGGAATGTGTGTCTCCAGGAGGTATAACAGAGTCAACGTTAGGTCTATCACCATTGCTGACTCTCAGCTTTCTGGGATTCCTCAGGGAACCTTGAGGGACAGGCAGGAGACAGGGCCCTTGTCTGAAAACTCTTCTGGAATTCAAAGTCTGTTTTCCCTTGGGTGCCTCTGGCAGGCATCTGTTGAACACAGGACTGCTATTCTCCACAACTTAGAGGGAGAAAAGCAACCTGGATGAAGGACTTCACTACCAGATGAAGCACTGATACTTACCCTACTCTTCCAGAATTTAGTTTCTAACACGGCTCTATTTTATCTACATAAAATGGGAGTTGCCTAAGACATACACATAACTAAGTAGAAACGAGTATTTTACCAGTGTGGTTCTTATTTTGCCCACCTTGCTCTCTGACCCACCTTAGTCCCCAGACTGCAGGACTACATAGTAAGACCCTGTCTCGGTCATAGTAACCCAGAACAACTGGGTTTCTGATTGGTTCCCTTCTTTCCAAGCCACCAACTCGATGTGGCTGGGGATGGCCACTGTTTTTGCTTTGATACTTCTAAGGCCCGATCCCCAGCAGGCAATACAAATGTGTGTGTGTGTGTGTGTGTGTGTGTGTGTGTGTGTGTGTGTGTGTGTGTGTGAAGAGAGCTGACACATCATACAAGGTCAAGTTAAATCTAATCACCCACAAGAACCAAGTTCTTGGTTGATGAAGTTCAATCGTCCCATATACGGGGTAAACTTGCCCGAGGCTGAGGACAGTGGTGCCAGGCAGAGAAATCTCTAGCACGCTTTGCTCAGTGTCCCCTTGTTTCTTCTGTGACCTCCAGCTTGTTCACTCTCTCTGCGTGCTGCCATAGTCTTCATTTTCACTGACTTTTCTACTTCAAAGTGTTCTTCCCCCTTTCTATGTTTTCTCTACGTTTCTGGTCGAGTCCCAAGTTCTCCCTTTTTTTGAGGAGATGGTAGAGAGTGTCTTTCTGACTCCGCCATATCAGTTCCCCTCAGACATTCTGAAAATAGCATTCCAGAGAAATGCCACAGCCTTCCCCACTGGGAGGCTTCCATATTTAGTCAGGAGAATTCCCATGGGTTTTTATGCTGGATTGTCTTTGTGAAGCTTTCTTTTCATGTGACATTTCTAATGTCACTTGTGCATTCTCCCTCTCCCAAAGATGCAGCCGCTGATGGTGCCACCATTTCCTGGAAGGAAAATTTTGATTCTGCTTATACCGAACTGAACGAGATTGGAAGGTAAGAGCAAGCCACCTCACAACAGGAGAAGGAGAATGGTCAACTTGGTTTTGTTGGTCTTTTCTTTCCTTTTTTTTTTTTTTTTTTTTTTTTTTTCTCAAAAAAAGGCTGTCCTGGAACTCACTCTGTAGACCAGGCTGGCCTTGAACTCACAGAGATCTGCCTGCCTCTGCCTCCTGAGTGCTGGGATTAAAGCTGTGCACCACCACTGCCCTGCTGATGTTTCTCTCTATCTTGTGTAGATGCATTCTCTCTGTAGTTGGAAAACAGCTATTGTATTCCTGTGAATTTTCTACTATTCTTTTCCTATACCTGAGTTGGAAGCTGGTCTCATCAACATTTGGCCTTTCATTTTCTAATGTAAGATCTTTAAGCCTCAAATTTTTCCTAAAGGTGTAATTTTAGCTACTGTCCCAAATTTTGATATCTGATATTTTCATTAGCATTATTTCTAGATATTTTTATCAACTATGGTTTATTTTTTGAGCCAATTGTAATGGCTCAAATTACATAAAATGTTTTACTATGTATGAGATGTTAAATTATATTTTGTTACTCACTTCTAATTTCATAGCATTGTGATTAAAAAAAAAAAACTTGCTCAGACTTTCTCTGTGGGTAAAACATAGCAAAGTTTTGTAAAAAGTTTTATGTATCCAAGTTTAGTGGATAAGAACACTGGCTGCTCTCCCAGAGGACATGGATTCAATTCCTAGCACCTACATGGCAGCTTATACCATCTGTAATTCTAGTCCCAAGAGTTCTAACACTCTCTTCTGACCTCAGGGAGCATTGTACACACATGGTGCACATACATGTAAGCAAAATAGCCATAAACTTAAAATAATAATGAAGGGGAATTTTAAAAGTTCATGTATTCATCTTACTTTCTTTTTTTTAATTAATTTTATTTTTATGTGTTACTATTTTGCCTGCATGTATGTCTGTGTGCCACATGCATGTCTGGTTCCTGCAGAGGCCAGAAGAGGGTGTTGGGTCTCCTGGATTGGAAGGAGAGATAGTTATGACCCACACATGTGAGTGCTGGGAATTGAACACTGGTCCTCTGCAAGAACAGTGGTGCTCTTAACCATTGAGCCATCTCTCCAGCTCCATCATTGTGTATAGACGTATATTCTGCTTAGAAAAGAAAGCAAACCCATATGTGATGCCCAAAATGGCAGAACAATAATTCGACTAAAAAATAATATTAGTGGGGGCTGGAGAGATGACTCAGGGGTTAAGAGCACTGACTGCTCTTCCAGAGAACTTGACTTCAGTTCCCAGCACCCACATGTGACTCATAATCATCTACAGTGAGATCTGATGCCTTCTTCTGGTGTGTAGGCAAACATGCAAACAGAACACTCTACCTAACTAACCAATAAATATTTTGTTTTAATGACATTAGTTTACCTTTGGCATCTCAAAGAGCCCTAGGATATTAAGGAAGGAAGAGATTATTTTAAAAAATAATATTATTATAATTAAAAGTACAAAAGGAAGGGTTTCTTTTTATTTTGATATGTATTAGTATGTATGTGTATGTATTATGTGGGATGTGTGCACACATGCCCACAGCCCATGTGTGGAGGTCAGAGGACAATTTGTGGGGTCAGGGCTCTCCTGATTTTATGTGAGATCTAGGCATCAAGGCAGAGTTGTTAGGTGTATATCTTCAGACAGCAGATGCCTTTATCCTCTGAGCCAAACCACCAGTCCCAGAAGGAAAGATCTCTCTTTCTGTGTCAGATTTACCTGTTTTCATTCCATGAGTACAGTTAAGTGTCTGTATGTATGTGTATGCACCACATGTGTGCCTGGTGACTGAAGAGTCTGGAAGAGGGTTTCAGATACCTTCGATCCAGATGCTGGGAATCCAACCCAGGTCCTAACCTCTGAGCTAGCACTCCAGCCGCAGAAAGATTTCTAATACTGCTTGATAGTTCTTCTTCACATGGCTTTGGACCAGAAGAGTTTTGCACTAAGGGTTTTGGGGAATGTGTACAAGTATACAATGAGATGTCTTGATGATGGGACCCAAGTCTAAAGAAATTCATTCATATTTCATGCACACCTTTGCCTGAAGGTAATTTTATGTGCTACATCTAGTGTACCAGCATTTTGACTGTCACTCATCATGTGAAATCAGGTATGGAACTTCCCATGGTTATCTCGTGTCTTCACTGAAAAAGGTGTCAGATTTTAGGGCATTTTGGATTTTGGATTTCTGGATTAGGAATGGTCAGTCAGTAAGATGTTTCCATCTCAGCATCCCAGCGAGCACATGCACACACACACATATACATGCATGTTCAAGCATGTACACACACACTAACATGTTCTGGTAAATGACAACCCAGCTGACTGATGAACCTTGGAAAACCTGTTTTCCTTTTGTCTCGCAGAGGCCGATTCTCTATTGTAAAGAAATGCATTCACAAAGCTACCCGCAAAGATGTTGCTGTGAAATTTGTGAGCAAAAAAATGAAGAAGAAGGAGCAGGCTGCCCATGAGGCAGCCCTGCTTCAGCACCTGCAGCACCCCCAGTATGTCACTCTCCACGACACCTACGAGTCTCCCACATCCTACATCCTGATTTTGGAATTGTGAGTACAGGGCTCATATCTCTAGCGTGCTCCTCATCTGCTTGGGTTATCCATTGCCTGCAATTAATGGACTAGAGTCACATTTTGCACCATGTTTTATGGTCTACAAAGTGCATGAGACATGTACTCCTTCCCCTCCTGTTCTATATAAATGTAGATCTCATTCTACAGACTAGAAAATCAAGAATAGAGAAGGTTTAATGCTAGCTCTACAAAAGTGCACATGGAAAAACTGGGCCTTAAACCCACATCCTTCTCACTCCACTTTTCCTTAGTTTTCTAAGTTTTATTTTGTTTTTTATATTTATCAGGTACAGTGTTTCATCACATATATACACTGTATGATCATCAAATAAGATATTAACATATCCATCATCTTAAACAACCATCATTTCTTTGTGACAAAACATTTTTTAAAAAACCTCTTCTCTAGCTATGTGAAATACATTAAAAGTTCATTTTGTTAACTATATTCATCATACTATAGACTGTTACAGTTAGGTTTTTCCCGGCCACCAGTCTGGTCCCGCCACCACACCAGCCCCCAATAACACGCAGAGACTCTGTATTTGATACAATGCTGTTGGTCAGTTACTATCATTGTTTATTGGCTAGCTCTGTCTTAATGATTGACCCATTTCCACTTATCTAAGTATTTCCACGTGGCTCATCTTACCGGCCAGAGTGGCTGGCATCCTACCTCTCCAGGCTCTCCATGTTGACTCCTCCTTACTACTTCCTCCTTCCTCCTAGTTTCCTAGTCCCTCCCATCTTCCTTTCCTATTGGCCAACAGTGCTTTATTCATTAACCAGTATGAGAAACATATACAGAATGACATCTCCCATCAATAGACTGGATTGCCAGAATTTATTTCTCTTCCCTAGCTGTAATCTATACTCATTTCTCACTTTCATTTTCTTCCTGTTGTGTATGCCCAGGCTTGGCTGACATTTAAGAAGTTTACTGGTGCAAGGCTGGTTGACAGGAGTGGAGTTGGAATGAGAGGAGTTTGTCCATCAATGAGTAACCATGGCACCCCCAAGCTACTACCCTATTCTTTCAGGGTGGAATTTTCCCTCTAAGACATTCCAGGAACAGCAGATCATCTAGATAAATGTAGAAAGACACAGCTCTTATCCTTTGAGGCCGCAAGTCCAGCAGTTAAGACCAAGAGATAAATAAATATGGCATGGGCAATACTAGGAATCATACTTTAGATAGCTTCGAGACTACACAACAGTGCTTTGTTGGATGTGAACATCAGGGAAGATGTGTGAGAAGCAAGGCCTGAGCAGAACCATGCCCTGAATCTTGCTCTACCATAGGTCTCCTGTAGTGGTCAATAGGGATTGCTGATGGAGCTCTCCTCCTCCAGGCATTGGAGATTTTGATTCCCTGGTCTAGGAAGGATGCAGATTAGGGAATACCTCCAAGATGGGTGGGGTGACTGATGCTTTGTGGGCTTGGAGCAGTGTTGTTGTAAATGCCCCCCTTATTTGCTCCAAGTGTCTCTGGAGTTGCATGGAGTGGACCCAATGCCACTCCTCTCTGCTCTGTCCTCTCCTACCTCATACCTAGTAGGCCAGAGAAAGGTAGAGAGCCTTCCAGGGGGCCATCCATTTCTCCTGTCAAGGAAGTAGAAGAGTCTCATAGCAAGGAAAAGCTAGAAGAGAAAATGACAATGGTCATACAGGTTTCAGCTGTGGCTGAAAGTTATTCGTACCCTGGATCACACTCCTTGATATGAGCATTTCCTGAGATGTATCTCAGATGACTCACTGCATCTGAAAGAGTTTGATCACTGCCTGTTACAAAATAGCGTCCATGACCGTCATGGTGGGAGCATGGCGGCAGGCGGGCAGGCCTGGTGCTAGAGTAGTAACTGAGAGCTCACATCTTGACTCACATGCACAGGGCAGAAAACTAACTAGGACCTTGTATGGACTTTTGAAAACTGCAAAGCCCACGAACAGTGACACACCTCCTCCAACAAGGCCACACCTCCTAATCCTTCCCAAACAGTTCCACCCACTAAGGACCAAGCATTCAAACATCTGAGCCTAAGGGGGGGGCATTCTCATTCAATCACCACAGCAGTTTCTTACACTGTGCATTATGTCTTAGTTCCTCATTGCCTTGCCTGGCTCTTACACAACGCTGACCAAAAAAAAAAAAAAGTAGATCTTATTTTGTTGTTGTTGATGTCACTGTTGTCACTGTCCTGTTGCTATTCCCATTTTAAAACATGGTATACTTCATGGAAGCCAAAAGTTTAAAGATTTCCTGCATTCACCATCTGGCAAGTGGCAGAACCAGAACCAGAAACCAAATCTGCATATGGCTGGCTCCACTTATCACATTCCCAATCAGTCTTTAAAACTTGGCAAGCTTTCAAGAAAGGCAAAGGCATTAAGAAGAAATCAAATATGACAAGGTGAAACCTATCCCACTTCACATTTCTCCCATCTAAAAATGTTAAAAATGAAATCACTTTTATTTAACACACGTGAGGCTGACTGTAAGCACCAAACCCCCCTACCTTTTAAAGCCAGGTTAGACCTTGAAGTCGACAAAACAGTGTTCCGCAACCAAGGTCCTAAGGGTTTCCAGCAGAGCTTAACACGTGTGTAACTTTAATTCTTTCTAGTGTTGAATGTGGCACTCACTTTAGGCTCTGACATATGTGACATATGTGTGTGTTCCAATACCAGTCTTCATTAGTAAGAGACATCTTACAGTGTTTCAAGCTTCATACATGGGCCATGTCTCTGGTTTTCCCCCAAACATGCTGTTTTCCTCCCTCCTTGCCTTCAGGATGGATGACGGCCGACTCTTGGACTACCTTATGAACCATGATGAGCTGATGGAAGAAAAAGTAGCTTTCTATATCCGAGACATCATGGAAGCGCTGCAGTACCTTCACAACTGTAGGGTGGCACACTTAGACATAAAGGTAAAACCAAGCCAGCACCAAAACCGCAGCAACAAATTAGCAACAAATTAGGGCCTAACTGCCCAGCCACTGCCTGGGGGGAGTGTACAATTGTTCTTTTTTTGGAAGGGGAGGTCCAGGGGTTTCTCTGTGTAGCCCTGGCTGTCCTGGAACTCACTCTGTAGACCAGGCTGACCTCAAATTCAGAGATCCACCTGCCCCTGCCCCCCAAGTGCTGGGATTAAAGGTGTCAGCTACCACTGCCCAGAATAATTTTGTTTTTAAGGGAAAGCTTCTGTTTCCTTAAAAGGCTATTTACCTTCTTGATTCATTTCAAACACAAAGGTTGGATGAGAAGGCTTGCTATTCTGGAACAGGTGTGTGACTCAGTGGCAGAACACCTGCTTAGCATGCCTAAGGCCCTGGGTTGGATTCTTAACACCAGGGTGGAGAAGCATAAGCTGGGGGCAGTAGCCTAAACCTTTAAGTTCAGCAGTCAGGAGGCAGAGACAGCAGCAGGATCTCGGTAAGTTCCAGGCCAGCCAGAAGCACAGTTAGCCCTGTACCCCTCCCCCAAAGGCACAATTTTCAATACCAAACTGTAGTGAGATATCCACCCCACTGGCACCTGTTGCACTGACCACGCCCATTGGGAGTGGGGACAGGTGTGGGCGTGACCTGGGGGAACTAGGTCTGGGGTCGGCCAGCATACTCTCCTTTGCTTCCTGGTCAGAGACAGATAGCACCTGGTATTTTCAGGTGGTCTCCCTTCCAAGTACTAACCAGGCCCTACCCTGTTTAGCTTCTGAGATCAGACAAGGTTGATCCTAGGATGGAATGGCCGGAGACTTACCTAAGGGACCACCTAAACTCAGAGTTCAGTGAGTTCAATGCCAGCCTTTGAAACCTCCTTTGCCTTTGCATAGGGAATATCCCACACGCACAGGCTTTATCGAAGAATAACAGAACAGTGTTTAGCTAACAGATTCCAGCTGGCAGTCGACAAAGACCTGATCTTACCTCTTTTCTCCCTGCCTTCCTGGTTCCCTGTAGCCTGAAAACTTGCTCATTGACCTCCGGATCCCAGTGCCCCGAGTAAAGCTCATCGACTTGGAAGATGCTGTCCAGATCTCAGGCCACTTCCACATCCACCATCTGCTGGGGAACCCTGAGTTTGCTGCCCCCGAAGTGATCCAAGGCATCCCGGTCTCCCTGGGCACAGACATCTGGAGCATCGGGGTCCTGACGTATGTCATGCTTAGTGGGGTCTCCCCCTTCTTAGATGAGAGCAAAGAGGAGACCTGTATCAACGTGTGCAGGGTGGACTTCAGCTTCCCCCATGAATACTTCTGTGGTGTGAGCAACGCTGCCAGGGATTTCATCAATGTAATCTTACAGGAAGACTTCCGGAGGAGGCCCACAGCGGCCACGTGCCTGCAGCATCCATGGCTGCAGCCCCACAATGGCAGCTACTCCAAGATCCCCTTGGACACCTCCCGCCTGGCCTGCTTCATAGAACGCCGCAAGCACCAAAATGATGTGCGGCCCGTCCCCAACGTCAAGAGTTACATCGTCAATAGGGTGAACCAAGGGACCTAGCCGTCCCTGAACCCCCGAGGTTTCACATAGAAGTGCAGTGTGAACCAAAGCAAGGCTGAAAGCGTCTGTAAATAACTCTGTCCATCATTTCACTCCATGCGGTTCTCTGGATGGAGAGGCGGTCCTCTTAAACCTTGTCTGTGGTTACACAGGGTTCGTGCGGCATAAATGTGACCCCGATCCCAGGAGCATTCCAGAAGGTCATGCCCAACAGAGAAAGATGCAGAGTTGCAGGAAGTATTAAAAAGAAAGGGCAAGGCTGACAAGATAGTCGTTGGTATAAAACATTAATTGTACATTCCAAAATGAGTGGTGAAGTGGGCAAACCGTCTACCCACTGTGAGGAGTATAGTAGGTTTCTGACTCCGTTGGAAACTTAAGCTAAAAGTTCTATTTAACAGAGATGTCAACTATTCTGCTTTAGATGGTTTAGATATAGTTTCTTAACAGGATACATATACACATACAGTATAATAGATCCCATTCAGGTTTCAGAGTTTTATAATATAGAGTTCTATATGAAATCAGTCATAAGTAACTTTGAGTGCTCCCGTTAAGGCAGTAATTTATTTACCGAAGCATTGCATTATTTTGACTAAGCACAATTAGGTGACCGAGTTTTTTAGAGCATTTTATAAATCTTGTATAGAAATCTTTTATCAGAACCTGTGTATTAAGAGAAAGCAATGTGACCCCTTTGCGCTCTGTGAATGAGATATATTTTTCCCTCTATCATGGGTTGTTTGAGTAAAATAGGTTCTGTATATCGAAGGTTTCCCCTGGACTCACTGACAGCTCAGAGTTCCTCCTGTGGGAAAGCCAGGAAATAAGTCCGAATCTAGTAAGAACTGGGGGGTTGTTTTTATGTCCACACCAGGCCTGACATAGGTAAATGACTATCAGGAGTGCATACAAAAGGGCACATAGAAACTTTTCCTACAGTCCCTGTGAACAACATGGCAGCTCTTTCTGGTTTCATAGCTGTAGAATACAGTTTCCAGAAAGCTAGCTTGCTTTATTCCTAACCCCTCATGAAGCTCCGGGGTGCTTACCAAAAGGAGGCAGCCATATATGCCCTTTAAAGGCTATCCTATAAGTCCTTCCTGAAGCCATGAAGCAAAGCCTGACCCATCACTTTAACACAGCATGGGTTTTAACTGGACTAGCAATACCTATCACCATGCAGTCACCGATGTCTCTGAACTAAAAGGACAAACTGTATTCTGAGGCCAATGCTGCTTTCTCCATACAAGATTATTAACTGCCCGGTGCCCCCTGGAGGGAAAACAAATTAACCAGGGCATTTCATGGGTTTGGAGGGGGGGGAGTGTTGATTTTTTGTTTTTTTCTGTTGGAGGGGTTGGGGGAGTTTTTTGGTTATTTTGTGTTTATAAATGATCCACCTTTTGTTTTCTAGAGTGTGTTTTTAAAAATGCTTTTATGCAAATAATATTCTAAAACTATAACGCAAGTGTTTATGTAAATTAGGCTTCATGTCATCATGTCTCTCCTGCTAGTGGGATTGAGAAAATTGAAATCATGTAGCACAACGTGCAGTCAGAGAATTTGAGGAGGGAAAATAAGCTGCAAACTATTTTAACTATTTAAAGAAGAAATGATGGGAACAGTCTAAACTTTAATGGGTAAAACCAAATATTTCCATGGTGGAAATACAGAATTAAAATATTCATCATTTTCCCACCCACCCCCATTGGCTTCAAAGTCAAATTACTCATCATTCAACCTCCATCTCATCCAAGATTATAGAGTAATGAATTAGTGGAAAATAAAAGCAATAAGATTAGATAGCACCTAGTATTTTGGGAATTAACCAAATATGTGGAAACCGACTCTGACTGTAGTTTCCTTGTCTTTGGGTGGTCCTGAGTCATCAAAGTCACACTCCCTCAGAGCTTGCTAACCCTCCACATTCTTCACTTAGCCCATGGTGTATACACATATATAAAATCACATGCTATGATATTTAAAACATGCTTACTAAAGTTTTTTTTCTAGGAAACATGTCTTTATTATGAAATGTAGCATGAAGGAGGATGACCTGAGCCCAGAGGGCTTGTTATAGGAGAAAGTACAGGCTCTGAGGACTCCAAAGACCCAGAAAGTGACATGACCAGGTCTGTTCTGTCCATGAGGGCTGCCTTGAAAGAAGGGTTCTTGCAAAGTCACTTAGAAATGTTTAACTGGCTGAGTTTCTGCTAGGGAGGAAAAGAGCCTAGGAGTGTGACATTCAGATGTCACAGAAGGGCCATATTGAATGCATGTTGTGAGGTGACACAATGCTAGGCAGAGCCAAAGTTCTCACAGCTATGTTTGTGTCAGGGTTGGGGTAATCTATAGATGTGGGGCTGCATGAAATCACGCCAAGTACACAGAGAAGGCAGGAAAGGATAGACAGAAGGGAGAGGAATGTGTTGTCTTGATGGCAGCCCCAATACAACTGTTAGGATAGTGCAAGCTGTGGAGAGGCCCTAAGAGAAAGGGAACACATTTTCTATAGTTTGATGACTGACGTGAACAGGGAGGCCCCTATCTGCAAAAGCACCTGGTCCCTCCAACAGGGAACATGATGGTCTTGGCTCAAGAACTCTCCCTAGCAAGCTGGGAATTAGGAGCAATCTCGTTCATTGGCAGGGCTAGGAAATGTGGTTTGGAGTGCAGTTGTGCTCAACAGTGGCTGGAGAAGGAGGGCCAGGGCCACTCTCCTGCACCTGTTTTGGCTGGGAGGTTTATTACTAGGAGAGAGGAGGGGAGAGGAGAGAGAATCTCCCACCCCTGCTACCATCCCAATTGTTCTCACTGCGAGTGAACAGCCAGCTGACCCCAGGAAAACAGTGCCCGTCAAGGTCGCAGGTGTTGTGTATGGCATGTATTTATCATTTTGAGCTCTTTTGTTTTGTACTAAACGGTGGGGTACAGAGCGATGGAAAAGATCAGGGCCAACCCATCATCCTGGATGAGAAATCTAATAATTTTTTTTTTTTACGCCTTTTACATTTGTTTCAAACTAAACAGATTTCTCTCCACTTAAAACTGAATGTGGTAAAAACTGTTAAGAAAAGCATTGTAACGTTGGATGCGCCCTTCAGGTCTCTCCCAACCACGAGCAACTGAAGTGGGGGGTGGAGGAGGCAGAGGGGAAAGCTGGCTTCTCAAAGCCTTTATAAATAGTAGTGCCTTTCAGAGGGGAGGTAGGGAGTGAAGAAGTTCAATTGCATTTAGATCTGCGTATACTGCAGTATTTTTTCCTTAGGTTTAAGATACCTTTTAAATGAAAACAACTGAATGTAGGATGGGACCAGGCATTTTTGGGTCTTGAACTCAGCTATCCCAAAATTCATCCTTTCTTGTTTCTGCCCCATTGATAAATTGGGAATTTGGGGAGATGGAGAAAGAACATTAATCTCTTAAGAATGTTTAGGAAAATGTCCTAGTTGACACATCTGTAAAATATTTTTGATTTCTCTAAAGTGCTACACACTGCCACTGTTAGACTTTTATTGACAGTAACTTTGAACATTCCAGTTTCCCATGGCCATATCTTTGGATACCATTTACAAACTTCTGAGACTAAACGCTGTAAATTGCTTTTCATTGGAAGTTCTGGGAGCTGCTCGTCTACATGTTCTTTGGTCTTAGCTTATAATTTCCACCCTTGTCTACAGAAAAGGGTTAGGAGAGCTGATGAGGTTTATAAACTGTTTTCTCTAGTTTTTCTTATGGCAGACTTAAGAGTCTGATGCCTTCCAAGACAGCCAGCCATTCCCTTCTCTTCCCAAGCTATATGCTCTGGGGAACAACTGAACAAAGAAGAACCCAGTCACTCTCCTCACTGGGAGGGCAGATGTAAGAACCAAACACCCTCGCATGCCACAATCCATTTCTTTAGAGTCTCACCAGAGTCTGCTAGAAAAGGCAAATGGTATGCCTAGGGGTTGGGGTGGGGCACAGAGATGAATTGGACTTAGAGACAGAAAGCTTTGGCTCTGGTCTTTCAAGATTAGCTTTCTCTTCTCCCCAGACCTCTATGCCGGGGGAGCCACTCACTACTTCTTTTCTTGCCTATCTGGAAGAACGTGGAAATTTAGATCTGTGAGAATATGGGGGAGAAAATGTGACATAAAGTAAACAGTGGTTATTTTTCTGTGCGAATTGAAATTCCCTCCTCTGTACCTGATAGAGGGGAAATCCATCAAACACAAAGGGTCTCTGTAGTAGACAAAGTGCCCACTCATCATGTCTTAGGATAGCCCACAAACTGTCCTGGGTGAGTTTTAAGGAATGTAAACCATATTCCTTTCTTGCCTGGGTAACATTCCAGTGGAGTCTGGGTTAGGCAAACATACATAAGCTTTCAACAGATTTATTTGTAAAAAGCACCTCATAATTTTTCCTTGTTATTTACAATCTAAAATTCTTTAGGGGAGGAATTTTTAGTCCCAGGATAGACTAAGGAAAAGCTCACATAGATTCAACCAACAGAAAAGAAGGTACTATGATAACAATTACTTTCTGAAAACCATAGGCTTTCATTGTCTCCTTCATTTTAAAGAGTTCAAAAGGGCTGAAATCTGTCCAGAGACTTAGACATTTTGGTAGGAAATGTTTTTCATGAAAAATATATATTGAAATAGAAAACAGAAATAGTATATGGCCATATTTTTTACAAAAGACATTTCCCCTTTTTTTAACTATAAGTTGAAGTTATAGGAGAATATAGTCATTCTACAGTGCTTTAATCTGTAAGTGATATTAATTAAAAACCTAAAATTAATGCTCCCAGGGCTATTGTCTTTTCCTATCAACCTGTTTGCTAAGGAATTCCAAGCTGTGGTCAGATTTAGTTTTTAACCAAATGACCAACTAATAATTTAGTCAGATAAACCTCTTCCAGTGAAAGGGGAAGAGCAAGAAAATGTGCAAATAGCAAGTATTGGAATTCTGAGCATAATTTAACCAAGTCAATTTGCCAGTCCAGGGATAGGAGTTGTAGCAATTCCCAACCTCCATCAGAGACTAAGTCCAAATTCTGGAGTCCCTGCAGACCGCTACTGTGACCTCAAAGACTGTGGCTACGAACCTGAAGTTAACAAAGCATTTGTCTTCTCCTACTAACTGAAGCCATATCTATCACCTCTGTATTTGATTTTTTTTTAAACCCTGGTGCTTTTACTTCTGTGTCTGCCAAACTTCAGACTACTCTGTGGGGAAGTAACTGGAAGAGGGACAAACAGACAGACTGTGAAAAACTAAATACACCCTTGAGAATGCTATTTATGCAGAGAACAGCAGCAGCTGAGGGCAAACTGTTGGGAAATGTGGATATATGTACATCTGTACATGTACATAGTGTATCATATGTATGTATATGTTATTGCTCATATGCAGAAATCTATCCATTTGCAGGCAGCCCAGATGGGTCAGTTTTTCTACTGGAAAACCATTTAGGACCATTCAAAACCATTAGGGATAATACATCGAGAATTCTATTCACATGGGAATTAATTTGGTGTCTTTAGAAGTCCACATGGCCAAACAAACATATTATGAAACACATTGGGACCATTATTTATGTGATTCTGTTTACTCGGAAGTCTACATTTGGATTTTTGTGTGTGTGTGGTTTGTTTTTGTTGTTGTTTTGTTTTTGTTGTTATTGGTCCCTCTGTGTAGTCCTGGCTGAACTGGAACTCACTCTGTAGACCAGGCTGAACAGAGATCTGCCTGCCTCTACCTTCCAAGTGCAGAGATTAAAGGCATGTACCATCACACCTGACCTATATTTTAATTTTAATATCTGGTTTGTAAACTGCACCCACACTTGTTTGGTTTTGAGTGATTCCTTTCCCCAAAGTCTTTTGAGAATTTGTGACGGGCTCCTCTGGCCTTATCCATAAGTGGACAGGTTTCCCCATAGGGACCATTACACATATACATATAAATACATACTTCCATCAGGCTTGTAACAATTGATTCAAAATAATTCCACAGTATTGGTAAATAGCTCTATATTTTCAAGGTGCAGAAGAATTCCACAGCCTTAATTATTTCAGTGTCTTGCTGGTCTGCCTTAAGTGTATCTTCTGGGGTTTAGGGTTTTGGTTGTTTTATTATTTTAAATTTCCCTGCAGTTGTTCATTTTGTATGCACACAGTGTTGTTTTGTAAAGGTAGGTTGTAAATATTTTGTCAGTCAGAATCACTCATGTGTAATGTTGTAAAGTGCCGACCTGCTGTCTTGTTATTATTACTGCAGTAAATGTTATAAATTGTGGATGAAGCTTCAAAATGTACATTTCACATGTTATGCATTCCTATAAATATAATATACTGACGATACTATTTTTAGTTGGCTCCCCCCTTAAAAATGTTATAACGTGTGTGTGTGTGTGTGTGTGTGTGTGTGTGTGTGTGTGTGTGTGTGTGGTGTTTGAACCACAGTGTGTGTGTGTGTAAGAAGACCACCTGTAGGAGCTGATTTCCTCCACCATGTGGGTCCCTTAGATTGAACTCAGGTCATCAGGCTTGGTAGCAAGTCCCTTTACCCACTGAGCCATTTCACTGACCCTTATCTTTTATTTATTTCTAACTAAAACTCCTGTCCTTCCCCTGAAACTCCCCCCCCCATGAGTAATTTTTTTTTCTCTCTTCCTCCCAAATATTGGAAAGCATTTGGCAAGCTTTAAAAAACAAAAAAGTTCCATTAGTGGCCCAGCAGGATGGCCCAGCAGGTAACAGTACTGTTGCTAAGCCTGAGGACCTAAGTTTGATCCACAGGTCTGCACAGTAAAAGGTGAGAATCAACTCCAGCTGGACCTCACAGATAGGAGTCTAGATAGGGAGAACCTATACAGGCATGATCAGGCTGTCAAAGACTCCAGTTGTCACCCAGGTGGGAATGAGGCGATCTATAGTTCCCTGTCAATTAGCAGCATCCAGAGATGAAAGTTGTTGATTTGGCAGTAAGAACAACATGTTTTAACATTTGGAATATATTTAATCAAGGTTTTATTGCCTTTACTGGTAATGAAAAACAGCTGTCAAATTTTTACTAGATGTGGTGCTGAATGCTGTTAATTCAAGCACTCAAGAGGTAGGGGTAGATGGATGTCTATGAGTTTGAGGGCAGTCTGGTCTACAGAGTGATGTCTAGGCCAGCCAGGGCTACATAGGGAAACTCTGTTTCAAACACAAAACAAATAGGGATATATGGATTTTTCACACTACAAAATCTCCTTAGAGAAAACAAAGAATACAGAAATTAAATCTCAGAATTGGTTTGGTAAGTAGCATTGGGGGATATATTCTTTAAAATAAGACAGATCTAGCCTTAAGAGGTTGTATTATTAGTATTGACACAGTCTCACTAGTCACCCAGATCAGTCTTGAACTTGATATCTTCCTGCTTCAGGTTCCTAAGTAGCTAGGGCTACAGGACTGCACTACCATAGTCAGCTAAGTGATTGGTAAACCAAATATGCTTCCGGATAGCCTGACACTATCAGTTCATCCTACCCCCCACACACACACACACACACATACCCTTCATCCTGAGCACTCCAAATGGTCTAAGGGAAATCAGCTCGTTTCTCTGCCAGCACCAGAGTGTACAATGACCTGCTTATGTTTCTTTCCTTTCTGTCTTTCTTTCTCTTTTTCTTTCTTTCTTTCTCTTTTGGTTTTTCAAGATGGTGTTTCTCTGTGGCTTTGGAGCCTGTCCTGGAACTCACTCTGTAGACCAGGCTGGCCTGGAACTCTCAAAGATCTGCCTGCCTCTGCCTCCGAGTGCTGGGATTAAAGGCGCATGCCACCAACGCCTAGCCTGTTTTATTTTTCTATGTGCAAATTTCTGTGAAACGCCCCAGGGCCAGCTGTTATGAAGTTAATTCAGGAAGGGAGTCACAAGCCCTGCAATAGAGAACTTTTATTTTATGTGGAGAAGCCCTGGAAGAGTTCAGGAAAGTGGTGGCTAACAGAGCTAAGAAAATTACTATGATAACTATAAGGAAACGCTAAGCTAAAAAACAAAAGCAAACAAACAAAAACCCCGAGCAGGGCCTACAGACTCCCTTTGGAGAAACTGAGCATCAATTTAGCCCACGGATTCAAAGTCTAGCGCTCCAACCAGGAAGCTGCTAGCACAAGCTCAGACCCCCGCGGTTCAGGCCGGAAGGGGAGGCGGAAGAGGCGGGGCTTCTGGATGACGTCACGGGCCCCGAGCGGCTTGGCTTCCAGAGCGAACTGAGCGCGCGAGAATGGCGGTGGTCCCTGAAGCTCTGGGCCTCCTGGTCACCGAGCTGTTCGACGTGCAGGCTTTCAAGTTCGGGAGCTTTGTGCTGAAGAGCGGACTCACCTCCCCCGTCTACATCGACTTGCGGGGCATCGTGTCCCGCCCGCGACTTCTCAGTCAGGTGCCAGCCCCGAGGGACACGGTGGCTCCGGGTGGCGGGAAAGGAGAGCAGGAGATAGCGGGTGTGGCCGGAGTTGGGGCGAGGGAGAGCCACAGACCGGGCAGGCGAGCGCCCCACGCTCCTGCTGGCCTGGAGAGCCGGTGGAGGAGCCCGGCGGCCGGCGGTTGGGCTCCTGGGACCTAATTCTTGACCCACGCGGGTCGACACGTGCTTTGCGGGAGTCGGGAAATGTGCGGCTCTGACCGGCGGAGAAGTCCTTGAGTGAGTCCTGTGTACTAAACTCCCAGAAAGTGAGACTTAGGGAGGAAAGGAAAAAGCGGGAGGATGGAGAAATTGGTCAGAGGACTCGATTTAGTTATATGTGCTCATTAGCAAGGAATTAAAGCCATATAGTGGACGCCAAGAAGGCAGGGTTTTTTTGTTTTTGTTTTGTTCTGTTTTTTGGTTAGTGGGGTAAACTGTACCCGTTAGAGGTTTTTAAACCGGTGCTTCTCAACCCTTGTGTGGGTTATGTATCAATTGCCACATCGCTGCCAGCTGAACTGCGTATCACTGAGTAGAAGGGTGGAAATGCTGGAAGCGTGCTACCAATTCCGTGTGAATATTGAGCACCATGAAGTTTTTATTACATTTATTGTGCGTGCCTGTGTGTGCGCTCGAGCGCGCGTGCATATAAATGCGAGAGTGCATGTGCCGTGGCACACTTGTGAAGTCAATGACAACTTTTGAGTTCTCTCCATCATGAGGATTGAAGGGATTGAGTTCAGGTAGTCACGCTAGGCAGAAAACAGCTTTACTGGATGAGTTCATTTGCCTGCCGGAATTGTTAGAATAGTTCTGGGGAACTGGAGGCAGGAGGTAAAATGTCACTCTAGTCTGCTGTGTAAGTCAATTTGGGGTCAGCCTGGATTATACTGAGAACTTGTTTCAAAAGCAAACAAACTAGCAAAATAATTATAAGTTACTAGTGGCTACCCTGTTGGCTGTTGTAACTGTAGAATATTTTCAGCATCACAAAGCTATCAAGAAGACATGGTGCACCCCTGTAATTCCTGCATTCAGGAAGCCGAAGCAGAATTGTGACTTTGGGGTCAGCCTAGGTTACACTGGAAGACCTTGTTTACAAACAAACAAAAAAAAACAACCAACCCCACCTCCAAATGCATTCTTAGGTTCCTGTCTCCCACATGTACTGTTTGTTTCTTGGGTACCCATTTTGCTTGATTATTGTAAATAGACTGAAGCCCCCTAATTGAACCGTTCCGCATTTCAACATCCAGAATCTTGCTTTGGTCAGGAATCTTGAAAATGGTGTCTCATCAGTGCAGAGAAACTTTATTACCAAGACCTCTCTAATGAACATTTCAACTTTAAAAGAGGTGCATTTGAATAGGTGTTCTCAGTACATGCAACCCCCCAGAAAAGTAATAGATTATATGCTTACTTCCAACTTCCTAGTAATAAGTGATAATTGATGTGTATACACACAAACATTTGAAGGGAAATGATAGTATTTATCTCACTAAAAAAGGAATTCATAAAATCTCTTATAAGATATGATTGAAGATTTATGTTTTAGGTATATGCCCAGGCAAATGATAATGCAAGAGAATCTCTAGCAGACTTTTTTTTAACTTGGTAGTCTTAAATTTTAATTATTATACATCTCAGTTTAGATTCATGTAAAGAAGAATGACAGATCTGTAAAAGGCCACAGGAAATATTTATTGTGGTGTAATAATTCTGTGGACATAGTGAAATTAGAAAAAAATGATGAAGCTTCCAGTTTTCAGTCTGTCTAGTGTTTCTGTGTGGCCTGTATGTTATTGGGGTTTAGGTCCCGGGCTGTGAGTACACTAGGCAAAGTGCCCTGCCACTGGACTGCCACCTAGTTCCCACATTCATTACAGATAATGATATAAAAGTTCTGCACATGTTCTTGATGTTAGTGCTAGAAATTGCACTCTTTGCAACTTAAAAATAGTCACAGACTTTTGAGAACACAGAAGCAGCTAGGCATGGGGTGGTACATGCCCATAATCCCAGCATGTGGGAGGTTGAGGCAGGAAAATCAACATGAGTTTGAGGCCAGTTTTGAGTCTCCAGAACAAACCCCCTCCCCTCCCCTCAAGAGAAATGGATGAATAGTACAATAATAAAATATTTTAAAAGCCAACTTGGTTAAGGAATAACTCTGAGCCTTTAGTAAATTAAAGCTTTAAAATAAGGTCGTGTTGGATGGGAGTGTGCATTCTAACATTAAAATATGGTTGATTTGGCCTGGTATAGTGGCACATGTCTTTAAAGCACCCAGGAGTCAGAAGCAGGCAGATCTGTGAGTTTGAGGCCAGCCTGGTCTACAGAGTGAGTTCCAGGACAGCCAGGGCTACACAGAGAATCCCTGTCTTAAAGGCAGGTGGGTCTCTGTGAAGTCAAAGCCAGACTGGTCTACAGAGCAAGTTCCAGAAGAGAAACCCTGTGTTGGGAACCGCCCCCCCCCCAAGAAAAATGAATGACTTATGTGGAAAATATAAAATGCATTTCACACAGTAGGCTCTATGTGTAGGACAGTGTTCACTGAAGACTTCTTTCAGAAAGTAGAGCCAGCCATGTTCTAGGGATTTGAGGTCTTTGGGGGTGGATCGTTCTCCTGACATTTCATGTTGCCCTCAGAATAGGTCCTGAATCTAGATGAACTCCTTCATGGTGTTTATGTTTGCATGCCAGGTTTCACGATTGTTTTGAAGGGTCTAAATCATTTGCTTAATACTTTCATGAGCTTAGATACTCAAACAGCCAGTCATTATAAATAATCCATGTATATTTTAGGATTTTTTTTTTCCTACAAAAATTGCCTGGGGATGTTTATTTCCATCTCTATTCTCTTGCATGACTCACAGTGTTCTAAGTAGTAATAATGGAAGTTTATGTTCTCTATTATGCTTCAGTGTATACAAAAAACTACTTGGAGATAGGAATAATAATGGGAAGTTTATGTCTTTCTTCTCTTACAGGTCGCAGATATTTTATTCCAAACTGCAAAAAATGCGGAGATCAGTTTTGACAGTGTATGTGGAGTTCCTTACACAGCGTTGCCACTAGCTACAGTTATCTGTTCAACCAATCACATTCCCATGCTCATTAGAAGGAAGGAAACAAAGGATTATGGTAAAATAAAATAGCATAAGCCTCAAGTTAATATGTAACCTGTTAGGATTTTGTTCTTTTTCAGGCCCTGATGTTTGCTAGAGCTGTTGAAAGCTCTTCAGAGGCCTGATGAACTGTTGAGTTGACTTGCTCCAGAAGACTTTCCTGTAGTCTGTGTCTGACGTGCTTTGTGTTGGCTGGGGAGTAGAAACAGTACTTGGTGAATCCTGGCCTTTGTATTGGCCCTTCCTTCATCAGCAGGATGTTTTAAGATCACATACTTCTAGGTATACTTACATCTAAATATATGTAGTCAGGAAGAGGAAAATTACTCCTATGAAACTCAGAGTGGTGGGGTCCATATCAATAGAGCATCAGCCTTTAAAACCTGAGAATCAGTCTAAAAACATCAAGGCTGAATTGATGTTTAATGATAATTTAAAAATTAATGGTATTTTTTTGCTTGTTTATATTGATAGTGCTGTGTTTTTAGAAGAGAGCTTTTAAGATATACTGCAATATCTAGGCTATTTGTCTAAAAATTGTGAGTTCAGTGAGATAGCTCAACAGGTTGAGGAACCTGAAGCTAACTCTGACCTGAGTGTAGGCGCTGGGTCTCACAAGGTGGAAGAGAACCTACAACTGTAGGTGGTCCTTTGACCTCTTCACATGTGCCCACACACATAACATTGTGTTGGGGGTGTGTGGAATAAGGATGTAGATATTGGCCAAGAGTTTCTGATTATATACTATTTTAAATCTAAAAGTAAATTACCTTCCCATGAGGAATATAACTGTTTCCTCCTGTGTTCACAAATGTTCACGAAACTCATTTATCAGCGTACCTGCAAGTACTCTCTTATTTTAACCTACAATTTAGTTAAGCTCGTCAAGAAAGGGTGAAGAGAAAAGAAATGGGGATGGTGAAAGATGATTTTCTATAGTAAGACTCAAAAAAGAGCTAAAATGTCTCCATTTTGTTTCAAAATACTAGGCAGTAGGAAATATAAAAAACGAGACTCAAAAATGAATAGGAAGCCTAGAGCCTGACTTACTTACATTTTGTAGATGGCAGTGGGGTTTAAAGGCAGAGAAGTCACATTGTATAATTATAATTATGGTGTCCAACAAGTTATGAAATGCTTCCCATCTGAATTTAGTTTGAGTGTTTTGCCTGCATGTACATATGTGTAGCACATGCATGAAGTGCCAGCAGAGACTAAACGAGGGCATATACTGCAGTTATATAGAGTTGTGAGCTGCCATGTGGATTCTGGGGACTGAATCAGTTTCTCTGTAAGAGCAGCCAGTGTTCTTAACCACTGAGCCGTCTCCTTGACCCTAGTTTTGTTTGTTTGAGGCAGGGTCTTGCCTTGACTGGCTCATGTGGCCTACACTGATTGTAGGCTCTGGCAGCCCTCTGAGTACTAAGGTAATAGGCATGTGTCACAGCTGGCTTTTAAATTGCCTTTAAAAAGGCAAATTTTTCAGTTGATCATTCTTTCCCATCAATATTGATTACAAGTTTATCACTCATGATTTTATTGATACTGGCTTACTCTGTTTTTCATTCTAAGTGATCTTGCTTTAAGAAACTCATTTGTTCAGAAAAAATAAGTTTTTATTTACATTGTAAAATAATTTTAATTGTAAAATAATTGGCAGTTCGGAGATACAGAGGGTACTGAACAAAACAGTTATGGTATATTGAATAATCAACAGAAAATAGTTTCAGAGTAAATGATCATAAGTAAAATTAAAGAATCTAAACTCTTTGTAAGAACATAATAAATATATTCTCAGGCTATATCTTGAGGTAGGTAGCTGAAACATTTTATATATTTCTTTCAACAGAAGCTTTTCTGTTCTAGGCACCAAGCGTCTTGTAGAAGGAGAGATCAGTCCGGGGCAAACCTGTCTGATCATTGAGGATGTTGTCACCAGTGGGGCCAGTGTTTTGGAAACTGTTGAAGTTCTTCAGAAGGAGGGCCTGAAGGTGACTGATGCCATAGTGCTGTTAGACCGCGAACAGGGAGGCAAGGACAAATTGCAGGCTCAGGGGATCCGTCTCCACTCCGTGTGCACATTGTCCAAAATGCTGGAGATTCTCGAGCAGCAGAAAAAAATTGATGTCGAGATGGTCGGGAGAGTGAAGAGGTTCATTCAGGAGAATATCTTCACAGCAGCTAATCATAATGGTGTTCCTCCTCCTGAGAAGAAAGCATGCAAAGAACTCAGCTTTGGTGCAAGAGCAGAGCTGCCCGGAATCCACCCACTTGCCTCAAAACTTCTCAGGCTAATGCAGAAGAAGGAGACCAATCTGTGTCTGTCTGCTGATGTCTCCGAGGCCAGAGAGCTGCTGCAGCTAGCAGATGCCTTGGGACCCAGCATCTGCATACTCAAAACTCATGTCGATATTTTGAATGATTTTACTTTGGATGTGATGGAGGAGTTGGCAGCTCTGGCAAAACGCCATGAGTTTTTAATATTTGAAGATAGGAAATTCGCTGATATAGGAAACACAGTAAAAAAGCAGTATGAATGTAAGTGCATTAAGGAATCTGGTGTAGACTGGCCATGGGGAGGAGATGTATTATTAGTTCATGAGTGAGTGTCAGCCAACTAACACGCTGTCAGATGCAGTTGGATCCAGGCACTGACATGACACCTCCGACATTGTTTCTCTATCTCTCAGCTTTGTGTTCTGTGTTCTGCTTTCTCTGTTGACCTGTTTCTCAGGTTGGGAATTTCAGTCTTACCTCTGGGTGTAAACTCCCTTCATCAGCTGCCCTGGGGAATACTCCTGCTCCTGCAAGTACAAGATTCAACTCTTTTTATCATTTGGACTAAGATTCCTGTCAGTTCTCTTGAAAATGAGTGAGGTGCTTGCTATCAGAAGGGTACGTGTGAGTTCTAAGCAGGCAAAACAAAACGTGTTGGCCCTGACTAAAAATTGGCAGTATAGGAAAGGACGATAAAGTAATATAGCAGTATAATGTGTTGATACTGTTTTAAGTTCTTAATATCAAGTGAAGCAGCTTATAAGTGGCTTGTGAAATGCTTAGTTTTATACGTTTTTGTATTCGGACTTAGAAACAAGCTGGTGGCACATGACTTTCATCCCAGTGCTTTGCACTTTTATCAGCCTCCCAGGAGGCAGAGGCAGGTGGATCTCTTTGAGTTCCAGGACAGCCATAGCTACACAGAGAATTCCTGTCTGGAAAAACCAATAGCAACAAAAAGAAACAAGTGGCCATAGTAGGTACTGTGTAGTTCTGATACTTACCTGTTTAGGTAGCCAATGACTTGCTATTTTCAGTGCCTGCCTGTCCTTAACGATTTCTCTACCTCATGTACTATGTCCTACCATGACTACATTGCTTAGTTGAGCTTACTGGCTGAAGAGTTATATTTAACATAACCTTTCTTTAGGCTTGTGTGTTGGTTTTTCAAAAATCTGCATTTTTACTTTCGGTTTAAAAATGTATACAGTTGAGCTGAAGAGATGGCTCACAGGTTAAGAGTACTTCCAGAGGTCCTGAGCAACCCTCTGAGATCTGATGCCTTCTTACAGCATGCAGGCAGAACACTATACATAATCTTTAAAAAAGGCAAGGCAATGTTTGAAAATTAGCAAATTTCTTTTTTGGTTTTTCAAGACAGGTTTTCTCTATGTAACAGCTTTAACTGTGCTGAAACTTCGAACTCAGATCTGCCTGCCCAGTCCTGGGATTGAAGGCATGTGCTACTACTTCCTGGCTAAGAAATTTAACTAGTAACTGCTTGATTTTCACCCTTTCAAACACAGCAAATGCCTTTTTTTTATTCCTTAGGGGGCATCTTTAAAATAGCTTCCTGGGCAGACCTAGTAAATGCCCATGTGGTGCCAGGCTCAGGAGTTGTGAAAGGCTTGCAGGAAGTGGGCCTGCCTTTACATCGAGCATGCCTGCTCATTGCAGAAATGAGCTCTGCTGGCTCCTTGGCCACTGGAAACTACACCAAAGCAGCAGTAAGTGCCGGGTGCTGGGGTGAGTGTGTGCTGCATGTTCTAGGGCAAGACCTTCATCGGAGGTCTGTGGGCCCTGGCCTCACCTCTCATGCCCTTCTCCTCAACTCAGCTCTTACTTTGTTAACACCAGTTGAATTTGAACTCTGATCTTGCAGCCTGTGAAGGGTTTAAATTGTACTCCAGATCATTAAGATGTATCTGCTTATGCTTGTGTTTTCATCTTGAGGCAAAACTGAAGATAGTTGAATTTTAAGTTGCTCTTCTCATTTTCCTATGGATAGGAAGTAGATAGTATTTATAGATAGTTTAAGGAACTCAGTAATGCTTAAATTACATGTCTGGTGTTTTCTTTGCCTGCATATGTATCTGTGTACTATGTGTTACTGGGGCCCATGGAAGCCAGTCGGGAGCATTCCCTGGAACGGAAGTTACAAGTGGTTGTGAGCCACCATCTGTGTGCTGAGAATGAAATATGGGTCCTCTAGAAGAGCAAACAGCCAGTGCTCTTAACTGCTGAGCCATTGGTCCATCCTTCTGTGGGAAATGGACCTTAAGAATTGGCTTCCCAGGTCTCAAAAGCAGAAGGTCTGGCTCAAGGGCTGCTGGTAATAGCTGGTGGCAAGGCTGACTTGAGAGAAGGCAAAAAAGCCAATCAGTCTGCTCTACCTGTAATGAAATAGTATGGGAATTAGGAGGCCAGTAAAGAACAGGTGCTAGGAAGGCCAGGGAAGGTGCTGGAAGAACATTGCTTAAATAAAATAGCTACAGCTTAAAGAGCTATGATGGTACACTCCCTGTATCCTTGGTGGTAGGTGAGTCACCAGGCATTGTTGTTACAAGTAAGAATTAAATAGTATCTTGTTTGATGCATATACTGTATAAGTTCTGGCCTTTTCAAGCATGGTTTGTTGGAAGAAGCGGTCATCTCAGGACCTTTTACTTGGGCTGGTTTGTCTGTTCTTTTAATACTGTCTATTATATACCATGTAGGTTGGAATGGCTGAGGAGCACTGTGGATTTGTGATTGGTTTTATTTCTGGCTCCCGAGTAAGCATGAAACCAGAGTTTCTTCATTTGACCCCAGGAGTTCAATTAGAAACAGGAGGTAAGTGTGCTCCCTAGTTAGGGCAGAGTAACACACTATGTTATAGTCACGTTGTCTTAGTCTAGAACAGTGAACAAGCCCCTTGGCCTGGTGATAGTGTGTACTGTGTCTGTAAGACAGCTTGTTTAGTTTTAGAAAGTTATTTGGCTTTGTCCAGAGATGGGCCCTGGAACGCCTAATTCTGCCTCTTAAGTGCTGGAGATAGACATGTGCTAGCTACCATGCTGGCCAGAAGAAACTTGATATTTTAGGTTAGCATTTCCTAATTGGTGCTCTGAATATGCCTCTCATTCTGTGTTCTGTGTACTCTTGGCTAAGCAGTCAGATGATTGTCAGTGACTTAGTTCCTAAACTCACAACAGTCTCAAATGCGGGTGTAAAGACAGGCATTAAAGGCCTGGTGTACTTCTAGAGTGTGTGCTTAGCTGATATGAGGCTCTGGGTTTAGTTTTGGTTGTTTCCAGCACCTCGCCCCTGGTTGCCAACGAAAGTGTTTTAGTTTTGAGGGAGTTAGAGTGGGATTGGTTATTCAGGGGTGTAGCTCAGCTGGTAGAGTGCTTACCTAGCTTGCACAAGTTCTGGGGTTCATCCCTGGCACCTCATAGAACATGTCAAAACTTTCTGTTGGAAGAGCAGGTAGCTTACAGCCAAGAACACCCTTGTGTATTTTCTGTTTGAGTATCCCTTGTAGATTGAAAATTTTGTTTTTTTAAAGAACTGGGTTTCTCAGCTCTATCCAGATGAGAGATTGAAGGAGTAGGAAATATGCAGGATGCATGTGTGTGTGTCATTATTTAAAGCACTGGACTATTAGAATTATGCCACATTGGGAAAAAGCACTGCATTTTCTTTTTTAAACAATCCCATTCTAGAAAGGGAGTCAGAAAACCAGTGATGCATGCACACCTCAGATTTTACACACTATGGAGTAGATCACACTAAGTGGCCTTGGAAATCAACAACTCTTGGTTTTTAAACTGCTTTGTGCTGGTCTGCATTTTCAGCCCTTCTGTTCTAGTATCATGTATCTTTATACAGACCACTAACTGTTTTAGACAGACTCTTCCTATTCAGTCCTGGAACTCAGATTCTCCTGCCTCCTGAGTGCTGTGTTTAAAGGCGTGCACCACCGTGCCTGGCTTTTTTTTTCCCTTGTGTATCATAGACCAGCCTTGAATAGTGCATATGTCACTATTTCCAGCTGACTAAAACATAAGCCTCCTAACACTACTTTTTAAAAAATTAAATGCATAATTTTACTGTATTTTCTTGTCAAATGGTTTTACTTGAGGCAACAACTCTTAGAGGGAAAAATATTAAAGCCAGAATAAATTACTTAATCTCATCTTCTTGATCTGTGGAGGGATTATAGTCCTAACCTTAAAATAATGGGGAGGCATTGAGATGGCATGAAGAACATCCATTTAGTTTGGTGTTTACAATTCTTTCACTAGATAACACATTAGAGCCTCAACCCATTTAGCATTTCTAGAACAGAAACTAATAAAACAGGGATTAGGGTCTGTTAGGTATGATGGCAGTGTTTAATACCAGCACTAGGGAGGCAGACAGATTTCTGAGTTTGCATTGTGTTAAATAGTTTTTGTTTCTCTACAGGGGATCACCTCGGCCAACAGTACAATAGTCCTCAAGAAGTGATTGGCAAATGGGGTTCTGATGTCATCATTGTAGGCCGAGGAATACTTGCAGCGGCTAACCGCCTGGAAGCAGCCGAGATGTACAGAAAAGCTGCCTGGGAAGCTTACTTGAGTAGGCTTGCTGTTTAATAAGACACTGAAGATGACTGGTGTCCCACAAGTCACTGACTTCAAAGCAACAGTGTCCTGCCCAGAGCCAGTGACAGACTGGAGCCATCGTATCATGCTCTTTAATGTGTGTAATCACTGCATTGATATTTAAAGCTTGCTTTTGTTAAAAGTGGTATGTGTTGGCAGCCACCATCTTTCTAATCCCTTTCATGCAGTCACTGCAGTCACATCTAATGTTAGCTAGATGCTTACCTCCTTCGGTGCCTTAAATGGAGCAGGAGTTCTGTTATTTCATCTGGATAGCAGGCTGTTGCATCTAAGAAAAGAGTAGAACCAGTTTCTGTCTTTGCTGGATGGCTCAGTGGTTAAGAGCACTATTGCTTTTCCAGAGGATTAGCATTCAGTTTCCAGCACTCACATGGTGGCTCACAACCATCTGTTACAAGTTCCTCAGGCCACAACTGCACTTTATTTCTAAAGTGTCTTCTAAAAAGACACTTTTTAAAAGTAGTCTTTGCCAGTGCTAAAAGGGAGAATTTTAGTTCAAAAGCCTGCCCATTGCAATTAACAGCCCTGCTGTGCTTCCCCCCCCCCCCCATCGAGCCATTTACCCCTTTGGTTCATCTTACCAAGAGAAGCACCATCACTGTGATTTCTGCCCTCTACACATCATCTGTGGCGCCTTAAGTTCTTAGTCCTGCCAGAAGGAAAGAGCCTTTAGTAGTCAGCAGGTAGATTCTGTGTGTATATAAATAGTCCAGACTTGAGACTATCAGATGGAATGGTCTAAGAGTGAGCCTGCTAACTTTGTTCTTACACTCAGTACAGCACCCTGTAGTCTACACATTATAAAAGAGATGAGCAAAAAAGAGAGTTCACTCTAGTAGAGTGAACTCAAGCCAGTGCTTGAAGGTCAGGTCAAAACATGATCCCACCAAGTAAAGACCTAAGGGAGGAGAGTAAGAGCCTTGGGTCTCAGGGTGGATTTGCACTAACATCTGGCAAACACTGTCAGTATCTAGGAAAGTGTCCGCTTTAGTCTAAGTACTTCCAGTAATCCAGAAGGACCCGTAAAGTGCAAACCTAAATGGAGGCCCTGAAGTTTGAAGTCCACACACATACACATGATTCTAGAACAATCATTCAGTTCATTTCTATGGGGTCAGAAGGAAAATACCCATTAACATAATATAATGCATTAAAGCCCTACACTGCTAATTCACATCAGCATTTGCAGAAATAAGCAATATATCCACCCATACAACTAACTATAGTACCTTTGGCCAGGTCAACCCATCTTAAAATTCACTTAAAATGCTGTCAGCTTTTCCAGATGATTCAGCATGAGAATGTCACTCTAACACCATTTAACAGTTTCATAATTTACCTAAGAAAATAGCTGTCACTGGAGATGTCTCTAGTGTTTAAGGTGTTCTCCAGGGACCTAACTACTGCCACACAGACCTTTTTGCTTGGTATGTAAGCCAAAACTATAGAGTGCCAGGAGAACCGATTCATGTCCCACCAAAGGTAGTAATTGCATGAGATCTTCCTGTAAATCATCAGGTGGCCCGCTCATGTGTCAGGTTTTTTCTGTTTTGTTTTTTCTATTTTTGTCACATCTGGGAAGAGGGGATTTTTTTTGAGACAGGGTTCACTCTGTAGACCAGACTACCCTCGAATTCTGAGATTAAAGGCTGCCCTACCATTGCACAGCATAAGAGGGTATCTTAATGGAGAAAATGTTTTAGATTGGCCTGTAGACATGCCTGTGAGGGCATTTTCTAGTTCAGTAATTGATGTGGGATGGAAGGGCCTAGTCTACAGTGGGCAGTGCAACCGCTAGGCGGATAGTCATGAATTGCATAAAAAGTGGTAACATCCTCTGGCTCCTGCCTCTAGGTTCCTGTCCTGACTTCTCTCAGTGATGGACCTGAGGGTTATAAGCTGAAATAAACCCATCCCTCTCCAAGCTGCTTTTGGTCCCCGCAGTAGAAACCTAAGAATTGGGTATCGAAAGCAGACCACTATAAAAATTGGCTCATCTTCTCAGGACTTGGGCCCTGATTGGCTGTAGCTCATTTTGGCAGGGTTTTTGTTTTTTTTTTTTTGAGAAAGGATCTTGCCTCAGCCTCACTTGCTAGGATTACAGGTGTGACACCAAGCACAGCCTCATCTCAGAAATTTCAGAATAGTCACCATACCGGTATTTGCTGTACTTCATTTCATGCAATATATGCAGAACTTCTAACTGGCAACTTAAAACACAAGGAAAGATTAAGTAGCTGGCTATTCAGGCCCTCCATGGTAATACATTCTTCACACTGAAGTCTTTGTTGCTGTACCTCTGACTGGAACTAGGTGTGTTGACCATGCTGGCTCTAGAACTCTTGGTAATCAGTCTACCTTGGCAACCTGAGTTCTTGGATTAAAGGCCTATGCACTAGACAGAATTCTTCTCAAATACTGGTTTTGTTTTTCCAGCTTAGGAATGCAGAAATGTGCATCAAAAGGGGCGGGGCTACTGTAGGACCTGGGCTGTGGTGGTGCACTCCTTTAATCACAGCACAGTGATCAAAGGTATATAAAGAACCCTGTCTTGAGAAATCCTATACAGAAAAAAAAAAAAAAAGAGGAGTGAGGGCTGCCATAGGGACTGGAGAGATGACTCAGTGGTTAAGAGCACTTGCTATTCTTGCAGAGAACCAGGTTCAATAAATACCTAGCACACATTTGGCAACTCAGCCAGTCTACAGTCCCAGGAGGATCCAAGGCCCTCTTCTAGCCTTTGAGGACACTATGCACATGGTGTATAGACAACAGCAAAACAGTCATGCACAAAACTTCTAAAAATGAAATTTTAACAGCTGCTATAGCCAACTGGCTATAGCAATTTTGATTTGGACCAACCTTGCAGAATTTGTTCAAACATGTAAAGCCAACTACCAAAGACGCTGAATAGCTGCAGAAAAGTCAGGGTTCCAGCTGGTGGCACAGCTGTAGCATGCGTGGGAAATCTGAGTTCAGATCCCTAGCATCCATGCAAAAGCAGCCACTGCACATCACAAGGAGTGGGGACAGCATGGGATAGATAGACAGACAGGATCCCTGAAGCTCATTGGCCAGTAAGTGTAGCCAAATTGGTGAGCTTCAGGTTCTATGAGACCCTGTGTCAAAACATAAACAAACCTGATGTAGAAGGCAGAGGCAGGCAGATCTGAGTGCTTTTTTTCCTTCTGTTTTTGTTTTTCGAGACAGGTATTGCTTTGGAGCCTGTCCTGGAACTAGCTATGTAGACCAGGCTGATCTGCCTGCCTCTGCCTTCCAAGAGCTAGGATTAAAGGCATACGCCACCAATGCCTGACAACCTCTGAGTTCTTGGTCTACAGAGTTCTAGGACATCCAGGGCAGCACAGAGGAATCCTACCAATAAAAGTGGTTGGGCAAGCAGGTAATTCCATCTTCCACCAATCCTGTACCAGAGTTCAGTCCCAGGGCTACAATAAAGTGGTTGGACAAGCAGGTTAATTCCATATTCCACCAATCCTGAACCTGAGTTCAATCCCTGGGACCCACATGGTGAAAGAGAACTAACCCCTGCAGATTCTCTGACCTTCTGTGCAAGCCATGGCACCAGTGCTCACACCAAAATACCAGGGAGTAATTAAGGCACCTGGTGTCAATCTCTGGCCTCCACACATGTGTGCATACACGAACAAAGCTTTTCTGTCATAAGTTCAGGTTCCCACTAAGACTAGATCAAGCCTGGATTACCTATGTAACAATACACTGGAGGAGGAGGGGACTCCAAAAGGAGCCAGGCTCTAGTTTTGCAAGTTCACTTTACGCTTCACTGTCTAGACGCATGTCTGGTACTCTTCACATCTTAATATATGTTCAGATTGTTTAAAACCAATAAAATTAGGTAGTAAGTGGTTTGGGCTTGCAGGTCTGTTTTTACAGTTTCATAACCTTAGATACATATTTCCTCCCTACACAGCTTTTTTTGTCAAACAGCAATGCTCCTGGTTTCCCTGTACAACATAAAGCCAAGACACTCCATTAGTAGATATGTTTTTTGTTTGTTTGTTTTGGTTTTTTTTTTTTTTTTTTTTTTTTTTGAGACAAGGTCTCTCTGTGTAGCTCTGGCTGTCCTAGAACTCTGCAGACCAGGCTGGCCTCCAATTCACAGAGATCCACCTGCTCCCACCACCCTAGTGCTGGAATTAAAGGCATGCAGCACCACTGCCCAGCTCCATTAGTGAAATGTGAGTGCATCCATCACTGCAGCTTGTGGTTAGTTAGGGCATTTCTCAGTGAAAACTGAATTCTTTTCTCAGAATTTTGAAAAAATTTATTTATTATGTATAAACACACCAGAGGAGAGAGGGCACCAGATCTCATTGTAGATGGTTGTGAGCCACCATGTTGTTGCTGGGAATTGAATTCAGGACCTCTGGAACAGAGTTGCCAGTACTCCTAACCTCTGAGCCATCTCTCCAGTCCCAGTGTGTGTGTGTGTGTGTGTGTGTGTGTGTGTGTGTGTGTGTGTACACATATATACATATACATACATATATCCCTTTCCAATCATCAAAATTGCGAATCAACCCTAGTCAAAATCATGTCTTCTAAGTTCTACCACAGTAAAATAACGATTAATGAGCAAGTTTCAGTATTTTAACCTCAAAATGGTCCATAAATTCCAAAAGAGTTCATCACTTATTCCAACATCCACTACTCAACACCTCAGGTGAGTGGAGCTCCCCAAACCACAAGGCCCTTCACAGATTCCAGTGCTTTCGGGCTCTATTCATTATCAATAATTCAGGCTTAAATTATTTATGCAGTTAGTCATTGGACTTTCAGGAAAGCCACTCCAAAATCTATTACTGTGCAATGATCAAAACACCTGAAAAGCAGCAAAAGGTGAGGCTGAGTTCCCTTCACTATAGGCAGAGCATAGACTCCTCAGCTCCCATGTCTTCAACCAGCTCTTCTCACAGGACATCTGTCCTTGTCGGGAGAAGCAGGTGACATCTCTGCGATTCATTAAGAACCACCCATTCCCAAAGTATCATCACCCCAACCATTTGGCTCATTTCAGTCACTTGGAAGAGTCTGGGCTTTTAAATCTGTATTAGGCAAGTCAGCTTTCAGGTCTGCTAAAACAATGTTGTAAGACAGAACACACCTGGCCAAGACAAGGGCAATGCTGTTACACAGACATCTGCTGCTTCACTGTAGAAGCGCTAAGGGTTCAGCACACAAGAGCTTTCATCCAGAGAAGCCATTTTCCTCCCACCAAGGAAGGTCTCTTAACAACACGGCTGAGTGAAGGGCAGAGGTCCCCTGACACCAATACAGCAGTAGACAAGGCTCTTCCATGCTAGACAAAAATGCTTTCCCATCATGCTAAGGCCCAAGTGCTCAACTTTTAAAACAACTTTTAGCAACCCATGCACTAAAACATGCATACCACTTCAGTTTTTGATGCCTTATTTTTTCAAGGTAGCCCCACAAACTCCCTCACTGTGGTCGCTGCAATCCCATGTTCTTGTTAGGTCTCACCCATTTCTAAGTACAATGAATAGAGGTGTAAGCTCTAGGATTCTTTTTGTTTGAGACAGGGTTTCTATGTAGTCCTGGTTGTCCTGAACTCACACTGCAGACCAGGCTGACCTTGAACTCAGACCTGTCTGCTTCTGCCTTCCAAGTGCTTAGGATTGAAGGTGAGCTCCATAACACCCAATGTGGGGTTCATAAGAATTTGTTATGTAAACATTCTAAATGGAGGAGTTTCTGACCTTTCTGTTTAACCAAGATAACCAACTCCAAAGTTATGGACCCTCTCATAGCATAAACTAGGTATGACCCCAGGCTGTGTGCTATCACAGCATAATCCAGTATCAGGCAGATCCTAGAAACTGAAATGCTAGATTCTCTAGACTTAGGCCCTCCGTCTAAAACCTGACCAGCCCACTGAGCCCAGTACAGTTTTGTCTGACAGGGAGCCTCTTCAGGATCCAGCCCTATTCCTACTGAAGCCAGTGACAATGAGACCTTCCCTTCAGTACCCAGGCCTGTTTCTGTCAGGACTTCCATAGCCCAGACCAAAACATTTGCTGAAACTCGCCTCCTATTTAAATCCACAGAGCTGTGGAAGACATCTTCCCAGGATTCCCAGCGGCAGCAAGAAGCCAGCAGTTCCGTCTGACAGCCTCGGGAACATGTTCTTACAGGTGCAGCCAACAAAGCTCTGACCCACACAGAGGGAGCCATGAGGAAGAACTGATGGGTTACAGCTTGGCCTGTTCATGGCTGAACTAGTTCACTGTTGTAGGAAAGCCCAGTTACTGTCATTTCACTGCTTCAGTCTGGTCTGTTGGGCCCAGTGTAGGGCCAAAGACAAGCCACCACCTCCCATACATGAAGCGCAGGCTGTAAAGAGAAGGGCTCAGCAAAAGCTGATGTTCATGGTTCTGGGCTTCCGCTGTGGTGGAAGTGGGGACTCTGCTTCCTTTCCTCCTCTGATGCAAATATTCTGCTTCTCACTGAGGCTCTGGAAGACCAGTCACTTACATGTTTGCTCACTCGCACACACGCACCCATGCACACTGCTCTCAAACACACACACACGTGCCATGCCTTGCTTCTTTGGACTATTCAAGACACATCTTGGAAGGCAGAGTGTGAAGGGTGTGGGTCACATAACTCCACATTCAAAATGGCACCTGAGCAGACCAGGGTGCCAGCTATCAGTCAAGCTGTCCCTGTCGTGATGCCACTAGTATTTGCACATCTGGAACTCCACCACTGGAAACAGACAGCAGGGTTGCTTGTCCTTTCCACATCAGCTAAACCATTTGCTCATGTGGGTGGGAAGCTCAGCTTGTCAATCAGACAGACATGTACAAAACTATCCGAACACATGTAAGTTAAACAGGGTCTGTTTGTCACTGTGGTGCACTCTGAGACCCTTAAAGATAACTGGAGAGAAAACTGGGGCAGTGAGCCACTCACCTCACTGAAATGTCTCCTGTGTCCTGCACCATAGATTCTGCTCGGGCAGTATGGGGTGAGGCCTAAGCAAATGAATTTCTAATGGGTGCCGCAGGGAATCTAGACATTTCTTAAAGGCTCTAGGCCTCTTCTAAGCAAAAGCTAAAAAGCATGGGGTCCTGAATACAACACAGTTGTTGTAATCCATATGAAACTACCAATCCTAGTGGGGAAACGGGAAGAATACCAACAGAGTGCCCAGAATAACATAGGACTGACCAGGATTCTGACATACATTCAGGGCACACAGTAGCACAGGAGCCTGTAGGTGCTGGGTGGGGAGGAATCCAGGAAACCTTCAGCCACCCACCTCCGCACTTTCTTTGTTAAGGGCTACCGTCTGCCCAGCCTCAGAGCCAGCCCTGGCCCAGCTTTACCCTTACCCATGCTGATGTGAGTCGGTCCTACCCTGCAGGGAAAACTCCAGACAGAAGCCATGTTGAAGACGAAAGGCCTGCAGAGGTCTACAGCTCCTGCTTCTACTGGTAAAAATGGCTGCCAGGATTGGTAGGAGCTCCCAGAAGCACAGGTGTAGGGCATGTCTCCTCAATCTGGGTGGCGCATGGAGTAATAGAAGGCAAGCACTCAAGACTAATGAGGGTGGGCCCTCTTGGGACCACCTGCATCTCCTTGGCTCCTCAGGAGCAGGGCTTTCTGAGGCAGCTGGTGAGCTCCAGTGTGCATGCTGCTGACCAACAGGTGCTGGGTGGGTTTGACTCTACACGAGGGTCTGAGGGAGGGCACTAGTCACTGGCCTGACCCCTCCATTTTGTTCTTCTCTGACTCTTTTGTCTCTTTCACTTTTTTCTTTTTAGTTTTTGAGACAGGGTTTCTGTGAGTAGTCCTGGCTGTCCTGGAACTCAGTCTGTAGATCAGGCTGGCATCGAACTGATTGAGATCCACCTGCCTCTGCCTCCTGAGTGCTGAGATTGAAGATGTTCATGCCATCTCTGCCCAGCTGACTTTTTCCCTAAATCATTTTCTTTTGAATTTACCTTGGGTCCCAAGGATAACAGGACTAGCTGGTTCCTGTAGTAGCCATCTTTATGACAAAGGACCAAAACTAATTATGAGCCTAACGGGATATATCACTCCACAGCAAGATCAGTCCACACAAGAGGGCTCCTGGAACAGGAGCAATCATCTCGGGAAAATCAGACTACTCCCCTCAGAATGAGCATGATAAAAACTCCAGCACCTCTGAGAACCTGAACTGACATAGTAGTCAGACCCCAGGTCTGACCAAGACTTATTGGTGGAGCCCCAAATAAACACATGCACACTATATTGATTATAAAGCTGTTGGCTGATGGCTAGTGCTTCTTACTGGCCAGCTCGCTCTTAATAATTAACCTGTAACTACTAATCTATGTATTTCTACATGGCCTTATCTTACCTGGCACATCCTATCTTCCTGGTCTCTTCACAGCTTCTCTCTCTCTCTCCTCTCTCCCCAGCATTCTCCTCATCTCCTAGCCCCATCTATCTTCCTGCCTCTACTAGTCAATCAGTGTTTTAGTCATCAACCAATAAGAGAAACATACAGAAGGACATCCCCCATCAAAGACCACCTGTTCTTTAGACTGTGCCTACCCCAACCATGCCTGGGCTCCCCCTCCCCCATAGAAAAATGTCAAAGTACCTGTCAGCTCCTGGAGGACATATTTGAGCATCACTGAAGCCCTTTAAATAAATCTCCTTCCTCTGACAAGGCATAGAGTCTCACACCTATAATCCCAGAACTCCTGAGTTCAGGAAGCAGTATCATGAGTGCTACATAGAACAGCCTGTCCAAACAAACAAACAAACAAACAAAAAGCCAGCATGGCTGCTCACACCTGTAAGCCAGCACTCAAGAGGCTTAGTCAGGAGAATTTTCCTAAAAGTGTGAGGCCAGCCTGGGCTACATAGCAAGACCCTGTCTTACACACACACACACACACACACACACACACACACACACACACACACACACACACACACACAGCTCATTTCTCTCTCCTTCAGTGCTCATTTCTTTGAAGGACATATTGGAATTGGTGGCCACGCCTAGTCCATGGAGACCCCCACAGTAAGGGGTTTTTGCCTTAAAAATCTGCTAACAGTTAGCTGTCCTCTCACCGTGTACAGAGCCAAGGCAGCAAAGGACACAGTATTCCAGAGGATGTCAATGCAGGGGAAGAAAGCAAGGAAACACGCCCATGGCCACATCAGCATCACAGCAGGGCAGTGCCCACTGAGGGGTCCTCTGCCCTACACAGGGCAGAGAGAGTAATTGTGAACATACAGGACACAATTGTTCTTCTTAGAAGGGAACCATTGGAGAGTCTGCCAGGTCTTTGTCTATATAGACCAGAATAATAAATAAGGCTGGTTTGTCTTGAGAACTAAAATTCAAAATGGATCTGTATTCAATAGTGAGGCTTGAGTTTATGGGCTGGGAGATATAGTGAAGAAATATGTCAAGATTATGAGGCAAAGGTACAAAGATATAGAAATGACAAGGGCAAGGCAAGAGGCTAAGAGGCCATCGTGAGTGGAAGTGAGGGAAGGGAAGGACAGGGACATCACTCAACAACTAGTGTTTGACCCGTATGCCCATCCCCAGCCTGAAAGCCACAACTTGAAAACCACACCTGGAGGAACCCTGTCTTGAAACACACACACACACAGATACACACACACAGACAGACAGACACACACACACACATACAGACACACACACACAGATACACACACACACACACACACACACACACACACACACACACACACACACACACACAGAGCTGGGTTTTGTAAAATGAAGCGTTCTTGTTCCCACTTTCAGCTCACACTACAACCTTAAGAAATGAAGAAATCATGGTAGGCTTTGGGCCAGTCTCCTGCTGCTTATGTCAAGAATATCCAGCAGGGGGCAGCAGGACACTGCGGGCAGCTGATCCCTCCACAGGCATCTCTTCCTCTGGAGTCACTATGAAAACACCCCTAATTAACTTAGGCTTCAGGTGGAAAAAGGGAGCTGGTGACCCTGAGTGTTAGTCTGTGGCTCAATGGTGTCACGTAACTCTAGGTAAAGGGATTTGAACAAGTTAATGTATGGTCTCCAGGAGACCCCAAAGTAAATGGAAGGGAAACTACGTTTTTCCCTAGTTTAGGAAGTCTCAACACCATTTTAGTGCCCCTTTTGCTTGTGAAGGGACTTATAGCCCCTCTGTAAGTTCCACAAGAGGACTTTACCCCAGGCATCCACCCCATAGCAGGTCAAGAACAAAAGAGGTGTTTGGTTCAAAGCTTCTAACAGTCTGATACAGGCTTGAAGCACTGCAGTGACAAAAAACATCAGTGAGGGGCTCAAGATGCGGTACCCAGGTTTGGTTTCCAGAACACACGTGATGGCTCACTGCAGGCTGTTAACTACAGTTCCAGGGCATTGGACACCCTTTTTTGGCTCTGCAGGCACCAAGCATGCATGTGGAGCACAGACATACATGCAAGCTAAACATCACACACATAAAAAAATTTTTTAAAATCAATTATTTTTAATCAATTAATTAATTTGGTTTTTCCAAAACAGGATTTCTCTGTGTAACAACCTTGGCTGTCCTGGAGCTCACTTTGTAGGCCAGGCTACCCTCAAACTCACAGAGCCTGGATTTAGTTCAATCCAGCCTCTGTGGAGTGCTGGGATTAAAGGTGTGTGCCACCATGCTCAGCTAAAAGTCATTTTTTTTTTTTTTTTTTTTTTTTTAAGTGAGTAGTTCTATTAGAAAGGGGAGAGAGGAGGAAGGAAAGAGAAAAGAGGTAAGAGACAGAGGGAGACGGAAGAATCCTGTCTGCCCCAGGGGAAGAGAATGGGAAGAGAGCTGGAAAAGAGCAGAGAGGAAGAGAGCAGGGAGGGAAGAGCTGGAATCAGAACACTAGTGAAAGACTTGTCAAGGAAGTACACCCAGGACTTAGTATCACAGGCCCTCCGCTAGCCTGACCCTCAGCAAGCCACCTCCCCTGCCAGAGCCCGCTTACTCTTCGGGACTCTCAAGGCAATAATAGCTCAGGAGACTGCTGGGACCCACTCATCTCCAAAGGGAATCCACGGAGAGTCCTGGCTCTGCAGGAGACTAGCTGAGACGAATTTGGGCGTTGGGCCCCACGTGGGGCCCTATGGGTTTGATGAGGAAAGGTGTTGGTTAAGGTCTGTTATTTACAGTGTAAGGAACATTTTGCTGGGAAGCCACACATCTCTGTCCTCTAGCATCTTGTACCATATCTATCTTTAGCAATGCAGAACACGGGTGGAGAATGTGCATGGTTTGCACAGTTTCTGTCTAGGACTCTAAGCAAATCCCGGAGGCCCAACAGAACCTGCATCTCTCTTGAAGCACCCAAGCACCTCAGGGAGCCCTGCTCTGGAGTATCGCTCTGGTTCTAGTTCTGTCCCTGAGTGTTTGTGGACATGTTAGTCTCTACTGGGGACCACTCAAGAGGAGGCAGGCACATACCAGAGTGTCTGAAGCCAACCGTCTTAGTTTCTGTTGCTGTTAAGAGACCCGACGACCATGGCAACTCCTATAAAGGAAAGTATTTAATTATGGCTGGCTTACAGTTCAGGGTTAGTTCATTACTGTTATGGCAGGAAGCATGGTAGCAGAAAGACAGACGTGGTGCTGGAGATACAGTGGAGAGTTCTGTATCTGTATCAGCAGGCAGCAGGAAGAGAGATATTGGGCCTGGCTTGGACATTTGAAACCCCAAAGCCCTCCCAGTTATATACTTCTTCCAACAAGGCCCTACCTCCTAATAGTGCCACTCCCTAGGGGCCTCTGGGGGCCACTTTCAAAACCCAGACCAACAGAAAGTTGCTTGAAGTCAATCTTTACTTCCAATTCCAGACAATCTTTTCATTTCCAAAGTACTAAACAGACATGGACAGGAGAGAAAAAGCTATCATTTACAAGGTGTATACCTTCAATAGGTGCCTCCCCAAATCTACCACAACACCCACAGATACCAGGCAGTCCTCAGGGAGCCAGAAATCAGATCTGCATCATAAATGCGTGACCTTTTTATTTCATAGAAAAACCAACCAACCCGAAAAAGCCAGGCTGCACGCTAGCTTTTTGCTGCGTGCTAGCTTTGTACATGAAGACTCTTCCAGATACCATCTTGTCTGGCCAGGCGGGGAAGGGAGGGGCAGCCCAGCCTTCAGCAGTTCATGGAATGGAAACAGCTAGCTGGAGGCAGCAGGGGATGCCAGTGTCCTTGCTTCCCCTGGCCCCACGTGTCACTGGACTGTAGCCACGGGTCATAGTCAGCTACCTCCTCTGTGGGTAGCAGGCCCCCTAAGGTTCCATGGAGGGCATCTTGTTGCTTGCCTAGCTAGTGTAAGCAAACGGAAAGCAATCCAAGACGCATCAGTCTTTGTCTTCGTTCCCCTCCAGCCATTCGGAAGGGGCCTCAGTCCACTGAGCCGTTGTAGGATTTGTTGAACTTGTTGAAGGCAAAATCTACGGTGTGTGTGGAGATGGGTTTTCTGTACAGAGGGTTGGAGGCCTGCGAGCATGAGAGAGCACAGGTATTAGTTCAGCTTCAGGTCTGAACCTCCACGGATGCCTGCTTCGGGCTTGCTCTGTGCTCTGGGACACTCCCTCCCTTCTCTTCATCTCTGAGGGCTCAGGCAGGCCTTGTAGCCTGAACAGACAGACTCTATCTCTGGGGAGTCAGAGGTATTTTCTCTGAGCTCGGTTCTCCTGAACAGCAGCCTCAACAGGAAGTGGATGAATGGATGTGCCTGGGACAGAAGATTTGCTCATATGGCCATCTGTGGCGGTACAAATAAAGCCTGTCTGGGAGTCAGAGAATGGAGCTTGCCACTAGCTAACCACAGAGGTCTGGAAGTCTGTACAGACAGACAGGAAGTGACGTAGCCAGGTAGAAACAGGATATAAGCAGGGAGAAATAGGAAATTGCTCTCTTGTCTGCTGAGACGCTAAGGAGGTAAGGTGTGCTGTGGCTTGCTCCTCCCTGATCTCTCAGCATTTCTCTCTGTATCTGACGCCGGCCTTTTATTATTTAGACCAATTAAGAACTCCATTTACAGCCATCCAACCAGACCTGGGAGTTTGAGCTTTTTTCTTGGGTTGGGTCTCAATGTCACTAAGCCTGACTCTGACACTCTGCCCTACAGCAGTCCCAGTACAGACCAGGGGTCTACATGTCCCTTAAGTCTTCCAGGCGTGTAATTCTCCCATCCAGTACTGAAGATGTTGATTCTTCATTGTTCATAGATTTGTTTATTTGCTCTGTGATACTAGGGGTTGAATGCAGAGCTGTGTGAATGCCAGGCAAGCACACGCTACCACTGAGCTACTACTGCCTGCAGGCCAGAAGAGGGCATCAGATGCTATTACAGATGGTCGTGAGCCACCATGTGGATGCTGGGAATTGAAGTCAGGCCCTTTGGAAGAGCAACCAGTGTCCTTAATCACTGCACCATCTCTCCAGTCCCTGGTTATTTTTATTTTGAGACAAAGTCTTGGTAAGAAACCCAAGCTAACTTTGAACTTCCAAATCCTGCTGCCTCTGGAGCAGCTGGGATTAGAGATGTACGGTGTATGCCACCACACCTAGCTCATTCTTTGTTGGTTCCACTGACTGTTTTTAATAACAAAGACACTGCTTGCCTTTGGCCTTCGCTCTAGGCCAGCAGCTTCTCTGTCACCCATCCCCCACTTACCATTTCATAGCGGGCCCTGGAGCGCTCACTCTGGAACTTTGCAAACTCTCGGCGGTCATGGATGGTGACAAGCAGCTTCCAGATGGCCAGAAGTGCCATCCCAATCAGAAGGATGCTGCCAACCACAGCCAGCAGGATGGTCATGGCATTGGGGGCGCTTCCACACTCTGTAAGGGACCGGGAAACAGGTGGGCAACGGCATCAGCATCCTATCTACACCTTTGACCTCAGTTACATCCCAGGTTAAAGGTTGCCTCCCACAGACAACTTCCCTTCTGCCCACTCCCCTCATGTTGCCTCTGTGTGACTGAAAGATGGGGTGGTTGTAGGTAGTCTCCTCTCCCCAAGGCATACACAATAAAAGATTCGCAGAATTCGGCAATTGTTTCAAGCTCACACAGCCAAGCAGTGGCAAAGATGAGCATCCTGGTCTTATCGGGCTATGCCCCAGAGGTTCGAGGCTGGCCCAGCTCCAGTGCAGGAGGCTGGGCCACAGCTCTGCTTTCATATCAGTGGCTTCAAGTACAAATCAGGTAGGCAGGAGGTAGTACGCACCACTTTTGAAAGGGCTGGGCTAGGGACAGGCATTTCTGAGCCCTTAGTGAGGAGCTCTGAGGAGCCAGCAAATGTGCTTAGAAAGCAAGGCCTCACTAAGACAGGCAAGAGCCAGAGCTTGGACCACACCCTCCTCTGCTTCTGGCCCAGGAAGGCAAAGCCGTGCACGGGGAGTTGGGCTCAACTTGTAAATTGAGTTTTGTGACCTAGAATCTGCAAACCTTTTTCTACTCTCTTCCCAATCCAAAAACTGAAATGGCTGATATAGAAACTGCAGCCACTCTGAGGCACGGGCTGTTAGTCTCAGTGCCTAGAACACAGGACAGAATTGCGGGTACTGACAGGCTATTGTGATCCCCAACTTAAGGGACACCCCAAACCTGGTGGACCTGCTGCCCTGCATCCTCCCTGCAAAGCCCTGCAAAGCATGCTGAAGTCTCCTCTATGGTGACACTGCACAGCAACACTCCCAGAGCGCCACTGTCCCCAGCCCTCAGCCTCAACAGTATGGCTGGATGGTGTGCTCCTCATAGGCCCTTTGAGACAGGGTCTCATATAGTCCAGGCTGACATTTAAGTGCCCGGAATTTCTCCTCTCTGTCTCAGCCTTCCAGAGTGCTGGGTTCACAGGCACACACCACCACATAGGGACTGGCACAAGAAAGCAGGCCCAGGATGGCCCCTCGGGCTCTCACCTACCTGGCTCCCTGAGGACCGTCAGGTTGGACCTCCCATTGGGCAGTTCTGTGTAGCTGAACATCATGACACAGTCCTTAGCAGTTTTGTAGAAGCAAAGCACAGCCTCCTGCTCATCATTGACTAAGAGAGAAGCAAGCAGAATCACCCTGAGCATCTCTCTGGGAAACCCCAGAGCCTTGGATGGACAAGGGTGGAATCTAAGCACCCCGGGAAAAGATGGGAGACTTATAAGGGGCTGCAGGGCTTTAAAAGGAGCTCAGGTTTCTCCTATCAAGGCCCAGGGCTGAGTTTTCTGCTTTGGGGACATGTGGATCTCATCAGGATTGTCAACTCTCTGAAGTGCTGGCTGGTGGTGACATGAAATCAAAGAAGCCTTCGATGGTTGAGAGTGGGCATGGATGCATGGAACGGGATGCAACAGGCTTGAGTGGGTGTCTGCGTTTGGAAACTGGCCCAGTGTGTAGGGCTGACTTCATGGTGGTACTCCATACTGACACTGCGAGCCTCTGTCAAAGGTCAGGCCACTAAAGACCCAGCTCTCATTCCTGACAAGCCCCTTCCTCAGCTGCCACAGCCCTTCTCTTCCCCCACATCGACCTTGACTAGAGTGGACAGAGTTACTGTCCTCTCAGACACCAGGTCTCCGGAAAAGATTTTTTTTTTCCTCTTTGGTTTTTCCATACAGAATTTCTCTGTAGCTTTGGAGCCTGTCCTGGAACTTACTCTGTAGACCAGGCTGGCTTCAAACTCACAGAGATCCACCTGCCTCTGCCTCCTGAGTGCACCACCACTGCCCAGCTGGAAAAGGGTTTTAAGACTGATTTTTAAGAGGTAAAGGAAGTCGGGCCACAAGGGCATCTTGGCCCAAACCACAGGTTAACACTGTGACATGAAATGTGATCCCTTTCCTTTTCAACCTTGTTGAACAGGGGCGTCAATAGGAAGAAGATGAAAGGGTGTGGCTAGCCAACAAGAAGACCCAACCTTTTCTCTCAGCCCCCTCAGACCTGGTGAGGGTGTGTATTTTTAAAAGTACAAGGAAGAACTGGATGCCATGGCACACAATTATAATCTCAGAGCATGGGAGTCTGAAGCAGGAGGATAGAAAGACTGAAGTCAACCTGGGATATATAGTGAGAGCAATATAAAAACAGAAACAGAATAATAAGGCTGGGTGGGCTTGGCGGTGCACACCTTTAATCCCAGAACTTGGGAGGCAGAGGCAGATGGGTCTCTGTGAGTTTGAGGCCAGCCTGGTCTATATAATGACTTCCAGACCACCCAGGACTACATAGTGAGACCCTGCCTTGAGAATAAATGAGCAAGTAAACAAACAAAGCATGCCTAGGGACAAGTGAGAGATCAAACATGCACTTCTCTGCAGAGTCCACTGAGAGGATCGGGCTAGGAAGAGACCTGCACAAAGGGAAGACTAGCTTGTGGGAGGTGGGAAAGGAGCCCATTTTTTTTTGAGACAAGGTGTCTCTGTGTAGCTTTGGAGCCTGTCCTGGCACTTGCTCTGTAGACCAGGCTGGCCTGGAACTCACAGAGACCCGCCTGCCTCTGCCTCCCAAGTGCTGGGATTAAAGGTGTGCGCCACCAACGCCTGGCGGGAACCCTTCTTTTTTCCTACCTGTGTTTCATGTAAGAGAAGCTCAGGCAGGCCCTGGACAGCAAGCTAAGGAAGGGCAAAAGTCAGGAGTGTGAGAGATTGCAAAGAACTCTCACCTCCCCCAGAGCCTGGCACAGAGCTGGCCACATGGTAGGTGCTCCCCGAATGCTTGTAGGGTAAAGAGACTCAGCATACTCCATACCATGATCAGGCCAAGCAGTCAATCAAAACCAGGGGGGGAGGGAACAAGAGCGTTGGTAAAGAGACGAGAAAAGCCAGGACTAAGCCAGACAGAGCCAGGGTCAGGAGTTTACAGCAGCTGGGAGGTCAAGGCATAGGGCAGGCCTGCAGCACTGTCAAGCCTCCGTTGGACGTTCCCTCTTCAGATATGCAGTCCCTCAGGGACTGTTTAATCACTTCAAAATGTACCCCATTTAGGAAACTCACAGTGTTATACCAGTGCCCAGAAATGTCCACATGTGTCAGCATATAATCTCCACTCTCCTCCTCTTCCTACCCTTCCTCAATTGATGCTCCCTACTCTGGACATTTTAAATAGCATCATTGTAACACCTATGTTCTTCTCTGCCCAGCTTCTTTCACCTGGCCCAATGTTTTGGAGGCTCATATGTGTTATCTTGTTAGTGCATTTTTACTGTGGTAAAAATAATATTCCATTATGGATGGGCATGGAACACTGACTTCATCATTCATCAGTTAGTGAACAACCAACTATTACGATCAACGCTATGAACATGTGAAAATCAGGCCCAACCCTTCGGGGCATATACCTCATACTGAAATTGTCAGACTGTGATGATTCTGAGTAGCTTTTTGTGCAACTACAAACTAATTTCTGCATAACATTCCTGCCATAGTACGTAAGGGTCCCATCCCATGATCCCCCGGGGAAGCTAAAATCATGCCAGGGAAGGTATGCTCGGCTTGACTCAAGGCTGAGACCATTTGCTCCCCAGGGAGGAAATGAACCCCTAGAAGCCAGCCAAGGTCCACAGAGACAGCTGTCCACAGTTACCCAGGGCACTCACCGATGGTGTCCACCCACGTGATCACCTCCTCTTTGCACTGGTGGTGGCAGGTCTGGTTGTCAGGGTTCCCCGAGTGAAGCAGCAAGCACTCTACACAGTCCCTGAGAAAATTCATGTGGGCATTAGCTGCTGTGTAATGTCCCAAAGGTTCAGCTGTACTCCTGAAGTCTGGCCTTGGCGACATGTGCTTTGAGTCTGGCTTTGGGGACATGATGCTCTGACATCTTGCTGGTGTTAAAAGGAAGCCCCAGGGTCTCAGACAGATATGATTGAGTTTAGAGGTGTATCTGGTATACAGGTCAGTTTGCCAGCTGCCAACCTTCCCAGTCTGACAGCAAGAACCAAATCTGTGTTCTGCTACAGTGAACCAGCCAAGGAGTCAGCTCCATGGAAGACGTGTCCAGGGAACACCAACTACTCCTGGTCCTTGGGGGTGCCTCCACATTCCTAGGGCCAGCGCTTAAAAGCCCCTGTGTTACCCCAAGGTAACAAGGGATTTTAGCTTAGCAGTAACCCTCAGAGCCCACCTCTAGGATGGGGCTTCCTGGCAAGTCTTGTGCCTGGAAGGACTGATCACCACAGTCTGGGCACCTTGGGCTCCCACCCCTTCCCATTCCCACACAGTGTCCACCTGCCAGCACCCTTCAGGGCATGCTGGCCATTTGCCTGGTAATTGGGCTGCACTAAAGCTGGTTTATTTTCTAACAGAGATTTTCTCTAGAAAGTGGATGAGGAGTCAAAAACCCTCTCAGTCCCCCACCACCCATCTTAGGGTGAGTGCATGTGAAGATTCTTACTCATGATGCCCTGTTGAACAGCTATTACATTCTACATCATCAGACACGGGTCCAGACAGTCCCCTCCTGAGGTTACATCATAATAGAAAACGTAGGGAGGGAGGCCAGGCCTCAGCCAAGCCATTGTTAAAGTTTGTGAGAGAGGAAGGGTCTCTGCCTCTTGGGAGGACCAGGGTGGTGTCATAGGAGACGCAAAGTCTGTGGCAGAATGTGTAGGGAGGGTCATGCAGCCCAGGGGACAGCAAGTCTCAGGTACTGGGGGAGTGGTAGCTGAAATCTAAGGACACAAGAGGGGATGCTAGAGCCAGGTATGTAGCGGAGGTGCTGTCACCCTGAAGTATGGGGTAACCCCACAAAACCCCAGCCACAAGGGGCCAGGTCACCCTACTTATCCCACAGGGGACCCAAAGAGCTGGCTGTCTAGAAAGTTCCATCATACAGTAGGGCCACTCTATAAAGGAAGCTGAGAGAGGTGGGTGTCTAGAAACTTCCCTGATACCAGAGGAAGCTTCCTCGTACAGAAGGGCCACTCTACAGAGGAAGCTGAGATCCAAGAGGAAAAGTAGATATCAGGGTTCCTCCCAGTGTCCTGCCTCCCAGACATGTTCTGACCGCCTTCTGGACATTGTTAAGGACTGGGCAATGGGTAGATCATGAAGAGAGAGGGGGCTGTGACTTTCTCATGAGGACACTAAGATGCTTAGGAATTTAACTACTCCTCTCTTTGGGCTGATCTCACACAGACACTTAAGAGGGGCCAGGCAGGCTTGTCCAGGAGCCGGAAAGAGGTGGCTCCATCTTTGGCCATTCATGCTGACCCTTGCTGGACCTTCTGCCAGCCTCCTGGATCAAAACGGCAAACTCGATGCCTGGTTTTCAGCTGGCTACAGCCCACTCCTCTCCTTAGCTGCCCCGCTGTATTAATACAACTCCATGTCACTTCTAGGACACACTCCACACAACCCACAGGCATACAGCAGCCTAGCGCTGAGCTGCCCCCCCTCAACGCCCCTTCCCGAAACTCAGGCTGCACTGTAGTTATGTATTGAAAGCATGTCTGCCCCTTTACAGAAACAAGCCACTCAGAGAGCTTGTGCAAGGCATGTTAATTAAAATCAGCTGGAGGCGAGTGTGACCTCACCAAAGTTATGGGTGTGTTTGGTTAGTTCTAGAACACAAGGGATGAAGGACCAAAGTATTCAAAACCTCTCAGAAAACAGAAAGTAGAAAAATGACCTAAGACTTCATTGTCAAAAGAACTTTGTTGAGAGAGACAGACAGACAGACAGACAGACAGACATTTCCATTATGCCATGAAAGAGACAGGTCAGTATGGTCCTGGGACAGATGGGAAGGGCCAGTCCCTACCTTTGGGCTTTCTTAGCTTTTCAGACATTTAAAGCAAGGGCTGTTTATCCCCGAAGTCTTTTAACTGCCCCCAAGACAACCCCACATCACCTGCAGCTCCACAGGAAGGTAAGGAAGCTCCCTCTCCTTTTACTGTCTCTCCGTGTGCTGCCCTAGCTTGGCCCACTCCCCAGGGTTTGCTGGGAACTGTGTGGTCAGGGGGTGAGGGGGCCCCTTGGACACAGCATACTGACTAAAGCTGCGATTCCATCACATGGGCTTGGTGTCTGGGCCACTCCCTCCCTATCTTGCCTCTCAATCTACAGGCAGGCTCAGTTGCCCATGCTCAGGGTTGCTTGTGGCACATGGCCAGGGAGGGTCAAGCCATTCCAAACGTTTCTGAACACAGCTGACCAGCAGCAATCACAGGCTCTGCGAGCATGAACTCACTTCATTATCAGCCTGACCAGACGTTAGCAGGGAAATCTGCCAAAAGAAAATCACAGTCGTGCTCCTTTGCCAAAGAATAACTCTGCCTGAATCACCACTTGCTTCTACGTGGTGCCCAGCTTCCCCCGATGCCTGGCTCCTCGGCACTAAGGATGACACAGCTGTTTCCCAGCAAGTTCTGACAGCCAATGTCACGCCTGTGCTCCAGGCGGTGCTGAGGCTTGACTGTTGCACATGACCTGTGTTGCACCATGGTTTCAGGTGTGAAGAGCAGAGCCCAGGATGGTCATCAGGGTGTGTGTGACCCGACTCTGGGCTGAGCCAGTGACAGTAGCCTAGGCAGGCTCCACGTTCAGCCCTACTCTATTATCAGCATAAATAGAGCAGAAAAAAACCCCAAAGCCCCTGCACTGGCTCCAGGCATCCCTATCTAGGTCGGCGCCTTTCCATCCCATTTGCCTTCTGATTACATTTTGTTTAATGCAGCAGTTCCCACGGGCCTGGTCTATGAAGCATTGTTTGGGAGATGCTCTGCGGAGGACCAAGAGGCATTTGGGGGAAAAGGCACACGGCATTCCCTTTAGAGAACAAATGACAGCACAGCCAAGGCTGTTTACTCTATTTGTCACTCTGAAATCTCTTAGAATTTGCTTAGAATGGATTGGTGATCTTGTTTTTGTGAATGGTTTTACTTCCCTTCCACTCGTCCCTGCCCCACCCTCCACACCCAGCCCCCAGACACCCAGTGGTTTCGGTGACTGTTAGTAAAAGTTTGGTCAGCAGCCTGTGTGTGTAGACAAGAGGCCCGCTGGGGAGGGCTGCCTGGTGAAAGACAGGCCTGGGGAGAAGGCGGAGGAAGAGCAGGCCCTCACCTCTTGGAGCTGCAAGCATCTGGGCAGGTTGGGCACTTCTCACACGTTTCCCCAAAGGCTCCAGGCTCTGTACACTGGCACTGCCCACAGACGCAGCGGCCACGGTCACTGCAGATCTGCCCATCCTTGGCCCGGCACGTGCTGATGTCCGTCGAGCAGTTACAATTGTCCCCAATGTAACCCGCATGGCACTTGCACTCTCCACAATGACACTCGCCGTGGCCTAAGAGGACACACACACATATAATCAGTCAGGGCTTGCCAGTCTTTACATATGAGCACATGCCACCCAGTGCCAGGATGAGGAATCCCGTGGAGAACGGGGCACCGGCTTTGTCCTCAGATCCACAGAGGGCCTGGTGATGCCACAGGATAATACACATGACCTGGCAGAATCTAGACTGGTGCTTTGATTGGTCCAGACCCTGGTCTGATAACCACACGACACCAGAAAAGCGTCCTGATTCAGCTGATGTGTGAAAATAGTCCCCCAGTATGCCAGCTCCAGAGACTGTGACTATGGCAAGACAAAGCTGCAGGTGAGACCGAGAGCGGCTTCTGGGCGGTCCAGCTGGGCCCTAATCCTAGCAACAAGGTCCTTACAACAGGAGCAGGGGGGAGTAGGGGATAGCAGAAGCAAGACACTCTGCAGCTGGCTTTGAAGATGATAACCAAGAAATGTAAGAAGCTGGAAAAACCTAGCGCCTCCGGGGGTGTGAGGGAGCTAGCTCAACCACGCACACACCCTGACATCAGCCAGGGGAAACAAACTCGGAAGTCTGACCTCGGCCTCTAAGAGAACAGATCCAGACTGCTGGAATGCACAAAACATATGGTGATTAGTTACAGGCCCAACCAAGACCAAGCACAGCCATGCTTCCGGAGTCCTAGTGAGATGATGACTGGCTCTGTTGCTGGCGCCCGGTAATCTCTAGACAGATGCCGGCTACAGAGCCTCAGTCCTCACGGGCCCTCAAGTACTCTTGTAGTCACGTCTGTCATGGACTGTGGTGCTATCAGCTCCATCTGCTCTCACAGTAACCCACAGGGCAGGTGTAACTCATGAGGGAGAGGCAGCCAATGGAAGGTCACCCAGATAGCTGCAGGAGACCTGAGGGAGTCAGCCCAGTGTCCTTGGTCTGAACTCTTGCCCACAGCAGGCTTGGCCATCATGAGAACCTACTGGGCACAGCCTAGTTCTCCATGCTTGGATAGGTCCTGTCTCCGGCCTGTCAGGGAGGAAGTGTAATGTAATAGAAATTAAATTGGCAAACTGCCATGTGCTTGCAAACAGCGGATTCTAGGGAACAAGAGCATGTCTATTTCAAATGTCCTCTGAAAATGTCCTGAGCAGGCTGGCCCCCTGGCCCTGTGACAGCCAGTAGCTAAGGGGATTTCAGACACTGTGCCCTTGAGAACAGCTGGAAGGCCAACCATCTCCAACAGAGGTTACGACTGTTTACCCCATGGTATAAAAATGCCGCAGTGGGAAGGAGGTCTGCTACCTCTTGCTGCACGCTAGCAAACACACTCAAAACAAAAGGCATAGCTACCGTACATGTTTCTGTGTGGACAGGGAGGCACTGTCTCAGGGTTCTGCAGGCATCAAGGGCAGCAGCACCACAGCTAGGAGAACCGAGTGAGTGTTTGCTGGGCACAAGAAGAGTGTCCTGAAGAGCACGGACACTGCTGTGTCCTAGGTCCTCTGGGGGTTTCAATTAAACAGCTCACTTTCCCAGAGGTTTGTCCTTATCTGTGTGCCTCTGTGGGTGGTTATCTGCATACGTGGGTGGGAGTACACAGATCCAGGAGGGGGTGTTGGATCCCTCGGAGAAGGACTTAACAGACTGTTGTGAACGTCCTGACATGGGTGCCGGGAACTGAACTCTGGTTGTACAAGAACAGCAAGGGCTCTTAACCACTGAGTCATCCCTCCACCCTTGAAATGGCTCATTTAAAAAAGCTGACTGTTGCTGGGTGGTGGTAGCACAACTTTAATCTCAGCACAAGGGAGGCAGAGGCAGGTGGATCTCTGTGAGTTCGAGGCCAGCCTGCTCTACAGATCTAGTTCCAGGACAGCCAGAGAAACCTTGTCTTGAAAAATAAATAAATAAAGTTGACTGTTTCAGCTGTGTATCTTCCTCCTTGGTACCCTGTTGCTAAGGTGGACATCTCATCAAGAAAACCAGGAGTTTGCATGTACTGAGCATCTGCCCATAGATGACTGCAAGACAGGAGAGTACAGCTTTGGGTGTCATCATGGTGAGGATCAGTGTTACCTCCACTTTGGAGTCAGTCATTCTGACAGTGGAACCCAGCACGCTCCTGGCCTCTAATGGATCTGGTCTGCAATACAGGTTAGGACCTAACTTCAATCCTAGTCACTCAAATTCCTGGCCCTCTTCCTCTGGCTCATGTCCTCTGTAGTACCCACAACCTCCAAGGGTCAGGGGGACCATCTGGAGTGTCCCTGTGTCCCAGCCCCCCTTCACACGACAGTCTCTCCACTCCCCCCTGGGACTCTGAACCACAGAGCATGTCAAAGGCAGTGCCAGGTCTCTGGGAAGGGAAGGATGCCAGGCAGTTCAGGAGGCTGAGGAATGCAGCTCACACAACACAGGAGCTGGCATGTGATGTGGATGCCAAAGTAAGTGCCTGCACAAGGTCACAGATTTATGGAATTCAGGATGACCGCTGTCTCTCTGTCTGCCAGCATGTGACCTGAGCAATAGTGACTGCCCACAGGAGTCTTCCCAGGTGAAATGGATCCAACACGCACAAACCCCCCTCCCTCACCCTGGGGACTGTGTTGGTCAAATTAAAGAGGTTCATGGCTAAAGGCAACCTTTGCTCAACATTTCTGTATGGGAAACCTGGAGAAAAGGTAAAGAGTTTGCAGTGGACATCCAACTACTTCCCTCCCGTACTCTGCCAGTACATGTGGCTTCATTATACCTACCCATTCATCACCTATATTACTTCTAATGCATTTCAGAGTCAACTTTAGGGTGGAGTATCATTTTTCATTTTCCATTTTGAGGCAGGCTTTCGCTAAGTTGCCCAAGCTGCCTTGAATTCACCTATTGTTCAGGCGGGCCTTGGGGTCCTGGTCCTCCAGCCTCAATTTCCCAAGTAGCTGGAAGCACCAGGTTTATCCAGGGAACAATTATACAATATGGTTCTGACACTCTTCAATAGCTCTCACATCACAGCCTTCCGCAAAGCAAGGCTGGAAGAGTCACAGAAGGCACGGCTGGTGCTAGATTTCCCACAGCTAGGAGCTGTTTGTTTCACTAAGATGTACTTTTCCTTTCGCCTCTGTCTTTGGAGGCATTATAAAGTGATCCGCATGTAATTTCAAACAACACCCCAATACATCCAAGTTTTGGAGGTGTGCATTCCCCCATGGTGGGGCTGGGTTTGAGATTCAGCATGTGTGCCGAAGGGAAGGAAGCCTTGATTTTCTGGTGACCAAGTATCTACATGCAAAGGTCATCTTGCTGTAAATGGGCACGCTCAACAGAGGTGCCTAGAGCTCTGGACCCCCACCCTGATGGCTGAGCAGCAAGGGAACACGTCTGATAATCCTGTAGGTCCCAGAACTCCAATCACCCAGCCCAAAGTTACCATAGCTGAGTGGGCTCCAGATCCAGAAAGCAAGAGACGGTGGAAACTGGCGGTACAAAAGAGGCCACCAGAGATGCAATGTGTCCCAAAAGCATCCCCCACCCCCAGTGCAGTGTGGACATGACAAGCAAATGAAGTAGACAGAGTGTGAAAGGCCAGACTACCTGGGAGAGGGCTGGGAGCAGCAGCCAAGGGGCTGCTGGACATAGAAAATCACCACGTGTGGCTTTTGGGCTTGCGGTATTTAAGCAATCTCAAAGAAAACCCAAAGAGAAAGGACAGCCACGGCCTGTATCTGGTGATGTTGTGGAGGCCACCATCACTCATGTCCTTAAAGGAATCTTGTCCCCAGTAGAGACTCTAATAGTTTGGTGACCTTCTGGCTGCTCACTGCCTTTTAAAGATAGCAGAAGAGTTGACACGCACAGGGCCTCGGCTTCCATCCCAGTGCCACACAGCACACATAAAAGCTAAAAGCACTTAGGTGAAGATGTGCCATCTGCCACCGTGTCCTCCTGGACACTGGCTGTTGTTCCTACCTAATGATAGGGATCTTTCCCAGTGAGGCAGGCTGAGCCTGGGTCCTCAACACAATGCTACAAAGTAGGTTAACTGGGAACTGGTTACTACTCCTCATCTCGGCTTAAAGTCTGCCAGTCTCCTTTAGGACATGTAACCTGCAACAGCATCCAAACCCACTGATTTGATCAGTGTTTTCTTGTTCCAATGTCTACTCTAGAACATCTTTGGCATCTTAGTATCTGCACAGCTTTGCCCTCTCCTAGTGTCCAACGAACATATGTATTAGAATGACAAGGAGCATTTGGCTCCCGCTCCCAGGTTCAATAACCATCAATCACCAGAGTCACAGGGCCTGGAGGACCAAAGTGAGTCCTCTTCCTCAAAACCAAGCTAAATGATAATGCTATCGGGACAGAGAGCACTGAATTCAATGATGCCTGTTCAATATCATGCAGACAGATGTAAATACATTCTCATCACACATGTAACTTACGATCAGTGCCTCCCTTGTCAGAATGATTGACAGCTAAATGGATGAGAAGCTGTAAATGTGCCTATTTATACAGAATTTCAGCTCTACAGAGTTCATAATACAGTGCTTGTGTGGGCTGCAGGCCAGGTCTTCTTGCTGCTTTTACCAAGCAGAATATTAGCTATTCAGAGGCCTGGGCTGGAGCTGGGGAGCCAGCAAGAGAAGCTCAGCATCGATGCTTCATGGAGGTGGAAAAGGTCAAGGACGGGGGTGCTAGTGGGGTCCCAGGACAAGGCCCAGCAGGCAGGTAGGCATGTGGAGCTGTGAGCATAGACATCTGCAGGTAAGCTGGACCAGATGGGACTGGAAGCAAGCAGAACAACTGCAGAGCATCCTCCTGAAAGGAAACCAACTCTGAAGGAATCACTGGCTGGCAGGAGAAGAGATGATTGGGGCCCAGGACGTGCCTTTGGGAGGTGCCCAGAGAGGTGGATATGAAGATAATATAATGAGGGTGGATGGTGGAAAGTTGGAGGAGTATAGTCTGGGCCAAGTTCAAATCTGCTCTGTGTACTGTGAGCTTCGACAGGTCCCTAAACCCTCCGATACTCTTTCCTTTCCTGTCAGTGAAAATGACACTTTGTGGCAATGCCCTGAAAACAAGACAGAACTGGCTGCCCCAACAGTGGGGATGGGATAGAAGGGAGGGCTATGAGGCTGGCACTGAGGACTTCAGGCAACAGGGAGACCATGTTAGAGACAAGACTAGTAGAGGATCCGACAGCTGGGCAGCATCACCTTGAAGGAGGGAACGGAGGGAGAACCAGGGACTGGGCATCCCTGAGCAGAGAGGAGGTGCTGTCCAGCCTCCCCAGCCCACTCTATACTCACAGAGACATCGGCTCGGGACAAGCACGGGCGGGGTTCCCACATAAAACTGAGGTTGGCTATGTCAGAGAGGTTGGAAACAGGACGGGAGCACAATGAAACATCTAGAACTTGAGGCAGTGGCCAGCAAGATTCTGAGATCAGCCTCTGATCTGCCTCCCCCCACCCCCAAACTGCTGGCACTGAAACCCCACGTCTTGGCTTGGCTTCTTATTTCTATGTTAGGCTAGTAGAAACACCTCCTGACTAGGTAGTCTGGTCAGGTAAGCCAACCTGTCTAAAACACTTCAACATGCTTGGCATTCAGGAAACACCAACCTTCCTTGTCCCCATTGTTACTGCCATGCAGGAAGGAGGCTTCATGCCAACTTGATCGAAGGAAGGCCCGCAAAGCTGTAAGTTCCCACAGACTACCTGATCCACACCCAAGCGGACAGAGTACCAAGACTGCCTGCCAGCACCAGGGCCTGGTGGGAGCTGCTGAACCGCAGCCATGAGTCTAGGTGGAGAGGCTCACAACAAAGACCAACTGAGCCTGCCCTGCCTGGGGAGTTCCCTGGGGTCCCTGACACCCACACATTCAAACTTGAATATAATCTCTGAATCGGCAAAGCGAGGCAGGCCCGGCTGCTAGGCTGACCCTGGAGGCGAGTCCTCACAGTTCCAGGCCAGACTCCACCTACAGGCTGGACTCTTCAAGACCGTGGGCTTGAAGGAAGAAAGGGCCTACTTGATGGAGTGAACCAAGAATGGTTCTCATCTTCCTATACTCAACTCTAAATAAAGACAGTCTCAAGCAGGCAGAAGTCACAATCTTCAAAAGCAGCTCCTGTTTGGTTCTGGAACCCACTGGCTCCCTCCCCGACTCTAGCTGTGGGAAGGCTGAAGGAAGATGGCCCTCAGCCTAGAACCATCCCTTCTCTTCAAGGTCCAGTACCTCCACCACCATCCCCAAATCTCACCCTCACGTGTACACACACCCACTACCTCCTCCTCCACTGTGGGTGAGCCTCCTCTCTCCTCACAGGTCTGAGGTCAAGGTTGCCTCCTCACTCCCATGCCCTCAGCCACAGCTGTGCCTCAGCTTTCAATCTCCCACAGTCCCTCCTGGCCTCAGAACATACCCATACACAGGAAGTGGTTAAAGAAATTGAGGGAGTATGTGCTGGAAGACCTGGACCTCCTGGGTAACTTCCCTGGTACCGTCAGTCAAGACTCACTTCTGTTCCAGACATTTGAGTGAAACCTGCAGTCAAGGAGCAGCTGTCCAGCAACTATCATGAGAACAGGGAACCAAGGTAGTAGCTTTATGCTCTGTGTGTGTGTGTGTGTGTGTGTGTGTGTGTGTGTGTGTGTGTGTGTGTGTGTGTGTCCTGCAATGCCCTGAGCCAGGTCCCACAGTCTCCCTCTGCTTGTGGGAGGAATGGGAGGCTCCTATCCAGGCATCCTGGGCACTCTGATGCCAGGCCGTGTAGCCTTCTCAGATGGACTGACTCTGTGCCTAGAAACACACACAGGGCTCTATCTGGAGCTTTGGACAGGAAGGGGAAATCCCTCCGGAACACACTATTCCTGGTTCTCTGTTGACAAACAAGCTAGAGTTATGTAATGGACCATAGATGTCCTCATGTGTCCCTGGCTGGCCAGGGTGTCTCTTACTCTGACCCTATTTCACCGCCTGACACTTCCCCTGTCTGCACAGTCCTTAGTTACAGAAAGAGCAAAGACAAAGGACTTCTGAGATGCGCAGGGGCTTTTCAGCTCCCTCATAGGGCTCTCAGCTGCAACTGGATAAACTGCTGACAACTTTGGCTCCTCCCCATGGTGGAGCTCCTGGGCTCAGGGCAGCCCCTCCCAGAGGGTAGCACAACACAGCTGGTTTAAGCCAGACTCTCTGAGAGAGAGAGAGCCCTGCCGAGTGCCATCCTCTCCAGCCCCTCCACTGAAGCTCAGCTGGGCCAGAGAGCTCTGCCCCATGCCCTTGGCAATCTTAGCACTCCCTTGCTGGCTCTGGCCAGACCACTGCTTTCCACAGTGAAAGAGAGAGGGCGCCTGTCAACCAAGGCTTCCTGAGCGTAACAGGTGGACAGTTTGCTTTGACACTTAATCCCACCTGGATCAGGCCACGGAAATCTCCTCTGAACAGATGACATGATGCTGGCAATTGGGCAGTGCTACACCGGGACCTGGACCGTTCCAGAGGTGCTGTTTAAGGCTTGTTCTCCAGGGTACACTACTGGGACAGTGTGAGACGGAGTGGGAGGAAGCTGGGTCACTGGGGGTGTGCCTTTGACCCATTCTCTCTGTCCCCAGCTCTGATAAGGTTTGAGGCCCCTAATGCTGCCTCAACACAGGAGACAAGGAATCAACCTGAAACTCCCAAAACCTTTTCCTCATCTTCAAATGGTTTCCTCAGGTATTTTTGTCATTGAATTGGAAAGCTAACACAGCTAGATACTACTCTAAGCAATGTATGCAAACTACCTAAGTCTACCCAATAATTTCATTCGGTGAGTAGTTATTCATTTTAACAGGGGTGGGAAATGGAAATTGACCAAAGCTACACAGGCAGCTGGCAGGGGTATGAGCCACATCTGTTTGACTCTGGAGTCTACTCTCTGGCTTTGGGATATAGTTCAGTGGCAGAACACTTGGCTACAGGAGTCTATACTTTTTGTTTAAGACAGTGTCTCATTATTTGGCGCTGGCTGGCCTGGAACTCACTATGTACACCAGGCTGACCTGAAACTCACAGAAATCCACCCTTCTCTGCCTGTCAAGTGCCGGCACTAAAAACATGTACCACCACACCCAGTATTATGTAGCACCTGTTCTCTGGGGAGTTCAATCATGATTGATAATTAAATGCCTAAGGGGTTCAAAGTATGACATCATTAAGATAGTGTAGCCTAATGCATACACCTGGCTCATTCCACCACAGGCACTAAGTCAGCCTCGGCCTCCTGTATTTTCTCTGTGAACAGGGATGGATGAGCTGTTGGTCCTCCGAAATCACAGCTGCTGCTCATGAGTGACTGGGTCTGGGAGGCTGGGGCAGGCCTCCGTTAAGCCTCATGTTTACAGAGAGTGGTGGAAAGAGGGCATCTGAGGTAGAAGTTATCAGGAGTTTCACAGAGGGAGATCTGAAGTTGCAAGACAGCAGGCAGCCAGGAGGGGAAGGTAGGAATGGAAGTAAAAGATAGGAAATGGTTTATTTGGGGGATCCTCAGGGCTGAGGGGGGCAGGAGGGTTGCTTGGGAGCTGGAACTTCACTTGATCCTTCAGGGCCAAGCTGCCTGAGGAGGAATTCCTATTACCTAGAGGACCTGAGTTTGCAACTATCATGCCCTCTCCCAGACAGCCCCATCCTGTGTCTGCTCCTGCCTCCGTGCCTCTGTGATCTCCGTAACTGTAACATGAGCCAGGCAGTGCTACACTTCTGTTTAAGAACCAGTGGCTGCTCCTCCTCAGAATAGAACCCCTGCTTTCCCACCTCATGCACAACCTGCAAGGAAGCCTGACTCCCTCCACCCGTCCTGGAGTCCTGTCCGCTTTCTTTAGGCACCGCAGGGTCTGGCCAGCCTCTAGGAGCCTGGACACAGCAGAGTCTCATCTCGGGACCATCACACCGACTGCAGTGCAGACAGCACGCACACTGGGACAGTAAGAGCACAGGAGGAATGGACTTGAAAGGAGTAGAAAGGGTCAGTGCAGACAGAGGGAAAGGTCAGGGGGAAGGCGGGATACAGGGCAGCTTCTAGGCTTCTGCCTCACACTGGACGAGGCCTGGGAGAGCCTTGCTGGGAGGCAGAGCAGAGTTCCGCTGGGGACTAGAGGAAGGGCTTGCTGGAGGTACCCCAGAGAGTGACCCCAGAGAGAATGGGGTGGGCAGCTGAGCAGCTCACTGTGGCAGCTGGCTAGAGGAGACTGGAGACAGGAGAAGAAGACACTGGCCAAGGAGACAAGGGTTAAGTCCAAATGGGACCGAGTTTCACAGGGCCCAGGGGGAGGCGACCCGTGAGGACAAGTGTTCTGAGAAACAAGCCTGTGAACAGAGGAAAGACGAGCAGCTGGTGAACCCGGCACTCGACGGAAACAGCTTTGTTTTTCTTTTCTGACTTCCATGTTCATTCTCTCGCCCTGCTCCCTTCCCCTCACCCCTCCTTCCTTCTTTCTCTTCCTCCCTTCACACTGCAATATGTCTGAAAGCTGACCAGAGTCTGACATGGTAGCATAAACCTACAATCTCAGCACTCAACTGGCAGAGGCAGGAGGATCAACACAGTCTTGAGGCCAGCCTGGTCTACACAGCGCATTCCAGGCCAGCAAGAGGTATGCAAGGAAACCCTGGCTCACAAAACCCAAACAACTGACATACTTAACACGGAGAGCATAGTACTTGCTGGTTTGTGTTCCTTATCCCATGAGCCCACGCACTGATAAACTTGTATTTGTGTGTCCCGGGTGCCTAGCATGGCTCCGGCCCTCAGAGGACACTGAGGATGTGCTGCCAATGGCTGGACAGACCTCAAGGCCAGGGTAAAGAGACTCCCAATGATGGACATTAAGAAAGTGACATTACTAAACACTAATTACCACTGATCGTACCCACTGACCTGATCCTTGAGATAGTTCAAATTATCAACAAACATTCACGAAATCCAGAGGATACCACAAAGAAGAGAACTGGGGATTCCCGTTCCTTTCCCATGGACAAAGGGAAATCACAGCCCTCTCCCGCAACCCGGGTTTTGTTACAATGTTCCAATCTCCCAGCATTCACATCGGCAGGCACTCACATAGGGATTCTACCCCTCTGTCCTTGCCTTACTGTTGACAAACCGGTCCTACTACTGCCAATTGATGGTGTTTCCCCATGAGTGGCTGTCACCCTCTTGCTTTTCATGTGTCTGGACCACAAGCTCATGTCTGGGGAGCAAATAATGATCACAACGACAAAAACAGGGTGGCATTGCTTTAGGCCAAGTTTCTGTGAATTCCCACTTTACTTTGCTATCACCGCACTGTCCTGGAAGCTAAGACTCCACTGTCAATGTCACAGAGCCCTTCCAAAGAATGCCATGGCCTTCCTGGCCTTGGCTCCTGAGGTCCATGATGATAGTATTATCATCCACAAGGGAGGCAGGGAAAGGGCCTGGCTTCTGGGCCAGATCTCAGACCTGGGGAGATTATGGCAGTGAAGGGAAGATGGGGGGGGGGAAGCCTATCTTCTTTAAGGAAATCTCCTTTCCATTTTCAAAGAAGCCTGCAAACTGTTGTGTAAAATACACCACAGTCCTTGTCGAGGGCCCAAGCGTACCGACTCAGAAAGAGAAGCAGAAGGCTGTTGCCAAAAGAAACAGAGAGGCCCCCGCTCCGCATCTTGGGGTTGGCTTAATTACCTGATCTGCCTGGCAGGCACATGGGGAGATACGGGACACATCTGTGGAGTGTGAACTCTCTGCCGTCTCGGTCACACCCCTGGAAAACTGGCGTACTGTTGCAGTTGAACCACTGCCAGTTCCACCCCAAACTTGCCACTGAGACTGGCACAGCATTCTCACTGGTCTGAAATGTCACATGTGTTGGCCACACTGTGGCTTGGCTGTCAGGAGCCCGGGTGAGCCAGAAGATAGCAGGAAGGCAGCTGGTCAGAGAAGAGCCCACTAGGGCCAGGGAGGGAGACTTCTTTAACGGAGGCCTGAGGTCAGATTCTGTGAGGGTGTGGCTCACAGCATCCTCCTGAGCCTGTGGCAGCCTCCACAGCAGTACAACAGTGTACTGGTAGGGCAGGAGCAACTCCATAAGTTTGGCGGCAGCTCACCTTAATAGACTGGAGTAATAAAGGTTCATTCACAGTAAGTGGGCTCAACGTAATCAATAACAACAGCCAGACATCTGCCAAATGCAGAGAGGAACATCCTGTGCCTTCCTCAAACGGGAGTCATAAATAACACAGTGGGTACCTTGTGAAGAGCCTTTTCCACATGGGTCCTTCAGCCCTGGTCTGCTGTGAGTGATAGAATCTAACTCCAGAAAGACTCATTTTAGGAAAACAGACAAAGCAGTTCCTAAAATCTTGCCCACGATAAAGACTAACTAGGTAAAACTTAGAAATGTGGGGCCAAATGCTAGGGTGATGGCATTGAGGACTAAACCCTAACCCTAACCCTAACCCTAACCCTAACCCTAACCCTAACCCTAACCCTAACCCTAACGGGTACAAGCTAATAGAAATATGGCACCCATGGTAGAAATGGCCACATGCAAAAAGCAGTATAAGACTCCTCTGGCTTGAATCTATAGTCAAGAACTGCATGGCGGGTGAGACAGGGTGATGCACGCCTTCCAGCCAGCCCAGAGGTTGAAATAAGAGGACTGCCTGAACCCAGTGGGCAAGACAAGCCTGGGCAATACAGCAAGATCACTTATTATTATTATTTTAAATTTCAAGAAACTTTAGTCTAGGATCTGGGCCTCAGTTTTCCTCAAAGTAGATAATACATATTGACCTACTATGTGTGACTGACACCATTAGAAAAGGCATGTGATACAAAACAAAAACTCCGCTTAGTGCTTATTAGTGACATATACAAAACACTAACATTCATCTATTCCCAAGGAAACAATCCCCATATCATAAGACGTGCTTAAAAACAACAACAAAAACAAAAACAAAACTGTATCTATGGGTATGCATGTCTGGCCTGCATATCTGTATGTGCACAAGGGGGCCAGAAGATGGCATGGGGGCTTCTTGGACTGGAGTTACAGCCAGTTATTAGCTGACAGATAGGTGCTGGGAACCAGAGCCAGGTCTTCTACAAGAGCAGCCGGTGCTCTTAACCCTGATTCATCTCTCCAGCCCCATAAGAAATGTTTTAAAACAGTCTTCTTACATTACGTTGTCTGCCTGTCACCTAAGGTCAGTACTGTGGATCAACAGCACCTTCATAGGACTTTCTTTAGTACGGGACAGAGCTGAACTCACCTGAAGGACTCTGTGGGTGGGGTTGTGGATGAGCGTAGAGGGCAATGGTACCCCGAGAGTGTGCCCCAGAAAAGAGGAAGAAAGACAGCCTGAGCAATTCCAGACTCCAGGGAACATGGGGATGTGGGTGGTGCTCCAAAGGCAGTGTTCCTAGAGGAGGGGACACTCACCTCAAAGGACACAAAGCACCCTCAGATCCTGTCCTGCCCCTGCTAATAATTGAATACACTGGAGTACCCAAAACACTGGGACCAAGACAAAAATGCTGGCTCGACTCCTGAGGCAGAGAAAAAAGAACACTAGGAATAAATGTTTCCACCACCAGAGGTCTCTCAAACTTCTAAATCTAAGAGTTGAAAATTTCCTAACCCCATTATCCTATGATGTTCAGTGGGTAATAGCACCTATACCTTCATGACAGAGTGCAAGCTCTGCTACCCTCATGGTCTCCTTGAATTTGCATCTATTGCTTATTAAAGCTGTTATGTTCTTCTCAAGCCTAACATCATGAGTTTATGGATGGTCTGATCAAGGACAGAACCCTGGGAAGGAGGCCTTCTATTTGCATAACTTCCCTTCCTAAACAGAGAGGAAATGGTGATGGGGGGGGGCACAAAGCTTAGATCATTCCCCATTCAGAATCTCTGGTGACCTGAGTGATGGCACAACTCCATTCCCAAGAGCCGAACTCACAGCACGGGGCATGGCAGGTGCTCAGAATGGCCTGTCCCACTGTTTCCCATCTTTCAAGCTCACACAAACATCCAGAAGATGCAGGGAGAAGCTTGCGATGTTTTATATGCCCATTCTTCAACCCCAGTGGAAATCCCCAGAGGCAACGAAAACTTAGAAATCCATGCAGAATAGAATGCTTGGCATAGGGGCAACGATGTACAGTGTACAACAGATTCTTATTGAATGGTAGGTAGCAACATGCCCAAAACAAAATGACTTCAAGCCGGGCTCTGACATTTCTGATCACCCTCTATTTATTTATTACTCATAGTGTGGCTCTGAATCTTTATGATGGTTGAGAGTATCCCCCTCCTTCAATTCATAGTAAAGCTGGTGGGGGGCAGTATGTTGATGGCTAATTAACTACAAGACACAGTAAGGAGTGATCACCAAACATTGGGGGGGTGTCACTGAATACTTCCTATCTGGGACCAACAGTTTGTGATCCAACTTCCATGTATGGCAGATGAGAATGAAGAGATAGTTAGGGCTGAAGTCACAGTGACTTCATCTTGTAGGAAGTGATTCCTCATGCAAGTGTGTGCATCTGATTGGCCAACAGAGATGACTCTGGGACAGCGGGTTGGCATGGAGACAGGGTGCTCTTGGATGCTCTTCCCAGAAGACTACATCAGGTCAGTTTCACTGGATACCCGTCATGACCAGTAGTGGCTAAGACTGGTGCAGTGGTAAGGACCTGGAGAAGAGGCAAGGGTGTGATAAAACCTGGGCTCTGGCCTGAGATCAGAGACACGAGTTCATGGTAGGATCGCCATGCAGGTCTACTGCCCATGAACTAACTACACAGTAACTCTTTTCTTGGGCCTTTAAAGCTCAACCTACTTGAGTCTTACTTCTCACCCAAGTTTACCTGCCAGTGTGCAAAATCTGACTTTGCTATTTTCAAGGAAAAATAGTTCCCACTACTTCCCCCTTTTCCATGCTTCACCCACTCGCCCTCCAGCCCTACTGTGCATACTTTTTAACACACTTGGATTAATGTCGTCATGGATGGTGTTTCATTTGGTAAGAAGCAAAAACCAAGAGCTGGGCCTTTAACCACAGAGTCTTTTAGCTACAGAGACCTGAAGAACTGTTCTAAGTTTACTGAGACCTGTTGGTAGACCCAGAATCTGTTCTTGGATGCTGACTTGGCTTATTAGCAAAGATGCCTCAAGTGTCATGTTCCACTTTCTATCTCTGGGAAAGACCTACAGGTGTCCTTTGGGCTCTCATTATCTATCACATAATAAAAGTGGCAAATGAATTATACAACCTGATTATAATGTACTTTGGGGGGCCTCAGAGTCATAAGACCAAAAAGGTCTGCTAAAAATTTCACAACTGATTAGATTTTAAATTTCTCATCCTATGAGACCCAAGAGGCAGGCTGGCCATCAGATTATTAAATATAAAATCTCAACAGCTTCATAAGAGTGACTAGGGCCCAGGAGATGACTATTGGGCATACAAATCACCAAGAAACACCACGTTTGAGCGAGTCTCTTTTACTGCATTAGAAATAGCTGAAGACCCAGACCTCTTCTCATGTTTAAAGAAACTTTTGAAGAGTCAACACTTTCCAAGAATCAGAAGAATAGACTCCCTCACAAGGGCCTCGTAAAACTCCAGTTACACATGGAAATGGTTTGGGGACAGAGCTATTCTGTAAATTGCTGCTTCTAGAGGCCAGAGGTGAGCCACAGCGAGAGCCCCATGATGATGTGTCACAAGAACAGTAACAACTGCTCACTCACTTCACTCTCTTTATTGCTGTTCTGATGATGAAAAACCTATCCCAAACCTACAGCCTCTTGCATTTTCCATCCCCCTGTCTCTCAATAGGGGCCAAGGACTGCAAGCCCCGCAGAGGAAGAACCAGAAGTAGAAGGAGCCTATCTGAGTTTCCCCACCAATCCTGGCCCTGACTCTGTCTCAGCAGCTTCTTCTAGTATACTGCCCAGCCCCTCTCCCCTCCCCACGACAGACCTCAACCACAAGACTCACTTCCAGGATGGGCTGCAGGGGCCAGAGGTAAGGAGAAGTGCCAGAGAATGCTGAAGTTGATGGTTTGAGAGCCTGAGTCAGCATCTTTGGGAGCAGAGCTCTTAGGAAACAGGCTTTCTCTCTCATGAAAACCCCAAACGGAGCAGCCACCCCAAGATCCTAGACCAGTGTGTGCAGCTCAGGCTGACCAGGGTACCCAGAACTGGAGGAAGCAGCTGCTTACCCCTGCCTAGCTGTGTCCAGATGGTCTGAGACACAAGAAGCATGAGGTACCCTTCCCTGCAGGAGTGTGTCATTAAGCCCTGTCTGGAACCACACTTGCTCCAGGCTCATCTTAAATAAACAGATCCAACGGTGACCTTAAGTGCAGAAACCCCCTTCTCCAGGAAGACCTGGAGAGCTTTCACGTTTCCACTAGTGTGGCTTTTCAAGTGAAGAAATGGCAATGTACACTGAAGAGTCAAGAATGCTCTAATCAGCAATTTACTAAAGTAATTCGAGTTCCTCTCGGAGGAAAGATTGGGCGGGTAACAAGACATGAAATCATGTTCAGACACCGATGCTAACTTAGGAAAAAACTGGGGAAGAAAAAAAACTAACCTTAGAGCGATGAAAGCATGGATGATTTTAAACGATACATTCTACCAGCCAGTACATTCTAAATTGAAGAATAAACCTTCTACTTTCTCTAAAAGCAGCTCTCTTTTACTGAGGGTGGGTGGGTGGGTGGGTGGGGGAGGAAGGTGCATGTGAAATAGTGAGGGAGAAAAGTGCCCCTTGATTGGTTTGCCAGATGGTTCCTATCAATCCTGCTCACCACAGAGAGACAGCACAACCTGACCACACCCCCATCAACTTCCCACTACTCAAGTGTTCTTTCAGGGCTGAATCTAACTTTTGTGTGTTAGGGGGGCACCCCATCTTAGGAAGCTAGTGAGCTGCTGGAACTTCCACCTGGTACTCCTCTGGTCTCTCAATCAGTGACCCATGAGAGCCTGGAGGCCACAGGGTTAGATAGGTGACACATGCTTTGGCGGAACTCTACAATGTAAGACATTAACTCAGAACTGTGGGTTCTGATGGCCGAATACAAAAGTGCGTTCACTCAGCAAACGAGTGAAAATGTTCAGTTTTCCCTTCCGAGGTCTATTCATACATCCTGTACCAACTGCCCCGTGCCTGCTAGGCTCTGCTCACTCGGGCTCCTTGTTTATGACTTCACCTTCCATTCTCAAAGTAAGGCAGAAGCAATCGATGTTGGGCCAGTTTTAGAGATGGGAAAACCAATGTCCAAGAAAAGTAAACTTTCTGGCTATTAAACCATGCAGATGGGTTTGCACAAGCAAATCTGCTCCCAAGCAACACAGACCGAGCAGCATTCTGGAGCAAAAACATTCCCAAGGGTTATATCCAACTCTGGACTCAAGAGGAAAACACAATAAAATACTACCACTAATACAGCCTGTGCATCTACTGTGCTAAGCGGAGTGGAAACTCCATCTCACCGTGGGGAGTTTTTTAAACACACCCAAGGCGAAGCCTGGCACTGCCACCCCCAGGGGTGTGGCTCTGACCCATACTGGAGCCAGAGTCCTCCTTTCAGAGTCCTCAGTACTCACACAGAGCCATGTGTGAGTACCTCATTCAGCCTCATTTCTCACAACTAACTCCACTCCTGCTGCTCCTAAGCCCACTGCCTAGACAGGACCACCTAGCTAACACGATGTGTCACCACTCTGATGGAGGATGATCTGTCACAGAGTCTGCACATGGGTTCCGATCTTTCCACATATTTTCATCCACAAAACTCACATGTCCTGCACTTTGCACAACAATTTGAACACACCTCAGTTCCACCCCTCAAGGTGAGCTCAAACCTGTCACATAGGAGCTCTGTCTATAGGAAGCCCCCCTCTCCTCTTAGCACCTACATACTCATGCTTTCCATGGGTAACATCCCATAGTGCTATGCCATCACATGTGCCCCCATCTCACACTGTACCTTCATGGCTCACCCCCACCCATCAGGCATACTACGCAGCTGAATTCTCCAGAACAGATTTCCTCAGACTTGATGTTATATTTCACATGAGGGCACCCACCCTGTGCCTCTGGCGAGTAGGGCTTGTCCTTGGTCTTCTCCTAGGATAGCCACAGGCTACCACCATCCTGAAAAGGGCCAGGTCTGGGTCTGGCTCAGAGCAAAGGTGGTAGCTGGATGCCTACCTGAGCATAGCACGCCCTTGTTCCTGGCACAGGAAAAGCTGTCACACTCGCAGAAGGGTCCGTAGATCCTCCCGAACTCACTCTCGAAACAGGAGCACTGGTTGCAGCTGCACTCCCCTCGTCCACTGCACAGAGGCTTGCCTTCTGCCTCTCGGCACAGGTTCTGGTACCCGCTCTGGTTCCCCCCCTCCTGGCACTCGCATCTGGTGCCCAGGTAACTGGGGTCACATTCACACAGCCCACAGATGTATGTTCCGTTCCCACTGCATCTGGCACTGTTGGCCTCCTGTCCTGTGCTACAGCCACACGTGCAGTTGTAGGTGACTTCCACCTGCAGACTGTCCCGGAAGCCCACAGGGCGCAGAGTGAAAGATTGAGCTGTGTGTTTGCCAGGGCAGCTCCGAGCCTCCACGGACACTTCAAAGGATGCCTGGGTAGAAGGAGAGGAGACATCATAGCCATAGTGAGCCCGGGCTCCCATCCCTCTGGGGGCATGGCCACACACATCCCTTACGAGTTCTGAACCCTGGTAAGAAGAGATAGTGGCTCAACAATCCCAGGTATCTTATGGAGAAGAGCAATTGGTTATTTTCAACAGGAATCAGGCATGGGTCTTTAATGTCCACTCTCATCACCTCTAAGATTCTGAGGGGAGGGGCTCGGGAGAAATACACAAGGAGTAAGGTATACATGGCTCTTACTCTACCCTTTATCTCCTAACCCAGCCTCAGACCGCCCCCGCTGCTGTACACACCTCTCCTCCCATCTCAAAAGTCATTCATTCACCAATATTTACTGTCTATGCCAGGCACTGGGCTAGATGTTAGGGTAGGGTGGCACCCCCTGGCAAGAGCTGCAGGGCAGAGAGCAGCCACCTGACCCACAGTAGAGGTTTCCCTCTCTGTCGGAGCAGAGGCAGGGTGACACACCTGAAAGTCCCTCTCATGTTCCAGCCCACAGCTGCATCTTCCCCAATCAGCCCACAGCCCTGAGGCTGCAAAGGATACACCCTGCCTGAGTAGCTATCACACTCAGGGGCGGAAGGAAGGAAGGAAGGAAGGAAGGAAGGAAGGAAGGAAGGAAGGAAGGAAGGAAGGAAGGAAGGAAGGAAGGAAGGAAGGAAACTTTAGGGAAGAGTTTCTTGACAGCAAGGTGGACCTAGCGGGGTGACAGGTGACAACACAGCTGCTCACAAGCCTGTAGGCGAAGGGAGAGTAGGAGGAGGCTCGATTTGATCCTACCAGGAATTAGACCATGACAATACCAAGTCTGCTCCTCCCTCCTCAGAGGAAGGAGCTGTGTGGGCATGGAATCACCCATGGTGTCTCACCAAGAGGCACTCCTCCCCCCTCCACAAGCAGGCATGCCTGGCCACTCCTCCAAGTGGACCCTTCTATCTGGGCCGGTGTCTTTATTTCCCAGGACACCTCAGATCATTCCGGGATTCAGAACGGGCTGGGCATCACTGTAAGCCTGCTTTGGCAGACACTTGTGATCATGTTCACTTGTGAGCACTCTAAGTACTTGTTTCTTGACATTATTTCCAAAAGGCCTCTTCCCAGACTCTGTGGCATCTGGGGACATTCAAGGCAGTGATACTGACCAAGATAGATCCAAGTCAGGCTTGTCAGCAAACCACAGTCCCAGAGGTCGTGACAACAACCACCCAGGCGTTAGCATCAGCCCTGATATTGACATGGGGTACTTTTACAGAGGCAAGCTGAGGGGAGTGTCCAGGAGCCCAGAGTCAGAAGACAGAAGGAGAACCACACCAGCTGCAGACAAGGCTAACCCCATCGCACCCGTTATCCTTATGGAGGGTGAGAAGAGGGAAGAAAGGGGAAGATTGAGAAGTTCAAACCTGAGTTCCAAAGTCCAGGGTTGCTCAAGGAAAGGAAACAAGATGGGGGATCTACACAGCACTGAGATCTGTTGATGACAATGCATTGGCACAGCTGTGGGCATTGTCACAAATGTCCTTTCATACACCCCAGAAGCAGAAGCAGCTGTCTTCACTTCCAGGGAGTCAGGATTGAGAACTTGTCTGGTTACATAGGTGTGTGTGTGTGTGTGTGTGTGTGTGTGTGTGTGTGTTGTGTGTGTGTGTGTCTGTGTGTGTTTACCTAGAACAGGCCTGAATTCTCCTATCATATCACCTCCTAGAAAGGGGAATGGGGTGAATGCTCAAAGATCTGGGTAAGGAGAATGGCAGCCTCATTCAAGGCAGAGACGGCATGACGGTGACCCCCAAAGTGATCATCATAGGCTTGTGCAAAGCTTTCTGCCTTGGGCTGAGAATGTGCTGAGCTTGTACACAGGCGGGGTTTAGGGGCTGAGCCTGAACAAAGTTATCTATGGGATCATGAAGAATGAAGCGAAGCAGAGACTCTGGAGGCTGATGCCATCCCTTTCCAGTGAGTAGCACAAAGCTGCTACTTCTTGCCACTTTCCATGGTAAATGAAGAGCTGGAGACCAGGAACTCAGTAGACTGCAGAGGAACGGCCTGCAGCAAGGGCCAAAGGCACTCCACTATTGACTCTGGTAAACACAACCTTCCCCATGCAGACCCGCCTTTGTCAAGGGAGAAAGCAAGGAGACAGAGAGAGACAGAGAGAGAGAGAGAGAGAGACAGAGAGAGAGAGACTCTTCAGCCTTGCCCACATGTACCACGGTAAGTGGAAGTTTTGGGAGCCTGTGAATTGGAGCCAGAACATGAAAATTTGTACTTGTGCCCAACTGAGAAGCCAACAGGGTTTGGCTCCCCAGCAGGGTCCCAGGGCCTCCTGGGTCAAGGCTTCCATCCAAAGGTCTATCTGCCTGGCCTGCCGGCAGCTGTCTGATAACCAGAGAGAAGCGTTGTCTGTTACTGCCATGGGTCTTGGCTCCTGCTAGAGACACAGGAATGCTATAAAAAGCATGGTCAGGACGCTGGGCATTGGTGGAGTGATAGGAGATGGCATTCTGTAAATATGTTTCTCTTATTGGTTAATGAATAAAGCCCTGTTGGCCAATAGGAAGGCAAGATAGGCAGGACTAGGTGACAGGGAGGATTCTGGGAGATGTAGTAGGAGAAAGTCAAGATGTAGGGACTAGAGAAAAGAGGTCTGGACCCTCTCTCCGGTAAGATATGACCACGTGGAAACCCTTAGATTAATAGAAATGGGTTAATATTTAAGACACAGCTAGCCGGTAAGAAATGCTAGTAACCGGCCAATAGCTTTATATCTAATATAGTGTCTCTGTGTGTTATTTGGGGCTGACCAGGCTAGCGGGGAAACTTCACATGAAGCACACCTTTAAACCCAGCACTCGGGAGGCAGAGGCAGATGGGTCTCTGTGAGTTTGAGGCCAGCCTGATCTACCAAGCAAGTTCCAGGACAGGTTCCAAAGCTACAGAGAAACCCTGTCTTGAAAATTCAAAAAGAGCATGGTTGGGAACAGCAAGCAGGTCTGTTTTGCTCACTGGTCCAGTTTGAACCCCGAGAGGCTAAAGGGTATTAGAATATAAGTTCTTGGCTTCCCTCCCTTGATAACTGAGGTCTCAGGACAAGCATGATACTAAGAGCTCCCCGGGTCTTGACTCAGTCTAGAGGAAGGTCATAGATGTGACAGCCATCCTGACCAGACTGGTGACTTAACGTCATTGGGAGGATGTTCCTGTCTCTCCAATAGGAAAGCCCACCCTCTCAAAAGTGTTGCCCAAACACCTCACAAGCCCCAGCAACCACAGGGTTCTGCAGATGCCAAGTCCACTCAGATCTTAATGAAACAAAAAGCCGGGGGGGGGGGGTTGTACAGGGTTATAAGAGGGGGACAAGAGAAGGGAGCCAGGTGGATATGCCGTGAGAAGGCTGTGACAATGGCTCACTGGGACCTTTGGTCTTTCGTCGGGGTGCTAATGCTAGCTGGACAGCCAGCCTACTTGCACACTCATTTGTCAAAGCTAGTTCCTAAGAATACCAACTCCCAGGGTGTAGGGCAACTCAGTCAGGCTTCTTGGTGAATGCACAGGGACCACTTCAAACTTAGGTGAGGGACCTCCCCCTCAAAAAAAAAATTAATTGATCAATTAATTAAATTGTGTGTGTGTGTGTGTGTGTGTGTGTGTGTGTGTGTGTGTCGTGCCTGTGTGCACACATGTGAGGCAGGTTCGCTCAGAGTCCAAAAACGGTACTGGATCCCTGGGAGCAGGAACTATGTATGGGCAGTTGTAAGTTAACCAACATAGGGAGTGACTTGGGTCCTCTACAAAAACAATATGCACTTTTACCCATCACTCTAGCCCCTTAAATAATTATTATTATTATTATTTGATTTTTTTAAGACAGGGTCTTTCTATGTAACAGCCTTAGCTGTCCTGGAACTCATTTTGTAGGCTGGCCTTGAACTCAGAGATCCACCTGCCTAGGATCAAAGATGTACACTACCACGCCAAGCTGTCCCTTAAAATTCTTAATTTTCAGAGCTCACAGTTAACTGCACCAGACTCACACACTCCAGAAAGACCTTCCCTCATGATCTGCATGACCTAGTGGACAGTAACACACCCAGCTCAGAAAAAGAGCAGCTCTGTGCATCATCTACGCCCAGACAACAAAAACCATACAGTTCTTGCCACAGGGACCATGTGACTATGGCCCTTGGACATCGAGACAATACTGGGACAGAGAGAAGACGAAGGGCTGGAGGGGGCCTGCCTGGGGACCTGCTACTATTTCCATAGGGCTATGGCCACGGATCCCAAAGAAAGATGGGCCAAAGGCAACCCACTTGGTGAAAATGCTATCTTTATATTATTGTTTCAAATGCTCTGAAAAGTCATCCCATTACAATAGAGATTTCTCAGTGTTGAGGAAAATGTCTATTTAAAACCTTTTTTTTTCTGATTTCTGGACAACATGTGAGCTCTCCCAGTCAAACAAGTGAAAGCTGTACACTAGAGGTTGGAGTGTAAGTGACAGTCATCCCCCCTATGCCTCCGAAGCTTTTACTTCACTGCGTCTGAGGCCTGTGGAGAAGGCCTGGGCTGTGGCATCATTGTGATTTGGGTCCTGCCTGCTGCTCACTGGCAGTAAGACCCGGGACCAGTTTTCCAGGCTCCTCTTTGAGCCTCATATTTTTAACACCAATGTTGATGGCTATGTGAGCTCAGTTATGGCACTGCTAAGGCACTGCTCTCTGGTGAAGGTTCCAGTCCATCACCACCCTTGTCCTTTGAAATGCTTATGGCAGAATGGGCCGTGGGCATAAAGGTGGTGTGGGGTTCTGGCCACAAGCAGAAATCCTGAGCTTAGCACTTTCACTTCATTAATTCCCTAATCACAAGGGTAGTTTCTCAGGAAACTAAGAGGGAAACACAGAAACGTTCACTGCCCAGTCTGTTTCCTGCCCATCGTGGGATAAAATGTGTTTTCTCTGTATTCCACGAGAGACCCCAAACGGATGAGCCATGCAATTTCCTGCTTGTTTAAGACAGTATGAATGGGCTTCAGATCCATGCTGACTCATGGTGGCATTTTCAACAAGTACATTTTTGCTGTTTTTAGTCAATTCATAGTGACATCTGCTTGTCACTTTCCCCTCTAAAAAGACTCCACCATAGAACTGCAAGCTATATGACCTGAAGAATGTCACCATTACCTCTGGAGCTCCAAAGATCTTAACACGGCCCCAATTGGTACCACATTAAAAAAATTTTTTAGAATACATTTCTTTATTTTGGTGGAGTAAGGAGCCTGGGTTGGGGGAAGCATATGTGGCATGGCACATATATGTAGGGCAGAAGACAGTCTGCAGAGTGGTTTCTCTCCCACAATGTCAATTCGAGGGACAGAATTCAAATGGTCCATCAGGCGTGGCAACAAGCACTCGACTCTCTGAGCCGTCTCACTGGCCCTTAGCATACCATTTGTTTTGCTTTCTTTCTTTCTTTCTTTCTTTCTTTCTTTCTTTCTTTCTTTCTTCTTCTTCTTTTTTTTTTTTTTTTTAGATAGATTCTCACTATGTGGCCCCAGGTTAGCCCAGAACTCACTGTGCACGTGAGATCCTATCTTAAAAAAACAAACAAAAACTACTATCAGACCACATTCCCTCTGTTCTATTAATACTCAAAAAATATAAGATACTAATTATAATTAACTGATTAACCATAACTTAGTTTTTAAAACAATCTTTAAATCTTAGTTTTCCTGTTTTATAAGATAAGCTATTTGCTCCAGCTCTGTGGCCTTGCCACATCTGATAAGTGGGTCTGCCAACGGTAAATAAACACAGCAAACATCCATGTCCCGAGCCTCGGTCAAGCCACCCCTTACAGAGAGCATGTTTCCTCAGCTACAGATCTGCCTACTGCTGATGCCAAGTGACACTGCCCCACACATCCCATGCAGAGACCTACAGGAGTCACTCGCACGTCCTTTCCTTATTTATGGCTGCCTACCTATTGCCTGTTTTGTTCTGTTCTTTGGGTGTGGGGTGCACATGCCATGGTACATGTGTGGCGGTCTGAGAACAACATGTGGGGGTCAGTTCTTTCCTTCCACTACATGGGTTTCAGGGATCAAACTCAGGTCCTCACCAGGTTTGGCAGCAAACCTGAGCCATCTCCTACTGCTGTCTCTTAAACCCCATGACATCAGTAAGACTTTTGGTTTTTCCTTAATTCGTCTTGACTAAGAACTCACTATTGTTTATCTAAACAATATAAATACAACTTTCGACAATTACTCCAGTTTTATTTAAAGAGTCTCTTTAGTGGTTGAAGAAACACTTGATACAGCTGTATACTAATATGACATCAATAAAGGTAGAGATTATCATCATTTCTATTTTGTCTACAGAAAACTAATCACAAAAACCCTATCTGCATAAACAGGAAGGTGGAGGGGGAGTGTAGTGACAAACACATCATTTTTTTTTGTTCTTTGAGTGACTTCTGAGTTAATTATCATAAATATTTGTAATGACTCTCCTGACAAGTTGACCTTTTCAAGTTGGTAAAAGTGAAATATAAACTGGCCTGTAGTAGTGCACGCCTTTAATCCCAGCACTTGGGAGGCAGAGGCAGGCGGATCTCAGTGTGTTCAAGGCCAGTCTAGTCTACAAAGTGAGTTCCAGGACAGCCAGGACTGATACACAGAGTAACCTGTCTCAAAAAAACAAACAAAACAAACAAACAAACAAACAAACCAAAAGTAAAACCAAAAAAACAAACAAAAAACCAAAATGTATTTGGGAAAATCTGTCTGGAAAAAGAATTTGCTTCCTAATTATTAGGGCCCCCAACTTCTCACTTTCCAGACTTTATTCTGAACTGCATCCTTTAGTGGTCAGGCACCACTGTACGATTGTGAAAAGGTGGGATGCAAAGATGTGAAGATGTGTTGCTGGTTTACCTTCCCTGCCTAAGGCACCCAATTGGTCTAATAAAAATCTAATGGCTAATTAGTGAGGGAGGAGGTATAGGCGGGACTTCAAGGCAGGGAGAGTAAGTAGGAGAAGAAATTTAGGCTTGGGGAAGAAAGAAACAGAGACTCCAGGAAGACACCAAGGACCAGACTGACAGACAGACATGGAGGAAACAGGAAAGTAGGACATACAGAATAAAAGAAATGTAAAAAGCCACAAGGCAAGACGTAGATGAATAGAAACCAGTTAAACTATGTTAAAAGAGCTAGTAGGATAAGCCTAAGCGAAGGCCGAGCATTTATAATTAATAAGTCCCCATGTCTTTATTTGGGACCTGGCTGGAGATCCAAAGAAAATTCCAACTACAGAGAAGAGCCTAGAATGTCCTGGCTAGGTGTATGCAGATATTCCCAGGTCTTCCTGAGGCGGGGGAACTGGCTTATCACCATGTTGGCTGGTATTAGTGTCCAGAAGATACTGTTGTTTTTACCCAGACCTTCTGAAGTATGCAAGGAAGCTTTCCCTCACTCTATTTTCTGAGGAAAGGAATGTTCATCAAAGCTCATTGGAGGGGGCTGGAAAGGTGGCTCCGTGGTTAAGAGAAAAGGTGAGGAATAGAAGTCATGTCTCCAAGATTCCTATCTATACTCTTCCAACTGATTGCATCCCTGTCAAGCTAAAACAACAGTGGCTAAAGCACCAAGGGCTCAGTGTCACTGAGGAAACCTCAGGTGACAGAGCATTTTGGTCTATGGACTAGAGTTCTGTCAAACAAAATACACAGCAGCCTTTGGAAGGATGCTGAACCAGAAGTCAAAACACAAGCTTCCGGAAGACTCCAGGAAGCTACAAAATTTATCAGAGAATAATTATCCTGATGAACAAGGATGGGGTGAACACTTACCGTGTCCCCAATCTTCAGACCCTCACATTTCCTCTGACCAGGGTAGGATATACCATCTTGGCAGGTTGCAGTGAAGAAGAGATTAAGGTCTTCTGGTTGATCCCAGACTGATAGCTCCACTTTGGACCGTATGCTCTGAACAAAGGGAGAAAATGAAGCCCATAGTACTTAGTAACAGCTGCAGTGAGGCCCTTTCCACATCTCATGTCACATGATTTTCTCTAACTCAAGCCAAGTTAGAGAAAGGAGGCTTCACGCACACCATCTTGGTAGACCTGGCTTGCGGCCTCTCCCTCTGTGAGCTCGGATTGAGTTGATAATGGTCCATCTGTCAAATGACACTATCTCCCTCAAAAGGCTTTGCCTCCTGCTTGCCTCTTCAGAGACACCTCCACCTCTCATCTCCACCCTTGACTTCAGGTACAGTTACTGAAATCCAGCCATGTGTTCTCTAGGTTTGGGGCTTATACATACACACAGGCATACATGCACGCTCAGGACAGCAGCCCAATGTCGCCTCTCCTGTCTTCCCCCAGGCTAGCTCCTTACTATCCTGCTAAGTCAGCTCATCCAGGACCCACTCTGCCTTCCATCTCACTCAAACCCATCCCTTACTAGGTCATCCCGAATGAGCCTGAAACTATGCTATCAAAGAATACACTCTTGTCTGTGGACTAGCTTCCCAAGACATTCAGTGAAACAAAAACAAAGGAAAAATGATATGTCAAAGCAGGAAAATAATAATAAAAAAAAATGGGAAGTAACGTTGCTGGGAGGGTTGGGGAGTAGCTGGGGTTCTCACAGTGCTGGCTGGAGTGGAAGCTGGGGCAGGATTTGGGAAAAGCAAAAGGCAATGTCTCCTAAAACTCAGGCCAATCTTAGTCCTAGCTTCCCCTAAGGATTATACACAACAGAAAAGTGCAGGTCAGAGAGGCAACGGAAAGAATGCCAACAGCAACTTAAGGGTAAGAATCTAGAAACCAAGCAAAAGCCTACGAATATCAGAATAGACTGGCACAAACCTCAGTATATCCACATAGCAGGGCACCCAGAATAGTGACAAATAATAAAACACAACTGTGAAACAACACTGGAATATATAATGTTGCTGAAAAGAAGACAGACACACTGTATTTATTCTCTCATAAAGATATTCTGGTCCATGGAAGATCATATATTAACGGTAGCCCCATGAGATTATGGGAGCTGGAAATGTCCCATCACTTGGTGTTGTTAATCTATCTTCTCTCTGTTCGCAATGGCCACCACTGTTACAATTGCCTGCAGTATTCAGTATGTGCCATCCTCACAGGTTTGTAGCCCAGGACTGAGAGGCAACAGCAGATAGCCAAGATATGCCGTGCATGAGCCATCTAGGTTTACATGCCATTAACACTCTTTGTTTGCACAATGCTGAACCTGCCTGAGGATGTGTCTCTCGGAATGTATTCTTGTTACTAAGTGACAAATTGCTGAGTATGAAATTCAGCCACAGGCAGAACCACTTCGGAAACAGTGACAGAAGGAGGCCTACGAGGGACTTCCCAGTGCTGGCAATGTCGTTATGTGGCTGTTTTCTCATATATTTTTGTTTCTGAAACACAGTCTTGTTACATAGTCTAGACTGGCCCTGAACTCTGTAATGCTCTTGCCTTGAGCTCCAGAGTGCTGAAATTACAGCCACAAGCCAACATACCCAGCTGCGATCTGCTTTTACCTGGGTGTGACATAACCACGTATATTTAGTTTATACAAGGTTTGCGGAATGCTTTATATGACTCTTGGTTCTAAAATACGCCTGCAACCAGTAGGGAACCTGCCAAATGATCATGCTGCCACACTGCTTTCCACGAGTTTCTGTCCATATCCGTAAATAAGCACTGCCTGCAAATTTGACCAAGAATTACTGACCGCGAGTCCTCAGCCCTAAGTGGGGTATGTGTATCACCCTTTGTCCCCTCAAGGCCCAGGGAACATCACAGGAGAGGAAGCAGAAAAATGTAAGAGCGAGAGGACGACAAGAGTGTTGTGACGTGTTGTCTTCTGAACGTGACATGGCCGTGGCGCCCATGAAGCTGGGGCAACTGTGGTTATCTGCACAAAACCAAACAAATCTAATTCTGGCAAAAATGGAGAAGGGGTTCAGGAAAGCCTACCCTTAACTGAGGAGCTTTCAGCAGAAGATGCTACAGGGCTAGGGCCAAACAGAAAAGATCAAAATACATCACATACATGTATGGAATATCAAAGAATAAAACATTAAGGGTATACCTACACACACACACACACACACACACACACACACACACACACACACACACACACTCCTTAAAAAAGTTCTCGAAGTATGATGCCACATACCTTTAATCCCAGCACTTAGGAGAGAAGTAGGTGGATCTCTATGAGCTGGAGCCAGCCTGGTCTCCATAGTAAGTTCTAGGCCAGCCAGAGCTGTCTCAAAAGTCTCTATGAAAGATGTTACTTGTGAAACTGAGGTCAAGTGATGTAACTGGCTTCATTTAGAAGTCATATCTTATCAGACATTTTCTTACAAGTCTGCTTATAATACAGACAGCAGGACCCTCTTAGTCTGAGAGGCACAGAGTCAAGAGGCCCTATGAACAGAAAGCCCAAGTGTTGCTTGCTTTTGTGGATTTCCCACCCTGCCCCTCACCCCCTCACTCGCAAACTCTGGCATGTGGTGCTAAGCTTGAATACATGAAATATGCAGTTTGCCCAACAAATGCACAGCTTGCTGAAAATACTCCATACAATCTTGTCTCTCTTTGCAACAAACTGTCGAAGTGCTTCTACAACTCTAAAAATACTATCTCTCTGAAAGCTACTTCCATTAGAAGTGCCATTACTAAATTGGCCAAAGGTCAAAAAAGTGCTACACCATCCTCTTCCACCAAAAGAGATTAGCTATTTGCAGATCGCCTTCCCAGTGCACCGTGAAGCTTCTCTCTCCAGGATGTGGCACAAGGTCTCACTGAATGAACAGATGGACGGGAAGTATGGATGTTTGTAACCACAGTTATATTCAGGAACATAGGCCAGATGAAGATTAAATCTTTGAAGGAAAGGTAACAGGGAGGGAAGGGTGGGTGTGTGCTTAAGAACACTGGCTGCTTTTCCAGCACCCACACCAGGTATCTCAAAACTGCCTGTAACTCCAGCTCCAGGGAATGGAACCCCTCTTCTGGACTCCATGGGCATCGACACATACATTCACATGAAGACACCCACACACAAATGGGAAAAATGCACACACACACACACACACACATATACACTATATTTCTATTATAAAGTATGGAGATGGGGATGGGAAGATGGCTCAGTGGTTAAGAGCACTGGCTGCTCTTCCAGAAGGTCAGGTAAAAAGCAAAACAAAACAAAATCTCAGGACAAAGGGCTATCTATGGTGCCTACTGGTGCATGCTGGCCTCCAGGTGTCCTTGCTAACAAAACACCCGGGCTCTTCATACCCCTCCCCTAGCCCAACCCTCCAGCTTCTCATCCTCATAAAACGCTTACATGTTGGCCATGTGCTCACTCATTTGGCTTCTCTCTTACCACCCCCTCCCCCCCTCCCCCCTCCCTCCCCCCCCTCCCTCCTCTCCTCTCATAGCCTGGTCTAGTCTGCTGGCCATGTTCAGTCCACTGCTCTCTCTCCCTGCTCTGGACTCTTCCAGATGCCTCTGACTGTACTCTCCCTCAGATCTACAATAAAAACTTTCTTCTCAATCATACCATGGAGCGGTCATGTCACCAGAGTACACATCTGGTGCTGAAATCCTCGGTTTAAACACAGAGGACCCGGGTTTGGATCCCAGCACCCACATAGCAGCTCACAACCATTCTAGTTTCAAGGGCTCTGATATCCTTTTCTGTTCTCCAAGGCTACCAGGCATGCACACAGTGAGTGTGCCAACATACAGGTAGGCAAACACACAACACACACACACACACACACTAAAAATTAAAAAAAAAAAACCAACAAAACTTTAAAACAAGGTAAGGAGAGAGCTGTGTTCTTTGTGGGCCATAAGGTCCCTAGCCTGCGTTCTGGCCGGCTGGTTTTCCCTCTTGCTTGCTGCAGGGCCTCTGGGATCAGGACCTCCCTCACTGATTAGGTGGCAGGAATTGTAAAGGCTCAGCTCAGATCTCAAATTACGGTAGCAAAAAGCCGAGACAGAAAGCTCCTTGCTGAGGCAGGCGGGACCTCTCCTCTGTCCAGTGCACGTTCTCAGCCCATGTCCACAGGCTGCTCTCTTAGGGGTCCACTGACTTTGGAAAGTGTGAATCACCAGGTTGCCCGGCCCCACGGCTGTAAGGGTCAGTCTCCCCCAAACACCACAAGCTCCTGCAGGGGAGGCCTGTGCTTGGCTGAATGTCCCGCTGCCACAAGTCACACAATGCTGGCCACAATTAGCCTGTCCCGGAGTTATTTGCTCATGCAAAGAATCAAGTACAACACCTATCAGGATCAACCACAGGACCCGGTTCTTAACGCTGAGGACGCTCATGTGTAACTCAAGAATCTACTCAATCGCTACTACCAGCTTTACCAAGGATGGTTTCTCACCCCCATCCTAGAAAAAGAAGACAATGTCAAGAATGTCAGCCCTTCAGCTGCTACTCTGTTACATACCCAGTGCCAGGTTAGGTCACATCTGCAATTGCTTTAGGTTGGGCCAGCTGTGGGGGATGGGAGGAGGTTGGAGCAGACTTTATGGCAGCAGCCAAAAGAGAAACATGTGCTCCGCTGGAGCAAAATCCACCACAGGCTCTGATGTCACCCTCCTCAGCTACACTCCCGCGGTTTGCAGCCACCCTGCCCTCTCCCATTTTAAAAGAGGCCCTGTGCTTCCTGTCTGAGTGCCTGTCTTCATAAGCAGGAACACCTCTCCTGCCGCCTAAATGATGCTTCTGAACCTGGACCCAGGGCTGAGACCTGGAAGACAATCAGCCCTCGGCACTATTCTGCCCAAGACTCGGTGCTGCCAAACACTCTTGGGCAGAGAGGAACAGAGAGGGTTTGGCACAGCTAGAAAAATGCTATAAATCCAAGAGCTGACAACTCCACATTGTGAAAGACACATACAAATCAGACTGGGCCAAAGACCACAACCATTTCATCTGACCAGAATCTTCCACTGTCCCCATGGAGCAAAGTCAAGAGCCACACATAGACGTGGTGAGTGACTCATTAAACGCACCAGGAATCAAGGCAATGCTGAGAACAGCAAGCAGCGCCAGCACGCACAGCCATGGTGGGCCCTGACGGTGGGAAAGAATGGGAGGTAGGCTAGCCACTACTGAGAGCCTTCCCTCTGCACAGAGCTCACCTCTTGCAAGACAGTCCTGTGTAGGCTCAGAGCCAGGAAAGCCCAGGAGCTTGAGGCCCAGCAGGCCTTCCCACCGGCAAGACAGGCAGCAGCAAAGAGGTGGGTATCTAAAGGGAAAACACTGCTTTTCCTGCCCTCTGATCTTTACTCTTCCATACCACGCAACATACACTGCTGCCATTAGGGGGTAGATGACACTCCCCCACCTTAACCCCTACACATACAAAAGCAACTGTCTATCCTCTAATTCAATGTGACCCTAATCATGTCTGTAGAAACAGTGTCATATCCCACAGGCTCAGTAGCTAGCACAGGATTGCATCCTCTGTTCAGATGCCAGTTTTAAGTCATAGGTTGTCACACTTACGGCAACCTATGGGTTAGGCTCTGAGTTTGATGGCTTTGTAGGATGCTCTCAAAGAATGCAGGACAACCCCTTACATGTGACTACTGGAATATTAGCAAAGGAGTCAGATCAACTGAAGGGTGGGAGAGGCACATGGGGCAATGTGTGCAGGAGTGCCGGGGAACGTTGATGTCTTTCCAGGGACGCCACCCTCCACCTCCACACACCTCAGTGTTCAGCAAATCCGTGCTGTGTACCCAGGCCTTTGGGGATTTATGTGGTAGTCTTGTTATATGAGCAAGATTGCTTCGATTATCATCTATTAGTGATCAACTCTATCTCTGTCATGTCCCCTCCAGGGAGGTCAAGAGTGACACTGAACTTTCAAACCCTTTGTTGCCTGGGTCTGGCCAATGACTTGCCCCATCAGTACTCGTCTCATTAAGCAAAAGGTGCTCTGTCACTTAGGGAAGGCAGAGACATCTTCGAAGCGCTGGAACCAGGGTTAAAGACCAAAAGTTAGGGCAGAGCAGTTTTAAAATTCTCTGTCAAGCAAACAGGGCAGGGTCCAGCACACCTGTTTCTTCTCATGTAACACGACCATGGCTCCCAACTGACAGTGCGACACATACACAGCACGGGTGCAGCTTTGCCCAGCAGTTCCAGATGTCTGTATTCAATCTCCTATTATCTTGACAAAGACAGAACAGACACAGGGAACTCCAGAGCGTCACAGCTTGGGGAGTGATAGGCACATTCAATACACTAACAAAGTGATAGTTCCACAGGTGTATGCGAGTCCCAAACTTAGCAAATTGTCCTGTTTAAATGGGAACACTCCACTGTGTGTCCCTTATGCCTGAAGGAAACTTTAAGAACGTGACCCACTAAATCGGAATACTTATTCATAGTAGTCTAGCAACTGCATACTTTTGAAAGCCGAGTTTCCAGTGTCTACTTCCAGTCATGTGCTTCAATTCTTAGCGTGTTCTCCCAGAAAAGATTAATTTAGAGGGTACAGGTCAACTCGTAAGTGGCAGCGTGCACAACCCATTGTTCCCCTTTGTCCTTGACCCTCAGGTCCCTGAATTTTCATTAAGAAACCACTTTATGTATGTGGTATACATACACAACAAATCCTGGTCAGGAAAAATGCCACAAATTTCACAAAGAACACCCCTCATCCAAACATACACACAGGCTGCTCTGAGTTGGATTCCCAGCATCCACGTGGAGGTTAACAAATCTCTAAAACTCCAATTCCAGGGGACCCGACACCCTCTTCTAGCCTCTGTAGGCTCCAGATGCAATGGGCTGCACACACATACACGGAGGCAAAACACTTATAAATATAAGATAAAAATACATAACTCTTTAAAAAGGGGCACCCCCAAGCATCCTGGAGATCCCATAATACTTTGGTTTGAGTGGTCCTCCACACAAGCTTACATACACACTACACAGCCACATGGAGTCCTGGTGAACAGAGGTGTCTCTATTCCTACAAACACCATTCTCTCTATTCTACATGGCCATTTTATGGTATTAGGGATGGAATCTGGGAAGCTTGGGCATGCTAGGCCAGTGCTCTACCACTGAGCAACACTGCCTGCCTCTTTTTTATTTATTTTTTTAACGACAGGGTCTTGCTGTATAGCCTAGGTTGGCCTTGAACTGGTAATCATCTTATCCTGCCTTGGCCACTCAAGTGCTGGTATAAACACATGCACACCATGACTGACATTATCCCCTTTAGTATCAAAGCCACTGGAGCAAAGGGCTGGTCTTCTCCAGAAAATGCTCTGGTGGAGCCGCAGGGGTCTGTGGGATATAGAGCTAGCTGAACATTGAGATTCTGGGAGGTAGTTATTCCAGAGACGCCCAGAAAGATGTCCTCACCACACTCACAGAGCCCAGACAAGGCCACTCTTTAGCTCTGTCTTCTCCAAAGGCCTCAACTCCTCAGATCACGAGGTCATGAGAGGAAAAGTAGCAACAGTTCCTGTGGGGTCTCTAGGCTCTGACTGACGGCCACAGAGGGAAGAGGTGAATGTGTGGGAAGAGTCTGTTTCCCACTTGGATTTCATTGGTTAAGGGCCCAGAACTTGAGACACAAGAGCCCACTTCTCAAATCCCATTTTTGTGTATTATTTTTTAGCATCTGCAGAGCCACTGTAAATGAGTCTAACTGTTCTCTTGCTAAAGGTAAACTAAAGAGGGAGGGAGAGGGAACTGGGATCGATAAGTAAAATAAGAATATCTATATACATAACTACATACATACATACATACATACATACATACATACATACATACAAAAGTAAACTAAAGTTTAAAAACCACTAAATGTGTATGCCTTTAGAAACCTTGCCTCTCAGGCTCTGTGCTCAGGGGTAAGGTTTAAAGGTCAGAGTTTGACCCAGGAGGTACATGCCTTTAATCCCAGCACCCAGGAGGCAGACGCTGGCCTCAGACTCACAGAGCTCTGCGTGCCTGATTTACACGTGAATTCAAGGACAGCCACGGTTACATAGGGAGACTCTGCCTCAAAGGGGTGGGGTGGGGGGTGGGAGAGAGAGTCAAACATAAATGAAGCCATAGTGTAGAGAAAGGGAGGAGAAAATTCTGCCTCGAGTACAAGTCACAGGAGAGATAAACTATGATTTGTGAGGAGCCAAAACTGCAGAAGATGATGAGAGGAGATATGGGGGGGGGGTGACTAGCCAGAAATTTTCCCTGACACCCAAATCCAAGACTTTAGAACACAGAGACTCAGAGACACTGAGTACAAGCCCAGCCACACATCAAACTCTGGGAGTCTCCAAAGGAAGGGGTAGGGGTAGGAACAGAGCTAAGTCCCTAGTTCCCAGGCCTGGTTTTCCAGAAGGGGCGAGATGGATCAGAGTGGGGTCCGGGTCAGTGACTTACACTGTATGCATTGATAATCAGTTGAATAATATTTTTTGAGTCTCCATGCAAAATCTCCACAGTGGTTCCAGGTATCAGGGCTGTAAAATTCTTGAAAAAAAGAAAACAAAGAAAAGTTAGATCATTTTGCCATCTGTGCTGGCTAATTTTATGTCTACTTCACATACTTCTACAGGCTAGTCATCAGAGAGGAGGGACCCCAACCGAGAAACTGTCTCATAAGACTGGACTGCAGGCAGCCTGTAGAGCATTTTCTTAATTAGTGATTAGGAGAGGGTCTAGCCGATTGTGGTGGCGCCATCCCTGAGCTGGTACATCCTGGGTTCTATAAGAAAGCAGGCTGATTAAGCCATGGGGAGCAAGCCAGTAAGCAGCACCCTCCATGGCCTCTGCATCAGCTCCTGCCTCCAGGTTCCTGCCGTTTGAGTTCCTGTCCCAACTTCCTTCAGCCACAAACTAAGGATGTGGAGCGTAACCCAAATAAACCCTTTCCTCCACAACTTGTTTTTTGTCATTGGTGTTCCTCAGGGCAGTAGTAACTCTGAGACACCTTCCACCCTATCAGCGTCAACAGTGCACTAAGGACAAGAGTAAGGGCCAGACTTACTGTGCTCTGTCACTCTCCCATACCATGTGCTGGAGGAGGTGGGATGGGAGAGGGAAGAGCAAGTGATGTGAGTACACTTGGTAGGCTGTGGAGGGGAGCTAAGGGCTGAAGGCAAGTCAGCCATTCACCCTCTAGGCCACCCTGGTCTGCCCAAGTCTTTCACCACCACTGATGGTAATCCTGGGCTCATTTTCAGATGACTCTGCCTGTGCTGCAGGGGCTCAGAGGGCCACTTACCCAAGTGTCTGAGGGACACCCTGTCTTATCTGTAGATGCTAAGGTATGAAGGGTGTCCTTCTAAGGACTTTTAATACCCTGTGCAGGTCCTGGAACACACCCCTGAGTGCTATGCTGTCAACAGGACAAAACCCCCACCACTCTCAGGCTGTACAGCTCTCCCTGTTCTGGGGAAGGAGTCTGAAGCCAAGGATGATCTCTTCCCTAGTGATACAAAGCCCAGTACGGCTCCTAAAATCAATCGTTTAAAAATGCAATTTGCAATGGACAACCTTTAACTCACGATCTTGCACCAAACAGTGTCTTTCCATTTAGTCATCTACAACAGACTCTGGCTCAAAGAAGATCCTGAATTAAGGAAGACAGGGTGGCATTTTCATGACCAATATGGCAGGAGCCTTTGAGACACAATCCAACAAAAGCTCTTTGGGGAATAATTATAGTATTCCTGACAACATCCTCCTCACAATGTAATGTACAGGACATCAGGGGTGAGCTGGGTTTACACTCAGCTCACTTGAGCTCTTACACAGCTAAAGAGGTTTTGTGTGTGTGTGTGTGTGTGTGTGTGTGTGTGTGTGTGTGTGTGTGTGTGTGTGTGTGGTGCATGCGTGCACCCACACCAGAGGTCATACATATAGGGAACAGAGATTAGGCTGAATGTCCTCTATTAATATCCAAGGAGTGTAATTGCCAGAATGGTGGCCCAAGTGACAAATGGGAAAAGACTTGTTGGCTTGAACAAGCCCATCGCTCTCTTCTCTCCGTCACTGACTGCTTTTTGGGAGAACTCCTGTCCCAGACCACTCCTGAACTCCCACCCCCTTCAGGAGGGTAAACAGCTGGAATACTGAGTTAGCCATGCAGGCTGCCCAATGTCTCAGTTTCCTTTGTACATTTCATGCTTTCCTTCTTGAGTAGAATAGACCCGTGTGTCCACCCACCTTCTGAAAATGACAGTTCATACTATTTTTGAGGTATTTCTCTGAATTAAATTAGGTAAAACAGTTTAAACATCAGGTGAAGACATTCATGGCCATGCGAACAGTCAAGAGTTCCCTTGGTCTTAGTATTTCCCAGCCCATCTAGAAAGGGCTATAGTGTTCTCCTCCTTTGACCCTGCCCACTCCAACTGGCCTAGGTCAGACCCAGTCCCGTTATCAGGCCACCAGGCCCCTCCCACCCTCAGGAGTACCTTGTAGAGCATATAGTGGTTCTTCGTCACTGCAAAGATGAGGTTGATGTTGTTCTCCGCCAGCTTCTCCCCAAGCAAGGCAAGTGATGGATAGTCCTAAGGCCAAGGCAAAAGTCAAGACTGCAACAGTTCCAACTGGCTGGACACCGGCATGCAGAACTTGTCCCTGAAAGCAGCTTTCCCTTGGGTTCCCATTGGGCCCAGTTACCAAGCTCACCATCCATCATTGGCCCCTGAACTAAGAGGTTACAGGAAGTGATGCTCATTATTTAAAAAAAAAAAAAAAAAAAAAAAAAAGCCCCCTCTGGTACTCATCAGATACCCCCAAATAGTGGGAGTGAAAACTAAAGCATCTCTAGGTGTGATGGTATCCCCTTCATTCTTTCAGGAGGGATAGGGACCATTACAGCTCCGGGAAGGTCAGCTCTACTTCCTACCATCTGTCACCTGCACCTATCAGCTTGCCTCCCATCCTATGCTGTTCCTCTTCTTGTTTTCCTTTTCCTGTGCCCAACAGTCAGGTCACTAATGCCTGCAGGTCCTGCTCATGGCTTAGAACAGAGGAGGCCACTGCTCTCTGGAACTGGGAGAGGAGAATCCAAGTAAGGAGAAAGGAAGGACAAGAGGCAGTTATGAGGTCCTTAAGGTCTTTAAGAGCTCCTGGTGAGAACAGGTGTGGCCATTGGTTGAGAGCTTAATAGTTACAGGCCCTTTCCCAAACTCCCTCACTCCTGGATAACCTGGAAAGCTTGGAGGGTCACCTCCTGAAGCTGGAGAAAATGGGTTTGTCCCATAAAGAAAATTGGGAAGAACTCCTCTCTAGCCAGGTATCAAAATAGATCTGAAGACGAAGGTATAGACTTCTTGAAAAGCCTGCAGAATAAATGTGGCAAGATCTTGGTAATTGCTGGGGCTAGGTGTCCTCCATCTTCTACCCCAGGCTCCACCTTTCTTTCAGAGCACCTCACCATGAGAACCACTTGGCTCCCAGGTCACCTCTTTCCCCAGTGAAATAGCTCCCATGAGGCACACAACGATGCAAAGGCAACTGGCTACAGAAATCCCTGACGAGGATTAGTTAACATGAGGTTCTAAAACCTAGTCAGTAAAGACCAAGTAAATAACACTGGATCCCCAGATGTCCTGAGGGCCAAGGAAGTTTTTAGGGAAGGGGTGGGCCATGGAATTACAAGGAGAGACAAGGACAGCCCTCCCAGTTCTCACCATCTGGTTGGATGCAGTGTATTCATTGGCTTCATTCAGGTGACACTGGCCATCGTGTGGTTGAACCAGGCCACCCAGTTTTCCATCCAGCGCGATGTGGGGCACGTCATCCGTTGTGAACACCAGCAAATGCAGTGCATCTTTTCGCCAACCAATCTTCTCCTGAAAGAAGGAAGACAGAGGGCACCATAGTCATCCTGTACAAACCCACCTGGGGCATCAGATGAGAAATCGCCAAGCTCTTCCCACACAGGCCCATGCGCCTAGACACCCATTCCAGCATCATCCTCTTTCCCGGGCCTCTGACTTCATCCAAAGACTCCATCTCTGGGAGATTTCCTTTCAGGCTCGAGAACAAGCTTGACCCCACCCCAATGCCTTCATCATACACACTGGCTAAGACTATAAGATAATGGTTAAACATGCCAGGCCCCATTAGACAGGAATCATTCTGAGAGAAGCACCCGAATAGCCAAGAGATGGTGGCTCTGCCTTCTGAGGATCTGGTAAGAACTGCATCTATCCTGGTCCATGTGAACTCTACAGTCCTCCTGAAATCACTAATGCCCAGAGCGAACCAGGTGAGCTAATTCTCCCTTACTGTTTCCCTCCATGGGATTATCTAGTCTGCAGACTGAGGCTCAGCTCATTACAAGGCAAGGGGAGGGCTCCGTACCTCACAGAGGCAGGAATTACCATCAAGAACTAGAATATATGGTTACTGTAGGATAAACGGGCCAGCCAAAGCACACCTGACCCTGAAACCAGAGCCAGTGAAAGAAACACTCTACCCTGCCCAACTCAGTGCAAAAACCAAACAATCCCTGAGCACAAAACCCAGCCAATGTCTGAGCTTGTCTCAGCTCAGGGATTGAAATGTGACCAATTCCCACCCTGAAAAGATCTTCACCCTGGAAAAAACACACCTCTAAGAAGCCCTATATAAGCCCTGTGCCTGTTCAGTTGGGAGCTGCCTTTTCACACCCTGTCAGAGGCAGCCACCCTCCTACATTCCTCCCTCCCAACAAATCTCTTGGATGAGTTTTGGGCAAAGACCTCCTTTCTCCGGAGTGGAGTAGAGCAGAGATGGAGCAACCAGAGCAGGAGCAAAGGGTGCTTCCCCTTAGGAAAGAGAGGCAAAGGTGGGCAGTGTCCACTATCTCACAGAGGAGTAGGATTGTTACATTCCTGCTGGGAAAACATCCCTCACTGGAACACAGCTATAGGGACAGCCTGACCCACAGCCAGGATACCCTTCCCTTCAGAGCTGTAACACTTATAGTCACCCCTTTGCTACTGGTGAAAGGTCATCCCAAAATGTATTGGTGAGGAAGGACTTAAATTATGCCAAGAGTTAGCTTTGCTACAAATTAAACATGGAACTCGTCGAGGTGGGATTCACAGATCTCAAAGGTGAAAAGGTATTTTTTTTCAGCAGTAGATGAACATCATCATCTGAACAGCTATGATGCTGTCTCACTCACTTCAAAAGCAGCATGGGCACAGAAAAATATATCACGAGGTCAAACAAATCAAGGAAGAGGAAAAGATTCAACAGAAAGCCAGAGGAGATCTGCTGTGGACAAGAGCGGTCACCTACTGAGGAGTCAGTTTCGTAGCCATGTAACTAACCCATCTCCTGTTGTGTGCCCGATCCCTTGGATGGTCCCAGATCTACAAAAACCTTATGCCAGCTCTTAAAGATACTCCATTTGTGAAAACAGCAGCTTCAACTTACCATGTGGTTATTAATAAAGGCAAATACAAGGTTAATGGAAGTGAGGGAGGGGAAGAGGGAGAAGAAGACAGCAAGGATGACTATGATGATAGGAGGAGGAAAAGGACAAGAGGAGGAGAATGATGATGGTCAGGAGGAGAAAGACAAGAGGATGACAATGATGAGGAAGAGGACAACAGGATGACTATGATGATGGGGAGGAGGAGGAAGAGCACAGGAGGAGGACCATGATGAACATGTAGAGGAGGAGGAAGGCTGGGGTGGAGAAAGGCCTTCCCAATTTGGATGAAACTCAAGCTGCTCTGGAAGGATGCGGGGAATCCCTTCAAGGAAATGGAAACAAGAAATAAAGAGGGAGGGGCAGAAAAGGAAACAGGCATTCTAGGCAGAAGGACAGAAAGGAGCACAGCAAAGAGACTCCCATGTTGGGGAGCTGGAGGTCCCTCATAGCTATCCCAGGACAAGCTAGTCATGGGGCAGGAGCTTGAATGAGGCTTTTCCTGGTGGCAAAGGAGAAAGCCATAGCGCAGCTGCCAGGCTCTGCTAGTTCTGACTCCCACTTCTTATTTTTCACCTTCTGAATGTGTGTGTATACACCTAAAGAGTGAATACCACACTACATAAATTACAGACTTTAAAAAGAACCCCCAGCTCTAGAAAGTATTTATCTGTCAACTCAGTGATTCTATTTCACAGGACTCTTGCCATAAAAGTGCCATGAAATTATGCACAATCATGTTTTTATCAGTAGTAAGGGAAAAACAGAGAGACATGTATATCCTAGTGTATGGGAATAGGGACATAAACTGAGACAGCCCCTCCCTCCACACTAGAAATTATGTTCATAAAATTGGAAATTATGTGCAAACAGGGACATTGGAAACAAAGAAGCAGATATGTGTAATTATAAACTATAAGAAAGACAATTCTACTTTAAAAGAACAAATGATGCTGGGGGAAAAAATGCCATGTGTTGGATTATGGGTAGGCTTTTCTTTTTCTCATTAATTTTCAATCTATAAGCACTGCATTAACAAGACTGATCTTCAAATGCTGCTCTTTGCTTTGTTCTCTGACAGCTTCCCTGTGGTCCAGTGGAGATACAGTTGAGAGTTGGGTTAACAAGGACACATATGACATAGAACAACTAGCATGCTTTAAAATGGGCATCTGACACCTGCTGCTGCTTCTAATTACCTGTGTAACCCTAACCAATTTGTCACCTCAACTTTTTTCCCTTGTCTGTATAACAAGCAGAAGAATACTTGCCCTTTATTGAGTACATCCATGACTCCATCGGCCCTCAATATAACTCCTGTGAGGTAGGCCAGACATCATCACCCCATAGTTGGGCAAATGAATAAACTGGCCAGTTCACTCTACCATCAAGGCAGACTGAGATGAGCCGTGTCTCACCCAATCATATAGAAAGAAGGTGCACAGTGAAGGAGATTACACAGAAAAGAGCCAGCACACCGCAGTGTTCAGTCGATGACTGCTAGATCCAAAACCCAACGTTTGCTGGAAGGGAAGCATCTGAAGCAGGCACCACTCCACGAATACCAAGTCTACTTCCTCTTATGTGGGCCCCTGATCACTAAATGGTGTCAACTGCCTTGGCCCAGGTCAGGTCGCAGGAATGGGTCAGAACACAGATGACTTACTTACCCACCCAGGCTGTCAGCTTGGAGATTACACATGGTGACTCCAGAGTGCTTACGTTCAAAACAAATTCCCTGCTGTCTGGTTGCCCATAGAGTTATTTGTTTTCAAGACCTACGTTTTGTATTCCACGTTCAGGACAAGGAACAACTCTGGAGGTGGGGGGGGGTTAATCTTGATTTTTAAGGGAATTTACTGAAATATGATACAGAACACTCAAAGAAGCCAGATTCCAACATCTTTGGAAGAGACAAATCTAAGTTCAAGTCTCTGCTTGTTCCAACTGTGGAGCCCTAAGAGCGTCCCGCTTCTCTTAGCCTTTGGAAAATGGAACTGAACCCGTGTGACATGGCTGTCGCTGGGTCTTCTATGCAGTACATCTGAAAAGTGCTTGTCACATAGAGGAAACTATAATGGGGCTCAAAATTACTATTCAAGGACCAGGATTAGCCACGTTACATACCTCCTCTTTTACTACCTGACAGTAAGGCCACATAACTGTTACAGGGACTATGAATTATTCCATAGCAAGTGGCTGTAAAATCCTGCATTAGTTAAGAACCTGCCACATGGACGTTAATGGACAACATTAAATTGGTTGGCCTTTTGGCACACGCCTGTAATCCCAGCACTTGAGTGCTGAGGCAAGATCAAGAGTCTGAAGCCAAGCTGGACTAAGTGACTTTGAGGTCATTCAGAACTATGTAGTGAGAATGGGTTCCTATTGGTGGTACTGTTTTGAGAGGCTCTAGAACCCTTGGGAGTATAGCCTTGCTAAAGAAGTATACTACTGGGGGAAGGCTTTGAGTGTCTTTAAAGTCTCTCTCCATTTTCTGGTCACTTTCAGCTTCCTGTATGAAAAGATGTGAACAGCCAGCTTCCTGTTTTGGCTGCCTGCTGCCATGCCTCCCCGGCCAAAAGGGTCTGTGTGTGTCTCTCTCTCTACCTCCCTCTCCCTCCCTCTCCCTCTCTCTCCCTCTCTTTCTCTCTTCCTTCCCCCCACTCTGGAACCATAAGCCAATACAAGCTCTTCTACAGGTTGCTTTTGGTCATAGCGTTTTATCGCAGTGACTGAAAAGTAACCAATACACCTGGTTTCAAACAAACAAAAGACCACAAATGCTGACAAAAATCTGTAGAACCCAGACCCCTCACAACACTGCAGCTGGAATTATAAAATGATACAGATACTTAGCACTGACAGTTCCTTAACAAGTTAAACACTTAAGACCAGCTAATCCACTCCAGGCATTAACCCCAAAAAAACAGAAGCATATGTCCATTAAAAAAAGATAAGAGCTGGGTGGTTGTGGTGCAGGCCTTTAATTTAGCACTCAGGAGGCAGAAGCAGGCAAATCTCTGTGTGTTTGAGGCCAGCCTAGTCTACAAAGCTAGTTCCAGGACAACTAGGGCTGCTGCACAGAGAAACCCTGCCTCAAAAAACCAAAAACCAAACCAAACCAAAACAAAAAAAGATAAGAACACATCCATAGAGCTTTCTGGAAATAGACAAAAACTAGAAACAACCCAAATCCATCCCCAGGTGAACAGTTAAATAAACTGCTGGATAGCTGTGCAGTGCTAGGCCACAAAGGGAGTAAGCAGATACATTTACCAGCAAGGACTCTCAGAACAATGGCACAGGGTCTAACAGGCCAGGTAACAAAGAGTAATGTGCAGTATGCATACAATTTTAGCAAATAGATCTTATGTGTAGTGACAGTCAATTTGTGGTTGCCTAAGGGAGATTCAGGAAAGAGAAATGACGGGCACAAACTCACGGGTATAAATGACATGTTCATTAACTTACTGATTGGGGTGGGGAACTTGCATGCCTGCCAAAGCACCCATAGAGGTCAGAGGGCAATCTGTGGGAGTCAGCTCTCTCTTCCCAGGTTGTCAGGCTTGGTGGTAAACATGTCTGCTGGATGAGCTATAATCAGCCCCATATTATCTTGGATTTGATGGTTGTCACTCCCCCCCCCCCCAAACAAGACCAGGCATGGTAGAACATGGAGTGTCACACACCAACACTTTTCCTTGGTGGCCACTGCACACTTGAAGTTGGGTGCTGGCAGATCTAGGTCCAACACCAAATGTGCTTCATCTCACCGGTGTGACCCTGAGCAAGGTACTTGATTTTTGACAGTATCAGCTTGCTCATCTATAAGGGAGAGATAATTACTACTGATAAAACACAACTGTTGAAAGGGGCACAAAATGACACATGGAGTAGTTGGCCGTGCACCTGCAATGTGGTAAAAAGTTAGAAATTGATACTCAGTGCCAACCACCACTATTTCCACGGGGCCAAAAACTCCCACCTATGCCTCTAACTCAGAAGTTCACCGCCTCCTCTTCAAGACTGGAGCACCGTCCACGCTGTTTATCTCCTTTGTGCTTATTTACATTTCCAAATTTTTATGTTGAGTGTTTTCTTTATTAAAAAGATTTTCTAAAGAGTCTACCTTTTAGCTGAACATTTCTCCATGTCTGGGCAAAATCAGCATGTAAACAAAACTGATGTCATTAAACAGACCGAGGTCAGCCCTCGGGTGAAAATATCAAGGGTGGGCGGGGCGGAAGCACTCCGGACTCCGGCAAGAACCCTGGCGCCCGGCCAGGACTGCGGTTTACTTGGCTTCTATCTCTGCTGGGTACATCTGTGTCTAATTCACTGCCAGCCCTCTTTCAGCGTTCAGCCTCTCAGTCCATTTTTAGGTGACTGTGCCTCTTTTGTCAGTGAGACAGGCAACAGGCCCCTCCTCACCTGTCCCTACAATGCGCTGCAGCCCCAGAAGGATGGGTGTTCAGCCAGTACCCTCCTCTCCATCCTAAACCTCAAGCTTCCTACCCTCTGCTCTGATCTAACTGTCTCCAAGGAAGGCGGGCTCCTCCCTCCTTGAGAAAAGGCAGCCCCGTAAACCCCACCCTCTCTGGAAAATGTCCCATAGTCAGTCTCTCCTAGGTTCCTTCCCACATGCTTAAAAATATACTCCGTAGTCCAGGGATCATAACCCTTCCGTGACCCCACTGGACCCTCGTGCCTCATCTTTCTTAGATACTGCCTGGTTTTTTCCCTCGGTTCCCCATAATCTGACCTCTCTTGGCCCTCCATAAAAAGGGGAACTGGGATTGAAAGTGGGGACCAGCCCTTCCCACTCTTAAGAAAATAAACAAAAGCTGGCTACTCCCCAAGGTGCAGACAGACTCGCTGGCTTATTCACCTCCAACAGCTGGCCCCAGAGAGTTGAGGCCAGGGAGCAGAGGGCTTGGTTCCTGTATTTTGAGGACACAGGTCTCTAGCCTGTGGGGCAATCTGGTTTCTTGAGGCTGGAAGGAGTCACTCTGTGGCTCCAATGTCTGACAACGGAAAACGGTCCCTCAGAGAATGGTTTCTGTCCTCCTATTCCTGGATCTCCTGAGCCTAAGGACCCGATCCCCTAACAGTAAAAGGGCGCATGGGCAACCAGGGTGAGGCACTGAGAGATCTGCTAGATACCAGTTCAAAGTAAACTGTGCTTAGCAAATAAAATGAGTGTGCATGGGAGAGGTCATGGTGGCCAATCAGAGCTTAGGAAGTGCCCTGATGAGAACTGTAAGAGACAGGCTCAAGTCAGCTACTGCAAGTCCAAAGCACCCGGGAGTGACTGGGTAGAAAAGTCACTTGGAGGTGAGCGATGAGGGATGTTGCTTGGGCAGAGCACCAGCCCTTTGGATTGAGGCCCTGGGTTCAATCCAAAGTACTAAAAAGGGGTGGTAAGAAAGGAAGGAGGGGAGGGAGAAGAACAGAGAAGAGGAAGGGAAAGTGGGGGGGGGGGGAACAGTTGCTTTCTTTTGGTGGTGGTGGGGGCTGGGTTTCAAAACAGGGTTTCTCTGTGTGGCTCTGGCTGTCACTTGCGCTGTAGATCAGGCTGGCCTCGAACTCACAGAGATCCACCTGCATCTGCCTCCCGAGTGCTGGGATTAAAGGCGTGAACAACACTTGAGATAAACTGTTCCTATGGGCTAGAGAAGTGGTTCAGTGGTACAGCGCATGCCTAACAGGGAGCAGGCCCTGGGTTCAATTCCAAGTACAAAACAAGCAAATACAACAGTTCAGCCAGCACACGCCCAAGACTCCCTGAACCCATTTTGTATTAAGTTATTTACATATAGGGACCACACAGAGTACGGCGAGTCAGAGGGTCATACTCAAGGACCTGTATTTACAGAAATACATAAGAACCCCAGTGAGTCTCACCAGCCTTTCTCTGGAGCAGGAGTCTTTTCTCTGGCACCTGCCAATGGGCTCAGGGCCCACACCCACTCACTGCCTCAGGCAGCTGCCCTGGCACTGAGCAGCAATTCTTGCTAGAAATTCTTCCCTACCAGGAACCCTGGGACTCCGAGTTGCTTCCCCATGGCTACTCATACATCCTCTCCGGCTAGAAGGGCCCACCCCCTCCTCTATGATAGGAGGGGTCAGTTAACACACTCATCACAGTATCTCCCCTCAGAGGACACTGTTTGCATGTCCATCACTCATCCACCCATATCTGATCTCTATCAACATTTTTAAAAGAATTTTTATTTTACATGTATGTGAGTCTGCCTGAAGGTATCTACGTGTACATCATGCCTGCAGGTGCCTGCAGGGGTCAGAAGAGGGAGTCAGATCTGGGACTAGGGTTACAGACAGTTGTAAGCTTCCATGTGGGCCAGGAGTTGAACCTGGGTCCTCTCCAAGGACAGGAAGCTTTTAACCCCTGAGCCATCTCTGTAGCCTTCTATACACTTAAAACATAATTTCCAAGACAGATCCAGTGCACTGGATATGTTATGTGTTAGAGGAAAGTAAGGCTGGGACAGAGGCCTGAGACTTCTGATTGGGCCCTGAGTACATGACCTATGTCAGATGCACCTTCCAATGGGCTCACTGTAAGCCCAAGGCTCCCCTGATTCATTCGGTAATACTCACTTACATATGGGGACCACACAGAGCATCAGAGGGCATACTCAAGGATGTCCTGTGGAGAATTTGGAGAGGGAATTTGGAGAATCTGAGAGAAGGTCTCAGGAAACAGGAGGAAGTATCTTCCTCCATGGTGGTAGCTCACTGCCCTGGCTCACCTGTGCAGAGACAACACAATACTCTCTATGGAAAGCTGCTCAAATGTGGCCCTAAAATAGAGAGGCCCATCAGCTTCAGGGAGGTCAGAATTACCCAGCTTTCTGATCTCCAGATCATTCCTCCATGAAGAGGTCCTTAAGCCAGAAGTCAATGCTGCCCCATAGCCCTAGCTGTCACTGAAGAATCACCCCCCTCCAAACTTCCTCTCTGATAAAAAAAAAAAAAGATCCATTCTGCAAATGGCATTGTGTGACCATGGCCACTCTATGAGAGCCTAGGAGTACAATTGGTGGGTCTGAGGTACATTCAAAGCTGGGGCAAGTAAGAACTCAAAGCTCCCCGGTTTTACAGACAGGGAAGCTGGGGACTTGATCCACCAGCTTGCTGACCACCCAGTGGAAACCCCAATCACTGTCAATCACAGCCAACTGTGCCTGATAAAAAGCAAAGCCATAGCTCCACAGGGAAGCAGCAGCGCAGCCATCTTAGTTGCCCCAAAGGATTATGGGTAACCAAAACCAGTGCCTTAGCTCAGGACTGTGCTCTCTTTAGAAGCTCACCCCTCCCACTTCTCTGCTCCTGTGTGATTTCAAAGATAACACAGGCGCTAATGTCAAGGTTAAGTACATTTAATGCATGCACACGGATCTATCTGCCAGCTTCAGCTCTGACATTTTTACCTATGGCAACTTGGAGACATTACTCAACTTTATTACGCTTGTCACGACAGGAGACGGAACAACCACTTCCAAAGGGAGGAGTGAAACAAACCTGTGGAGCTCGGTGCACAGCTGGGGGAAGTAAAAGGACCGAGCCGGCCGTGGTGGAGGGAGGCTGTCATTCACCATTGGGTCCTAAGAGGCCAGTTTGCCTAGCTGCACCTTAGCTCTTGATCTCTTTGTCTTCCAAGTAAGGTTAAGTTCACAAAGGCAGCTCTGTGGCCACCTCAACCTCGAGCCCTTCACAGTAGCTCATGTGCACAGGTAAGTATTCAGCAAACCTTCAGATTATCAACAGAACACTGTATATTAACATTTTCCAGGAGGGATGAGAGGAAGAGGGAACAGGTGTTTCGGGGGAGGGGAGTGGTGGCCTGTTTGGCCAGGGACAGACTCCACAGCAGGTCCACGCTTGAGGACCAAAGAGTCTTAATTTTAACGTGGCCGCCGGGAAATCAAGTTTTCATTGTGGGATTGGCTTCCAGAATGACCAAAGGAATGACCAACCACACTGACATTTAGGTCTGTTTCCGTCACTTTGTAACAATAAACATGTTCTCCTTAAGAGTTTGTTTTTCCTGCTTTTAATCATACTTTGCAATGAAATATGCTTGGGGGAAAAATCTTCTCTGTGGTTACATTTAATGAGGCCACAGCATAGAATTTCTTTCCTTGGGGAAAGGAGGCCTATGACTCAGGTCTTAAACATCCACCTCAAGTCCAAGCCCCAAAGAGCACAGCAGGGTATCTCTGGTGCAGGCTTGGGAGCAGGGTCCAAGCTGGACCGAAGGCACCATAGAATGTACAGTGTTGAGCCATACAGATTTTCCATTTGGGTGATTAAGGATGTAGCTCAGTGCTAGTGCCCTTGCCTGAGCAATGAAGACCCTTGGTTTGATTTCCAGCACTACAGAAAGTAAATGAATATATAGAGAGCATTTGCGTTTGTAGGAGAGATACCAATAGGTAAATATCAATGATAGATAAACAAATAGCAGTAATTTCATATGGGTCAGTGGAACGTTTATAAACAAGATGTTTAATTTACCCTCAATTAGATCCCCCAACTCAAAAGTAGTAGCTAGCTGGGCTTGGTGGCACTCACCTTGAATGCCAGCACTTGGGAGCAGGGCAGGTAGATCTCTGTGAGTTAAGAGGCCAGTCTGGTCTACAGAGTGAGTTCTAGGCCAATTAGGGAAACCTGTCTTTAAAAAGACACAAAACCACGAAAGCAGGGGCTCTCTCTCAATTTCTTTAGTGTTGCCAACACACTGCACTAACCGCTGCAGTTCAGAGGGTGGGATGCCCTGAAGGAGCAGAGCATGGTGGGAAGGTGGACAAGCGAGGAGCAGGACAAGCCAGCTATTTCTGGGCTTCCTTCAGAAGCAGAGGCACCTATGAGCACAAGACATTGCTCCCTTGCCAAATGTGTACCAAAGACCTAGCCAGTGTCAGGCAGTGCAATGACTACACCTTTAGTGTCTCAAGGAGGAGACACCCCATTCAAAAAGAATAGAAGTGGGAGACCCTGACCTAGTGAGGGTGATTGATCAGGGAGTAGTCCCTGATGAACAAACAATTAAGCTGGCATTTGCAACATAAGCAAACTAGGTTGGACATGCAAAGAAAGGGAAAGCAGTTCAAAGGGCTGGGAGGTCACCCAGTGGTAGAGAGCACTTGCCCAGCATGACGCAGGTCCAAGGTTCAGGTTCCAGTCTTCCAGTTCTGAACCAACCCCAACACAGACAGACAGACAGACAGACAACCTGCGCGCTGATGTTTAAGAAAAGGGAGGGATAGTATTAGAGCATAGGACTGTGAGGGTGGGGAAGCAGCCCTGCACAATACTGTAATGGGAAGAAGGCAGTTACTCATTTGTTAAAAGTGCAGAATGCATAACCAACACCAAGACTGAAATGCACTGTGGATATGATATGTGTCAACAACAGCTCACGGGTCGGAACAAACACACCATATTGATGTGGGATATGAAGATGCAGGAGGCTGGAGGTGGGGTGGAAGCAGCTTGAAACAATGAATTCTATTAAGAAGAAAATGAAGGAAAGCTAGGAGTGCTGGGGGTAAGGAGAGCAAAGCAAGTAGCATGTGCAAGAGGGCAGCTGCAGTAAGATTAAGTGACTCCAGGCTGCTGTGGTAGGAATGCAGAGGCCATGAGGGAGGCCGAGGAAACCGACATACTGGCCATTATGGAAGTAACGCTTCAGGCACCCATGGAGCCGCCTGGATTTTCCTCTAGCTTCCTGTCCCTGCCATGGTCAGGGAGGGGGACTGCCAGCATGTGACGATGCCTTCTATGACAGGGAAGGGATGCAGGCACGCAGATGGTAATGCAGCTGGTTTATACTAGAGGGTAATGGAGATGGGCTCTTGCCAGCACTGTTGGAAACACTGAGCCACTTCCCACCCCCTGTGTGAGAATACCCAGCTGTCAGCAGGGCAGCATAACCTCCAGCATGGCAAACCATGGATCACAGAGTTTGAAATGTCACCAAAGTAGTAGAGTGATATGAAAGCAAGTATTAAACCACAGTCAAGGGATTAGGGAGGTGGCTCAAACCAGTAGAGACACTAGCTGCAGGAGCATGGCAACCCGACTTGATCTAGACGCCACGTAAAAAGCCTGATGTGGTGCACATCTGTAATTCCCGCACTCCTATGGCAGGTGAGAGGTGGAAACAACAGTCACCCTTTGGCGTCTTCTGACCTGCCTAATTTCTTGCAGGCCTCAGACTTATGCCATGTTTCTAAACCTTGTTTTGGAAGTTTGCTGGCCAGTTAGCCTGGAACCTGAAGCATAGAAACAGAGAAAGAACCTGACTCCACACCACAAAAAAAGAGATCCTCTGGTCTCCACGTGGGTGTTCACGATCTCTCCCTCCACACACAAACACAGACACATGGAGACGGAGACGGAGACACGGAGACACACACACACACACACACACACACACACACACACACACACACACACACACACAGGGGGGGGAATACTTTTAATAGTTTCCTAAAGATACCATTGCAAAGGAAAAGCAAACAGGCTCTGGAACCCACAGCCCTGAAGCCATGCTCACCACACCACCCACCCCCATCCTCCCGAGGCTGAGGATGCTTCCTGTTTGGGAAAATAGGAAAGCAAGCATAACTCTAGTCTGAATCATCCATCATCCATCAGCCGGCACAAACAATTTAAAAGTCAACTTCTGGAAAGTTCTGAGGGAAACAGTAAAACTGATGAAGGGAAAAACCATAATTCTGACCCAGAAAAGGTATAAACAAATTCATAGGCTTATACGGCATTAAAGGCAATGGCATGCTCCAATTCTAACCCAGTTATGAATACTACATTGGCAAGAGATGCTTTCATGAGAGAGCCATCACTTAGCCCTAGCTGCCATTAACTGCCTCAGCAATCGAGCAGCTAGGGGAAGCTACCACTAGTGTCCTGAGTAGAATCCTAAAGAAAAGCAGGTATTCCTTTATCTTCTACAAAGAACATCTTTGCAAGGTAGACACATGATGCCTTAGAGGTTGCCTTTTTGGTTTTTTTTCCCAAGATAGGGTTTCTTTGTGTAGCCCTGGCTTTCCTAGAACTCACTCTATAGACCAGACTGGCCTTGAACTCATAGTGATCTACGTGCCTCTGCCTCCCCCACCATCGCCCAGCTGAGTTAGCCTCTAAGGATAGCCATGTCATAAGCCTAAGTCCACAAGTTGATAATAGTCTGACCCAGAGAAACCAGAGCAAGGAGAACCCATGATGCTGTGAGTCAGGCCTGTTCTCAGATCATCACCAACAGCAAAGGTCACCAGAAACAGAGGTGCATATGTACACGGTGCAGGGCAGACTGTCCAGGCAACTCTGGACCTATGAGGAGTCGGCCAGGGACTCCTTTCTTCCTTTGTTACACCCAGTTGGCAGAACTAAGTTGAAGAGCCTCTAAAATGGGCTAATAGGAGCAGACCCAGTGAACAAAGGCATGCTTAGATATTGTAAATGGTATCTGAGCCATCCCTCGAATAATAGGGGAAGAGTCTCTGTAAACAGAAAACAAGATAAGCCATGAGTGGTGATCACTAAAAGTAAACAACGGACACAGAGCTTAATTTCTTATTCTCTCCACTATTGTTTGAAATGCTTCATAATAAAAAAAATAGCATATATTCATAGTAGAAATTTAATTATAAAATTTTTAAAACCACCAAGAAAAATAAAAACATATAATTCTATGTTTTAGTCTATTTCCACCTGTGTATGTGCACATATACACAGATACCACAACATTTGTGTGGAGGTCAGAGGACAACTTGAGGAAGTTGGTTCTCTCCTTATATCATGCAGGTTCCTGGGATTATCCTCAGGCTTACCAGCAGGTACCTCTATCCATTGGACAACATCACCAGCTCACTTTTCTTTTATTTATCAAACATGATTATTCTAGCCATACTGGTTTTTAGTCTGCCTTCCTTAGTCCACTCTTAATTTCTCTTAGGCATTGTTCAAGTTGCTAAAGATTCTGTTTGGTTGGTTGTTTTTGAGGAAGAATCTCTTTATGTAGCCCTGGCTGGTCTAGAACTCACTTTGTAGACTGGGCTGGCCTTGAGCTCAGACATTTGCCAGCCTCTGCCTCCAAGTGCTAAGATTATAGGCATATACAACACTGCCTGACCCCTTAAGTTTCTTAAGATTTTTAATGGTACGATTTTGCTGCCTCGTCACTCACCAAAAGCTAGCCTATGACCTAGTCTTAACACTTTAGCTACAATAAGAAGTCTGCAACAGCTGGGCAGTGTTGGCACATGCCTTTAATCCCAGCACTAGGGAGGTAGAGGCGGGTAGCGTTCAAGGCCCCTGGTCTACAGAGGACAGGCTCTAAAGCTATACAGAGACACCCTGTTTTGAAAAAAAAATCTAAACAACAAAAAAGTCTGTAATAAACCGGGGAAAATGACATTTCTTATAAATTAGGCAATTTCAAATGAGAAAGAAATGTCTTAATGCATGTCTAAATGTAACTCCATAGCACAGAAGTGGGGAAAAGGTAAAGAGAAACTGGTGGCTCACAGATGGCATAATTCTAAACAATTATTAACTTTCCCTGTGCAAAGGCCATATTGAAACTACAATAGATCTAAGGCTGACACAGCAGCTCATACAGTGCCTCTCAGTCAATTGACAGGTTCAGGAAATCTGCTAGAAGCCTAACTTCACAGGGTGGACCATTCCATCCCCTGGGGATGGCATGGGAGGATTGTGCAGGCACTAGGGTGGGCTCTGGTTTCTCTCTGGACCAGATACCAACATTGCCAACACTTGCTGTGTTCTTCATCTAGCAGACCTACTGATGCCAGGCGGGGTCTGTAACTGAGTTTTTCTCCCACCCACACAGCTTTTAATGACGACTCCCTCCTAAAGAAAATCCACCAAATTCCCTGGGTAAGGAGGTGAGGACAATCTTACATGTTTCCCTGCCTATTTGTCCTCTGACAAAGGTTGAATTTGGCTGAATGTGAAGACAATGTCTCTCTGATCAATATCTGAAAACGAGTTTATAAAAAGAGAGAGAGAACAATCCATAAACTATTTCATGACACACGGAAGATTCAGAGATGAGTGCATCATAGCTGTGTTCCATCTGGCCTTCAGACTGGAAAAAAAACCTCCCACCAGAGACCTCTGACTTAGACCATGTGCTACTGGCCAGCAGCTGCCCGATGGATGGTAAGGTAAGCCGATGTGATCTCTCGTTCTGAAAGAGCCCCCAAAGGCACAGCCTGAGGAACCAGGAAGGAGACCTGCTGCTTTCTATGCCTTTTCCTTCCCCTTAGCCATCTGTCTGACATTTGAGGATTCTTATTTCAGAAATGGCAAGTGATTTTCCTCTTATCCATGTCAAAGGGTGATTATTAGAGAGGAATGTGAGTATAGAATAAACCCAGCCAACACACACTCAGAAACACAAGAGTTCGGATCACCGAGGAAGCAAAAAGCAGCCAGTGTGTAGCCTCGAAGCTATGTTTTAATGTCTTCCTCTGACATCCCAAATGTTTAAGAGTCCCTACCACTCCACCACTCATGAACTCCCATAGGTTTTCAAAGACCAAGAGGCTGGAGAGATGGCTCAGTGTTTACAGCACTCTGCTCTTCCAGAGGACCCAGGTTCAACTCTCAGTCACTCACACGGAGGTTTACAACTGTCTCTAACTCCAGTTCGGAAGACTCTGAGGCCCTCGTCTTCCCACCTCCAAGGGCACTGAGCATGCATATCCACTTACATACATGCAGGCAAGAAATTCATGCACATAACATTTAAAAAAAAAATAAGTAGGTCATCTTTTAAAAGAAGAATGTGTTGCCAGTGTGGACAATCTGCTGAGCTGTACTGAAACTGCTAACCTTCTGGACACACACCAGGAAGATGAACGAAATGACACTGCAAGCATGCTTCAGTAATGAGCTGCAGGATAATTAATCTTCTGTTGTTGCTCTTTGACAGTAGAAAATCACTTAACAATAAGTTGTTATCATTCTCCCACTTATATATTGGGACCCTCTCAAAGTCAAAGCTCATTCACTTCTGACTGGTCTATGCCCTCCCTCTGGATCCACATATCAAGGAAAAGGAGGAAAACAAAAACACAGACATGCAACTGAAGAAGTTGAGTGATTCTCTTTTTCAGCTTGATTCCCCAGTCATGCAATCTTTAAGGTTAAAAAAAAAAAAAAAAAAAAAAAAAAAGCAATGCATAAACACAGAGCAGCTGTCGTCTGGCAAAGACACTATCCCATTGCACAGAGCCACACCCCGCCATGGAGATCGGACAAACTCAACCCATCCAACCGACTTGATTGCTAGAGAGTTCCCCAAGGTGATGCAAGAGTGGATGGGAGCCACATGTGTGGGTGGCTCAAAGCCTGCCCCATGGAGGCTGAAACCAGAAAGTTACCTTGCACACAGCCGCCTGGAGGACAGCATCAAAGCCCCCTTCAGGGGCATCACGGTTCCGGGACACCCTCTGCTTCCTCACTTCCTCGTTGAAACTGTCGACTCTGTCTGTGAGAGGCAGCAGATGGCGGAACCCGAAGGAAGGGACGCAGTTTGGGAACAACTTGTAACTAGAGAAAGAAAAGAGAAGAGTTGCTTTTCCATCATCGTCGGCTCCAAGTCTTTTCAATTTTTAATTACGTTTCCTTATTTTAGTGTGCATGTATGTGTACACACGCAAGTGCAAGTCAGTGAACAACTTGCAGAGATTGGTTCTTCTCTTTACTCATGTGGGTTCTGGGGATCAAACTCAGGTCATCAGGCTTAGAGGCAGTTACCCCTGCCCACTGAACAACCTCTCTGACCCCACCTCTAAATATCAATCAAGTGTCCTGGCCTGCACTGCATCCCTTACCCAACACCTACCACCTACTCCGGAATAAGCATAGTAGAGAGAACAAAGATAAATAACAGCTAGCCTTCAATGGGGGCACACAGGCAGACCATGGAAGTGTGTAGACAATGACTCAAAGTGGGGGTCACAGTAGACTCTATGGCTGGAGGAAGATTTGGCAAAGGCCTTGGAAGAAGAGTGGGACCAGTGGCATGACCAAGGTGGACAATGGCCAGTGAGGGCAACACAGCAGGGCTATTCGGGTAACCAGTTTTCTTACGTGTGCTGCTGCCATGAGACAGAGGATGTGCTGGCACGAGGAGAGATATGGAATGGATTCATTTATAACATTGCAATGACAAAGTGTCCACTCCCCAGAGCATTCTAACTTTCTTCAAATGGGAAACTGAGAACTTGGAACGACATGTATTTCAAAGTACTGCCAGGTTAATTTCGGGGGAAACCGTAAGTGGTCCCATTCCTAGAGGAAAGTAGTTCCCAATGACATCATCAAGCCTGGGCAATGAAACAGGAAGAGAGGCCTTGAATGGGTTCTTGGGATAAAGGAGAGGGCAGAGTGTGGCAGCCACAGAAAAGAACACTAGCTGAGCCGTGTGGAGAAAGGAGACAGAGGAAGGCCAGTGTGCTGGACGCAGAGTAAAGGGGACAGACTAAGAGGACGTGGGGGGCACTCTGGCCCAGACCCGCAGGATCCGTGGCCCTGTAAAGGAAGTCTCTCTTTAGAAAAACAAGAAGCCTGGGAGAAAGGCTTTAGAGTCCCATTCAAGATGTGCCTGGGAAGGGAAATAGGCTTAGCAACTGCCAGAGGACCCAGCATCTCAGCTGCCAAGACCAGCCCCGCCAGGACAGGTCTAGGCAGGCTCCTCTCCTTTGCAGAAAGGCAAGCTTTGGCTATCTGGGAGGCTGTCCTACCACCAACAGTCACAATGCCACACAGACCTCACACGATGCTGGGGACAAATCACACCCCTGCTCCCTTACCCTTACCCCATACACACACAGACACACACACACACTCCCAATCCACCAGACAATTTGTTCTCCCCAGCTAAACTTTCCCCTGCCTGCTTTGAATCTTCACAAATCCACACCTCAGGCCATCCTGAGATTTTGTGTACCCTCCTCAACATATAAAAACAAGCGTGGGGGGCTGGAGAGGTGGCTCAGTAGTTAAGAGCACTGGCTGCTCTTCCAGAGGACCCAGCTTCAATTCCCAGCACACACGTGGCAGCTCACAACTGTCTGCAACTCCCAAAATCCGACACCTTCAATGCACATAAAATAAATAAAAAACAAAAAATAAGTGCGGACACTACTTTCCCATTGGAAGAAGGAGCTGAGACCCCGCCCACACCTATTTGACTGACAGACAAGCCCAGAGGGGAGGGAAACACACCCACAACTGCATTCCATTCTTCCTCCAAGCTCCAATTCCCGTCTGATGTTCATTGCCACCGAGTAGAACCTTGGGTGTGTTTGTTATGCAGTCGGAGGAGAGACTGAATAACTACAGTGAGAGGAGAAGCCTCACAGGGATGGCGCTCAGTGTTTACACCTCCTGCTCCTGCTGCACAGAAATGAAGGGTGAGTGCCGGAGAAAAACCTGAGCCACGGGCAATGAGCCACCGTAGCCCAGTCAAGGGCACCTCTAACTGAACACAGCCTTGCCATACAGGCACTGGGAAGTTCTCAATTGTCACTGAAACAGCATGCCACCTGGGACCAGACTTCTGGCTAAGTCCTTGGAGTTGCTCCAGAGATCTGTGTTTTAGTCACCAGCCAGGAGATCAAACCCCCACACACTCTGTGTCTGTACTATGGAATCCCAGTAGAGGGGCATTTATTTAGAGTTACTGAGTTTAAGATTATTAACCAGGAAGATGAAAAATAAAAGCAGAGCTGGGGGAGAAAAAACTGCTATGCATGTGCACACATACAGTCATGTAAAAAGTGAATCCTGAGCTGGGAGTGGTGCATGTCTTTAGTCCCAGCACTCTGGAGGCAGAGGCAGGTGGATCACTAAGTTCAGGGCCAGCCTGGTCCGCAGAGTGAATTCCAGGACAGCCATGGTTACATAGAAACCCAATCTTGGAAAAAAACAAAACAAAAACCAACAGTGAATCCAGTTTGAAGACATTAGATCTAGGCAAGTTCCAAAAATGATGTAATATTCAACACAAGATTATAGACTGAGTAAATATGGAAGGCATCTCTCTTATTCTGAATGTAGAGGACTTCTTGACAAAAAGATATAATTTTAAAAATGTTCCTAGACAGATGTGATTGGAGGCTACAAGAGAAAAGAAAAGAAATGGTTCATAAATGAGCTGAAGAGAGGGCATGGGACCCAAGGGCCCTCGTAAGGGGTGAAAGAAGCCTGAGTTTGTAACTGGTCCTAGGAGGAGCCCAGCGGAGTCTGGAGCTGCCTGGCTCTCACTCAACAGGAGCTCTACATAAAGCTAGATGCTACTAAGAGCTGCAGTACTGAACCAGCCACGCAGGCTCCAACCACCAGTCTAGAAAAGAGGCAAGAACGTTTACTATCCACTGCAAGTGTGAGCAAGAGAGAAAAACCTGAGGTCTTGAGAGAAGGTTCAGTGGTTAAGACTCTCTTGGAGAGGATCTGAATTCACCTGTAACTCCAGCTCTAAGGGATCAAACACCTCTGCACTCCACTCACCTCTGCATACACTCACAACACGTACAAACCGCCCCCAACACATGACATAATTAAAAATAAATTTTTTAAAAGGAGAGAGAGAACCTCACATAAAAATGGCTTTAGGGATAAAGACAGGCTCAATGGCTAAGAGAGCTTGCTGCTCTTCCAGAGGACTCAAGTTCGATTCCTAGCACCCACACCAGGCAGCTCAAGATTGCCTGTTACTCTGGCTCCAGGGGATCCGATGTCCTCTTCTGGCCTTCTTGGGCACCAGCACACACACATACACATAAATAAAAAAAAACATAAAAACACAGACATACGCATGTAATGGTGCAATATTATGAAAATATCTGTTACATTCTAAAAGACTGGAACTTTCGCAGGACCTCACCACTTGGTTAATAATACACCTTGAAGTCACTTAAGATCTAAGACAGCTGTCCTCTGTGCTCAGCCTGTTTGTTTAAGCTGCCTTTAAGAGAACATTGTATCACCCAAGCTTGTATGCCTTGGACTTCCCGTGTAATCAACTTTTACAACCTAAGCCAATGCACAGTTTCAATCTTAAGTTATGTCCAATCCCATGCTCCTGACTCACAGTAGTGACTGTGTAACACTGGTTGAAAAGAGCAAAAATAGAGGCTGAAAGCAACCTTCTAAAAGAAGGTCCACCTTAAATGCTGAACATCACATTTGGATACAACTTGACAAACGACCATGTTTGTAATAACACTGTTTGTTATCTCAGTTGGCTGGAGTCAGCGACTTAGCCTCTTGCAAAATTCTAATTTTCTGTAAAATATCCCTTCCTCTCTGGGCTTGGGCTTAGGTTCTGGAGACATGCCTAAACAAACCAAGAAGGTCACTGACAGGAAATATGGGACCCGCTACGGTGTCTCCATCAGGAAAATGGCGAAGAAAATTGAAATCAGTGAGCATGGCACCTGCTCCTTCTGTGGCAAGACCAAGATGGAGATGCAAGCCGTTGGCATCTGGCACTGTGGTTCTGGCATGAAAACAGTGGCTGATGGGGCCTGGACCTACAACATGACCGCTGCTCTCACAGTGAAATCTGCCATCAGAAGACTGAAGAGATGGAAAGACCAGAAGAGCTACATTTGAGACTGGCCTAGCCTGCAATAAATGGGCTAATTTACATAAAAAAAAATCTCATTCCTTCCCCTTAGGATGCTTTCTCTGCTTTTCAATAAATGCAGTGCAGAGCCCTCTGTTAGGTACACACACACAGACAAGAGAACAGAGTCACAAGAGAGCCTTTGGGCAGGCGTCAATTCAGACTCATATGACAGACAGACAGGGGACAGATGCTACACACAGCACGAATTAGAGAATTCAGATCTGGCTTACTCTTGGTTAAATGACACCAAGAAGTATTTTATCTCTTTCTTTAATGGAACACAAACTCATTATTGGTGACTCAGAGTTTATTAATGAGTTCAAACCAAGCACCTATACACGTATACATACACATGTGTGTATGTATGTATGTATGTATGTATGTATGCATGCATGCATGCATGCCCTGTACATGCAGGTGCTGTAGGAGTAGAAAAAGGCATCAGATTCCCTGTCCCTGAAACTAGAATTACAGGCAGTTGAGAACTGCCAGTTTGAGATCCAGGTCCTCAAAAAAAAAAAAAAAAAAAAAAAAAAAGTCATTCCAGGTCCTGATGAGAATTCCCAACTTTTATGGTAAAGAAACTCCCAACTTCTGGGCCATGTCAGTCAGCATTTAATCCCAGTACTTGGGAGGCAGAGGCAGGTGGCTCTCTGTGAGTTCCAGGACAGCCAGGACTACATAGTGAGACCCTGTCTCAAAAACCAAAACAGAAAGAAATCCCCAGCTGAGAAATTAACAGCTGTGTGTCCACACACAAGGTTGGCTCACGGTGGAAAACAGGCTCTGATGAAGATGAGCTAATGAAAACATTCCACACCACGTGAGAGGCTAGCAGCCCCAAGGAATGTCAGCAAACCTCACACTGGAGAACAGAATGCTCTGAAAATCCCTAAGACAGGACTTTTGAAACAGTGAAACAGCAGAAGGGATGACAGCCAAAAGCCAGGCGGGAAACATCTAGATAATTAAAAACAAACAACAAAAACTAAGAGTCTCAAAGTATCCAAAACACAAGGGTCTGAGAAAAGGACAAAGTAAAAATTACAGTAAGAGCCAGGTGGTGGTGCTCATCTTTAATCCCAGCACTCGGAAGGCAGGGGTAGGGGAATCTCTGGTCTGCATAGTGAGTTCTGTGACAACCAGAACTACATAGAAAAAACCTAGATGGCGGATGGATGGATGGATGGATGGATGGATGGATGGATGGATGGATGGATGATAAAAAATAGAAAAAGTACAGTCACGGAGGTCAAAAGCACTTCAGTATACAGATCAAACTGAAGAACAAAATTGTAACCTGGATGGATTTTTTATTACACAGCAGTGGGGACAGAGTTAGATGAGGAAAAGTAAGAAATGTGACATTTAGACTGAGAAGCTTTAAGTGACACCTACTAGTGGATGACCATGGAGGGGGGAGACAGGAACGGATCACAGGGACACTGTTAGAACCTTCCAGACACAGATGACACAGCCCACTAGGCACTGAACAATGTAAACAATGTAAAACAGCAACCCCAGCCAAGACAGAGACACAGCCGAGACACAGTTGAGAGGGTGTGACAGGGCAGGATTAGGGGAACTGCATGTCGGTCACCTCAGGCACAAAGATGCCAGAAGGCAGTGCAATGACACCTTCAAGGTGACAAAGGAACACTATGGCTTCCTGGGGAAACACACTCTAAGGTGGTAGAAACATATCAATAGTGATGGATATGTTTTTATATATCCATGTTTTTAGATGAATGGATCTCGATGCCAGCTCAATTAAAGAAAAAGAAGTTCCTCAACCAGACACTGAAAACAGGCTGTCAGTGAGTACTGGATTTCCTAGTGGCATTCCTGTGACTCAGGACAGTTAGTAAACTGGTCTTTAATCTGATGCTTATATTACTTCTTTCTCCCCATGGCAAGCCTGGCACTTCTTCAGATTTAGTGTTTCTGCTGTATTCTATACCGAGTGGAGAAAACCTACAAACTCTGGTTATTTGTGGCTAATTGGTTTTTAAATGCCAGTAACTAACTCATGGGGCATTAAAAACAGAAAAGCAAACAACACATGCGTTGTCCCAGACCTGGTGTGGGACAGCTAGATTACAGGACCTAGCCTGTGCTGTCCCTCTCAAGTTGCAAAGGACTCTCCATGGAGACTGGGGACCCCAGGGTGGGAAGCTCAGCCTGCTCCCCAAAGCCACAGTGTCTTTCCTGGTACTTCCTGGCTTACAAAAGAGAGATTTACATGACTTAGATTTGAGGTTTCCTGCCTAACACACTTGCTTCAATGATTTCCTGTCTTAGGAACAGCTTTTCAGAGTGCTGTCAAGAACTGTACTGTCTACCACTGTGTCTGCCTGCAGGGCTTGGAGTAGGAACTCTGAATAGCTATGTGGAGGAGCCTTGACTATGCGGATGCTAAGCACCCAAGCTGGTCCTTGATCCTCTGACAGCTCCCAGTCCAGCATCTGTGAGGGTGCAGACACACCCTGTCTGAGAGTCAGAGCCCAATCAGGGCAGGGACAGAAAGGACAGGATGGAATCACTGTTCCAATGGATTCCAAGAAAATGTTTTGATTCAGATGCCGTTGCTCCCAGTAAGTAGCAAAACTCCAACAATGTGGCCTGGGGACAGCTGACAGAGGGGACTTAGAGACCAGATCTACTAATCATAATCTAGCTCATGGCTACTTGTGGTCCTGAAGAAGCTACACCCAGCAAATGATGCCCAGCATCTCTTTATGCTTAAAGAGCTTTGAATAATCTATATTTAGAACTGTTTATCTCATTGGGGTTTTCTTTTCTTCCTTTTTCTGGTTTTTTTGTTTGTTTTTTTCAAGACAGGGTCTCTTTCTTTAAGTAGCCCTGGCTGTCCTACAACTAGCATCCTAGACCAGGCTGGCCTTGAACTTGGAGAGCTGCTGGAATTAAAGCTGTATATCACCACCACCTGACTTATTTTACTGTTTTTCAATCTTTGTGTTGCTTCTTATTCCTGGTCACACAGCAACCTATTTCAGAGTATGGGAGCAGACAGTCCCATTTAAAGTAGAATCATCTGAGCATGTGTGGAAGGGGTCCAGATCCCTGAGCCACTGCTTAGAGAAGAGACATCCACTGATCAGGAGGCCTCACTAGAATTATAGATAAGCAGGAAATAAAACCAGAGCAAGTTTGCCCATTATATGCTTTAGGATCTGTGTGAAAAGTTAGAAACCCCTACTTGCTAATAATTTGCCAAATACTTTCTAATTCAAGCACTTAAATTATGTAGAAATAAAAAAAAAATCAAAAACAAAAACAAGAAAACCTCACTTAAAACAGGCAGCAAGACAAGACAGCAACACCTATAACCCCAGCACTTGGCAGGCAGAGTCAGATGATGGCTGTAAGTTCAAAGCCCACTCTGTCTATAGAGTGAGCTGGAGGACAAGCAGGGCTACATAATGAAATACTATCATTAAAAAAAAAAAAAGTCTAGAGAATCAGCGGATAAGTTCGTACCAAACAAGCATGAAAACCCGAGTACGCCCTAGAACCCATATAAAGGCAGTATGGTGGCTTGAAAGAAGAAAACGGCCCCCAAAGGGAGGGGCACCAGCAGGAGGTGTGGCCTTGTTGGAGGAAGTGTGCCACTGTGGGAACAGGCTTTAAGGTGTCTTTTGCTCAAGCTTCCCTTACTGTGACAGTCAGTCAACTTTCTGCTGCCTACAAAATGTAGCACTCTCAGCTCCAGCACCACATCTGCCTTCATGCCGCCATGTCCCCCCATCATGATGATAATGGACAGAACCTCTAGACAGTAAGCCATCCCAATTAAGTATTTTCCTTATAAGAATGGCTGTGGTCAGGGTGTCTCTTCAAAGCAATGAAAACCCTAACCCTGTCGCAGACGTTGGGAACAGGGGCTGGGGTACTGCTGCGATCAGCCAGACCATGTGTTTGTTTGGAGGAATTTGGACTTTGTTTAGGTTAGGAGAGCAGTGGAATGCTTTAGGCACTGCTTAATGGGCTGCTCTAGGAGGAGCATGGAAGACAGTGGTGCTGAGTGTGATCTGATGAACTGGGGTGGGGGAGCTACCTCAAGAGGTTTTAGAGGAGAAGAATTTTAGTATGCTGCCTAGAGATTGCTCTTATAATATTTTGGTAAAGAAAGTGGCTGCCTTTTGTCCTTGTCCGAAGAGTGTGCCTGAGGCTAAAGTTTTGGATTAATCCTGTTGGCAGAAGCAATTTCAAAACAGCCCAGCATAGACTTTGTCGTGTGGGTATTAGTGGTGACTCTAATGAAGCTTCATAAGGAAAAGTTGCAAGCTGAGCAACAAAAAATGTTTGAGGAGGAAAGGGCACCAGAAAGTAGAATGGGCCAGGTAGTGGTGGCGCACACCTTTAATCCCAGCGCACGGGAGGCAGATACACTCGAAAGCTACAGAGAAACCTTGTCTTGGAAAAAAATGGAATAGAACTAAAGCCTGTGTTCAAGGAGATAAATGGACTAAGAAATGGAAAAAGGGAGTACTGGCCTCAGGGCAAGGTACCATCCAGCTAAATTTCCAACCTGTGAAAAGGATTTTTAAAGAAGTTTAGAGTTGGTGTAGTGGTGCCTGCCTTTAATCCCAGCACTGGGAAGGCAGGCTGGTGGCTCTCTCTGAGTTTGAGAACAGCCTTGGCCAGACAGCAAGTTTCAGGGCAGCCAAGCTTCGGCAATGAAAGACAGACAGAAGGCTGGTGAAGATGTAACTGAACAAGGGGCCAGCCATGTCCAGCCCTAGCATTCAGAACTTGGCAGCTTTACTCACATGGTTCTGGCTTTAGAGTTAAGAATAGAAGAAAGGAATTATTGAATAAAGCCTCTGAGGCCAGGCATGTGTCAGGGTGTCCCTGAAGGGAGGCCTAGAGAGGAGCCAATGCATGAAGCTGTGAAGGTGAGGCCTGGATTACCCTGGAGAAGCCAAGATGTTAGAGATGCAAGAGCCATGGGATACCTACTGAGGAGAGCTGCTAACAGGGAGTGGACCCAGTCTAAGAGAGAGAACAAAGCTGAACAGAATTGGAGATCTAAAAAGCATTTTGTCAGCCATGGAACTTTAGTGTTTGGATTTTGTGTGCTGGTTTTCGGACTTGCTTTGGTTCAGTATTTCCTCTCTATGCTCCCTTCCCAGTATTTTGGAATGGTAATGTATATCCTATGCCATTGTATATTATAAGTATATGACTGCTTTTTGATTTTGATTTTTACAGGGGGATTACAGTTAAAGAGATTGCATATACCTCAGAAGAGACTTTGGAAAAACTCTGAGACTGTTATAGACTATGCAGACTTTTGAAGTTGGACTGAATGTATTTTTTTTTTCATTATAATATAGCTATAAGCCTTTGGGGGGGGCAGGGAGTGGAACATGTTAGTTTGAAAGAAAACAAACCCCAAAGGGAGTGGCACTATTAGGAGGTGTGGCCTTGTTGGAATAGGTATGACGTTATTGAAGGAAGTGTGTCACTGTGGGGGCGGGCTATGAAGTCTCTTTTACTCAAGTTTTGCTCAGTGTGACAGTCAACTTCCTGTTGCCTGCAAGATGTAGGTCTCTCAGCTCCAGCACCACATCTGCCTGAATGCTGCTATGCTCCCCATCATGATGATAATGGACTGAACCTCTGAAACTATAAGAGACTCATCCCAATTAAATGTTTTCTTTACATGAGTTGCCTCGGTCATAGTGTCTCTTCACAGCACTAAAAACCCTAATTAAGAGGCAGAGGTAGGCAGATCTCTGTGAATTCAAGGCCAGCCCGGTCTACAGAGCAAGTTCCAGGACAGAGAAACCTTGTCTCAAAAAACAAAAACAAAACAAAACCCTAATTAAGACAGGCAGGTTCAGCAGTGCAACCTGTAACCCAGTGTTCCTGCAACAAGACGGAAGACAGAGATAGAATTCCTGGAACCCTGTGCAGCTAGCCTGGCACATGCTGTGCAATGGCAAACAACAAAAGTATCCTGCCTCAAACAAGGGGGAAGGTGAGTGCGGGTATCTAAGGGCATCATTTGATCTCTACACATGTAGGTATGCACACACCTGCATACACATACATGTACAAACATAGTATACACACACATACAAAATCAAAACTAAAACAGGGTTTTCATTCAGTTATATGGAAGTAAATTATAGTTGTTGATATAAACAACAGGGTAAGTCTCTGAATGCATTTATTTTTTTGTATGTATGTATTGTGTGGTTATACACATGCATGTGTATACATATACATGTGGAGTTCAGAGATCCGTATCATGTTGCCTGGCCCTCATTCTGCGAGACTCGAAACTTCAAGGGTCCTCTGTCTCTCCTTTATCAGTACTGGGGATTATGAGCATGCTAAAGCGCCAGCTTTTACAAACTCGCAGCAAGTACTGCAACTGAATCATCTCCCCAGCCCCCAAAACCATGTATCTCTGAACAACCCAGTTACTGCTGGCAAAGAGAAAAAACTAGTTGTATTTTCATGGTCTTCCTTGAACCTCCTGGACCCGACTCCCTCAGGACACTGGCTGAATTATATTAATGTCAGAACAGTGCCCTGTGAGGCAGGCAAGAACCTAGTCTCCTAAGACCATTATGTCTTAATACAACCCCGTGACAGCTCATATTCTCACATGTAGATCAAGGACAGAATGTAGCCATCATTAGTCATTCAGTGCCTAAGCCTAATGTTTCCCCTAACTTGCCTTTCTGTGGGCTCTTTTTGCCACTTACCCAATACATGGATTGGTCTGGTATCTCGGTGCCGTATAGGAGAAAGGAGAGATGTCCTTGTCAACAAAAGACCCAAAACCCAACCGGAAGTTACTAGTGAGCTTCCTCATTTCCTCAGCAAGCTTGGTGCCCAGGCTCCGGATGTTGTCCAAGTCATCCTTCATGGAGAGGGAAAGGTCCATCAGGTAGTACAGGTCTACGGGATAGTCCTCCACCTGGCGTACCTGAAGCTGGAAGGCAGTCCGGTCACCTGTGATGACAGAGAGGTCACCTTCATTAGAGGCCGTGTAAGAGGCCATGTGACTTTTTTGGATAAAGGGGGGATTCTCATTCCAAATATCTTCTTCCCACATGGGAGTAGTTTTATGGCAGAACACTTGTCTGACCACACACATACACACACACAAAAATTAAAGCTCTTTTTTGTCCAGCATGGTGGTCCACCACCAAAAACAAAGATTTTCCTGGAAGTGAAGTGAATATGGTGTTGAGAAAAGCCCCAGGTGATCTCCTCCAAACACCTGTGTCAGTTTGTCTGACCAGGGCTAACAGTGTTCTATGTCTCAGCCAAAAAAGACCCCTGGGTAACGGTGAACACAGACCAACATGACCATGCAATCTGGGTTGAAAGTAGTCCACCAACACACCCCAGAAAAGATGTGTAATAGAAGCAAAAGAATTAACAAGAAGGGTGGCCATGAATGAGAACCAGGAGGGGACTGAGTGACGAAGCAGCTAACAAAGACTAACTTGGGGCTGGGGAAATGGCTCATCGAGTAAGAACATTTGCCCTGCCCTGAGTTCAAATCCCCAGTACCTACATAAAAAACCTAGCACATTTGTAATACCAGAAGTGTGAGGGGCAGAGATAGAAGGATCAAGATCACTGAAGTTTGCTGGGCTCTTGCATAGCTCCAAATTTAGTGACAAGACTTGTGCTTCCTCTGGACACACACACACACCACCACCAGCACCACCACCACCACCAGCACCACCACCACCACCAGCACCACCACCAGCACCACCACCACCACCACCACCACCACCACCACCACCACCACCACCACAGATCCAAAATAGGAAGGAGACTTAGGAAGAAGGTTCCAAAGGAAGAGTCTAAAGGCAATGGAGGGGGTAGGTGGGGTGAGTGGGTGGGTGTTAAAATTACGGAAATTCATGAAGTATATCTATTAAAGGATATGCACATACCACGTACAGAGTACATACTGTATTTGCCACTTAAAAAGACAGCAAAAAGAGAAAAGACACTGTGCTAAATATAAGAAGAGAGAACGTGATTTGGGTTCTATAGTAAGGTGGCCAGCAGGTGTGGAAATGGGGAATTAATTAAAGGGAGGAAGCAAGGAGACTTACTAGCTCACCGCCCCCTCCCCAGGGTTTGGAGAGAGGCCCAAGTTAGGAAATAGGGGGATAAAAATCCCTAAATCATGTCATTGTTTCTAAACACAAACTCCTTGGGCCTGACTTCAACGTTCAGCTCACTGTCTGCCTTACCTCACTGGCCTGTCAGGGCTGCCAGGAGTCCTACTTGGCCTGGGGCAGAGCTGCTCTTGAGCATTTGAAATTCGGGTACATCTTTTCGTATACTTAGAGATGCAAGAGCCCTCACCACCACTCAAGGGGTCCACACATGGTCGGCCACGGCCACAGATCAGAGAAGCCTCTTGCATCCTGTGTGGCCAGTTGTTCCTCCATAAGCTAAGTCCTAGCCCTTGCAAAACACAGACCCAGCCCACCATGCTCCCTCTCCTCCTCCCAATGGGAACAAGACATATTGCATAGGCTAGACCAGGGTGCAACCTGGACCTAGGTTTACTAAGAATGAAAACAGTGATGCTCAGAGCACCTACTGAAGCTGGGATGCACCCTACCCCCACCCCACATTGGCTGGCAGGGCTCTAGAATGATAAAAGTTTGCACAAATGAAATGTGAAGTAGTTGGAATGGCAGCATTGTTCCAGCTGTGTCAAGACTGATGTAGTTTAGGTCTCCTGTTGGTGTGAGCCTATTTTTAAAAACAATCCGAGTCTGACTCAGACAGAAGAGTATGCAATATGTCTCCCAAAATGAATTCCGAACCGCGATGCAGTATGTCTCTGGCTCCCATCTGGCAGACACAGCAGGTTCCTCCATGGGATGGATGCCTATCACAGTGGGGGAGAGGTAGGGAGGTAGGAAAGAACTTAGAGATGGGAGGTTATCCCTACCCTGAGTACCCCGCTTTGGCCTTTGCACAGGCAGGTGGACCACAGATGGCCAGAGCCTCTTCTGTCCAAATCCATGACCTCCTCTTGGGGTCTGGTATGCACCCTCCTGAGTCTCCTACGCCATCTTCTATCCACAATGTACTACTCCCTTACCGAATCTGCCATTGATAGCAGATGGAGAGGTGGCTCAGATTCAGGGAAGCTGAGAGGTAGCCATGGACAGAGTAGCACCAGGCTCAGAACTGGGAGAGCCACATTAGAATCCCTACTTGGTCACTAAGGGCTCAGCAGGGCCCCAGTTCCCTTCAACCTGTGGCTTATCTTTACTTCTGTACATTATTGGTTTTAATCCCCACATTAATCATAGTGGGAATTAAAACCAATAATGTACAGAAATTTCCATGCTTTCACACAAGGAAATATTTAGCTCCAATCCTTTAAAAAGTTAAAAATTAAAAGCGATTTTAAATTAAAGAGTCATGTAGGAGCCGGCATTGGTGGCGCACGCCTTTAATCCCAGCACTCAGGAGGCAGAAGCAGGAGGAGCTCTGAGAGTTCAAGGCCAGCCTGGTCTACAGAGCTAGTTCCAGGACAGGCTCCAAATCAATATAGAGAAACCCTGTCTTGAAAAACAAAACAAACAAAAAAAGTCATGTAAGAGTAAAAAGAGATAGGAAGATCTTATAGAAACTCCAGTTTAACCGGACTATAGCTTTAGGCATACAAATTTAACTCCAAATTTTCCAGATGTGAAGGTGAAGAATGAAGTGAGGTATGAAATACAGATGTCCCTGCTTTGTACCGGTAAGCGGCCCCTGTCTTGGCACTAAATTCTAAGAGAAATAGTTCATAGAGAAAGCGCATGCACAGGTACACTTCTTCCCACAGGGAAACTGCCAAAATTAAAGGGAGTGTTTCTCCCGTTTGACAGAAAGAGAGGGTGTGTGGGGAGGAACGTAGGGCCAATCATGCTGAGCACAGCCCATTACACGTGAGACTTAAATGCCACACCCTCCCACATGGGCTCTGCTGATCATGGAATGTATTCTGTCAGCAGTTCTTGTGGGATGGGGACACTCAATCCACTCTCTGTGTGGGTGTCACTCAGCAGCCAAGCAAGGGTGGCCTCCCTGGTCTGCATGCTGACAGGGAGGCTGGTAGCACCACAGCCATGTATGGAGTGATTTTGCCAGGAACAGGTCCGGGCACTTTCCCCATCTTTGGGTGTGACTCTGCTTAGACACACTCTTGCCTTCCACACTTTCCCAGCAAGCTGCTGTCTTACACTGCCTGGGACTCTAACTGATGGCCTCATCTTGACCAACAGAGCTGGTATGTGCCTGCTTCTGGTGATACCAGCCCAAGCCACATGCCTGGATTAGTTACACACACACACACACACACACACACACACACACACACACACACACACACCAGCCTCCCTCTCTACCTGGGAGCCCTACAGGCTTGAGCATCTTCTCTCTATTGCTGTTCCACATAATCCCCACCTCAGGACCATCGGTGGGATCAGAGAAATGCAATACAGTAAACTACAAAGAGAAGCTGATCTCCTGCACCTTAGAGAGTGGCGGTCCCCACCCCTCGCCCAACCCAGCTGCCCCTCTTTTGCTGTTTTCCTGATTCAAAGCACCCAGGGCTGCCTGTGTTTAGCACAGGATCCCTGCCAATGCTCAGCTCCTAAGTACAGGTTCTCCCACGGTAATCAAGTTCTAACTAGCCACGGGCCCGGAAGGTATGTTAACACTTTCTTCTCTCTGGCTTCCCTTTAATAAGAAAGCTTCGCTCTTGTCCTTGGGAACATGCATGCATCAGACGGTAAACACTGTTAGATTGAGAACAGAACTCTAAGACTGACTTTGTCCACAAGTCTTTATCTTAACCAATGAAGACTCCTGCCATCTTCAATAAATGGGGGTGGGGTGTGTGGGTGTGTGTGGGTGTTCCCATTGTGTGTCCATGTGTGCCCAACACAAGGCGGTCAGAGGGCAACTTTCCAAAACCAGCTCTTGCTTTCTACCCTGTTCAGTGACAGGGTCTCTCTTGTTGTTTCTGCAACTTTGCACATATACTCCTGGTTGCTGACTAGCTAACTTTAGGCAGTTTTCCTAATTTTCCCTTTTCCCATCTCAGCAACATAAGTGCTCTGCTGTATCTGGCTTTTTATGTGGATCCCAGGGATCTGAACTCAGGCCATCAGTAAAAGTTATCCTCTGGCTGGGCGGCTGGGCGTGGTGGCACACACCTTTAATCCCAGTGCTTGGGAGGCAAAGGCAGGTGGATCTCTGCAGGTTCTAGGCCAGGCCTACATAGAGAAACCCTGTCTCAAAAAACAACAACAACAACAACAACAACAAGGTGTCCTCTAGCCTCCACACATACACTATGGTACATGTGTGGCACAACACACACACCATGTATGCACAAACACAAACAATAATAATACATTAAAAAAAAAAGAAATGTTTAAGAAGCTAACAGAAGTAACTAACTCAAACCTTTTGAGTCTCCCAGTGTTTGAAAACTATCTCTAGCTTTTGCTTATCTCTTTAAGTCTTACTTAAAATGCATGTCCTAAGAAATTTCAAGCCTTTTCAAAAAAAATTCTTATCCTGACATACAGTTTCCAGCGTTGAAATGAAATGGAAAACATGATCCTTATATTTATACAAAACCCTGCTTAAAGTTTGGCAGTTCTTCAGAAAGTTAAACACAGAATTAACCATGCGATCCAGCAATTCTACTCCCCGCTACAGACCCAAAATTATTGAAAACACATGGCTCCCAAAAACCTCGTACATGAATGTTCAAAACTACCCAGTGGAAACAGTCTGTCCATCAACTAAATCACAGCTTAACTACATGGAGTATCATTTGGCCATAAAAAGAATGAAGTAAGGGGCAGGGCAGTACATGACTTGGGAGGGTGAAGATGGGGCAGTCATACAAATTCCAGGTCAGCTTGAGCTACACGGCGAGACCCTGGTTCAAAAACCAGGGAAAAGCCCGTTTTACAATGTGAATGAATTAAGGGTCCTAAGTTATGTAACCGGGGATTGCTCAGCGAAGGCAGCATCTTCGAGACAAATGGTTTGGAAGAGGAGGGGTAGTTTGTTAGTTCAAACTGCTGGTGGGAAAACTGCTGGAATTAGTGTGATAGTGACCCAGCTCCATGGTCAACTTAGAACCAGTGGCCTCAACACTTTAAAACTGTGCATCTTAGCCGGGCGTTGGTGGTGCACACCCCTAATACCAGCACTGGGGAGGCAGAGGCAGGTGGATCGATGTGAGTTTGAGGTCAGCCTGATCTTCAGAGCTAGTTCCAGGACAGGCTCCAAAGCAATACAGAGAAACCCTGTCTCGAAAAACCAAACCAAAAGAAAAAACAAAACAAAGAAAGTAATAATAAAAATGACAGGCCAGAAGGATAGTTCAGAGGGTAAAGAAGTTTGCCAAAAAGGCTGACGACCTGATCCCTGGATTCATGCGGTGGAAACGGAGTACAGACTCCCATAAGCTGTTCTCCGGCTTCCACCCGCATGTGCACACAAATGGATGGATGCATGAGTCAGTGGGTTGATGGGCAGAATTGTTTTTGAGACAAGGTCTCACGACGCATCCCGGGCTGACCTGGAACTCATAGGTATCACCTTGCCTCTGCCTCCCAAGTGTTGGGATAAGGTGTGTACCACCATGACAGACAAATACATGTAACTTTTAATGGCTGAGCCACCTCTCTAGCCCAAGATGTAAGTTTACAAAAATTAAGAATAAAGGAAGAAATCCTTCTCATCTCCCTCTCCCTCCCCCACTCACCACCCAGCCCCATTTCTACCCTAAGATGGTAACCTGCACTTCCTGGGGTATCTTTCAAGTTATGCTGAGGCTTGTCCCTGGCTAGTCTTGTGTAAATATCCCTTTCCACTCAACAAATGCTTATTTTGAGGTAAGGGGGCAGGGCTGGTGAGAAAACATGAAAGCAGTGTGACAGTTTTATAATGGAAAAGCTAATCCCCACACACCTGACAGCCCTCAGGGAATGAAGAGCTTCCTGCAGGCAAGAATTCACATGGTAAACTGAGATTCTTGCTAAGTACAAACACCCATGATCCCTCTCCCCATAGAAGAGGGTGTTGCCTATTTCTCTTTATAACTATTAAAGCTGTGGCTTCAAAATTTTAAGAGGCATTATGGTTTCAAGTGTTTCCATCTCTAGAAACATATTCAAAATGATGCTAGAACTTGAGAGATTCCAATTTTCCTTACCTCAACCCCAAGTCTTCATCTCTACTAAAGCATCTTTGTGGCTTGGGTGTCCCAGACTCTAGTCCTGCCAGAGCTGGGCCATCCCTCACCCCTGTCTGCCACTGCACTCACCAACACCCAATATTGTTCTCATTTTATTTCTAATACAAGAAACTGCACCATAGTTAGCAGTATGTGGAACTGTATGTATGTATGTATGTATGTATGTATGTATGTATGTATGTATATGTATATGTATATATATACACATATACATATGCACATATTTATTGTGTATATACCCACATGCACATATTCTAACATAATATTGTGTTTTCACCATTGGAGGGGGGGCGGTGTCAGGGTTTGCTTTTCATTCTACTTGTTGCTGAAGTAACAATGCATGCCTCATGCATGCAGGCAAGCCCAGTACTACAATCTTTAAAAATAAATACATAAATAGTAAACCAGGCAGTGGTGGCACATACCTTTAATCCCAGGACTTCAGAGACAAAGGCAGGCGGATCTCTGTGAGTTCCAGGCCAGCCTGGTCTATAGAGCCAGTGCCAGGACAGGCTCCGAAGCCACAGAGAAACTCTGTCTTGAGTGGGGGGAAGCCACGATGTTCCAGCTAGTCTCATCTCCGGCAACCTTATACTCTACTTCTGTGTGTGAGCCTCTTGTCCCATTACTATCTTCTCCTGGTTCTGACCTCAACCAAGCCCATGCACACCCCACCTATTGGGCTTTGCTGAGCCCACAACACACCAACACATCCTGAGGGGACTCACCTGGCCGGAGGCTCACTGCAATCTCCTGTGGTGTCATCTGGATGACGTCAGAGCCCGTGACACTGGAGCCCTTGCTGCTGAGGGGTAGGCTCCGGAGCACATGCGTGCTGCTGGCTGGACTCTCGATCTCACCTCCACAGCCATTTCGGATGAGGTTTGCCTTCAAGTCACACCGAGACGTGATGGACCGAGGATTGCCAAAGTACTGGGTGGAGAAACAAGACAAAGGCAGACAGCCATCAGGGTGAGGCCTGAAACTGCACTCCATCTTTAAAGTGGAGACAGTGGTAATCCCCATCCATAGGCTTCATGAGGATTAAGAGGATCAGCTAAAGTCTGGTCTCCCAGGTCTGTGTGAACTAATGTTAGCATATAAAAACATTACTTTTACTCTCAATATTGGTGATCAAAACGTTCCTGTCTACACATTCAGCAAGAAGAAGAAATTAGCTGGGTTTGTAGCTTGGTATAAATAGTGCTTGCTTAGCATGTACATGACCTGTTAGATCCCAGCACTGTGGAGAAAGAGAAAGCACAGAGCAAAGCAAAGCCACATGGGAGCGTACACACAAACACACAGCATCGGCAGTGAGCTCCTACAAGTCTTCTTTTGCCAGGTGGTGGTGATGGATGCCTTTAATCTCAGTGCTCAGAGGCACGTGGAACCCTGTGAGTTTGCGGCTAGCCTAGTCTACAGATGGGAGTTCCAGGACAGCCAAGGATAGCTAAGTCTACATAGAAACCCCATCTCAAAACAACAAAAGACAGGGTTTCTTTGTGTAGCACTTGCTGTCCTGGAACTCACTCTGTAGAAAGGAGATTCAGGTAGGTGCCGCCATTACCACCTGACAACTCTTCTATCATAAAAAAAAAAAAAAAAAAAAAAAAAAATACTCAGGGGCTGGAGAGATGGCTCAGAGGTTAAGAGCACTGGCTGCTCTACCAGAAGACTCAGGTTCAATTCCCAGCAACCACATGGCAGCCCACGACCATCTATAACTCCAGTTTCCCGGGACCCAACAACCTCACACAGACACCACACTCAGGCAAAACACCAATGCACATAAAATAAAGTTATAAATGCTGCATTCCCTGATAAGATAATCTTACAATCTGGTAAACCTAAACCATAAGAAAAACACAGCCCATCCCTCACTTCAAAAGAGTTATATACAACAAGTAAGAAAACTAAGCAGAAATTCCAAGGCACGAAGACAGAGGGCTGGGGTGTAGCTCAGTGAGGGAGCACTTGTCTAATGTGCACACAACTCCTCTGCACAGGGTTGGGGTACAGGGGGTGAGAGGTAAGAGTGGACAGTCTAGGAGGGCAGAAAACGTAATTTTCTCTGCATTAAGGCAAGATGAGCAGAAGAAAAAAAAAAGATACCTTCATTTTCATCTTTGTTTGCTTGTTTTTGTTGTTCTTTTTCGAGACAGGGTTTCTCTGTAGCTTTGGAGCCTGTCCTGGAACTAGCTGTTATAGACCAGGCTGGTCTAGAACTCACAGAGATCCGCCTGCCCCTGCCTCCTGAGAGCTGGGATTAAAGGAGGGCCACTAACGCCCAGCCATTTTCATCTTTACTGATGTTTATATAGTAAAAAGTATTGATGAACAACATTGCAGTGACATTCCCAGCACTCAAGAGGCAGGAGTTCAAGGCCAGCCTCAGCTACATACCAAGCCTGAGGCTCACATGGGCTACATGAACCTGTCTCAAAAAAACCTAAAAGAAAAAAGAGAAGTGGGGAGGAGTGTTGAGAAAGAGTAAGACTGGGGAGGTTGGTTCTTAAGTTGGACCGGGAAGAAAGCTGTCAATTAGAATGGGGAAACCTAATATGGGGCTCCCAAGGGTTTGAGACATTAATTTTAAAATGAAAAAAATCATTTCTGCCATAAACGATGGCACCTGTGTTGAGGATTTTTGGGAAAGGGGTCTGTTTTTTTTTAAATTTGGTTGCTGTTTGTTTGTTTATAGGTATGGCCATTTGGCAGCTGGTTTCAAACGTACCTGTAGCCTAAGATGACCTTGCATTTCTGATCTGCCCACCCCCATCTCCCAAATTCTAGGGCTGATTTTATAAGGTGCTAGAGATGGAAGACAGGGCTTCATGCTAAGCAAGCACTCTACCAACTGAGCTACAGTCCCACCAGGAAAACTCTGTACAGCAAAGCAAGCCCAAGCTGTTCTCCCTTCTGTAGCTGGGTGGATACCAACACCAGGCCACATAATCCCTGGACGGCTGGCAGTAAGGACACAAAACTTCAGATGAGTCAGTGTCCCTAGCCTGCTGTGCCAGAAGTCAGACATTCACAGAAGCATAAAAATCTAGTTGGGCACAACCTCCATCAAGGGTGTGGCTCTTCCGGGACCAATCAATGACTTTGAGAATCTTTGCAAACTTTAAAGCTAAAACATCAAGAGCTTTGGGCATGGTGGCCCATGTCTATAATCCCAGCACTTTGGGAGGTAGGGACAGGAGGATCTCTGTGAGTTCAAGCAAGGCCAGACCTTGTGTATGTGTGTGGGCACGCACTCAGGGGGTGGGGCGGGGGCTGGGGGGAGCTGTCGGGAAGATTTTGAAACTCATCATTGTTTTAGACCAAGCTGACCTCAAATTTGTGGCAATCCTCCTGCCTTAGCTTCCTGGCTGCTGAGACTGCTGAGGCATACCCTATCATAGCCAGCAAGCAGAATTGTAAAAATAAGCAAAGCCAGGTCAGAGCCAGCCTGTCCACTCTCAGGAGCTCTCTTTCCAGGGAGAGTCCCTGTGCAGACAGCAACGAACACGGAATTTGGGCCACTCAGACCAAACTTAGACCTCTTCTTAGCACTATCCACCTCACCTGCATGGTGACTATTCCCTTTCCCGGATCCAGCTGCTCACTTTGAGACAGGCCCATTGGTATCACTGATGTACCCAATGCTCTACCTATGTGTCAAACCTTGCCATTGTGTCCAGATCCATCAGCTAAGGCAATACTAGGCATGGCATGGCTCATCTATATAACTTTAAGATGGCCCTAAAAATGGACCATCTTTCTGAAATGGTCCTTGTGGCCTAATGAAGGGACAAGGAGGGTTGAAACCCCAGCAGGGACTGAACCCCTATAAGCAGAGTTCCTTCCTAGTTATTTAAGTTCCATATAAGCACAAGCACAGATAACTTTTTTTTTTTTTTTTTTTTTTTTCTTTTTCTTGGTTTTATGAGACAGGGTTTCTCTGCGTAGCTTTGGAGCCTATCCTGGCACTTACTCTGCAGCCCAGGCTGGCCTCAAATTCACAAAAACCCGCCTGCCTCTGCCTCCCGAGTGCTGGGATTAAAGGCATGTGCCACCAACGCCCAGCCACACAGGTAACTATTTAAAGAGAAAAAAACTGAAGCCACAGAAACCAGAGGCTGATCTGAGCTCTATGACCTTCCAGGTGTGAAAACAGTGTAAGTCAAGAAAATGCCCCAAGACTACCTCTCTGTGAATAAAGATACGTCAAATTATAAAGCTTTTTAAATTTTATTTTTGGGAGCTGCTGGAGGGACCAAACATCCACCAACAAAGAGGACTCATCTCAACCCAGAAGAAGAGGAAACTTGTTCAAGGTGGGCTTCCGGTGACCATGGCATGGCTACTGCAGCTGCTCACTGTTTTAGTACATGAGCAGGCACCACAGGGAAACACCCTGATCAAAGTCTCTGAAGGACTCCCAAAGAGCCTCTGTTACAGGCAAGTGATCAATAGCAGCAACAGAATAGAACAGGAACCCACATCCTCCGCTAATGATCGACGAAGGGGAGGTGCTCCCACCCCTGAACTTGCAAGTCACCATACCAGGCTCTCCTGCCTGCATCGCCTGTCACTCGGAGGTCACTTTGAAGGTGCTATTTGTGGCTGCAACAGAAACTCCTTATTCCCTGCACATTTCACCAATCAAATCCCTTTCCCAGCGGTCAAGGCCAGTGCTCAGGGGAGCTCCACAGGCTGGCATCAAGGCCAGAGGGCCAGGCCCTTCTGTCTGTACTGGGTCACCCCTGCACTATTTCAAAACACCCCTATCCATTGCAGCCGGAGGGAGGGTGGAATTGTTTCTGGGACAGTGCAAGAAAGTGAGAAACTGCAGCCCTGGAAAAGAAGAACACAGGGGAAATCAGACTCGTGGGGGCCAAGCACTGGGTTGGACAGGGCAGAAGTGCAATGGCCAACAGGCGAGAATACTGGAAGGGAACAGGGCCCAGGGCAGTTGGCTGCTCTCTGTGGCTGGCCTTGCTCACTGGATACAGCAGGTCCAGAGCCTCTGACCAGCGCAAGCCGCACTCCAGCTTGGCAGGCCCTCATGCACCGAGGGGGGCAGGAAGGAGGGAGGTAACTGATGACAAACCAGAATATGTGGTATATGCCAGAAACTCCCTGCCATGCAGGCTTCCTGCCTGGGGGAAGGGGAGGGCGTGGAGAAATCACTGTGCCAGCTTTCAACTGCCTCATTTGATTCCGTGCGCAAACATTTATAAGCATCTACAGCAGACCAAGATGACTGCTCTCAGCCCAGCACTGAGAGATTCCTTTAATGAATGCCCATTTCATTTCATTCTGAGTTGGCCAAACACTGTTTTTGTGGAGGGTTTTGTTTGTTTGTTTTTATCTTTGTATTCTTTTGGTATGTGTGCATGTTTCACTTCTTCTCTAGCTAATAAATTAATTAAAAAAAAAAATACTGTCTTCTTCTCTACCTTTCCTATCACCATGATGTCACAGAATGAGCCTGGCTTCTTACCTGTCTCCCTCACGCTTTCATACTTTGACTTCTCTCCTATCCACTCCATCAGTCTTCCTTTCCACACCCACCAAGACCAAGGGTACCTCTCCAGCTGGGGCAGCACCAATCTTCTTCTACTTCTGACCTCTTCCCACCCATGCCAATCACCACCTGCCCACACACAGGACTTCAGAGTTTGCCTGGCCTGGAGCATCTCCTGGAATTCCCAGCCTGGTACTGTCCATGATCACATCACCTCACTGAATCTTAACAGTCACACCTTAGCAACCTACCCACGTTCCCCAGACCAAGTGTAAGCTTTGCCTACCTTTGTCCTCTGTATCCTCCCTGACCCGCCTTCCATCCCCTTGGGACCATGGCCTCCTCAGCCTGTCCTCCTGCAGACTACACTGGCCTGCCTGTCCAAGACACAGACAGCTAGGTCACCCAACCCCTTCCCCTTTGGTTCCTGGCACACAGCCACACTATCTCTTCATTCTCATTGTAGCTAGGTATAGTGGTGTGAAATACAAGTGGAGAAGATGTGGGTTGTCCCCAGCCTGCCACAAAAGTGTCCACTCTCATTCTTGGCTGGGTTGTTGAATTTACTGAGGGAAGAACACAATTTACAGTGAAGTGATGGTTGTTTGGGCAGTGATGGCTCACACCTTTAATCCCAGCAAGTGGGAGGCAGAGGCAGGCAGACTTCTGTAAATTTGAGGCCAGCCTGGTCTACAGAGTGAGTTCTGGGACAGCCAAGGATACACAAAGCAACCCTGCCTAAAAAAGAAAAAGAAGAGCAATAGACAAAATTATCACTGCAGATAATACACTGATGGTGTTTGCTGTGTCCTTGCTGGGCAGGAGTGTAAGTGTTCTGAGACTAAGGGTCAGGTGGGCCAGAACAGGTTGAGGGAGTATGCCATGCGGACAGAGGCAAGGCAATGGGCAGAGTAAGACAGAGCACAGCTTACACACCACTCTTTGGGTAGGAAAGGGTCTGGAGAGCCTGGTGCTAAAGGTGAAGAGAGTAAGGCTGAAGCCCCTGCAATCACAGGAAGCAAAAGTTTGCCAGGACAAACAGGACCATAGTGCAGAAGCAGGCAAAGAACCAGCAGGCAGCACTAAGAGAGGTAGGACACCATGGGCTGCCTCCAACTCAGTTCCTATGGAAGAATACAGTGACAGGAAAAGTGGAATTAGGTCACAGCAAGCGTCAAATGCAGAGACAGGGTCCTCTAGCAGAGGGTTCCCAGAAGATGAAGCTCATGGTGACAGAGGATAAACTCCGTACACACCTGTAATCCCAGCATGTGTAAGGCTAAGGAAGGAGGACCCTGAGTTCAAGGGCAGTCCGGGTTACAGATTAAGATCCTGCCTGGAAAACAAATTAAAAAGCCACTCTGGCTAACTCTGGCTAGGATCCACTGAGGCTGTCCACTGGGTACCAGTCCTAAATAGGCTCATGTATCACATGCTCCTGGCAGAGAGACCTTGCTCTTCTGACAGCATCCAGAACATGGCTAAGAAGGCACAAGCTGTACTTACTCTGTCTTGCTAAGGCACAAGTTAGATCAAAACCATTCCTGAAGTCGCAGCCCAGGCATCCCCAAACACAATCGATGCCACAGGGACAGCTCAACCCAGAGTTAGAAAGAAGCCAAGAATGCAGCTCTGTGCAAGCAGATTAGGTACCCAGTGGGCTAGCTAGGAACCCCGAGTTTGGACTAGAGCGACGAGTGTCACTTAGAATGATTTATTCACCATCAGTATCAGGTCAGGCTTCTGGAAGTATTGGATAAGAAAGAAACAGAGTGAAAAAGAGAGTCTGGCTCCCAGAACCCACTGCCCATTCCACCAGAATACGCTCATAGTCACCAATGGCTGTTTACC